>BPTQ01000007.1:321869848-322507249 GCA_019973895.1 Chrysanthemum seticuspe | reverse complement strand
ATGTGTATAAGAGACAGACATTTATGAGAGGTTCACATCTGTGATCCTCAGTGATTGAATGGAAACTCCTGCCAGGGTCAACATCAAACAGCCCTGACAGCAGGTCGCTTCGGTAACTCCCCGTGGATTACGCGGAGTGTGTCTCAAACGGTCTACAGTCGTGAGGTGATGCTTCGGTGTACCTCAGCGGCTCATCTGAACTGTAGATGTACTTCGGTACATCGTGTTATCTCACTTGTGGGACTCCAGTTCAGGAACGGCCTTTGTAAGAATTAGAGTTGTGTTTTCACACTATGCTGTTAACACTCTCGAAGTTCAAACTTGTAAGTACCGGTAACCGCTTATTACTAACCGTTTGAAATGTTTTCTTCTTATGGAAGCTCCGGAGCGGGATGATCGTGCTGATTCTTCTCATGCTCACGCCAACATCATCACTAATGGAAGTTCTATTCTAATGCAACACAACAGTCAGAATGATTCTTCATCAACTAAAGAATCTACAAAGTTAAAGACTTAAAGAACTTCATCAGTATTGATTTCCACCGTCAAAGAGCGTGTGAGCATGTTGAAGAATGACGTGGAGACACTGGAGCAGCGAAGCAGACCTGAGGCAGACTGATGCAGACAACAACATACTATCACTTTCACCACAAAGAACAATGATCAAAGAACAAAGTTAAAGATGACGTCGAAGCATAACTGCTCAAAGATAACGATCTCTCTACACTGGGGAGATTGTTCAAATCAAGACAATTCCTCTCACAAGAAAGAAGAATGTCAGAAGACGTCACCGCTACTATTACATCAACGCCTTCACCGTTTACATTCATATATACTTGAGGGGGAGATTGTTGGAATCACTCCTAAACAGTATTTCAAGTATTTATATTTCATATGTAATAGGTAGCTTTATTCTGGCCTTTATGTTTGTTTAAGGTCCAGCTTATGTAGAAGGCCCATAAGCTGAGGCCCAAGCCCAATAAGGAATACGGAAGGAGAGGGAGTGTTGCCCTAGCTCCTTGCCTATATAAACTATTGTAAACCCTCATTTGAGGGTTGGTTGTTCAAGTTTTCTTTTCACATACTCTCTTTGCCTTAACCGTGTTTAGTATTACGTGTGTGTGTGTACGTGATAACTTGTTCATCCGCCTTTATCTCTTCTCTATAAGCTTGTGTTGTAAAACTAGTGACCTAACAAAAACATTCAATGTCTTATCAAAAAAAAACAATTATTTTGATCGTTTTATTCACTTGTTAAACCCGTCCTCCTCTTCACTTTTGAGTTTCAGCAGTTACAATTTTTTTATCCAAAGAACACAATAGTGAATCGGTAATATTGGTAGGGGCGATACTTCACATTTTTAAAATATTGTGTTTTTGAGATATATAATAGTGAACTTATTGGACTAGTTGGGGTGGGGACTATTCTTCGCCCCTGGGGTAAAGAAAATTACCTCGGTAAATTATATAATCACAGAAAAATATTAAGTACAATGGTATTGTGGCAGAATTATCACATAACCCTCAAGCACACGCTTAAACATCTGGTAAACCATTTGTGACATGCCACAAACGAAATAAATCATACAAAATAGTGAAATACACTAATAATAACATCTATAGGAAAAAACCACTTGACCAAGAATATATCTCCAAAACAATCCGACAGCAACGCACTAGGAGTATTGTAAGCCAAAAGAGACTGCCTAATTAAAAAACCTTCTTAGAAAAATCCAGTGGGAAATATTCTGAAAAAGAAAAAAAGAGTAAAACTCTCAAATGGCACTCCAACCTCAAACCATACATAGCCAACAGCATGGATAAACACTCTAGAACCTAATCTTCCACAAAACGCATAATTCAATTTGTATAAAATTATTTGTGTTGAAGTGCGGTATGTAAATCGATATTAAGAATGTGTTGGAATGATTGTGTTGTTTGGTTTCTTGTGTTGAACTGTAAGGACTCGATAATTTGATTGAGATCAAGAAGCTCAGATAGCAATTAAAGAAAGACTATTTGTAGACTGCGTGTGGGGCAGTATTTGCCTAAATGTGTGAAACTTATAAAGTTGTATGTGAAGCCTTCTATTTTTAGAGAGACGAGTAAGGTCTATAGATAGATCAACGACTGTGAAAAAGCCATGTGTTAATCATTTGATGAGCTTGTAAGGAGGACAAGTGGTCTTCCTTCCTTGGCTCGTATAAAAGAGTGCGCTACTTTCTATAATGTTGGTCGTGTGTCTTCCACTACTCTATGTCAGATTTGTACATCTTAACCCTTAGTGATAGTTCAGGACAATTTTCTCATGCGCATGTATTATACGGACTGAGAGACGTTACCATGCTTAACTCGACCTGGTTTTATGTAGTTCTCGTCATGGGCTGACTTGTGAACCTTGAGTAGATAGGCTTAATCCGAGTGTGTGGTTATCGGGCTTGAGCACTCATATTGATACGTTATCAATTTTTCTGATTGGATTATATTAAATTAATATACGAAATTTACTTTGGTCACACATGTTTGGAAATAATTAGATAAGAAGAGATTTGTGGCCTAAAATTTTTCTTTTAGTATTATACATAAATAACTATTGTTTAAATAAGTCGTTGTCACTTGTGCAAACGCATGTAAAGTTGACGCGATGAATTAAAATTTTTAGAGTTGAAAATCTTAATCTAAAGAGGTTATAGATCTGACTCATAATTTAACTCATTATGCACGCGTTAGACGGTTACATACATCTAATGGGTATGTTGGGCGACAAGTAGCAGTAGCAGTAAGCAGTAAGCAGTATCATTAAGCAATAAGCAGTAGCAGTAAGCAGTAAGCAGTAGCTATTTATTAAAAAATATGTTTGGTAACGTAGCAGTAGCTGTAAGCTGTAAAGAGTAAAATTACGAAAAAGGGGATAAACAAATTTAAACAAAAATTATTGAATAAATAATAAAGTTATTATTTCTAAAGTACTCATTACTTTTACATGCTTGATATTACATAAACACCATGATACGCTAACTATAACTTATCTGCGACGTGCGTTCCATATTAATGTGGCAATATCACTACGAATTTGTTTCATCTCATTAGACGTTCCACTAGAAGTACCTTCATTATTTGTAACTGAGCCACGAACATCACGAAGTTCATCACATCCCACATAATCTGGATGTTGTTCGAACGTAGTAAACACCATGTCTTCCTTGTCATTATTACGAATGTAGTTATGCAAAGCAAATGCGACGATAATTATATCATGTTGAGTTTCCACACTATATTTAGGCATTCTCCCGAGTATTTTCCATCGTTTCTTCAAAATTCCAAATGATCTCTCAATAGCACTTCGTAGAGATGAATGAGAACGGTTAAAAGACTCTTGCATGTTCTTAGGCGGCACATTTTCAAATTGCGATTTATGATATCTTGTCTTTGGATATGGAACCAAATATCCCTTTCTATCAGGATATCCTTTATCAGCTAAATAATATTTATCTAGTAAAATTTTAAAATAAGTCGCTTGTAATTTATCATGAAGTTTGGGTATAATAACACATGCGTATAAATTTAGCTTCCAGCGGTTTTGAAAAGTTCATAGATCGATTGTTAATGGCATGGAGGAAAACACGTGTGTCATGAGCTGAACCCTCCCATCCAACCGATATAAAGGTAAAACATAAATCAAAGTCACATACTACCATCACATTGAAAGTAGGTATCCCTTTTCTACCAATATAAGGCAGTTGTTCGGTCTCTGGGATGCAATCCCCAATATGCATCCCATCAATACAACCAATGCAATCCTAAATAATTGTTTTTAAGAAAATGTCAATATATAGTATTAGTAATATAAATTTAGATGAGAAAAAAGTAATTGAATACCTTGAAGTACGGCATATATCTTTTATCATTCATGATTTGATGTGGTGTTAATTGAAAGGTTGGATCCTTCGGATTTATCATCTCACGGGCTAGACCATGAAAGCCTTTAGATCTACCAGTTATTGCCTCTAGAACTTCATGAAATACTCTACTGATAGTTTCTCCTGAACGTTGAAAGCGCTCACCAACATCCCTATTAGACACCCCTAATGCAAGTGTATACACAAATATTCCCAATTTCTCGACAGCCATCATTTTATCACTAGACTTTAACCCGTAACTTGATTCCAGTTCCCCACATAGTTTTAAAAATACGTTTGGATGCATTCTTAAAGCATTAACAGATCGGATAGGGTTACCATTTAATACTTCATTCATCCAGGCTTCTCCCGTTTGAGATGATGTCATGCACGGTTCCTTATGCATGTATTCATAATTGTACGCCGAAACTAGATCGCATGAGTACAATGAGTCCATAAGAAAATGTACACAACCATGTTTCTTTTTTCTATTTCTTCTTTCAGTATCCATTTCAACATCCATGTTGATTATGTTCACCTATACAAAACTGTATACGTATGAGTAAAAATTAAACATTAATTATTAAATATCATAGTTTGTTCAAATAAGTCATACACAAACATAAAAAGTTCTCATATATATGGAGATCTACGATAACACCGAATCCAACTATAAAACAAGTTCATAATATTCAAATATAGCCTTAACCATGCGAAAAACATAAATTATCCAAATGAAAAGAAACGATCAAAGAAAGAAAGCAAAGTGTGGATATTATGAATTATTGGACACTTGAAAAAGATAAATCTAATTGCCTCAATCTTGCTTATGTTGCAACCATTTTAGCCTAGCACTATCGTCTCGCATAGTGATAAATAATTCTCGTTTCACAGCATCTTCAAAAAAATCCATAGCAAGGTACAATAGAGGACCATCATTTGTCATCAAGGCGCCATCTACCATGCCATTAATGACACCCATACATCTATTAACACTATAAGGATCATCTTTAGTAACACCGGAAACATCAGACTCTAGGATTTTAATAACACGATCTTGTTTTTCCTCTTGTTTAGCCATGTACTCCTTAAATAATTTTGATCCTGCTGAGTCCCTCCCTTTTCGTTTCATCTCTACGGTTTTGGGTTTCATAGTCACATTGGTGGACTTGTTAGGTTGTCCAGAAATTCCAATTTGGCATGACGTTGGGACATCTTGTCCTACGTCTCTCATTAAACTTGAATAGAAATCATTCTCCTGAGCATCTAAATGCCCAGAATACTGATTCCATACTTCATACGCGTCGGCATTGTCATCAACATCTATAGCCACATTATTAAGGTTACCATTAGGAAACTCACTTGATGTCTCTTTAACCATACCGGGTCCTACAACCTTGGACCCACAAGCAATTGATTCCCCAAATAGTTGTTCCCATGCTTCTTGCAATTCTTTAGATGACGGTTTTGTCCTAAAAACACTAACATCAGGGTTTTCCTACATAAATAAACTATAAATTAGCATATTTTATAATATTAAAGATGGAGGTACTTTATGTTTTAAATTTTAATGACAATAAATTATTACCTTAATTTTCATATCCCACCATGCCGTTGAACAATTTAGTGCCCCGGTACTTTCATCCCAACCTAGACCGGTCTCTCCATGTTTTAATTGCTTCCAAAGTGTATATTGTTTTCTCATAATATCAAACTTACTTTTTAATGCTTGTTTGCTAATGAATTTGTGGTTATGAATCTTTTCATACTCTGGCTGAAGTTGAATCCACGGAAATCCCTTAATTCGTCCGTTGTTGTTTTGATATTCTATTAAGAAATTACACAAACTCATAATGGATTGGTCTGTCCATCTTTCTCTTGCATTACTTGGGGCCATCTAATATCAAAACAAAAGAAGTATATAAGGTATGTGTTATCAACAAAGATTCCACCCGCACACAACAATCAACGAGCTAAGCACAAATAACAACAATTCAAAATAACAATATTATATACATAAAGGTATACAACACAGAATATACAACAATTATCTTAGTATCTATGAACATTTTTACTTAACTTGTGTACATCTACTATTGGCTTTGTTACATAACGATAGTGGAAATAGATTTTGCCCATCCGAATTGCACCTTTAGCTGTATAATAAGCCTTTACAATAATAGTTAAGTTGCTCTTACTTCATTGGGTCAAAGTATTCTTATGAATCTACCCACTAATTAAAACTATCTCAGGAATATAACTAGTACAAACACAATATAATAAATGGCCCATGAGGAAGTGACTTCAGTACTAGAATTTGGATGAAAGCCAAATAATCATCATTGCCATATAGTAAAGATATTACTTTTTCTTATTAAGTGACCATCAAACTTTTAATTTCCTTCACTATTGGCAACATTTGTTAGTCTTTCTATCGATATGTTGATAAGCACATCATAAATTAAACCATCTACTATTGAAATCAACACCCACGAGTACAAATACTATTGAAATCAATACCCACGAGTACAAAGGTAGCTCAAAAATTTTGTGGAGTTTATATTGAATAAGAATAACCACATATCAAGGCTATTATAATACTGATATTAAAGGATACACTATAAAACTACACAACTTCATATTTGAATGGATCATCCTCATTTCATTAAACACGCCAATATTAAAGTGTTTACTTATGAATAAGCCAAATAATTCATGTACTGTATTAAAGTGTTCAATGCAGTAGGAGTCCTATGAAAACTTGATGTCCTCTCAAACTTAGTATTTTTGGATCTTCTATTTGTTAATACACTCGTTTGATCTGAATTGTAATTATCCATTTCTTTCTAAAACAAAATTTAACGAAACAATTGGAGGTTTACAATCTCTACCATCTCGTTCAGCTAGTACCTTGAAAGTCTTGTAAGTAATGCGTACATTGACTTTAACGATACAATTAGTTAATATAAAGAAATTTTATTGTTATCAATCTTTACACGATGCTTGATTTCCTTACCATTTAAAACTGTAAACTTTTTATCAATTAATTTTTTGTTATAGAGACTTGAGCTTTAACAAGCTTAATGGAACCATTCCTAGCAGTTACATAAATATTATGGAAACAGACTTCATGTCGTATGAAGTATCTTATCCTGATTATTGCTATCCCAATTCCCACATACTTCTTACATTGCAATTAAGTCTAGGTCATTTGACGTGCAATGGTCATGACCATATCCATTTTTTTTTTATCATACAATAGATGCATGTGTTGCTTAGAAATACGCATGCACTCATTAAACACATAACAGTAACACAAATTCAATCCAACAGTCATACAAATTAAAATTTAATATTAAGAGCCATCAATATTACACAAAGAATTGAATCATGCAGGTACTTACTTGTGATCAAAAGTATTTGACAGTGGAATGAAGATGCTAACTTATAAGATAACTTGGCGCTACACAGATGACGACTCTACCTCATTATAGTTGTAAAGAGATGATCGTTTATAAAAGGGTGATTAGGGTTTTGTAGGAGGATGATAATCAGCCCATTCAAGAATTGTACGTGGGTTTTTAATCTTGTCTTGAGGGTATATAGGTAATTTAATATACAAAATGCTGCAGCATATATTGGAACGCTTCCACATCAAGCATTTTATTTGGAAGCAGTTAGAAAATATAGGAACTCTTACCGCTTTGTTGCCAAACATTGAAAAATATACCGTTTACCGCTTGTCGCTTGTCGCTCCTAAACGCTCTCTACCGCTTGTTGCCAAACACGACCAATAAAGCCAAGTTTTTGATCATTACAATACAAAGCGTCACTTTAAGGAAGTGTTTGTTTGAGGGGTATAATAATTAGACAATAATTTTCACAGTCATTTCAATTGTTTAGTAAAAATTTATGAATCAAACTATCATAGAATACTCATACAAAGCCTCAACATTTTGCATTCCCCCACAAAATTGTTTTTGCTCTTCTTCTTCTTTTCACTACTTGTATACCTAATATTTACAAACCGAACAATATTTTTAAAGCAATTATTTCTATAATCATTCCAACTTATTATAAAATCTATACCAATAGTGATTCACTCGAGCAAATATAATTCTACCTCAATTCTATATACCCATCTTGACTGTGGACCACTCATTTAGTCGATATCTATACTACTAAATAATGTAGAACCAAATAGAAGGCTTAAGGTCTGTTTAGTTTATAAGTGGGTTTAGAATAGATTTGATTTGATTTAGGATTTGAATTTTGTGTAAGTTTAAAAGAGAAAATACGTTTATTTATATAGCTTTCATAATAAAATTGAAATGCAAATTATTGTTTAAATATTTAATTAATTTACTATTAAGAAAAGGTAAATAAACCCCACAAGTTTTCTCTAAACTTGAGGAAGTTGATAAGATTTAAAAAACCATATGTTTGAGTTTTGAAACGACAACTCAGATCAACCAAATATTTAATTTTTGGATTCAGCCTAAAGGCCCTAAACCCTCCCATGTTATCCCTCAAACCAAACAGACCCTTAATCTATTAAAAAAAAACACACGTACTTAATGTGAAAATGTATTACTTGTGCTATCAAATAAAGCCACCAAAACAAATAAATACCTAAGTCAATGATATATTACTTTTTGCAATACGTCTCACTAAAAATAATAACTACCAATAATAATTAATAAAAACGTGTAATCGCATTCGCACAAACAATTTATATTACTACTGACTGTCGTTTTCGTATTGTCATTACATCGTGATGCATAGGTACTTGATAATTTAGTATGAAATAGTGTGCGATAAAGTTATTCCTAAAATTTCGCCTTGCGTGAAGCCATTATCACGAAAAACATGTAATTGAAAAGTACTATTCGTCTAAATTTAATCACAAAGTACCCACCGCCGCAACAAACAATTATATTGCTAGTAACCGTGTTTATGTTCTAAAAAGCACTCATTTTGACCGATGGACAACTCATTATATAATATATAGTAAGAAGAAAGTTATTCCAAAACTATAGTTAGGTAATCAATATGTTATAATAAGACCTATATGCAAACCACGCTATCATCCTATGTAAGTGAATTGCATATGATGGTGCGAAGCTTCCATCTTATGGCCCATGACGTTGAACTGTTGAAGTGGTCTTTTTAATCCAGTACTTTCTCAAACTATAAATACTTGTGACTTTTATCATTGATCCTCACTCTTCTAACAACATCTCAAAATCCTCATAACTTATAACAAAGGCGATCAAAATCACATACACTCTTAAGTTCTAACCAATATATCATTATCAGATTTACAGATATGGCAAAGGTACATACATATAAATGTTTAGTCATTTAATTTTGTTACGGCTGATTTACATTTAGGGAATATTAATTGACCTTATTTTGTGTAACTGATTCGTTTTGTAGCAAAAGATTGTTGTGAAGGTGACGATGATGAACAATGACAAGAAATCTCGTAAGGCTCTGAAGATTGCCGTTGGTCTATGTGGTAAGTTTTTGTTTCATAGTTTCCCTTAAGATCGAGTTACTCCATCCGGCCCGTTAGAAAAAATGCATTTTCCAAAGCAGTATCTTATTAAATCACGCAACATTTGATAACAGGAGTCGAATCAGCATCTTTGGTTGGATCAGACCAGATAACAGTGACGGGAGAAGGTATTGACTCGGTGAAATTGACGACTTTGCTAAGGAAAGGTGTAGGATACACAGAGTTAGTGAGTGTTGGTAACGTGGAAGAGAAGAAACCCGAAACGAAGCCAACCGAGGTGACATGGCAAATTAATCCTTACGACTATTACAATAATTGGTATGGAATGCCACGATATTATGGTTATTAAAAGTAAGAGTTCATAAACTGAAACAGAGTTGGAGAGATCAAAACATGAGTTACAAGACATTTGGTTCTTATATATATATATATAGAGTTAGGATCAAATAAGAAGAAAAATTAAAATGAGAAGGATAAGAAGAAACCACAACCACACATTTCAGATGCACCTATTAAAATAGATGCATCTCCCCTTGAAAATCTCACCTTTATTTGAAATGTGTGGCTAAAAATTCTTCTTATTCTTCTCATTTTAGTTTTTCTTCTTACTATATATATATATATATATATATATATATATATATATATATATATATATATATATATATATAGTTGGCTTTTTATATCATTTTAATGTAATGTAAATTCTGTTAGTGTGAGGGAATAATATATGTAACTAAGAAGGAAGAAAGAAAGAAAGAAAGAAAGAATTTTAATGTAATGTAAATTCTTTTATTTTGTTTTAATTGGGACCTGCCTTAAAACTTGACCGGGAACCACCTTGAACATCTAACTAAGAAGAAAGAAAGACAAAATATCGATTAAAGGAACAAAATAAAACAAAACTTGCAAGCTTTCTTCAATGGAGACTGTCGGTTGGTGTACTTGGTAAAGAAGAAGACCCAAGATATAATATTTTATATATAGTGTTTAACTTTTGTCCAAAGTTCGGTATTAACCCCTCTTATTTATAGTTACTTTTGCTTTACACCCTTTCACAAAAAGCTACAAGTACGTCAATTTTCTTACAGATGAAGTCCATTTTGAAATATTTCACGCTAATAAAATGATAAGAGAAAATGAAATAAATGTCAGCTATGCTGCATAGATAGTCAGTTTTCAATACATTGTAACCCCTTGCCATAACTAACATTGTTTTACCTGTTTTCACAATTCAATAGTAACCCATTGACACGAGTCACTATTTTTGTAACATGTCACACAAAAACAACACAGATAATACAGAAACATAAAAAATTTGGTCCTCTTTTTAAATTAATTTCGTGTTTAACGTTATTTTAATAAGTGAAGCAAATTGTGAGATGAGATTAGCATGTACCCTGATAGACCCAACCCGACAACCCGCAACCCGATAGACTCGATAGCTTGTCGGGTCGGGTTGCGAGTTAGTTTTTATTTTTTCAAAACCCGATAGACCTAACACGATAAGCCCCAAACCCGATCCGATAACCCCATTGACACCCCTACTTACAATTACAATAAATCTCACTAAGATTTCACACAAGTTATTACAACATTCTTTTATTATATAGTAGTCCTAATCGATTGGCCGAGCTTCTCGTTAATGCCTTGAACGATTTTTAAAATCTTTGTAGACCTGAAGTTACTACCATATAATATTAACTTGGCTAGTAATCAGACAAGATTTTTATAACCAGATTAAGTTATCAATATTAATCTTCAACCATGCATTTATAAAATTACCATTTTACTTGCACAATTTATAGGTCTGAGACCTTTACAAAAACCTTATAAATCAACTAGCAAGAGCATGTTTTGAATCAGATCCTAATTAATCTCACGATTTTACTAAATCTTTACGAGTTTATATTGAACATTTACATCAACATATAGAAAAATCATTAGAGCAATATATTCATTGACATTCTTGGAATCTACTGGAACTTTTATAAGGCTAACTAACATCTAGGTTTATTTGGATTTGCCTACTCAGGATTAACCAATGTTAAAAGAAAATAGTTTAGTTTTTCTAATGCTCCAACAAATACTTATAACATGCAGATTGAAAAAACCACATAATATCATCTTCACCATTTAGCCACTCATTTAACCCATAACTAATTTCAAAGCTTATAAGATAGTTAACCCCATTTACTTTAGGATAATACAAACCTAACCCTTATACATTATATTAGTTCAATTTACTATCCAGCCCCAAAAGCTAGAGAAAACACCACTTTCATATAGTAAATTTCCGGGTATTACACGCTTAGAACATAAAAACGTGTAAGGTTGTTTTGGTAATAAACTTTGGGTTCATGTTAATTAGATTTATACGTCATAAACAAAACACAAAAACTTAATTTTTTTTTAAGAGTAAAGTATTAATATGAATATAAGGTATAAAGATCCATGGTTCCATAAAAAAAAATCTAAGTGATGATGACGTTGATAAAGAAACAAACTTCTGGCTGCTAAAATAACTTGGAACGAGGAGAAACCACCAACATGTGGACTTTGGATAACAAAAGGAACAACTGAACAAGCTTGGAGATGTATTGCGGTATCGTAGTGTATTTAAAATTAATATTTTTCCAACGGTTTAACGAAGTATTGCCGTATCGTGATTGTTTTTAAACTAATATAACGACTTTTAAAATCAATCAGTCCATTTAGTTAACAATAACGTCCCCGCATAGTCAAAGAAGTAAACACACGGGCCCTGGGTAGAAATTTTAAACACATTAATAAAAGACCTGATAAAAAGATTTGATTTATTGTTACACGGTTAATGGTAATCAGGGGTGTCATTCGGGTTGACCCGAACCGAGTCAATTCGGGTCGGGTCATTCGGGTTCAAAATTATATTCGGGTTAATCGGGTCAACCCGAATTGACCCGAGTTCTAAACAAGGTCGGGTTCGAGTATTTTTTTTTAGCCTTGACCCGACCCGAACCCGACTAACCCGGCTCAACAACAATTTTACAATGTAAAAAACTCGGGTTGACCCCGAACCCGAATTGACCCGACCCGAGTTCTAAACAAGGTCGGGTTCGGGTATGTTTTTTTTAAGGCTTGACCCGATTTGACCCGACCCGAGTTGACCCGAACCCGACCGGGTCAACCCGAATAACAACCCTAATGGTAATATTCATTGATTTTTAAAAAGAACTTGGTGGGCGTAAAATATTTTTGTGAATATCCAAGTTCAAACACATTGGTATTAGCTTTACGCTGACTTTTAGACACATGACTCAGGAAAATTACCCCGATATATATAATCACAAAAAAATGTTAAGTGTTATGAATAATATTATGTGGATGCCCATATAACCCACAAGGCTCATGGCTCAATTAGCTATTAGGGTTTTTACCCTAATATTCATCTATATATACCCTTTGTATCTCTTACATTATGATTAATTGAAGAATACTTTTCATTCTCCCAATTCTTGTTCACAACACGTTATCAGCACGCTCTAAGTGTTGTTATTGCTTCTTTTCTCTCGTATTCCACGGTACGTCTGAAACCCTTCTATTGTGCTCGTTCTATGTTATTGAAACATCGGTTATGATAGTTTTTATATGATTTTATTGCTATTTTAAACTTAAAATAAGGTACGTGTATGGCAGCGAATGTGGCTCAGCGTTGAATATATATAATAAAATACAAATTGAACAAAACATAGGTGTTTATGATATTGTGTTACTTATTGATTTTTAATCGTTGGTGTATATCATGATGTTGGATCACTTAAAAAAAATTAACTATTAATATGATTCTTTATGAATACTAACTAATTAACCAACTTGATGTTTATTAGTTTTGCCCAACTGATTGTAATTTTATTAGTTTATATCTTTATAAGCATACTATTTGTTGTTGTTTTAACGTTCTATTCACTTGAACAAATCTTTTGTTTAGTGAATTGCATGTCATCGTTTATATTGTTAACCATGGATTTATTATAAAACTTATTACCAAATTTGAAAAGAAAACTTTCTTTTTTTTTAAGATCCTTAAATATCCAAACTATAAGATATTAAATTTTGCGAGACAATGTTAATACGTCGATTAAATAAATTAATACGGATGCCTTACAATTGTAAATTGTTGCTCTATAAAAAGTCAAGAATAGAATTATACTTTGCAAATTAGAGAACTGCGTGAATTGGGATGAGCAAACTTCAATTAACCAATAAACAAAGACGGTGATTTTTAATGGTACTTAAGGGGTAAAGGTACGTTTACGTCTTTATTTACAGTTACAAGAATACATCATTGACTTAATTGGTTGATGGTAACATTAGTTATGTTGTCTCTAATTAATGAATCTGTGCTCCTTAGGTTTAAAATTGTGATTTATTCTTATCAAATTATTTAGATACCAATACTAACTTAAATAGTTATCACAAATTATAAATCTATGGTTGGGAATGATTTACTTGTGGCATCTATATCTTTTATTTGTGTGATTACATGGTTATTTTTTGTATACTTTTGCATATTAATCCTTACAATTAATGGTTATTGATCATATCTGTATATGATATGCACTTATATTATGACCATTATATCTTTGCAACTTAGAAGATGACTATACGTTGTGCTATTTAGTTGCCTGTATATATAGGATTAACATTGTTGACCAAAATAAGTTTATTGTTTTATAGATACAAAAAGAAACATAAGATGGATTAATTCTTGAACATATGAACCAAAACAATGGGATCTCTTCTTTAGAAAGTTACTCACCACATATTTATTTTGATAAAGTTTGTAAATTTTCTTAAACTAGCTGTCAACAATAGCTCCAATCAGTTACATGCATGCTTCAATCAAATGGGTGTAAAATTATGATTATCAGTATTGCATATATAAGTGTTGTTATGACACCTAACCTGTATTTTTTTAGGTGATATTAATTAGAATTTGAGATATGTGATTTAAACACATTGACTGGTGATTAGTTTAGGTATCAACTAACATAAATTTGAGTTGATTATTATCTAGTTCCTTTGTTATCATATGACAGTTTTGATTTAACGATGCAATCGTATATAATCATCTGGTTTAATGTAACATTTTAATTGTTTAGTAATGCATGCCTTAATAATGTGTATGCGTATGATTTTCTTGTTTTGACATTTAATTTAGAGATAGATTTTAAAATCAATATAATGTGAGCTCTTCCTCGCCCATTAAATGAATAATAGCATGGATACTTTGATAATTGGATACGTAAATGAATCTTGATTGTTCTATGGTATTATAACTGAGTTAATAGTATTTGTGATTTTACCATCGTCATAAATACTACCAATTATATTGGCAAAGCGAAATAGTAATAAAGATGTATGCCGCCCTGGGTAAGAGAAGGTTATAAATAATATGAAACATATTTATTTGATTTAGTTAAAAATAGTTGAGTTTTTTAATCGTAATAACTATTTGAAACATATATTTGGCTACCAAATGTGTTGCCAATATTTTGATAATAATAGTTATGCAAAACATATGTATATGATTCTGATTATTACGCAACTCTTACAAGGTGCTTTACCTCTTGGTGTATTATGTTGCATTATTTGAGCTTCTCCTATATGAAAATGAAAATATTTATTTGTTAAGAGTTGCTAAAGGATAGTAAAGATTATTAATATTAGGATAAGATGTCCCCTTCGACTGTTATTTTATGTGTTTTGCATGTCACACTTGACTAATTGATTAACGACAAATATGTTTTACAAATAGTACGGCCTAACTTCTTTGCATAGAACATGTTTTATTCTTTAATAATGTTGTAGGCTAATGTGAATATTATGTTAAACTGTGTGAAAGATATAAAAGAGCTAATAAGAGAAATATGGACTCTTCATATTATTCGACTTATATATAAAAATGTGCAATTGAAGCACATGTGGTTATAAAGTATAAGTTTATGAGCCAAGATTGTTGTGTTAATTGGCATGACCGGTTGGACCATCCCGAGTCAATAATGATGCGAAATGTATAAAAGAACCATGGGTTCTTCAAGGTTGATTTGTTTGTTATGATTGTTCTCAATGAAAGTTAATTCTTAATATACCATCACCATATTGAAGTAAGGACTTTGTCCTATGAAGTTTCGGAAATAATATGCCTATACATCTGCCATGTGGATCATTTTGAGTTTTAAAATCGATGCATCGTCAAAATGATCATCAAATACGCAACTTAAGGTTAGCGTAATTAGTAGCTCAACTTATAAAATGCGAGCACGGTTTTCCACATTGTATTATTGAGAATGGTGGTGAAAACTTCGAATTACTGGGCGATTATTGGAATAAGTGTTGAACTTTATGTAGCCCAAGTTCATACGCGAATTGCTTTTGTTGAAATGTTCATAAAACGTCTTCAGTTGATTGCAAAGCCAATAATTATGAGAAAAAAAAAATCTTAGATTATGGGGCATGTTATAAAATATGAATATGAATTCGCATCATGCCAACAAGATTAATGAATACTCCCCAATAAAATGGTTTATGGTCGCAAACCATATGTTTCCTATTAAAGTTTATGTAAATGTGTGAAACTTGTATTGGAAATCCACCACAACGCACAACAATGGGATGTTGAAGTTGATAATTCATTCAGGGGGAGAATGAGCAGCGAAAAATATGGAATGAATTATGATACAAAAATGTTGATCCCCACACTAATGAAAATGAACTTAAAGTTCAAAGGACAATTTACATTCCAGATCTAGTAGATGCCAGACAAGTTTTGTGACCTAAATAAAGTGACTAGATCATACATACGCTGCTAATGCTCCAATTAAAATGTGTGTCCCAACATTAAAACCAATGATTGATAGTGAGTCTATGGCACGTCTGCAACGTGATAGATTAATCGATTCCAAATAAAAGTCCTCGAATGAAGAGATAAAATGGAGCAGTAAAATGAAGATGGTCGAATCGAGGTAATAAAGACCCCATAATAGTCTCTTAAAGAAAAACTAGACATGAAGGTTATTGAAAACCCCGGGTACGTGAAAAATTATGAGATCTCAATAATTGATTATGATGTCTAGTAGAGTATGGAATCGAAAGAAATAAATCGACGTCGATACTACTATTATATATGATTTTGTAAATAAATAAGATAGAGCTATAATCATGGTGAGGATTATGGAAACATACATGCAGGAAGTGCAGATGTATAAATGAATGGTCAAAAGATGTAAAGACGCAAAGAACTGATGAAAGTTTGAAGTCTCTTGTGATGAGACATGGTTACTGGGACTTGAAGTTTGTACATATGACTGTGCAAAATTATTTGATATGAATCAGTCTTTATGAGAAAGTGAAATGAAATTATGCATAAGTTATAAGTGATGGCACGTACATATTCCCTCAAAGACTTGTAAATGATCATGCATATACATTAATACATGTTCACATGTGGTGGATCCAGTAATGTATTTAGTAAGTCTGGAAATATAATAAGTAATTGATATGCGTCTAAATGATAAATGAATAGAGCTCATATGAGATTTTATTGTAGAATATAAAATGCATGAAACATGCTAGTGATTTTTAATGTTTAAAGCATGTAAGAGAAGTTCTTGAGAACACTACTTGATTGTATTAAATTAATCATGCTTTTGGCAAATGTTTAATAATTGCCTTAGTGTATAGTATTGTGCCAAATAAGGAATTATGTTTCCCTATGAAACTTTATAAAGGGATCTAGAATTGAATATTGTTTAAGTTTCAGACAGTTTGATTTTATGATTACAAAGGCAACTGAATGCATAAAAGTTGAATTTGCAACAAAAGACGCAATTTGTCTTAGCTTATGATTTGAAGATCTAAAAGATGAAATCATTGTGCATCATGAAAGCTAAATAAAGATGCTATATATATTTATATGGATAAATGACGCTCATGTTTATGAGGTCACGTAATACTGAAAAGACCCCTTGATTTATAAAGATGATGATCACAATATGGATTTAAAAGTGTGATACTAAAATGCATATGGAACGATTGAAGTTCTCGCTAGTGGTCATACATGATATAATATATCACTCACTTTGAATTTGTTGGCAATGAATAACTTATGAAGTATGATGATATACTTGCATGAGGTGTATGATATATGGTAATATGAATATGCGAACAACGTGTAGAGAATATTTATTCATGTGATTCTATCAAGACACTTTAATGTGCATTTCACTGACTCAATGAGCTTAAGTGATGTGATCATCAAGGGGGAGATAAGATACGCGTTGCACTCTTTTTCCCTTGATCATGGTTTTGTCCCCACAGGGTTTTCCGGCAAGTTTTTTAATGAGGCAACATCCCCGAGCGTATAAAGGAAGTATGTACTCTTTTCCCTTCACTAGATTTTTTTCCCACTGGGTTTTGTCTAGTAAGGTTTTAACGAGGCATAATCCTCAAATGGACATCCAAGGGGGAGTGTTATGGATAATTATAATATGGATGTCCATATCTTATAGGATACTTATTAGAGGTATTTGAGTTATATTAGAAGATTACATATCTTCCAATAATGTCTGACTCTCACAATGGTCGATCTTAAACTGGATATGCATTTACAAGTGGAGGAACCGCAAATTCATGGCGTTGAGTTAAGCAGATGATCTCATCGATTTCATCTAACCATGCAGAAATTCTAGCGATACATGAAGCAAGTAGAGAATGTGTTTGGCTAAGAAGTATACCAATAGTTTTGCATGAAGATAACACAACATGTATTGCTCAACTTAAAGAAGGTTATATCAAGGGCGATAGGACGAAATATATTTTACCAAAATTCTTCTTCAATCATGACTTACAGAAGAATGGTGATATTAACAAGTTTGTTCAAGCGACAATTTGGCGGATCTATTTACAAAGGCACTTCCTACATCAACATTTAGGAAACTAAGTTACAACCATTGGAATGCGACGACTCAAAGAGCTCAAGTGATATAGTCATCAGAGGGAGACAATACGCACTGCACTCTTTTTGTCCTTAGTCATGGTTTTGTCCCACTGGGTTTTCCTGACAAGGTTTTTAATGAGGCAGCATTCTTAAAGCGTAATAATAATATGGACATCCAAGAGGGAGTGTTATGAATAATATTATGTGGATGCCCATATAACCCACAAGAGGCCCATGGCTCAATTAGCTATTAGGGTTTTTACCCTAATATTCATCTATATATACCCTTTGTATCTCTTACATTATGATTAATTGAAGAATACTTTTCATTCTCCCAATTCTTGTTCACAACATTAAGTACAATGGTATGTGGTAGAATTACCACATAAACTTCAAACACACGCTTGAACATCTGGTAAGCCGTTTGTGACATGCCACAAACGAACTAAATCATACAAAATACACTAACAATAACATCTGTAGGAAAAAACCACCTGACCAAGCACATATCTCCAAAACAATTCGACAGCAACGCACTAGGAGTATTGTAAGCCAAAAGAGATTGCCTCCTTAAAAACCTTCCCAGAAAAATCGAGTGGGAAAAATCCCGGAAAGAAAAAAATAGTACAACTCTCAAATGACACTCCAACCTCAAACCATACATAGCCAACATCATGGATGAACACTCTAGAACCCAATCTTCCACAAGACGCATAACTCAGTTTGTATAAAATTATTTGTGTTGAAGTGCGGTATGTAAATCAATATTAAGAATGGGCTAGAATCATTTTGTTGTTTGGTTTCCTGTGTTGAACTGTAAGGGCTCGATGAATTGATTGAGATCAATAAGCTCAGATAACACTTAAACAAAGACTATTTGTAGACTTCATGTGAGGTAGTATTTGCCCAAATATGTGAAACTTATAAAGTTGTGTGTAAAGCCTTTTATTTTTTAGAGAGACAAGTAATGTTTATAAATAAACTCTTAAGGGATAATCAACGGCTGTGAAGAAGCATGTGTTAATCATCTGATGAACAGGTAAAGAGGACAGGTGATCTTCCTTCCTTGGCTCGTGTAGAAGAGTGCTATGCTTCCTATAATGTTGGTCGTGTATCTCCTACTGCTCTATGTCAGATTTGTACATCTTAATCCTTAATGATAGTTCAGGACAGTTTTCTCATGCGCATGTATTATACGGACGGAGAGATGTTACCATGCTTAACTCGACCTGGTTTTATGTGGTTCTCGTCATAGGCTGACTAGTGAACCTTAAGTAGCTAGGCTTAATCCGAGTGTGTGATTACCGAGTTTGCGCACTAATATTAATACGTTATCAATTTCTCATATGGATTATATTAAATGAATATATATGAGTTTTATTTTGGTCACACATGTTTGGAAATAATTAGATGAGAAGAGATTTGTGGCCTAAAATATTACTTTTAGTATTAGATTTAAGATCATTTGATGACAAAATATTCTTTACATACTAAAGGATTAATCTCCACCATTTATTTTCTCTCCATTTTTATTTGATATAATGGATAAAATTAATCACAACAATTTAAAAAACCCACATTCATAATTTTTTTTTTCCAAATATTAATATCTTTCAAACCGTTAATCGTTAAGCGAAAAAAATATACCATTAGGACAAACATTTAATTATCTTTCTATAAATACGCACTTTGATATACTTTCGAAAAAAAAAATTTTTTCGTGTTTTTCACATTTTTTTTACATTATTTTCTTTTTTTTTCGTTACTAAAATTTGCATGAAAAAAATCACATGTGATTAAACACTAATTTGAATATCACATGTGATATTAGTGTTAAATCATATATGATATGTATATCATATGTGATTTTACACTAATATCACTTGTGATATTCAAATTAGTGTTTTCATGCAAATCTCAGATTCGAAAAAAAAAACAAAAAAACGTTAAAAAAAACGTTTTTTTTTTTCTTTTTTCGAAAGTATATTAAAGTGTCTGTGTATAGAAAAATAATTAAATGCTTATCGTGATGGTGTAATTATTTTCGCTTAACGATTAACCATTTAAGAGATAATTAAATTATAAAAAATATGTGAATGAATAAAATGATTTTAATCTCAGTCATTGATTTTTTTAAGATAGAAAGTGAGGAAGAGTCGAAAAAAATTTAGAATATAAAATAACTCTCCTTTTAATATTATACATAAATAACTATTGTTAAATAAGTCATTGTCACTTGTGTAAACACATCCTTATGTTTTTGGAAAGTTGACGCAATGAATTTAAATTTTAAGAATTCAAAATCTTAATCTAAAGAGTAAAGAGGTTATTGATCTGACTCATAATTTAACTCATTATGTACGCGTTAGACGGTTTACATACATAAAGCCAAGTCTTTGATCATTACAATACAAAGCGTCACTTTCAGGATGTGATTGTTTGAGGGGTATGGTAATAAGACAATAATTTTAATAGTCATTTCAATTATTTAGTAAAAGTTTATGAATCAAACTATTATGAGATACCAATGTTGCAAAAATCGTGAATTGGTAGTCGGGCGGTCGACCACCCTGCAGCGAGTAATCGGTCAAGTCGGGTTTAATCGGTGATTAATCGGATAGGCATTTCCTGCAATTTTTTGGTATTTCTGGAGACCAAACTAAAATTTTTAACCTTTTCCAAGCCTGCTATGTTTCCAAACCTCAATAAAAGGCTCCAATTCTGATTATGATGTCCATAGTTCGTTATAAGAGAAATATACGATCCCCAAATTAAGTAGAATGCCTAAATTATTTTTTTTTTAAAAATGACCGATTTTTGACCGATTCGGCCGATTTGGCCGATTTTTTGACTGCTTAGTGTCAATTTTTTTCCTATGCCGATTTTTCGACCGATTTTCAAAAATCGACAAGGTACTCGGCCTATTAACGATTAATCGGCCGAGTTGACCGATTTTTGCAACATTGTGAGATACTCGTACAAAGCCTCAACATGTTTGCATTCCCTCACAATTTTTATTTTTTTTTTATTATTTTTTTTTTTTTGTTTTTCTTCTTCTTCTCACTACTTGTATACTTAATATTTACAAACCAAACAATGTGTTTAAAGCAATCATTTCTATATTCATTCCAACTTATTATAAAACTTATACCCATAGTGATTCACTTGAGCAAAGCAAACGCTACCTCAATTCTATTGATATGCTTACACAACGCGTTCGGGGTCAAAGGAACTTCTTTTTCGTCGATCAAGTTTTTTAACACCCTAAGCAGTGAACCTAATCGTTGTAGTGTAGTATTAGGGTAAGCCACGGGAATTGATATCGTTCTCTAGGGGAATAGGAATGCTAGTGAGAAGTTACTACGCTAAGGTTGGGGTTGAGGAAGATTATTTTTTATCTTTTTATATTTTTTTAGGAAATGGAAAGGTACGAATCTCGGGGTTTGAATTTGGGGGGTTGGTATTTCTACCGATTACTTCTACCTATCTAATTAACTAAGGTAAGTGATGCATGTTTTACTGACCAGGTCTTAATATTTATAGTGTCTCGCTATACCTGTGGTCTACCCTAGTGCACTAACGGGCAGTGTACCCGGTCGTGTGTAGTGTAGTAAACGGTAAAGCCGAGGTCGTCCCAAGAGCTATGTGTGTTGGATTATTACTAAGTCTAATTGTCACAGAATAATAGTTGTTTCGATAGGGATTTTATTGATTAAACTACTAATGCAGAATAAAGTAAATGAAAGCAGATAAATGGTAAAGAGAAATCAATAGAGAGAAGTGGTGCTAACCTAGTTAATCATCCTAGCTAGTTATGTCTACGTCTACTTACTTACAATTACTTCAGGTGGGGTCAAATTCGAGAGGACATCATTTGGTCAATTCACACTAGCCTATCATCAAAGATGCCACCACAGGAGAAATCAGGCGCACCGTCATAAGTCCTGTTGTTCCTGGTCCCCTAAGCCAAGTCATTAAGTACCGCTACATGCTAGATTCATAATAGTGAGTGCCCGGCCGTTAGGAACTTAGACACTACACCCCCCAATTCTTAAGTTCATCCAAACGATAGGTGATCAGTTGGTCAAATCGCACAAGTAGAAAGGGTCGTCAGTTGGTCATATCTTACCCTTCCCGTCTTAGTCCACTCACCTAGGGCCAGTTGGTCATATCTCCTAGGCAATTGGCCTCTACCGCCATTCAAAACTACCGAACCAAGGGTGACTACCAATGAACTATGCATGCATACACTTAGAAATAATTGTACGGAAGTAAAGGTAAACGTAAACAAAACAATTAAGGAATCATAACTAGGCTAGCACCAAAAAGTGCTTAGCCGCTCATATTAATCATGCAAATCAATTCAATATTCAAAGGTACGAAATACATGAATTGAAAGTAAAAGAAATATAAAAAACTAATACTTATCATAATGGAGTGACTTCTCCCTTGGAAATAGCTCCGTATGCTTCCCAAGACCTGCCTTGATCTTTTTCCCACGTTCTCAGAGTATTGTGTGTGGAATGGGATGATTAAAAATGCTGGAATTCGTGGGGTATTTATAGGCCAGATCTGGGTTACGGCGTAACCAATATAGGAGTTACGCCGTAACCTTCTATTTCTTCGTAAAATGCACTAGATCTGCTGGTTATGGCGTAACCTTATAAGTGGTTACGCCGTAGTCTTCAATGAACTCGGTTACGTCGTAAGTGATGCAGCTGTTACAGCGTAAGTATCATCGGCTTGGAACCTCTTTTGACCTAATGTAGTTACGTCATAACCTCTGGAATGAGTTACGCCGTAACCTTCTGATAAGTTGGCATACTGAGTCACGCAATTGTAAAACCTGAAAATCTAAAATCTGATTAAAAGACTAAAATACCCTTGGAATTGAAATTTATAAAATACGTAAAATATATTTATAACATTTAACGAAATTAAAAGTTAACTTGTGAATAATTAAAAACCTAACTAAAATATATTACGTGATCGATTTTGGTACGACGAAGATTTAACGTTTCGTAAATGATTTGGGTCGTGTTTGTTTTGCTTTATGTGGACTTACCTTAGAGATTTTAGCTTTGATCTTATGATGCCATTTAGACTTTATATTTTAGACATTTCATTTGGAGTTTATTTTTCCGCTGGGACCTATGTATTGAAGTCGTTTTGACTTGGATTATTTCAATATTTATGTTGAGATTTCTTTTGGATTATATGTTTGCTTTGATATGACACCATTACTTGTGATTCCTTTACCCTTGTCGGGTCGGGGCGTTACAATTTATGGCATCAGAGCCCAGGTTTACGACTTGTAGTCAGGACCTGTGACATATGGAGCCTAGGTTTTGAGACTTTAGAGCTTAGGATTTGACCTGTGAGGATTTGGGTAGACTTTAGGATTCCTTCTGCGTACTTCCATTTCGTATCTCACCTTTGTTCATTTTGCTAATCGTTTAGATGGTTCGAACTCGTACTACCGGTAGCGTGGATGGAGACGATGATGCTACTAACATGGATGCTGCGATTGCGAATGCCCTCAACTCTCTTTTCCCTGGTCTGACTACACCTGAGATGATGGAACAAGTGATCAACAACATTCGTAATCAGAATGGTGCTTCGGGTAGTGGTGGAGGAAATCAACCCGTCGGTATTCATACTTGGCTCGAGCGTTTCGTTAAGCTGAAGCCTCTTTCGTTTAGCACTGCTGCTACTCCTACTGAGGCCGAGGACTGGATCACTCATATTGATAAGCTGTTTGAAGTACTGGGTTGTGGAGATGAGTTTAAGACTCGTTTGGCTGCATTCAAATTGGAAGGTGATGCTTTAAATTGGTGGAAGGCGCTCAAACAAGCAAGAGAAGGAGATGCTTTTGTTGAGACTTGTACCTGGACTGAGTTTCAGACTATCTTCTATAACTGTTACTTCCCTGATGCTGAGCAGCAAAGGTATGAGAGGGATTATCAGGCAATCTACCAGTTTGATTATGAGAATTCCAATGAGTACATGAGTAGGTTTATGAGGTTGGTGAGTTTTGTGGGAGCGATTGCTGGAGATGGTAGGCGTCAAGCTAAGCACTTCAAGTGGGGACTGAAGAAGTGGGTGTTGGACCGACAGCTTAATATTGAGTATGAGAATGTGTCGGCCTGCAATGACGCAGCTCGTAACATTGAGATCTTTCATGAGGTTTCGGGTTCCAACAAGCGTAATCGCGATGGTGATCGGATTCAAGGTAGGACTCAAGGCAATGACTATAAGGGAAACTCTGGTAGGAGTTATGATTCGAGAGGTCAAGTGGATAGGAGTTATGATCAGCGGGGTCAGTCAGGAAGGAATGTTGACACTGGACGCCCTGAGACGAGGGGTCAAGATAATAGAAATGCTGGTAAGAATGGAAGTGATCGTCAGAACCAAGGTAACAATAACCAGCGTTACAACAAGGATCAGCCAGCTCGAGGAGCAAATCAGGGTCGTGCTTCAGGATCTTCTAGTCAGCAAAGGACAGCTGAGGTTTTGCCTCCCCCACCTATTTGTACTACTTGTGGAAAGGCTCATCCAGGGCAGTGTTTCAAGGCCACTGGTGGTTGTTTTGCTTGTGGTTCCACTGCTCACAAGATTAAAGATTGCCCTAAGAAGAACCCGGCGATTCCTGGAAACTACATCAAGCCGCCGACTACTACTGGACGTGTCTATGCTACTACTCGTAACCAGGCGGAGCGCACTTCAGGTACCATTACGGGCACTCTTTTCATTGATGATTATGCTGTCTTCGTTTTATTTGATACCGGTGCCACACACTCCATTATATCTATCACATTTGCTAAGAAACTTAATATGAAGCCCAAACCGTTAACAAATCACTTATCGATTTCTACGCCTATGAAAAACCACGTGATCATTGGTCATAAATACGTTAAGTGTCCTCTTCGTTTTGATGATCGTATTCGCTTTGCAAATCTGTATCCTCTCGATATGGTCGACTTTGATATCATTCTAGGCATTGATTGGTTGGCTTATCATAGAGCTTCAATTGATTGCCATGCCAGAACGGTGATCTTTGGAGACATAAAACATCCTGAATTTGTTTATCATGGTTCTCAACCTCTTAAATCTGTTAAACTCATTTCCGCTATGAAGGCACGGATCATGATTGCTCATGGGTGCCAAGGTTTTCTAGCATCTGTTAAGGACACATCTTTGGAGAGTCCTAGCATTGAAAATCTTTCGGTTGTTTGTGAATTCACTGACGTTTTTCCCGATGAACTCCCTGGACTTCCCCCAGCTAGAGAAGTTGAGTTTAGCATTGAGTTAATTCCTGGTGCTGAACCGATTTCGAAGGCTCCGTATCGCATGGCACCTGTAGAATTGAAGGAGTTGAAGGAACAGCTGCAAGAGATGATAGAAAGTGGATTTATTCGCCCCAGTGTTTCTCCATGGGGTGCACCTGTCTTGTTTGTGAAGAAGAAGGATGGAAGCATGCGCCTATGTATCGACTACCGTGAACTCAATCGTATTACCATTCGTAACCGTTATCCTATGCCGCGTATAGATGATTTGTTTGATCAACTACAAGGAGCTAAGTTCTTTTCAAATATTGACCTGAGGTCTGGCTACCATCAGTTACGTGTGAAGGAGCAAGATGTTCCTAAGACCGCGTTTCGTACCAGATATGGTCATTATGAATTCCTCGTTATGCCTTTTGGTTTGACCAATGCGCCTACTGTGTTTATGGACCTGATGAATCGTGTTTTTCATGAGTTCCTCGACAAGTTCGTTATTGTTTTCATCGACGACATTTTAGTTTACTCTAAGTCTGAAGAAGAGCATGAAGAACATCTCCGTATAGTTTTGGAGATTTTGAGGAAGAAGAAGTTGTACGCCAAATTTTCAAAGTGCGAATTTTGGTTAAGACAAGTCGCTTTCCTTGGTCATATTGTATCAGCTGATGGTATTACCATGGATCCGTCTAAAGTTGAGGCTATCACTAAATGGCCAAGACCTACGACAGTGACTGAGGTCAGGAGTTTTCTTGGACTTGCTGGTTACTACAGATGTTTTGTTGAAGGTTTCTCTCGCTTAGCTCTACCCCTAACCCAACTGATGAGGAAAGGTGAAAAGTTTGTATGGACGGATGAACGAGAGAAGAGTTTTGAAGAGTTGAAGCGGAGATTGGTGTCAGCTCCTATTTTGACTCTTCCAACTGGTTCTGGAGGATTTCAAATCTTCAACGATGCATCTAAGAAAGGATTAGGCTGTGTTTTGATGCAACATGGAAAGGTAATAGCTTATGCTTCGAGGCAGCTAAAACCTTATGAGGAGAATTACCCAACTCATGATCTTGAGTTAGCTGCGGTGGTGTTTGCGTTGAAGATCTGGAGACATTACTTGTATGGAGAGATGTGTGATATATTCACTGATCATAAGAGTCTCAAGTATATTTTCACACAGAAGGAACTTAACATGAGACAAAGAAGATGGTTAGAACTTCTTAAAGATTATGACACCAACATTCAGTACCATCCAGGTAAGGCTAACGTAGTTGCTGACGCACTTAGCCGGAAATCAGGCATTCTTGCGAGTATCAAGATTGAGCCTAGGACTATTCGTGACTTAGAGAGTTTGGATGTTGAGTTGTGCGTGCGAGGTTTTGATGGATACTGGGCTAGTATGAAGGTGGAGTCGAACCGTATACTGCAAATTAAAGAAGCTCAGAAAGATGACGGCGAGCTGTGGGCCGTGGCGCAAAATATTGAAGAAGGTAAACAGACGGAGTTTAAGGTTGATAATGACGGTATTGTATGGTATGGAGATAGGCTTTGTGTTCCCAATGATCAGGTACTTCGTGAGAAAGTTATGACTGAAGCTCATAGTTCTCCTTTCACTATTCATCCTGGTTCTACCAAGATGTATAGGGATTTGAAACAGTACTTTTGGTGGAATGGAATGAAGCAAGATGTGGCGACGTTTGTGTCGAAGTGTATGATTTGTCAGCAGGTTAAGATTGAAGATCAAAGGGCTAGTGGATTGTTACAGCCATTGGATATTCCAACATGGAAGTGGGATAAGATATCTATGGATTTTGTGACTGGACTACCTCTTACTAGGAAGAAGCATGATGCGATTTGGGTAGTTGTTGATCGACTAACCAAATCTGCTCATTTCTTGCCAATCAGAAAGGATTATGGTATTGGCAAATTGGCGGAGATTTTTCAGTAAGAGATCGTTAGACTTCATGGTACTCCGACATCTATTGTGTCCGACAGAGATCCGCGTTTTACTTCTCGTTTCTGGAAAGGTTTGCAGAAAGCTTGGGGTACTCGACTTAACTTTAGTACGGCATTTTATCCTCAAACAGATGGTCAGTCAGAGAGGACTATACAGACCTTAGAGGATATGCTAAGGGCTTGTGCTTTAGAATGGACTGGCAGTTGGGATGAATATTTATGTTTAGTAGAGTTTACATATAACAACAGTTGGCATGCTAGCATTAAGGCGGCACCGTTTGAACTACTTTATGGAAGGAAATGTAGAGCACCTATTTGCTGGGATGAAGTAGGTGAGCGTTTGATTGAAGGTCCGGAAATGATCGAGATCACTAATGAGAAAGTAGCTGTTGCTAGAGAAAAGTTGAAGGAAGCTAGGTCTCGTCAGAAAAGTTATGCCAACAAGCATCGTCGTGATTTAGAATTTCGGGTTGGAGATCGTGTGTTTTTGAAAGTTTCGCCGTTTAGAGGTGTGAAACGTTTTGGAATCAAGGGCAAGCTCTGTCCTCGATTTATTGGACCGTTTGAGATTCTAGAACGTATAGGAGAAGTTTCGTATCGTTTAGCACTTCCGCCTCAGTTATCGCATGTTCATGACGTTTTCCATGTATCACTCCTAAGGGGATACAACTATCATCCGTTACACGTTGCTTCTTATCCGTTTGATCAAATTCAATCCGATATGTCTTTATCTGAAGAACCGGAAGCTATTCTAGAAAGGCAAGAAAGAGTTATGAGAAATAAAGTCATTCCGTTCGTTAAGATTCTTTGGAAAAATCATCCTGAACGTGAGGCTACTTGGGAAACCGAGGAGTCGATGCGAGCTAGTTATCCTCATTTTTTTGAATAGTTTGGTATGATTTTATTTCATTTTCGTTTTCATTTTCATTCCGTTTCATTTCAATTTTCGAGGACGAAAATTTTTCTTTAGAGGGGAAGAATTGTAAAACCTGAAAATCTAAAATCTGATTAAAAGACTAAAATACCCTTGGAATTGAAATTTATAAAATACGTTAAATATATTTATAACATTTAACGAAATTAAAAGTTAACTTGTGAATAATTAAAAACCTAACTAAAATATATTACGTGATCGATTTTGGTACGACGAAGATTTAACGTTTCGTAAATGATTTGGGTCGTGTTTGTTTTGCTTTGTGTGGACTTACCTTAGAGATTTTAGCTTTGATCTTATGATGCCATTTAGACTTTATATTTTAGACATTTCATTTGGAGTTTATTTTTCCGCTGGGACCTATGTATTGAAGTCGTTTTGACTTGGATTATTTCAATATTTATGTTGAGATTTCTTTTGGATTATATGTTTGCTTTGATATGACACCATTACTTGTGATTCCTTTACCCTTGTCGGGTCGGGGCGTTACAGTTACGGCGTAATGTGAGATATGAGTTACGCCGTAACTTCTTCAAAATAGCATACTGTGATAAATCTTTAGATATGTTCCCATTTCCGCGTCTCTTTAGCTCCAATGCTCGTAATTTACCTGAAAGTGGAAAACAATGGGAAACAATCGTAAATCCATATAAATGATATAAATAACGAGCATTATCGGGGGAAATGGACACTTAATATTCAGGACTATTTGATGTTATCAGTGAGTCTATGTCTATTGTTGTGTGCTCGTATGATGATTAAAAATGTATTTGCTTAGGCTTTATTACTCCCTAGTTATCTCCTATTGATGGTTGAATTGTCACGTCCTTATTCTTAATCGCGTTGTGTCTCTAAGGTCGTAGGGTATGCGTTTATCCCCAACTCTTTGAAGCTACCAAAGGTTAATGACTACAAAATCTCTAGTTTTTATAAACTTTAACTCTAAGGTATTCTTTGGATGTATAGCCTACAATTACTCTAGGTGATTCTAAACTAAGGTTCAACAAAGATTAATCAAGCATTAACAACATAACGAATGACCTATCGCAATACTAGGTCAATCACAATTAAGATAAGAGACAACCAATCAATATTCAATAACTAAGTTTCATATTACCTACGCAAACACACAAGTAAATTAGCCGGACGTGGGGAACATGCAAGCATACACACAATCAATTGAAGACATAATTAAATTAATGAAGTAAAACACTTATCATGATGTAAGATAGGGTATGGAACCCTAAAATACTGTACAAGATAGCCTTGGTTCGGTTTAGGTTTTTACTCCACAAAAATACACACTGAAAACTAAAAAATTCTGTTTCTATATATAAGGTTACAACTGCGACGACGTCACAATTTAATTTGTGACGCCGTCTGGTCGCCGTCATTAGGGTTTCGTCTTGGCCACGTTATCATTGTGACGGCGTCACCTTATGTCCGTGACGCCGTCGCCTTGAGTCTCTGACGCCGTCTGGATCAAATCTAGGCCGTCTGAGCTGCGAAGCCCTACTCTTTTAAAACCTGATGCCGTCACTTGAAAATAAGCAATTTGGCTACTGTATCGTCACAAAACTTCTTCCGACGGCGTCACAAGTATAACCTGACGTTGTCCCCTTCAGTTTCAGCAGCTTGAGTGTCTCGATTCTTGACTTTGGCCATTTTCTTCGTATATTCGCACCTTTTCGTCCGAATAAGTGTCATTCCAACAATTTGCCTTCAAGAGACCTAAAAAGTGAAAAGGAACGATATTAAGTAATAACGGATACAAAAGTGATCAAATGAGGGCTTAAACGACCACTCAAAAAGGTACATTTTAAAACCTTATCAAATATCCCTACACTTGGTATTTGCTTGTCCTAAAGCAAATGTGCTTTTAGCCAATTAATTTATAAGTTAGGGGTCATGAAGCATTAGTTTAGAACGGTCCACAACACATATAAGCCCCGCAAAAGTCATAACAAGCATGGAAATTACATACTAGCACCTCACATGGGGTGTTTGGATACTCACATCTCTCGGGTGTATATGAAATATAACAAGTTGGAAATGGAAGATAAACACTCATTAACCGGTCCTAGTACATAGATTACCATAGGGTTGAGACTAGATCAAACCTCTATCGCTTTGGCGTAAGCACCTAGGAAAGACTATCCAAGAGGTCTTTTAAAGGGTTGTAATGTTAGGCTTACGGTAGGGAAACAAAGGGTTTGGTGGGATAGGCGATTTGGTGGTGGCAAGTCAAAAATCTTTATGTTACAAGCATGCGAAGAATGGCGTTGCTAAGCCAAGATTCGACACTCTAAACTCTAGATAACTGAAATAAACAAACATAAATTAAAAGATAGATGTAGGATAGTAGCCCTTTTTTTTACACTCTATTTTTTTCTTTTTCTCTTTTTTATCAATTTTTTTTCATACACTTTTACTCTACCATCCTATACGATAACATCAAAATGATAGGGATTTATAGGCACATCCCTACACTTGAGTTTTTATTATTCTAACACTAATTTGACCCGAATTGAAAAGATTAAAACACTTGGAGTACATTATTACGCAAATAAAGGGAATTTGAATTTAGCGTTCCCTTCCCGTCATTTCATAAATTTTAACTTTTCCCATGAGTCCCAATCGTCCCAAAACTGTGTACAAAGGATATGACTCGACTTAGCAACTTATGCAAGCAACAAGATAATTGAACTACGGGTTTAGTGTGATAACAATAATGCACTAAAAGTGAGTGCATACAAGGTAGGCTAAGGCGATTTGGGTGTACATTTGGGGGTGGATTGTAAACAATGCTCTTCATTGATATTCCGGAAAACCAAAACATCACGAGAACCGCGAAAAGGATAGGCTCTGAGGGGTTAACTAGGGGTATCGTGTACTAAAGATGAGTACAACGCAAGGGTGTGGGGGAATTACTCAACCGGTGTGGAAGAAGTAATTATATTATGGGTATCAAACAAGGGTAATCCTAATGCCTCTTATCATTTAGTTATTCCTAACTACACAAGTGTAGTCTTACTAGCGATCTCGGGATGCATCACAAAACAAGTTCTAGAATCTATTATACTACCAGTTCACACTCTAAGCATTAAAGATAAATGCTTTAATTCCTACAAATCTAAGGGCGATCCTCACATTTTGGGTGGAATTTAAGTGGTAAAGGGTTTTTGTGCTAGTCATATAACTTCCTATCAATGAGACGCTTTATTAAGACTAATGGCCCACTCCTCTATGTCATGAAAAATTTTAAATTTGGTGCCAAAATTACTCTAACCGATATTTCTCATGGTTTATTACACAAATGAAATTGGACAAAGCAAATAGTCAAGGATAAGCATAGTTTCAAAGTTCCCGTTTTATTTTCCCTCCCTACACTTAAACTGAACATTGTCCCCAATGTTCCCCGAAAGTATCAAAGTTATGATAATGGAAGGTAATTAAAGACGAAAGAAAATAGTACTCCCCTGATTAGCTCGGTAGGATCCATATAAAGTGGTGGTTACATCTTTCTTCAAGAAGAACGTTTGCGTTAAAAGCTCCTTCTCATCTTATGTATCTTATTCTTGGTAAATTAAACCTGCACACTTGAAGAAAACAAACGAAACCTTCGCGTAAAATTGGCGGTAACAATATATATAAGACTCTACTAAACTAGGATATAATGCTTGTGGAATGGATGTTTACAGATTTTCTGGAAAATTTAGACCTGGAAAATTCCAAAAATTTATAAGTAGCTCAGAAAACGAGAAAAAGTGATAAGCTGTTTCTGCTCCTCCTGACGTCGTCAGGTTGCGATCCTGACAGAAACTGGTTTGCGATTTTCTGGAAAAAATTCTGGAAAATTTTTATCCTTAGGATTTGGAAAAATTTCCTGCAAAACATCCATTATGACTCGATACAAGCATTTGACTCACACGTATATATATATCTTTTCAATGATCGTAATTCTCATGTTCACGTTCTTTTAAAAACGTGTGTAATCTTCCCTACACTTATCCCTTTTAAAATACCTTTATATGTAATTAAGACGAGGTTAAAGATAAAATAAAGCATTTTCACAAATTCAAACATGAGAACATACAATAATGAAAAGATATATGACACATAAATAAAAATGAAAAACAAATACATGGGTTGCCTCCCAAGAAGCGCTTATTTTTGTTCGAGTCACGAGCTTGACTCTACCCTTATTTAACGGAAAAAGGGGAATTTTTTGCTACACTTAAGCTTAAGTGCGGGTGATAGTAGCGATACACACCCTTAGGGTGGAAATTTGCTACGTGAGGAGAGGTTGATGGGTGATTTATATGCTCAAAGGGGTGTGCTCAATTCATTATAACCTTACCTAATTCTATTGGTGTAGCGGATGAATCAAATCTCTCTCCTAAAAATGGATCATCTTCTATCAACTTCAAAAGATTCTTAGTTAAGGATCCATCTTGACCTAATAAACCCGGTTTAAACCCAAACGAACGTTTCCTTATGTTATGGAAATTGGGAAGTAAAACTTGCACCCTTCCAATGAATATGTCTCTAGGAACTATTTCTTTTATACAAGGAGTGTTGAGACACGAGCTCTTGCCAAATGGTGAGTCTTTGAGAGGGACTGTCTCGTTTGTTGAGATTGAAGAGTGCTCAGGATTTATACTCACGAGCTCCGGTATCGCGTATACCTTTTTGATCTTTCTAGGTATATTATTCTTTGCGATTTCTTCACGGAGTTTCATCATGAAGTTATCAGCTAGTTCCTAGAAAGTGTCGTGGGTTTTTCTCATGTGAGCTTCGAGGTGCTGTATTTCTTTCTCTTGGTTGTTGACGAATGTCAACATTATGTCCTCGAATTCATCTTGTCGTGATTTTCTTAGAAGCCAAAACTCCTTGACCGCGTCCACATGCTCATAATCATGTGTGGTCATTTCCATTAACTCATTCACTTGAGCCTCCATACTCATAAACATTTGTGCGCGGGAATCTATCCCACTTTCCTAGATTATTGGAATTTCCCATCCTTCTTCTTCATATTGTGCTAAGTCCTCGATGACTTCCCAACATGCTTCAACATTGAGGTTACTTAGCCTTCCACTGGCGGCGTAATCAATGGTTTGTTGGATGGAGGGACTGACATGATCGTAAAAGATTTGGACTTGGAGCCAGAGATCAATGCCGTGATGAGGGACTTTATGGAGCAAGTCCTTGAATCGAGTCCATGCTTCATAGAGAGATTCACCTTGACGTTGTTGGAACATCAAGATTTCGTTCCTAAGCTTAGTAGTCCTCCCCGGTGGGAAAAATTGGGCAAGGAAACAAGAAGTGAGATCATCCCAACTTGAGATGGAGCCGGCGGGAAGTCGCTCAAGCCAATTACTAGCTTGGTCCAGTAGAGAAAATTGGAAGAGACGCAAACTCGTGGTCTCCCGAGTAGTAGAATCGAGGTCAATGGAATCGACGATTTTAAGGAAATCCTTAAGATGCTGATTAGGATCTTTGGAACGAAGTCCATGGAATGCACATCCGTTTTGCACCAACCGGATGGTGTCGGATCGAAGGGCCGTAGTTTGGGCTTGGTCGGGAAGCTCAATGGTGTTCCTATAGCCTAGGTGGCTTGGTCTCGAGTATTCACCAAGAGTACGGCCTCTTGGCGGGTCATTTGGTGGTGGGTTGATGAGTGGTGGTTGATTATCACCTTCCATGAGAAAAAGTGATGGGATTACTAACAAAGGTCACGAAGAAGGGGGATATACTACGAGGAAGCTAAAAATGTGAAAAAAGCTTACTTGATAGGAATCAAGCAAGGAAACCTAAACGAGGTGGACTCCTAACTAGCTATTCTATTCCCCGACAGCGGCGCCAAAAACTTGATACGCTTACACAGCGCGTTCGGGGTCAGAGGAACTTCCTTTTCGTCGAGCAAGTTTTTCAACACCCTAGGCAGTGAACCTAATCGTTGTAGTGTAGTATTAGGGTAAGCCACGGGAATTGATATCGTTCTCTAGGGGAATAGGAATGCTAGTGAGAAGTCACTACGCTAAGGTTGGGGTTGAGAAAGATTATTTTTTTATCTTTTTATATTTTTTTAGGAAATGGAAAGGTACGAATCTCGGGGTTTTGATTTGGGGGGTTGGTATTTCTACCGATTACTTCTACTTATCTAATTAACTAAGGTGAGTCTATGTTTATTGTTGTGTGCTCGTATGATGATTAAAAATGTATTTGCTTAGGCTTTATTACTCCCTAGTTATCTCCTATTGATGGTTGAATTGTCACGTCCTTATTCTTAACCGCGTTGTGTCTCTAAGGTCGTAGGGTATGCGTTTATCCCTAACTCTTTGAAGCTACCAAAGGTTAATGACTACAAAATCTCTAGGATTTATAAACTTTAACTCTAAGGTATTCTTTGGATGTATAGCCTATAATTACTCTAGGTGATTATAAACTAAGGTTCAACAAAGATTAATCAAGCATTAACAACACAACGAATGACCTATCGCAATACTAGGTGAATCACAATTAAGATAAGAGACAACCAATCAATATTTAATAACTAAGTTTCATATTACCTAAGTGTAACATATTGGATTTCATAAACACACTAAACCATAAGATCAAATAGGCGTACAAAGAGTTCTAGAGAGAGAAAGTTAGAGGTTTAGGGAACTTTAGTAAGAGAAAGAAAAGTCTTATTATGAGCTCCAACTCTCTACCTTGGGAGGTAGAGAGTATTTATAGTCATTACATAAATCGCCACTCATCGGGCTGTGGATCAGGCATACAGTGGGTAAAGACCCGTCCGTCCTCCACGGTGTTACTAAAACTAAATACTACTTAACTTATAATAATCTACGACTACGAGCTTTCTAACGATTACATATACTTGAGGTGACCGATTCTTTAATACATGGATTTACTAAATCCTAACAATCTCCCCCTAAGGGAGGTCACCTCAAGATCACCTCAAACATACATTGAATACAAACAGATTTTACATAAAGATTGTTCTTGCATTCTTGATGTTGTCCATTGCTCTGAAGCTCGTAGTCATTGATTCTTCAGATTGCATGTTAGGTTAATCCAAGTGGAGGTCTTTTTACTGATCCACGTGATAATGAGTTTTGAGCCAGTTTTGAGATCATCAGCTGACAAGAAATCTCTGAGATATCCATTGTGGTGTTGGTATTATTTGATGTTGTGACTTTCGGACCGACATGCTCACATTCTGGATCATGAAATATTCTCATCAGAGTAGCGGAAGCTTTCGTTGATTCATGATATTGGTAGCAGCGTAGCAGAAGCATGGAGTGAAAATATCAGAGTCATTGATGCACTAATCACGATTTCTTTTGAGATGAATGTGTTGAGTGAGCATGCGGCTATGGATTGACCGCTTCATTCTGATCAGCTGCAAACGTAGGGCGTACCTGCACATAACAGTTAGCTATAAATCACACGAAAGTGTCTTTGATCACTTTCGTTGAATTGAGGTACACGGCCCACGGTTCCCCGTTGATCGGTACAAGTACTGCCTGTGATCAGGTATAATTCCGAAGAATTTCCTTGACAGGGTTTCGCAGCTGCTCTAGCTGTTCTCAAACCGGAACGTCTCAAAGAAGACAACACGGAGTGAGTGAACCAGCGAATAGAGATTCACTGATTAACGAAAAGAGATTTGAAAAACAATCGTGTAATGCTCAATAGAAATAGTTTTTGCAATACCACGAAAGTTTTAATGAAAATCAATTATCAATCATAAACACCTTTTGATTTGAAATATTCGAACACGGTCGATGTGCTAAAGAAAAGATTTTTTTAAGCACAATGACTGGTTTTTCAAAGGTATCCGTCAATCCATAACCTGAACCAGGATTGATTCAAAAGATTGAATCGCCCCATTGTTTCTTTTCAGTTGTCACATGGTTGATCTATAGAATAGATCTCACATGCCACCTACCAGGAGCTTGTTTGATGTTGGCTCCAGAAGGCTTTCCATCTTCATTGTGAATATGTTTGCATATCACTCAGATGTTTTGGCAATACCACAAGGATAATGCGTAGGACTCAAGATATAATCTCTCTTTCCACATAGTGTGAAACAGAGAGTCTTCATTGAAAGTGTCCTAATGAGATTTATTGATGATCTCGTGGCTCTAAACTCAATTTGTGCATATTTGGTTCCTGTGCCGGAGACTAGGGAGAGGGTCTCCTTCTTCAATATCAACAATCTCTAAGAGAAAGTCGATAGATTATGTAGGTTCCCCGTAAGAATGAAACAAGCCCTTTTAAGAGGAACTTGAGTGGTTTGGGAAGTTGAAGTGCAGTGCGTCACTGGGTCCATGACGTCTTGTCTTCAATACCGATGTTACCTTAGTAACCACTAGTAGCATATGAATTGAACCTGATATCTGCCCTAAGGTTGAATAATTGGAGGGCTATTTGTTTTTACCCTTTTCTCATTCAATTCTTTTTCATTCTTCAACCCCTTCAGTGCTTGCCTAGATTTCATAGCTAGAACCTTGTTGGGTTTATTCCAGTACTAGCTCAGTCTTAGTCCGCACTCTTCCCATATTCTCATTTTTATCCTTTTTTCATCATACCTACGGACTCTACACTAACTAGTGGATTGTCCCTGGGTAGATCCCTCCGGTTCTGTGGATCATGGGAACAAATACCTAACCTTATCATCCTTATATCAACATACATAAAGTAAAGTTGGTCAGTCTATTTGGTATTGTTCATCTGCCATTGGAACCAATTGAAAACAACTTGAAAATCAATCCAGATACTTGTGATATATTATCAAAGCATTTTGTACCTGAATTGTTTTTGATATTTTTAGAACAAGAGCTCCCCCTCAACATGTGCTTCATAAATTTGAAATTGTTTTAGCACACGGAGGCAAGAGAAATAATTAACTTCTTAAATAACCATTTTCTAAAAAATATCAACATCACTTCCCTAATCAGATCAAGTAGATAAAGCATTTTGGAGAAGGATGAGGTTTTCATAAACTTGCTCCCCCTCAATATGTGCCTTGAGGTTTGAAAAAGTTTTTCACATACAAGAGGGAACCTGCACATTGAAATAAATTGATCACGTTTAAGATCTTTGTGGTTTAAGATAGATGCTCCCCCTCAACATGTGCATGGAAAATTTGAAATCGTTTGGCACATGTTGAAAGGAGAGCTTGTACATCCTTATAAAACCATTTACCGAATTATTAGATTAAATCCAATTTAAATCACAAATTCTCCCCCGATCACCATTATCACATCATTTGATATTTGTGATCTCTGTAGATTTAAATTGATTTTGAAAGCTTTTAAGGAGAATTGTGACTTGATTATGAAAGCGTTTTATCTGATAAGGACAGATTTTAAGACTTTAAACTCCATTGAATAAACATGCATGATTATCTTTTGAAAACAATTGTATGACAAATAACTTAATAATTTAATTGAAATCATTCTCTCCCTCAATCAATGACATAAGTTATTGATTGAGAGATAGATATTTTGACAAACTTTTGAGTCCAGATGATTATCAAAAATAGAGTCCGAGTTATTTTTCAAAACAAATAGTTTTCATTAGATAGTAAGGATTAGTATAAAGAATCAGAGCAAGAGATTTGAAAACCAAGATAAAGTATGGCTCTGTTCTATCTTTGAAAAGCGGGCTACTACTTGAAATGACAATAAACCATTGTTTCTCTTTCTCCCAAAATTTTATTTTATTTTTTATTTTTTATTTTTTTATATGAAAATTCGAACAACATCTAAAGTCCCGTGTCATTATTTGAATGACAGCACAAAGACCGTAGATATAATCGAATCGAGAAAAACATGACAAAAAGACAATATTTTTTGGAATTTTTCAAGATTTTTAAGTTTTTATGGATTTTGAAAGTTTTATATTTTTCTATTTGATTTTTTGAAAAACTATTTACAGGGGATAGATGAAGGAAACCTGTTGCTCCTCTTCTTCCTCTTGAAGACGTTTGAGAGTTTCTGGTTGTAGGCTCTTAAGACCCAGTCGTGAGTCCAGATGATTATCAAAAATAGAGTCCGAGTTATTTTTCAAAACAAATAGTTTTCATTAGATAGTAAGGATTAGTATAAAGAATCAGAGCAAGAGATTTGAAAACCAAGATAAAGTATGGCTCTGTTCTATCTTTGAAAAGCGGGCTACTACTTGAAATGACAATAAACCATTGTTTCTCTTTCTCCCAAAATTTTATTTTATTTTTTATTTTTTATTTTTTTATATGAAAATTCGAACAACATCTAAAGTCCCGTGTCATTATTTGAATGACAGCACAAAGACCGTAGATATAATCGAATCGAGAAAAACATGACAAAAAGACAATATTTTTTGGAATTTTTCAAGATTTTTAAGTTTTTATGGATTTTGAAAGTTTTATATTTTTCTATTTGATTTTTTGAAAAACTATTTACAGGGGATAGATGAAGGAAACCTGTTGCTCCTCTTCTTCCTCTTGAAGACGTTTGAGAGTTTCTGGTTGTAGGCTCTTAAGACCCAGTCGTGAGTCCAGATGATTATCAAAAATAGAGTCCGAGTTATTTTTCAAAACAAATAGTTTTCATTAGATAGTAAGGATTAGTATAAAGAATCAGAGCAAGAGATTTGAAAACCAAGATAAAGTATGGCTCTGTTCTATCTTTGAAAAGCGGGCTACTACTTGAAATGACAATAAACCATTGTTTCTCTTTCTCCCAAAATTTTATTTTATTTTTTATTTTTTATTTTTTTATATGAAAATTCGAACAACATCTAAAGTCCCGTGTCATTATTTGAATGACAGCACAAAGACCGTAGATATAATCGAATCGAGAAAAACATGACAAAAAGACAATATTTTTTGGAATTTTTCAAGATTTTTAAGTTTTTATGGATTTTGAAAGTTTTATATTTTTCTATTTGATTTTTTGAAAAACTATTTACAGGGGATAGATGAAGGAAACCTGTTGCTCCTCTTCTTCCTCTTGAAGACGTTTGAGAGTTTCTGGTTGTAGGCTCTTAAGACCCAGTCGTGGAAGAATAAACTCAAAACGTTCTCTAGGAAGAGCTTTGGTGAAGATGTCTACTAACTGGTATTCAGTCCTCACAAAGTAAAGTTCCACCACACCGTTTTCAAGTTGCTCCCTGATGAAATGATGGCGAATGTCGATGTGCTTTGCTCTTGAGTGTTGTACGTTGTTTCATGAGAGAGCAATAGCACTTTTATTATCACAGTACAGAGGGATTTTGTTGAATTCAAAGCCATAGTCAGATAATTGGGATCTCATCCATAGGATTTGAGCACAACAAGATGACATGGCTATGTATTCCGCCTCCGTAGAGGACATAGAAGTACTCATTTGCTTCTTGGAAGACCAGCTCACAAGCTTATCACCCAAAAACTAAGCACCTCCAGAAGTACTTCGACGAGTATCTTGACATCCTGCATGATCAGCATCTGCATAGGCTGTTAGTGACATACAGGTGTCTTTCGAGTACCAAAGTCCCATACTGATGGTTCCTTGGAGATACCGAAAGACCCGTTTAACCGCTTCAAGGTGCTTTTTAGTAAGCTTAGCCTGGTATCTAGCACACATGCAAACAGCGAACAAGATGTCTGGTCTACTAGCTGTGAGGTACATCAGGGATCCAATCATACTACGATATTTTGTTTGGTCTACCATGATCCCTGAGTGGTCCTCATCTAGTTTCGTACGTTCAATCATGGGAGTGTCAACAGGGTCACTAGAATCGAATCCAAATTTCTTTAAAATCTCATTTGCATATTTAGATTGATTTATGAAAATGCCTTCGGGACTTTGTGAAATTTGTAATCCCAAGAAAAATGAAATTTGTCCCATCATCGACATTTGAAATTTAGAACCCATTTCATTTGAAAAACGCTCACACTCATTGGGGTCAGTCGAGGCAAAGATGATATCATCAACATAAATTTGAACGTGAATTAAATGTTTGCCTGACTTTATGGTGAACAATGTAGGATCAACTGCTCCTTTGCTTAAACCGGTAGATAGAAGAAACTTTGATAGCGTATCATACCATGCCCTTGGAGCTTGCTTTAAACCGTACAGAGCCTTCTTCAAACGATAGACGTGAGTAGGATGCTCTGGATTCACAAAGCCTTTGGGTTGGCTGACGTAGATGACTTCTTTAAGATCTCCGTTCAGAAATGCCGTCTTTACATCCATCTAATAGACTACCATGTTCTTACTGGCAGCATTAGCCAAAAAGATTCTGATTGCCTCGATACGAGCAACAGGAGCAAATGATTCTTCAAAGTCAATACCCTCCTCTTGACGGTATCCTTTAGCAACCAATCGAGCCTTGTTCTTTAGGACATCACCATGCTCATCAAGTTTCACTTTGAAGATCCATTTTAGAGCAATGATCATAGCACAATCTGGAGGAGGTACTAGTTCCCATACATCAAGTCGATCAAACTCATGAATTTCTTCTTGCATGGCATTGAACCAGCTGTCTTCATTCATGGCAGTTTTAACATCTTTTGGTTCGATCTTAGAGAGTACGGAGTTGAAGAAGCACCATAAGGCATCGGTTGCAAGTTGTTTCCGTGTTGATACTGGACGAGAGGGATCTCCAATGATGTTGTCTAATGGATGATCGAGAGTCCATTTTCTAAGGTTTTCATGTGGCAGTTGTTGAGGGACTGAAGTAGCAGAGTCGATGTCTCCTGAAGAAGATGGTTCTAATGATGATTCAGGAGCAAATATGTTTTCAAATGGAGCATCTTCAGGAGTAGCAAATGGATTTACTTCATCATTGATGCCAGAAACAGTTCCATGATGTACATTCAAAGATTGATGATTTGTTGATGAGACAGAGTGATCAGCAGCAGGCGCTTCTTGACTTAATGATATTGAGACTGAAGGATTGACTTCATTTACAGGGATATGAGCAGCCTCTGTTGTAGGAATTGACAATTCATTAGCACTTGGCTCATAATGTTCATCAAACATAGGATCAAACAATTTCTTTAAATCATCTTTAGATGGAGGTACATATGGAGTTGCTGGAGAAGAATTTGGTACAAGGGATGAACCAATGGGACTGTTTGAAGTGCGGGTCCTAAACTGGATTGTCCAGGAGCCATTTGACCGGTCAGCTCATCAAACGTAACGTGAATTGTTTCCATGATATCTCGGGTTCTCTTATTGTAGATTCGGTAACCTTTTCTGTTTGGTGCATAGCCTACAAATACTCCAATGTCTGCTTTGGCTCTCATTTTTCCTAAATCTTGACCATCATTAGTTGGATAACATAAAGCACCAAACACACGAAGGTATGATAGATCAGGTTTTCGATTGTGGACAAGTTCGTACGGAGTCTTTCCATGAGATGTGTGAATTAGAGATCTATTTTGAGTGTAACAAGCAGTGGCAATAGCTTCAGCCCATAGAAACATTGAAACCTTTGAGTAAATCAGCATTGTCCTTGCAGCTTCTACAAGAGTTCGATTTCATCTTTCAACTACACCGTTCTGTTGAGGAGTTCGAGGAACACTTCTTTGAGGACTAATTCCAACATTTTCATAGAATTCATTGAGTACTTTATTAACAAACTCAGTTCCATTGTCAGTTCGGACGATTCGAACTATTTTGTTGAGTCTGATATGAAGTTGTTTAATGAGTTTAATGATGACATCTGGAGTTTCGTCCTTTGTCCTAAAAAACTTAACCCAAGTGAATCGGGAGTAGTCATCAACCACTACTAACACATATCTCTTCCCATTAATAGTTTGCACTCTCATTGGACCGCACAGATCCATATGAAGGGTATGAAGAACTTCCATTACAGAGTTTGTGGGTTTTGGTTTGTGGGCATATTTCGTGCTTTTTCTCAATTGACAAGCTGAGCAAAGATGATCTTTTTTATATTTTAATCTGGGTAAGCCTCTGACTAGATCCTTTCTGGAAAGGTTTTTTATGGTACCAAAGTTCAAGTGATTGAGACGACGATGCCATAACCAAGACTTTGTTTTAGAAGCCTTTGACAGCAAGCAGATTGGAGAGGACTTCATCATGTCATCGATAGAGATGGTGTATAGGTTAGAACCTCGAGTACCTCTTAATAATTCTACACCATCAAGTTCTCTAACGAAGCAAGTATGTTTTCTAAAAGCCACTTCTAGATCGGAATCACAGAATTGACCAACAGAGAACAGATTGTGACCAAGACCTTCCACATAATATACCCTAGAAATCACACTTTTACCAACCACATAATCTCCATAACCCATAATAGCTCCAAAATGGTCGTTCCCGAATCTAATTGTCCCGATAAATTTACTCACGAAGTTCATGAGCCGCGACCGGTCTCCAGTCATATGCTTGGAACAGCCTGAGTCCAGGTACCACAGAACGATTTGAACGATCTGCAGTTGAACACAGGCAAGAATGGATAACTGGATATTTGGGATCCCCATGCCAGAATGGGTTCCATTTGGTTAGTAACAGTGATTGGAACACCCACATCAGAAATTGAATCAATGGAGTTATTATGAATAGATGCAGTACTAGTGTCCGTATTTTCCCTATTTAAAGTATGTTCACTTCTTAAGGGAATAGTTCTACCAGTAGGCATCCATTTTCTAGTGGGCATTGTCTGATTAACCTTATGGTCAACAGGTATCCATTGATAACCTATCTTACTAAATGTTCTTCCTATGGGCTTCCACTGTTTTCTAACTTTCTTTAGCATTTGCCTTTTTGCCTTCTTAGCATGATATTTTGATTTAGCAATGTTAAATGGAGATTTGACAGCTTTAGACAAAACATTCACACCACATTCATGATTAGTAACAGAATTCAAGCAGTCATCATTACAAGGTTTGCAAATAGTATCAGAATTCGAATTAATTACAGTACGCCTATGGCAAATACTAGAATCAACATGATTCATTTTATTTGGCTCAAACTTAAAGTTCTTAGGTTGGTCTTCTACTTTCTTCCAATGTACATTCTTAGCTTGTGAGGTCCTATCATTCCTTGTATTGTCTTGAGACTTTGACCTGCTTGCTTTAATGTCACTGATTACTCCTGTAGAGGGAATGGGAACATTAGTTGGTTTTGCTACTCTTTGCATCTCCTGTTTAGATGTGCTGGGATCTAAACTACATGCAGGCACACTAAGCTTCACTTTCTTAATGCTAGAAGTGCTGGGATTTGTACTCCTAGAGGGCACACTAGAGTTTGCTTTCTTAGCACTAACAGATCTGGAATCTGAACTACTTGAAGGCACACTAAGGTTCACATTCATAACATTGGGCATTGAATGGATTTCATGCTTGGCACTAGGCATAGAACAAGGAATCAAAGGATTAACTCTCTCACCTAAGGACTTTGGGCATATTGTGATTAAGCATTCTAGAAGTTCTTGAGATCGTTCGGCATATAAGCATGCATGCCCAATTGCATTATCAAGTGGTTTCTCTAACTTATCCTCTTCAACAATCTCACGGAGATATTCTAGACAATCCTTAAGGTATGAGAAATATGTTTGAATTCCAAGTTTGTTATTCCTAAGATGAGGGGGAACATATTTCACAGACAAAGCATATTTATTACCAGAGTGAACCTTTGATACACCATTCTCCCCATTGGTTATTGGCATTTTCCCTTTTACCTGGCTCTTCAGATTCTCAATTTCCTTTTGCAATAAAGCTATTTGTTCGTTATTTTTGTTACGAGTGACCTTTATTGATTCAAATAACTCATTGAAATGACGTTTAACCTTTTCATTTTCTTCTAGAAAACTTTCGTTTTCCTTTTGTAATGCATTTACTAAGTTTTGAAGATGAAACGTTTGAGAATTCTGAGAATCTAAAGGAGGAGGCATTTGGGAACCAGTCACATTGTTCTTTTGTCCCTTTAATTGAGAGATTTGGGCTTTCAACTTTCTGATCGTGTTACAATGAGCTTGAATCTGTTCATCACGTTTGTTAATTTGAAAAACTGCATCAAACTCTGGAGCATCTGAGGATGTCTTGATATTTGAAGTTTTGACATTTTCTTTAAGATGTTGATATTTTAGTTGTAAATTAAAATGCTCAACCTCTAGTTTAGAAAACTGTTTAACCAAATTGTCATGATTATCCAGTTCAATTTTCTCATTTAGTTTAGAATTAGTCTTTTCAAGCTCAATGACACGATCATGGGAGACTTTCAGGGCAACAGATAATTCATGAAATTGAGAAACATTAATGGAACAATTTGTAGCAGTGAAAAACACATCTTGAGCAACACTGATTCGTTTGTTTGTGAGTGGTGAAAAACACAATATCAATATATATCAAATTAACCGTAAAATTTGACAAATTAACCTTTTAGGAAAAGGGTTAACGTACCAAACCTTACGGGTGTGATAAAAGTGATACCGGAAAAGTGATTTCCCGGGTCGTGTCCCAACGAGGTGTGAATGGAAGGATTCGTTGAGTTTCGTGATTTGAACTTGAATTGGTTTTAATGACTTGTTTGATTTGAATTATGTTTTCTACAAATTAATTAACGGGAAGGTAATTAAGGCAAAGGAAACCTAATAAACTATAAATTAACTACTTCTAAGCCTAAGGAATGATAAATTGAAGCTAAACTAAGTCCTAGGGTGCTAAAACTAAAAAACGTAAAAACCGGTAACCACCCGAGCCATAAACGTGAAACTTTTGCAATTTAAAGGCGACGGGTGTGAAATCAATTTTCCTACGTTCTATTTGACTAAAAATAATTTTAGAAAAAAGCCGGGAATTTTTTCGACTTTTAAAATAATTACTACTAATTAAAAACTAATTTAATCTAATTAAGTGATTAAAAATACTAGACTAATTTTGAAAATTTTGGAAAAATCATAGAAAGTACTATGCTTAGTGCTGGTTCTAGGAAAAATACGAAAACATTGGGTTGTTATGTAAATAAGCTACCAAATAAGCTAAGTTAAGCTTAAGACTAAAACTGCCTAAACCTATTTAAGGATTAAATTGTGCATTAACTGAACGTGACAAGTCCCAAGGGCAGTTGGTTGTCGTGTGTTGTTGTGAGTCTTTCGTTTGTGAGCTGAAGGTCCCAGGTTCGATTCCTGTGGTACCTTTTTGCAACTTTTTTTTTTTTTTTTTTAATTATCTTTTGAAACTTGGAGATGAGATTGAAACAGTGACTTTTTTGTGGAAATCCTTTTTAAAGAAAAGCTTAAATAAGCTGTTTGCACAGCTTATCCACAACAGTTGACAAAAAAAAAAAAAAACTAAACAAACACCCTTTTACAGCTTACTAATCTAACAGCTAATATGCAAATCAGCTAGACTAAGGTGCGATTAAACTATACTAACATGAGCTACTGAGATTCAAAAAAAAAACACTAACAATATGGGGGATAATCAGCTGGAAAATTAGCTTATCTAGGGAGGAGTCCTAAAGCTAAAGTGGAAATCTAAAGTATACAAATTTCTAGAATAAGCTGCTAATATCCTTTAATAAGCTAAAAGCTATTACTCCTAATCTAGCCTAACTAATAAACTTCTAAAATTCATGAATAAGCTAATTCCTATGACTGATAAGCACAAAAAAAAATGAACTAACTTGTGTATTGCTGTTGGCAGACTTGAAGTCAGCTTTTGTGGCTACTTTGGAGCTTAATCTTAAGCTGTGAAGTGAGCACCGAAGCAAGTACAAGCTACACAAATCAAGTTAGCATGGTAGAGATTACAAATCAACTGATTAGGAGCCAAAAGAGGCTGCTATCAACTGTTTTGGGCCACTCTTGACTGAGACAGAACATGAATAAACTTGCAAAAGGACATTTTTACTATGAATGTAATTAAGCTAGAGTTAACTTTAAGACCCAAAACTGAAACTAAAATGAGTTTGGCATAAAAGGGTTTAAGGAAAACTAATTTTTGCCAATGTTGAACTTTAAACAAACTGAGAAAAGGACCCAAGATCAGCAGCTGTTGCTGCTCAGTTCTGAAAAAAAAGAAGGCTTTTCTTGGCTAACTAAACCTTGAGACACTTGATAAAACAGATTCTAATAGACTATCTTCTCTGAACTTGCAACAATAAACTTGACTCAACAAGTCAGATGGGTTAGAAATCCATTCTGACCCGTTTGAAAACATAAGCCAAACACCTGTTATGACTTGACAAACTTGAAACTGCTTTTAAAGAAAACTAGCTCGACCCCCTTTTTTTGAGATTATTTCGTTGTTTGAACTTGAAACCTTTAACAACTTTTCAAATAAGATGAGACCATATTCTAACAGTGAACTATAAAACATGAACTTGAAACAAAGAAATTGCTTTTCATTGATTTTAAAATAAACTACAATATAAATTAAGAACAAAGAAACTGAAATTTAATTAAAACTAGGGGTGCCTCCAATGGCTTACAATCAAGTCCTATTTATACTAAGCGAGTTGGTCTTCCAATGCCCTTGTCTACTTCAGTTGTGTTTGTTTTGTGAGAGGGAAAAACAAACCGTGATCCTTGTGCTTCTTTGGAGCTTATCTGGGCCATCAATTCATCTTGGAAAAACAGCCACATGATCCATGCCATTGATTCTTCCAAAGAGCCTTGTGCTCCAATGGGGTATTCCAGGATTGCCACAGTGGCTTGCCCACATGTGAAGGGTAAGGTTGACTCCTTTTGCAGCTTCCTATGATGAGAGGGACAAGGGGAGAAGGTGAGTGGAGGGTGAGTAGGATCTGAGTTGGGGTTTTGGTGGGCAAAAGTTTTGGGTGGGATTTGGTTTTATTTTTTCTGGTTTTGGGTTAGAAGTGAGAAAGAAAGACAGGGATGGTGGGTTAAAAAAAGGAAAATAGGTTAGGATTTTAAAGTGAAGGATTTTTAAAGTAAAAACAATTTTGTAATTTTTTTTTTTTTTTTTGAAAAACGAAAATTGGTTTTAAGAAAAATAGAATTTTTACAAAATGTTTTTCAAGGTGAAAATAGGATTTTGGGATTAAAAGGTGTTTTGGACATTATCGGTGTCGGGGAAAAATGGTGAAACGGGTTTTTAGTGGGTTTGGGATAGATTTTAGGTTGTTTTCCCCCTGATCACTCTCAAAACGTGTCTCGGGCTTCCGAAATTTAGAAAACTGCTTCCCGGCTACGTCTTGACTGCACTTTTTGTTTCAACTCGATTTATCCCGTTTTCGCTCTGTTTTCAATCATTTTGTACCTGAAAGACATAAAACACACTCCGAGGATATTTTTAACATATTTTGAGCATAATTGGGTGTTTTTAGTCATTTTTGAGGTCTTAGGCGGGTAAAAACGATGAGTGAATAAGCACTCATCAAACACATTCAGTAATAAGAGTCTCATTCAATGTATGCAAATTCTTCCTCTCAATCTCATTATATTTTAGTGCTCGCTCATAGTCACTAACCTCAACTATCATTGCATCAAATTCCTTTTCCATTTCTTTAATGTCTAAATTCATTCCCCTTTTAAGACTTTCAAAATGATCTTTTAGTTGTTTAAAGAAAGGCATGACTTCAATTAAATAACATTCTTTCGTTTGCTCAAAACCCCTTTCCCCTTCAGTTATACCAGTGGGTGTGATCCTTTTCTTACAAGTTTTCTCAAAATCAACAAATAGTTAAAAAATAACATATTGACTGATTAAGGTCTTGATTTTAGTGGCGATAGTCCTAGGAACTAAATGCATTGGTGTATTGGGAGGATACACAGTCGCTGAAGGCATTTTCCTAAAGGGGGGTTAGTTACAACAAGATTCTCTGCTTTTTGCTTATCTAAATCCTTTTTCCAGAACACTTGTTCGGGTGTTAATAACGTCTGAGGCTTAAACATGTTCAAGGAAATCCAATTCTCCTTCTTGTAATCATGGGGTGTGATATTTATTTTCTTCTCTTTGCATTTAGGATCATCTAGTTTCTTGTTCATCTTTTCCCTAGTGACTTCATCTGATTTCTTATCTTCCTCAGTGCACTTAATGCAACTAGGTTTCTGTCTAGGCTTAAGGATTTCATTACCATCATAAAGAACCTTATGAGCATTTCTAGCCTTTTTAATGACCTCTGGATTTGGTTCCTCAACAAGGGGAATGCTATGCTTATCGCTTAAGACTCTATGCTTAGTGATTAAGTGAGCAGTCTGAATGGTATTTCCTTGTACGTACAACTTATTTTCAAGCTTGTTTTTAAAGGTTTTTAGATTAGAAAAATCATTCAACAGTTTTGATTCCTTAGCACTGAATTCTTGCTTCAGCATTTTAACATTTTCTTGAAGTTCTTGTTTTTGCTTAGCAGTTTTAGAAAGCTTTTCTTGTAAGGAGTTTAACTCTTGTTTTAATACTTCTTCTCGAAACCTACTTTTTCTAATAGTTGTACGCATTTGGTCATCCATTTCCTGCTCACGGGTGGTCAACTCAAATTTTGCACGTTGTTCATAAATAGCAACACGTTCTTTATAGGCATTCAGTTCAGAGATGACAGAATCATCAGGGGCACATGCAGTGAATTCATCAAAAACATAATCATTGTTGACTGCAGAAGATGCATCACTTGGTACAATCTCACTTTCACTTTGTTTCACATATTGATCATATGGGACAACATTGATATTACCCATATTTTCAATATCTGACTCAATAATTACAGTTGATTGTACTTCGTTATGTATCTTTTGCTCATCAACTTCATCGTATAATTTTAATACCTCAGAAATGATTTTGTCTTTGGATGGACCAGTTTGTGGTGATGAAGAGACTTTAGGAGAGACCATTGGAGAAATGCTAGCCATGAAAATGGTTTGTGCAGTGGGTTCTTCATCAACATCAGAGTCGTATGCATCACAATCAGCTACTTGAAAGGCATTCTGATGATTTTGGCCTATCTCCTGTATTGGTTGCTCATCCACATCTACATCATATGTCTTAGCATTTCCCTCAGCCAAGAACAATAACTCCTCTTCATCCAAAGCTGCACCATTATCCTGAGCTTGCACAAGCAACATCTTATCCCTGAAGTACTCGGCATTCTGAGGGCGTTTTGGTGATGTACAGTTCCTTGCAATGTGTCCCTCACCTCCACAATTGTAACATTTGATTGGATTTGCTTGACCCTGGTTTCCATTTCTTCCCCTATTCTGATTTGCAGCATAACCTCTACCAGCTCCACCTCTTGCTTGTTCGTACTGCCTTTCTTGAACTGGCTGCACCATAACCTTCCCATCTCTGACAGTGGCTTGATTGTGTGGATTGGATGCAGTTCTGAGATTGTTGTTGGTGTGTGGAAGAGAGTTCATGTTTTGACTAATCTGGAGAGCCAGTTGATTAATGAAGTTTCCCACGTGTGCATCAGCATCAGCTTGTTTGAACATAGGACCAGGAATGAGTTTGTGATTACCATTACCCATGGGTATGACTTGTGAGGCTTTGGTTGTGATTTCGATGTTTGAGTAGAAGGCAGTTGAATCATTCGATGAGCTTGTCTCTCCCTGGCTGGTTTTGAACTGATTAAGGTTTGAGTAGAAGGCAGTTGAATCATTCGATGAGCTTGTCTCTCCCTGGTTGGTTTTGAACTGATTAAGAATCCTTTTTTCAAACATAGCATGTCTCTCATTCTGAAGGAGGAAAGCATAGAGTTGCTCATAGTTTGTATTCTTCAATCCTTTGGTTAGCTTTACAGAAATGAAAAACTTGTGCCATTCGGGATTCATGTTGTTCACAAACTTTGAGTTCAGCTGAATGTTTGGCATAGTCATTCTGATATTCCTCATATCATTAACAAGCTTGTGGAATCTCACATAGTACTCATAGACACTCTCATATGGTTTCGTCTTGAAGTGTTCAAATTCATCATAGAGTTGTGATTCTCTATCTTCCATAGTTAATTCAGAACCTGAGAGAAGCATCTTGACATTATCCCACACTGCCTTGGCTTCGGTGTTGTGATTGATCAGCTTGTAGATATCTTTTGGAAGACCTTGAAGTACGATGTTAGAAGCCTTGATATCAGCATCGAATCTCTTTTTCTCCTTATCATCGAGCTCATCATATGTCTTTGGTCTGTCTATTCCATAGATCATTGTTCCATCTTCAGTTGTATCAATTTGGTCTCTAGTAGTCTCAACCCTATACGGTCCTTCATCAATGGATTTGAGAATGTTGACTCCATTTTCCTTTCCAAGACAGTACAATCTGATTAGTTGAGCCCAAGAGTCGTAGTCAGTTCTGTCAAGCATGGGTGGACGAGTATCTGAACCAGCTGCTTGAACATCCTCGGCAACAGTGGAGATGATTGTATGAACGTTGGTAGACATGATGACAGATTAAACGGGATTTTATAACTCTCTGATTAAACCGGGAAATAGATTCTTTCACGGGATTTTACTAAATCAAGAGAAAACCGTATTACAGACAGAGTCAACCAAGTCGCTAAGAAAACCTGAACCAAGTCGCTAAGCACCAAGTTGCTAGTAAAATTTTGACAGCAAGTCGCTAAGCACCAAGTCGCTAAGTTGTCAAGTCGCTAAAGAGCAAGTCGCTAAGCACCAAGTTGCTAGCAAAATTTTGACAGCAAGTCGCTAAGTTGTCAAGTCGCTAAAGAGCAACTCGCTAAGCACCAAATCGCTAACACCAAGTCGCTAACAAACTTAAGTACAAGTCGCTAACTTTCACCAAGTCGCTACCCGTAATGGAGACTCCACTAAGTGTACTGTTTGTCGGCTTGTCTCAATAGACAAGTCGCTAGCTCAACTCGCTAAGGCCTTCAACTACAACTCGCTACCAAATTACAATGCAAGTCACTAACAAGATACATTATCCGTGGCTTAAGTCGCTAGCAAGAAAAACACATAAACACCACTTTTCAATCAAAAAACAACCTAACCACGATGATTCAAGCTTAACAAATCAAAACCCAAGCACATACAATGATTCTAAACACAAAACTACACTCAAGTTTCAAACTTTAACACTAGAAATGATCCAAATGATGCAAAAACCACTAAACTTTTTCAAACTCTAAAACCACCTAAAAGTCACTAGAAATCTAAAGATATGTAAGAGATGATCAAACCATGGCTCTTAATACCATTTCTAACATATTGGATTTCATAAACACACTAAACCATAAGATCAAATAGGCGTACAAAGAGTTCTAGAGAGAGAAAGTTAGAGGTTTAGGAAACTTTAGTGAGAGAAAGAAAAGTCTTATTATGAGCTCCAACTCTCTACCTTGGGAGGTAGAGAGTATTTATAGTCATTACATAAATCGCCACCTATCGGGCTGTGGATCAGGCATACAGTGGGTAAAGACCCGTCCGTCCTCCACGGTGTTACTAAAACTAAATACTACTTAACTTATAATAATCTACGACAACGAGCTTTCTAACGATTACATATACTTGAGGTGACCGACTCTTTAATACATGGATTTACTAAATCCTAACACTAAGCAAACACATAAGTAAATTAGCCGGACATGGGGAACATGCAAGCATACACACAATCAATTGAATACATAATTAAATTAATGAAGTAAAACACTTATCTTGATGTAAGATAGGGTATGGAACCCTAAAATACTGTACAAGACAGCCTTGGTTCGGTTTAGGTTTTTACTCCACAAAACTACACACTGAAAACTAAAAAATTCGGTTTCTATATATAAGGTTACAACTGCGACGACGTCACCATTTAATTTGTGACGCCGTCGGGTCGCCGTCATTAGGGTTTCGTCTTGGCCACGTTATCATTGTGACGGCGTCACCTTCTGTCCGTGACGCCGTCACCTTGAGTCTCTGACGCCGTCTGGATCAAATCTAGGCCGTCTGAGCTGCGACGCCCTACTCTTTTAAAACCTGATGCCGTCACTTGAAAATAAGCAATTTGGCTACTGTATCGTCACAAAACTTTTTCCGACGGCGTCACAAGTATAACGTGACGCCGTCCCCTTCAGTTTCAGCAGCTTGAGTGTCTCGATTCTTGACTTTGGCCATTTTCTTTGTATATTCGTGCCTTTTCGTCCGAATAAGTGTCATTCCAGCAATTTGCCTTCAAGAGACCTAAAAAGTGAAAAGGAACGATATTAAGTAATAACGGATACAAAAGTGATCAAATAAGAGCTCAAACGACCACTCAAAAAGGTACATTTTAAATCTTATCATCTATATACTCATCTTGACTATGGACCACTTATTTTATCGATATATATGCTACTTTATAATGTAGAACTAAAATAGAAGGCTTAATGTCCATTTAGTTTATAAGTGAGTTTAGAATAAGATTTGATTTGATTTAGGATTTGAATTTAGTGTAAGTTTAAGAGAAAGAAAATACGTTTATTTATATAGCTTTTATAAAAAAAAAATTAAAATGAAAATTATTATTTGAATATTTAATTAATTTACTATGTAAGAAAAGCTAAATGAACCTCACAGGCTTTCTCTAAACCTGAGGAAGTTGATAAGATTTAAAAAAAAAAAACCCTTATGTTTGAGTTTTGAAACAACAACTCCGATCAACCAAATATTTAATTTTTGAATTCAGCCTAAAGGCCTAAACGCTCTCATGTTAACCCTCAAACCAAACAGACCTTTAATCTATTAAAACAACACACGTATTTAGTGTGAAAATGTTACTTTTGCTATCATATAAAGCCACTAAAACTAATAAATACCCAAGTTAATGGTATATTACTTTTTGCAATAAGTCTCACTAAAAATCATAACTATCAATAATAATTATTAAAAACGTGTAATCGCATTCATACAAACAATCTATATTACTACTGACTACCGTGTTTGTATTGTCATTGTATCGTGATGCATAGGTACTTGACAATTTAGTATGAAATAGTGTGCCATAAAGTTATTCCTAAAATTTCGCCATGCGTGAAGCCATTAACACAAAAAACAAGTAATTGAAAAATATTATTCGTCTAAATTTCATCATAGAGTACTCACCGCCGCAACAAATGATTACGTTGCTAGTAACCATGTTTATGTTCTAAAAAGCACTCATTTTGACCGATGGACCACTCATTATGTAATACTACCTCCGTCCATTATTAATTGTCCTGTTTTGACTTTTTAAATCTTTCTTTCTTAACTTTGACCTTAAATATTTTTATTAGTGTTATATAATATTTAATAAAAATTATACCAATAAAAAATACATTTAAAACTCAATCTATTCATATGTTTTGCATCACGTACTATATAACAAAATTAAAAATATATAAGGTCAGAGTTATAAATAAATGACTTTGAAAATTCAAAGTGGACGGTCAATATGGGACGGAGGAAGTATATGGTAAGAAAAAAGTTATTCCAAGACTATAGTTACGTAATCAAAATGTTATAATAAGACCCATATGTAAACCACACATTGCTCTCCTAGTAATGTAAGTGCATTGCATATGATGGTACGAAGCTTCTATCCTATGGGCCATGACGTTGAACTGTTGAAGTGGTCTTTTAATCCAGTACCTTCTCAAACTATAAATACTTGTGACTTTTATCATTGATCCTCACTCTCCTAACAACATCTCAAAATCCTCATAATCTATCTTCGCTATAATTAACCACAAAGGCGAACAAAATCACAAACACTCTTAAGTCTTAACCGTTATATCATAATCAAATTTATAAATATGCAAAGGTACATACATATATATGTTTTAGTCATTTAATTTTGTTACGGTTGATTTACATTTAGGGAATATTAAGTGACCTTATTTTGTGTAATCGATTCGTTTTGTAGCAAAAGATTGTTGTGAAGGTGACAATGATGAACAACGACAAAAAATCTCGTAAGGCTCTGAAGATTGCCGTTGGTCTATGTGGTAAGTTTTTGTTTCATAGTTTCCATTAAGATCGAGTTATACTCCCCCGGCCCGTTAAAAAAAAAGCATTTTCCAAAGCAGTATCTTATTAAATCACGCAACATTTGATAACAGGAGTCGAATCAGCATCTTTGGTTGGATCAGACCAGATAACAGTGACGGGAGTGTTGGAAAATTTAGTGCACTTGTGGGATTAGTCCACACCTTGTAATGGGTTAGGAGGTACGGAGTGTACACTCATAAAGTCCATGAACACCCTGACTCTTGTAGTGGTTTGTATTGGTAGTGCTAGTAGAAAGTACTGCTTGTGGAAAGTACTGCTTGTGGTTTCCACTGATAAGCAGTGTTTCCACTGAAGCTTGTGGATTCCATTGAAGCAGTGTATCCACTGACAGCACTATGAAAGTACTGCTAGTGTGAAAGTACTGCTAATGGTATGAAAGTACTGCTAGTGTTAAAGTACTGCTAAATGGCAGTTACAACTGATTAATGACCACGTTTAATTGGTCATATAACCACTAACGGCTATAATGGGGATAATTATGAGGCTATTAATGGGCCGATTAATACTCATAATTCCATTTTGGACTAGCTAAGAGTAATCTCCTATAAATAGGAGATCTGATAATGCATGAAAGACACACATAAAACATAAACACTGATTAGCAAAAGGGTTATAGAATTGTGCCTAATTCTCTAACTGCATTTGGTCTTATCCCAAGTAGATATTCGTGATACCCAGGCATTAGGGTCGAATAGTTTACTTTGGAAAGTGATCACACGATTCCAAGTGATATCCGGTAACCACCTAGTGGTATTGCTACTGTCATTGATTGTCTTAACCCTGTTCTGGGAGATACACACCAACAATCAAAGTAAACTATTTGTGATAATCAATGGCTGCTGCTGCAATGAAACACATGGCTTTAAACTTTGCCAAGCTTGATAAGTTTGAAGGGGTGGACTTTAGGAGGTGGCAGAAGAAGATGCACTTCTTGCTGTCAAGCATGAGTGTGGTGTATGTGCTAACCACACCTATTCCTGATGATGGGGATGATGCTATAGTAGAGCAGATTAGGAGAAGGAGCAAATGGGAGATTGATGACTACATATGCAGAGGTCTTATTCTGAATGGTATGTCTGATTCTTTGTTTGATATTTATCAGAACTTCGAATCTTCCAAAGAACTGTGGGATTCCTTGGATGCCAATATATGGCTGAGGATGCATCAAGTAAGAAGTTTCTTGTTAGTAATTTCACAAATTACAAAATGACTGATTCAAGACCAGTCATGGAACAATACAATGAACTTCTTGGAATACTTGGAAGGTTTACACAACACAATATGAACATGGATGATGCCATTAAAGTCTCTTGTGTCATTGACAAACTCCCTCCTTCTTGGAAAGATTTCAAGCATACCTTGAAACATAAGAAAGAGGAGTTAACTCTTGTTGAGTTGGGCAGTCATCTGCACATTGAGGAATCTCTCAAGGTGTAGGATAATGACAAGCCAAAGAGTAGCAATGCTGCTGGACCATCTGTTGTCAATATGGTAGAGCATAACAACTCTACCAGGTACAATGATAACAAAGGCAAACACAAATATCATGATAACACAAAGGCAGATCTTAACAAGAAGGCAACTCCTACTTGTTGGAAATGTGGCAAGACTGGTCACATTAAAAGGGACTGCAAAGGTGTTAAAATTGGTGGTAAAGCCAATGGATCAGACACTAATGGTTCAGGGAGTGGTGGTTCAGCCAACTCACTGAAAGGTCAGAATATGTTTAATAAGTCTTTTCAGATTTATTATGTTACATATGTATCTGAATCTTTTTATGTGCAGGATGATGATGTTGCGTGGTGGGTTGACTCTGGTGCAACAGTTCATGTGTATAAAGATAGAAGCTGGTTCAAGACTTATGAGTCACTGAATGATGGTTCTATTCTTCACATGGGAAATGAGTCAACAGCCTTGGTGCATGGTCGTGGTTGTGTAGATCTTAGGTTTAGTTCAGGAAAGATTGTAACTTTGTTTGATGTTATTCATGTTTCTGATATCAGGAAGAACTTGGTTTCAAGTAGTATTTTGAATAATCATGGTTATAAACAAGTTATTGAGTCTGATAAATTTGTGCTTTCTAAGCATGGTGTTTTTATTGGTTTTGGTTATTTATGTAATCAAATGTTCAGGCTTAATGTTACCACTGACAGTGTTATTTCAGCTTTTGTGACCACATATGATCAGACTGATTCTACCCTTTGGCATGCTAGACTTGGTCATTTTCACTATAAAAGAATGCAAGATATGTCTAGGGATGGTTTAATCCCTGCTTTTGACATGGACACTGAAAAGTGTAAAACTTGCATGTTGACCAAGATAACCAAGAAACCCTTTCAGGGTGTTAGTCGAGAGACTAAGCTCTTGGAGCTGATACACAGTGACTTGTGTAATTTGCATGCCACTCCTTCTTTGGGGAATAAGAAGTACTTTGTGACATTTATTGATGATGCTTCTAGGTTTTGTTATGTTTATTTGTTACATACGAAGGATGAAGCATTAGATAAATTCAAAGTGTTTAAAACTGAAGTTGAATTACAACTTGGGTCTTTGATCAAAAGATTAAGGACTGATAGGGGAGGTGAGTACATGGATACTCAGTACTTTCAATTTGTTGGTATTATCCATGAAACTACTGCTCCCTATACTCCTCAGCAAAATGGTATTTCTGAAAGGAAAAACAGGGTGCTGAAGGAGATGGTTAATTCCATGTTGTCCTATTCAGGACTGAGTCAAGGGTTCTGGGGTGAAGCTATGTTAACAGCTTGCTATTTATTAAATAGGGTTCCTAACAAAAAGAACAAGGTTACCCCTTATGAACTCTGGACTAAAAGGAAACCTAACCTGAACTATCTCAAGGTTTTTGGGGTTGTAAGGCTGTTGTAAGACTCCCTGATCCAAAGATGAAAACTTTGGGTGAAAGAGGCATTGACTGCATCTTTGTTGGATATGCTGAGCATTCCAAGGCTTTTAGGTTCTATGTTATTGAACCTAATGAATATATTTCAATTAACTCTATTATTGAATCAAGGGATGCAGACTTTGATGAGAATAGATTCTCATCAGTCCCTAGACCAAGTAAGAGGATTCCTAATGGAACTCATGACACTGGTGTATCAGAGGTCCTTGATGATGAACCATCAGTGGTCCCTGATGAGGTTATGGTACAACAACCTAAACATGTTCTCAGGAAGAGCAAAAGGGTTAGGACTCCAAAGTCATTTGGACCTGAGTTTCAACTATACTTAGTTGAAGGAACAAGGGATGAGGTCTCAGACCAATACTCATATTGCTTCATTGTTGAGGATGATCCCAAGACATTTGAAGAAGCAATGAAGTCCCAGGATATTGCTTTCTGGAAAGAAGCAATCAATGATGAGATGGATTCCATCATGGGGAACAACACTTGAGTGTTGGTTGATCTACCACCTGGTTGCAAACCTTTGGGTTGCAAATGGATTTTCAAGAATAAAATGAAGGTAGATGGAACTATTGAAAAGTTCAAGGCTAGACTAGTTATTCAGGGCTTTAAACAAAAGTCAGGGATAGGCTATTTTGATACTTATGCCCCTGTGGCTCGTATCAGTACCATAAGACTGCTGATTGCTATGACATCTATTCACAATCTGATTATTCATCAGATGGATGTGAAGACAGCTTTCTTGAATGGTGAATTGGAAGAGGAGGTTTATATGAACCAACCTCAGGGCTTCATCATGCCTGGCAATGAAAACAAGGTGTGTAAACTGATTAAGTCTCTTTATGGACTGAAGCAGGCACCTAAGCAATGGCATCAAAAATTTGATGAAGTGGTTTTGTCTAATGGTTATGTTCTTAACCAGGCTGACAAATGTGTATATAGCAAATTTGATGAATCTGGTAAAGGAGTCATCATTTGTCTATATGTTGATGACATGTTGATCTTTGGCACAGACCAAAATCAGGTTGACTTGACAAAGGAATTTTTGTCATCAAGGTTCTCCATGAAGGACATGGGGGAGGCTGATGTTATCCTTGGTATAAGGATTAAACATGAAAGTAAAAGAATTTCTATCTCTCAGTCTCATTATATTGAGAAGGTACTGAGGAAATTCAATTACTTTGATTGTAATCCAGTGAGTACACCTATGGATACTTGTGAGAAGCTAATGCCTAATCATGGCAAGGCTGTATCTCAACTTGAGTATTCTAGGGTAATTGGCTGCCCAATGTATGCCATGACTTGTACAAGGCCTGATATGGGTTTTGTAGTGGGAAAATTGAGCAGGTATACTAGTAATCCTAGTGCTCATCACTGGCAAGCAGTTCAGAGGGTACCAAAGTATTTGAAGAGAACTATGGATTATAGTCTCTCATATACTGGTTACCCATCAGTGTTGGAAGGATACAATGATGCAAGTTGGATCAGTAACACTGAAGACAATTCGTCTACCAGTGGCTGAGTATTCCTACTTGGTGGAGGTGCAATTTCTTCGGCATCCAAGAAGCAAACTTGCATCACCAGTTCAACAATGGAATCTGAATTTGTGGCTCTAGCAGCTGCTGGTAAAGAAGCTGAATGGTTGAAAAACTTGCTTCTTGAGATTCCATTGTGGCCTAAACCTATCGCACCTATTTCTATCCGGTGTGATAGTGCAGCTACATTGGCTAAGGCTTATAGCCAGATGTACAATGGTAAGTCTAGACACTTAGGTGTCAGACATAGCATGATTCGTGAGCTTATCATGAATGGGGTGGTATCTATAGAGTTTGTGAGATCTCAACAGAACTTAGCTGATCACTTGACGAAGGGTCTGGTTAGAGACTTGGTTATAAAGTCTGCTAAAGGGATGGGTTTAAGTCCAACTTAGTCACTGAATGCTAGGACACCCAACTCCCTCCTAAGGAAATTTGGGAGCTGAGTTCAATGTGTAAAGCTGAACATTCATTGGACTGGAGCACATGTTTTATTTACATCCCAAGGTTGTGCTTGCCAATGTAAATGTTGAAGTTTTGCCGCTTTAGGAAGCTTTGGACTTTTAGCTTTTACAACATTTATGAATTTGGATATGGACACATGGCTTGTATAGTGTCAGGAGCTTTTAAGTGTTTGAAAACTTGTGTGTATTTTATCTTCAGGTATTCAAATGGGTTGAAGGGTTCAATTCTTAGAACACCCTGATTCTCGAATATTTGAACGTGTAATTTACTAAGATAGAAATTCAATCCTCAGGACATTTTCGTTTATGCACATGTTTTGCTTGATGTTTATTTTTCATGCAAAGGAAGTGAACTAAATTTGGGGAGGATTGTTGGAAAATTTAGTGCACTTGTGGGATTAGTTCACACCTTGTAATGGGTTATGAGGTACGGAGTGTACACCCATAAGGTCCATGAACACCCTGACTCTTGTAGTGGTTTGTATTGGTAGTGCTAGTAGAAAGTACTGCTTGTGGAAAGTACTGCTTGTAGTTTCCACTGATAAGCAGTGTTTCCACTGAAGCTTGTGGATTCCACTGAAGCAGTGTATCCACTGACAGCACTATGAAAGTACTGCTAGTGTGAAAGTACTGCTAATGGTATGAAAGTACTGCTAGTGTTAAAGTACTGCTAAATGGCAGTTACAACTGCTTAATGACCACATTTAATTGGTCATGTAACCACTAACGGCTATAATGGGGATAATTATGAGGCTATTAATGGGCCGATTAATACTCATAATTCCATTTTGGACTAGCTAAGAGTAATCTCCTATAAATAGGAGATCTGATAATGCATGAAAGACACACAGAAAACATAAACACTGATTAGCAAAAGGGTTATAGAATTGTGCCTAATTCTCTAACTGCATTTGGTCTTATCCCAAGTAGATATTCGTGATACCCAGGCATTAGGGTCGAATAGTTTACTTTGGAAAGTGATCACACGATTCCAAGTGATATCCGGTAACCACCTAGTGGTATTGCTACTGTCATTAATTGTCTTAACCATGTTCTGGGAGATACACACCAACAGGGAGAAGATATTGACTCGGTGAAATTGACGACTTTGCTAAGGAAAGGTGTAGGATACACAGAGTTAGTGAGTGTTGGTAACGTGGAAGAGAAGAAACCCGAAACGAAGCCAACCGAGGTGACATGGCAAATTAATCCTTACGACTATTACAATAATTGGTATGGGATGCCACGTTATTATGGTTATTAAAACTGAGAGTTCATAAACTGAAACAGAGTTGGAGAGATTAAAACATGAGTTACATAAATTTGGTTCACATTTTTTTTTGTAGTTCGCTTTATTTCATTTTAATGTAATGTAAATTCTGTTAGTGTGGGTATGTACTATGTAATAACTGAAAGACTTGGCAACTACTACGTATGAGATTTCCTATATATGGTCATGTTTACACCAATTTTATCTCAATCATGTTGTGTTAAGTGTTAACAAATGTCTGCACATATGTAGTCGTTTGTATAAAGTATAAACTTGCTCGGAAACTATGTGTTATGTATTTGATAGACTCAGTAATAACCAATAAGTATACATACTCATGATTTATCTATTGTTTTTTATTTAATGGCAAATGTTTTTGAAGAGTATCATATTTGACACTTTTCGTTTTTTAGGTAGTGAATAGTTTTTTTTGCTTTTGAGTATGGTTTTATTATTATTATTATTATTATTATTATTATTATTATTATATATATATATATAGGGAATATATTACCTACAATTAATTGTAGCCAATTGGCTACAATTTTGTACTAAAAATGTGGGTCCCTGATTATTTTTGTGGGTCCTGATTCTTTTCTGTGGGGCCCTGAATCATTGCCAGTGTATTTTTAATAAAGGATTGTAGCCAATTGGCTACAAAAATTGTAGCCAAGCTATCCCCATATATATGTATATATATATAGTTTATTTATTTATTTATTTATTTATTTTAATTATAAACATCACTTTCATTAGAAACAAAACCACAGGATTACAAGAAATTAGTGGGGAGCCGCGAAACTATCTGGGCCCCGCACCTTTAGCAATAGCAAAACTAATCCTATTGAAGATATGAATAGCAACACGCGCCCCAATGTCCTGAGTTATTGAGAACTTCCAGATCCGCTTAAGTAAGGTCACCACATCTGCCTCAAGTTCCCCCAAAAAGGAAAATGAGAAAGGGATGAACCATATCCAATATCCGCACATTTAGCTCCGTATTTGACGCGCTTATGTTTTGCGGCATCAATCACCGCACGAACTGGCACAAAATCAATCATACTAGTTTGCGTGAGGGGAGACGACCCCGTCAAGTTGACACATTCGTCCTGCCCTCCGTTCCAGGAATAGAGCAAGATATCCGCTGGCCGTAAGACTTGTAATCCTATGGACTTGTAATCCTATGGTTATTATTATTATTATTAGAGTAAACTACACCATTCGTCCTTGTGGTATGCGTTGACCGACAAGGATCGTCCTTTGACAAAAAAAAATGCACCTTTCGTCCTTAATTGCGAAACGTTATTCAGCGTTGGTCCCTCACCCTAACTGGCGTGAGTAACGGGCGTTAAGCCTATTTAAGTTGAGGGTATTTTTGTCTTTTCCCACCCACACCACTTTTCCCACCCACAAGATATTTCCCGCTTCTTTTATTTCTCATCTCCCACCTTAATATATAACCATCCCATCCCACCTAAACTTTTTATTTTTCTTTCTTTCTTCCATTAACACCTCTATTCACAATAATTGAAGATAAGAAATGGTCAATTGTCACTGTGGAAGACGAGAAGTGGTGAGAAAATCATGGACCAACATCAACCCAAGACGAAGGTTTTATGGTTTCCCTGATATGGTGCGCATCATGTTATTTTGTGAGTAAGAACATGATTTTGATCTATTTTATGATGTTATTAACTAACTATTATTGTTTAATCTTTTTAATAGGCATCAGATTGCCCTTTCCTTGATTGGGTGGATCCCCCAATGTGTGGTCGATCTGTTAACATAATACCCGGACTATTGAGATCATTGAACAACCATCGAGGACAAATCCAAGAGTTGCAGGAACAAAGAGCAAGGATGAAGAAGTATCTTTATGTTTCTTGGTCTTTTGTGTTGATGTGTGTTGTTTACAATATGTTGACTTAAGTTAGATTTTAAGTTAGGTTCGTTTGTGGTGTTTAGGTGTTAAGTGTAAGTTTAGATCTTTTGTGGAAGTTAGTTGATTATAAACGCATACCACGTTTGTGGTTTCTATGAATAGAAGGCAGTTGTTGGTTTTCATTTTGGGTTGAATTTTTTCTTTTTGTGTTGAATGATACTGAAACAAGTAAAAGTCTTTAACTTGTGTTCTTTAAGTCAATGAAATACCAAAAAGTCTTTAACTTGGACCCATTACTAATTAAGTCAAATGGAACCAATTACCAAACTCAAATTGACCCATTACTAATTAAGTCAAATGGAACCAATTACCAAACTCAAATTGACCCGTTACCAATTAAGTCAAATGGAACCAATTACCAAACTCAAATTGACCCATTACCAATTAAGTCAAATGGAAACCAAACTAGTAAATGGACCCATTACCATTCTGAAATTGACCCAGATAGACAAGCAATTAAGTCAAAACTTCACACAAGTAAAAGTCACATTTACATACTTAAATGGACACAAAAGAAGTTAACTGCATATGTAACTGCAAATACCAAATACAAGCCATGATCATGGCATACAAGACATGATCATACAAAATAGCCCTAGTACATCAAAGTTATGCAGAGTAAATACAATCCATGATCATGACAAACAAGCCATGATCATACAAAATAGCCATACTGCATCACAGTTTTGCAGACCAAATACAAAGTGATAATCCTAAGAGACCATTTCCAAATACATATTAGTAGTCTTAATTCAGAAATAAAAAGACACAACTATTAACCTAGAACAACAACTTTCTTCCTTGGTGGACCTTTCTTCTTCTTCTTTCCATCATCAGCTGCAATTCCCTTACCTTTATCAGCATCACTAGGTCTTCTTGTAGAGTTGTCATCTTCCCCAGGAGCACTTCTAGTTTTCCTTTTCTTGCCACCTCCCTTTGACTTTGATTTTCTTGGTCCAGTGCAACTCTTTGAGTTGTGACCTCTGGTTCCACACTTGTCACATGTCACAGTCTTGAGTTTCCTTGTTAGCTTGCCATCCTTGGACATATGCACCACATCAACCTCTGCCCTAGACTTCCTCCTTTCCTTTCTTGGTCTTCCAACCTGTGGTTGATGTTTTGGTGGTAGCAGAGTTGTTGGTACATTACACTTAGGCCAATGAACTGGACCTCTGATTGGTTTGATCATGTATGAGTAAACCTTCTTCCATGTATCCAACCTATAACATGGAAATGCATTAATAATGTGAATTCAGGAAATGTAAATGAACTAATGCATCAATAAAAAGAGGTTATTACATACCTATAACATGGATGTACCCATTCCTCTGGTAATCCTACTGATTGATTGTTAAGTGCCATATTCCAGTTTGTTGCTATGGCATGTTTACAAGGTATCCCAGTTAACTCCCACTTTCTACAGGTACTTGTCCTCTGCTCCACATTCACCACACACTGATCTTTCCATGGACCACTTACCTCATAATAAATACCTCCTCCCTAAGTAACTGTATGCTTATTTGCTTCATCACAGTTCAACTTCAAAATCTTTATAGTAGTTGGTGTGAGTGGACCAGCACATCTTTCAATCATTTTATTCACATTAACTATTCTTTTCATTAGATATGACCTTGCAAACTCCAATGTTGAAATGATTGCCTTATCTCTACCACCAACAAGCTTTCCATTAAAAACTTCACACATATTGTTCACCAATACATCTGAATTAGCTCTCCCTATTAAAAATTCAAATTTAAGTTAAAGACTGTAAATGTTATTTGGACGAGTGCAAACAATCACCTAAATGCAGACTTGAAGTTAGTGCAAACAATCACCTAAATGCAAACAATCACCTAAATGCAGACTTGAACCTATTTGCAGACTTGAACTTAGTGCAAACAATCACCTAAATGCATACTTGAACTAAATAAGTTAGTACAGTGTTGAGGCTATACCTGAGAAATGGCTTCTTGCACAGTGCTGAGGTGGAATCTTCAATAACCACTCATAAGCAGGCTTGCTAAATGCTTTGAACTCATCCATTGCAAGCTGAAACTCTGGCAATGTTGTTGTTGTGGCACATTTCCATAACAGGTCTTTGTAAGCTGCACCACTCCATTGCAGCTTCATATTTTCATGAATGTGCTTGACACAAAATCTGTGCTCAGCACATGGAAACAACTTTGCAAGTGCAGGAATAATACCCTACCACAAATAATCAGACATATGTTACAAACAGATAATTTACATCACATAAAAAGCATTAAATGTGAAAATAGAATCATACCTTCTGTTTGTCACTAATAAATGTGAAATTGGAATTTCTATAAAGGTCCAAGTCATCTCCCAGTTGTGTAAGAAACCATGTCCAAGAATCTGTATTTTCAGTCTCCACAATCCCATGTGCCAAAGGGTAGATCCCATTATTTGAGTCAACACTTACAGCAGTAAGTAATTGACCAGGGAATGGACCCTTCATGAATGTCCCATCTAGTCCAAGTATTTCTCTCAATCCAGTCTTGAATCCTTCTTTCAAAGGCCCTAAGCACACATATATTCTTTTAAAACCCCTTGTTTGACATGTATGATCTGCCTCTACTTGAACCTGAATCTTCACAGTTGTGTTTGGATTGGCTTCCATCAACTCTAATGCATAACTTCTGTTAGGATTTAGAAAATCTTGTTGTTAAAGAGTCGGTCACTTCAAGTATATGTATTCGTTAGAAAGCTCGTAGTCGTAGTCTATTTGTGTTAGTAAGTAGTTTGTTAAGTAACATCGTGGAGGACGGACGGGTCTTTACCCACTGTATGCCTGATCCACAGCCCTTAGGAGGCGTGTCTTGTAAGAACCTATAAACACCCTTTGCCTAGCAAGGCAAAGGGTTGGAGCTTCTCATAATATCATTTTTCTTTGTCTCACTAAGTTCCCAAAACTCTTCCACTTTCTCTCTCTAGAACTCATTTTATACGCCCCTCTTATGTGATTTATTATGTGTTTGTGAAAACCAATATGTTACATTTGGTATCAAGAGCCATGGTTTGATCACTCATCTTTCATGTTCTTAGATTTCTAGTGGTTTTCATAAGGTTTTTGGGTTTGAATGAGTTTAGAGTAGTTTGCATCATTTGGATCATTTCTTGTGTTAAAGTTTGAATTTTGATAGTACTTTTGTGTTTAGAATCATTATAAGTGTTTAGGTTTTGGTTTGGAAGGCTTGAATCATCGTGGCTGGGTTGTTTTTGGATTGAAAAGTGGTGTTTTTGAAAGTTTTCTAGCATGCGATTTGTGTCTCGAATAGACTTTCTTCTATGCGATTTGTCCTAAAAACTAAGCGATTTGTCTCTTTAGTGAACGCTTTTTGAAGCGATTTGTCACACTTTGTATGCGATTTGTCATTTTCTGTGAAGCGATTTGTCTATTGAGCCAAAACGGCAAGAAAGGACAAAGAAGTGGAAGTAGTGGGTGTACTTGTGTACTATGCGATTTGTCAGTTTATGCGATTTGAGTGTTATGCGATTTGTCTGCTAAGTGTTTTGTCAACTTAAGCGATTTGTTAATCAAGCGATTTGACACTTAAGCGTTTTGACACTTATGCGATTTGAGTAGGGTACGATTTGACTGAAGGTGCGATTTGTCTATGGTGCGATTTGACTGAAGGTGCGATTTGTCAAGTGTGCGATTTGTCTATTGAGACTTGTCGTTTCTTCGTGTTACGTTTTACGGTTTTCTCTTGATTTAGTAAAATCCCGTGAAAGAATCTATTTCCCGGTTAAATCAAAGAGTAGTAAAATCCAGTGGAATCTGTAATCATGTCTACGATCACTTCTTCTGTTGTTGATGACGTTCAAGCTGCAGGATCTGATACTCGTCCTCCCATGCTGGATAGAACCGATTATGACTCCTGGGCTCAAAGAATCAGACTATATTTCTTAGGAAAGGAAAATGGGGTTAACATACTTAAGTCAATTGATAAAGGACCATATAAAATTGAGACTACTAGGGATATCATTGAAACTGCTGCTGATGGTTCAGTTGTATTGGGATTGGATAGACCAAAGATGTATGATGAGCTTGATGATAAGGAGAAAAAGAGATACGATGCAGACATCAGAGCTTCAAACATTATACTTCAAGGTTTACCTAAGGATATCTACAAGCTGATCAATCACAACACTGAAGCTAAGGCAGTATGGGATAATGTTAAGATGCTTCTCTCTGGTTCAGAGCTGACGAAAGAAGACAAGGAGTCTCAGCTTTATGATGACTTTGAGAATTTTAAAATGAAACTAGGGGAAAGTGTTACTGAATATTATGTGAGATTCCACAAGCTTATGAATGATATGAGGAACATCAAAATGACAATGCCAAATATCCAGCTCAAATCAAAGTTTGTGAACAACATGAATCCCAAATGGCACAAATTTGTCACTGCAGTCAAGCTGAACAAAGGATTGAGGAACACCAATTACGAGCAATTGTACGCTTATTTGCTCCAAAATGAGAAGCATGCTGCATTTGAACGAATAGTCATGGAAAAGTTTAGTACAAGTACTGGTGATGCAAGTTCTTCAAATGACTCAACTGCATTCTACACTAATGTAGGAATAACCACCAAAGCATCACAAGTCATACCTACTGGGGATGGTAATCACAAACTTATTCCAGATCCATGTTATAAGCCTTCAGACTCATTCATGGAACAATTTTCTCATCAAGTGGCTCTAATGGTTAAGCAAAACCTGAACTTTACCTCACCTACCAACAATCATCTCAGAACTGCTTCTAACCTTCACAATCATGCTACGATTAAAGATGGAAGGGTAGTTGTGCAAAACGTGCAGGGAAGGCAGAATGCTTATCTTCCACATAATGAGCAAGGAAATGTTGGGGTTGGTGCTGGTTATGGAAATGCTGGTATAGGTGGAGGATATGTGGGTAATCAGAATCGTGGAAGGAACATGGCCCAGGGACAAGGAAAGCCAATCAAGTGCTACAACTGTGGTGGAGAAGGACACATAGCAAGGAAATGCACTCTTCCAAGACGTCCACAAAATGCAGAGTACTTCAAGGATAAAATGCTACTAGTGCAAGCTCAAGATAGTGGAGTTGTGTTGAATGAGGAAGAATTGTTGTTCCTAGCTGAGGGAAATGCCAAAACTTATGATGCTGATGTGGATGAACAGCCAGTGCAGGGTATGGGTCAGAACAATCCCAATGCATTTCAAGTTGCAGAGTATGATGCGTTTGACTCTGATGTCGATGATGAACCAACTGCCCAGACCATATTCATGGCTAGCATTTCACCAATGGTCTCTCCAAAGGTCTCTTCAACACAACATGCCAGTCCCTCCAAGGAATCGATCATATCAGAGGTATTAAAATTATACGATGAGATTGATGGGCAAAAGATTCATGACAAAGTACAATCAACTGAAATCATTGAATCAAATATTGAAAATATGGGTAATAGAAATGTTGTCCCATATGATCAATATGCGAAACAAGATGAAAGTGAAATTGTACCAAGTGATGCATCTTCTGCAGTCAATGATGACTATATTTTTTTTGAATACACTGCATGTGCTCCTGATGATTCCATAACCTCTGAACTAAATGCCTATAAAGAACAAGTTGCCATATATGAACAGCGCGCTAAATTTGAACTGACTACTCGTGAGCAGGAGATGGATAACCAAATACGTACAGTTATTAGAAAAAGTAATTTTAGGGAAGAAATGTTAAAACAAGAGTTAAAATCCTTACAAGAAAAGCTCAATAAAACTGTTAAGCAAAAGTATGAACTTCAAGAAAATGTAAAAGTGCTTAAACAGGAATTTACTGCTAAGGAATCAAAACATTTAAATGACTTTTTCAACCTAAAAACTTTGAAAAACAAACTTCAAAACAAACTGTACGTACAAGGGAACACGATTCAGACTGCTCACATGATCACTAAGCATAGAGTCTTAAGCGATAATTATAGTATTCTCCTTGTAGAGGAACCCAATCCCGAGTATGGTAAAATATCTAGAGCTGCTCATAAGGTAGTCTATAATGGTAATGAGATCCTTAAGCCTATGCAAACACCATCATGTATAGAAAGCACTGAAGAGGATAGAAAATTAGAAGATGCCTCTAGGGAGAAAATGGCAAAGAAGTTAAATGATCCTTGGTGTATAAAGAATAATATAATGCTTAAAACCCATGATTACACTAAAGAAAATTAGATAGCTTTGAATAAGTTTAAACCTCAAACTCAATTAACCCCTGAGCAAGTATTCTGGAAGAAAGATTTGGATAAACAAAAAATTGATAATCTTATTGAGAAGAATCCTCCTTGTAGGAAAATGCCTCCAGCCACTGTGTATCCCCCAAATACACCTATGCATTTAGTGCCCATAACTCTTTATACTCAAAGCAAGACCTTAATCAGCCTATATGTAGTTTATCAATTATTTGTTGATTTTGAGAAAACGTGTAAGAAGAGAATTAAACCCACAGGGATTACTGAAGGGGAAAGGGGTTTTGAGCAAACTAAATAATGTTATTTAACTGAGGTCATGCCTTTCTTTAAACTACTAAAAGAACAATTTGAGAGTCTTCAAAAGAGCATAGATACAGAGATTAAAGAAATGAAAAAGGTGTTCAATGAAATGGAAGTTGAGGTCAAAGATTATGAACGTGAACTTAAAAGTAATGAAATTGAGAGGAAAAATCTGCATATCTTAAATGATAACTTGATTTCTAGAGGTGTTGCTCAGGATGTGTTCTACACTATTACAAATTATTCCATTACTGCTTCTCAATTTCATAAATTTTCTGTTGCCTTGAAAGTTTCCCATGATCGTGTTATTGAGCTTGAGTCCACAAATTCAAAATTGTATGAGAAAATAGAACAAGATGATCATGATAACTTGGTCAAACATTTTTCTAAATTGGAAGTTGAACATCTTGCTTTGCAATTAAAATATCAACATCTAAAAGAAAATGTTAAAACCTCAAATACCAAGACATCCTCGGATGCTCCTGAGTTTGATACAATTTTTGAAATTAGCAAACGTGATGAACAGATTCGAGCTCATTGCAATACGATCAAAAGATTGAAAACCCAAATCTCACAATTAAAGAGTGAAAAGAATGATGTGACTGGCTCCCAAATGCCTCCTCCTCTAGATTCTCAGAATTCTTAGAATTTTCATCTTTAAAACATCATTAATGCATTACAACATGAAAATGAATGTTTTATAGCGGAAAATGAAAAGGTTAAATTGCATTTCAAAGAGTTATATGAATCAATTAAAGTAACTCGTGACAAGAACAACGAAAAGGTAACTTCTTTGCAAAATAAAATTGAGAATCTGAAGAGTTAGGTAAAAGGGAAAATGCCAATCACCAATTGTGAGACTACTGCACCAAAGCTGCCTGCTTGTGCTAAATATGCCATGACTGTGAAGTACATTCCACCTCATATTAGGAATAATGAACTTGCCCTTCAAACATATTTTTTGTACCTTAAGGATAGTCTAGAATGTCTTCGTGAGATTGTCGAAGAGGATAAGATCGAGAAGCCACTTGATAGTGCAATTAAGGATGCATGCTTATATGCCAAACGATCTCAGGAGCTGTTAGAATGCCTAATTACTATATGTCCTAAATTTGGTACTAAGAGAGATAGAGTAGTTATGCCTTGCTCTATGCCTAAAGTCAAGCAAGTGTCCTTTGATGTGCCTCCTAGTACTTCAGATCCCAGCACTTCTAGACCAGGAATGCAGAAAGTAGTGAAACCAACTAATGTTCCCATCGTTCCCTCTACATGAGTAATCAGTGACACTAAGGCAAGCATGTCAAAGCCTCCAGGCAATACAAAGCAATATAGGACCTCACAAGCTAAGAGTGATCAAGGGAAGGAAGTAGAAGACCATCCTAGGAACAATAAGTTTGAGTTTAATAAGAAGAATCGTGTTGATTCTAGTATTAGCTATAAGTGTACTGTAATTAATTGGAATTCTGCTACGGCTTGCAAAACATGTAATGAATGTTTGGTTTCTGATACCTATCATGAATGTGCTGTGAATGAAGTAAAATATGTTGCTAAGTCTCCAGTCAAAACTGTTAGAACTGCTAAACAGGTTAAGGATGTCAGAAAACCAAGGTGGAAAAAAGTTAAAAAAAACATTGGAAACCAACAGGAAGAAAATTTAGTAATGTAGGTTATCAATGGAAACCTACTGGTCGTAAATTCAATCTTAATGAATTGTGCCCTAAATTATCTAGAACAATGACCATTAGGAAATGGATGCCCACTGGTAGAATTATACCTTTGAGAAGTGAACACACTTTGAATAGATCTACTGTCACTACTAGTCCTGCATCTACCTCTAATGATAACATTGATTCTGCTTCTGATGTGGGTGTTCCAATCAAGGTTGTCAAAATCGTGATCCTGCTCGTAGGATCGTACGATCATACACACAAAAAACGATCAGGATCTTAACAATATCGTAATCCAGGTAGGATCGCAGTAGGATCGGATCGGATCGTATACGATCGCCTATTATTATTATTATTATTATTATTATTATTATTATTATTATTATTATTATTATTATTATTATTATTATTATTATTATTATTATTATTATTATTATTTATTTTTTTTTATTTTTTTTTCTTTTGGTATATTAACTTATTAAGTATAAGCTCATGTCTTAAAGCCCAATTACTAAGAATTTTTCAAAATAATTATTATTTTGGTGCTATTAATTAATTGTCTCTTGCAAGATTAATGAGTGTAAAATCATTATGTTTTTATGGACTATTTTAGAAATAGTTTAGATGTGTCTTTTTGGGTTTATTATGAAAAACGATTTCGTGCTTTGTGAAATGTCAAAAGCTTGTTTTTGAAGTAAACTATCTACATACTTGACCCAATTTTGTTCATATTTTATTTTATGTTACATATAAAAGCATGAATATTCTAATTTAATTTATTTGGTCATCAAGAAAAAAAATTCAGTAATATTATCAGAATATTATAATTTAATTTATTTGGCCATCAAGAAAAAAAATTGTGTTGCACTCTATTATAAATTATGTCATTTCATTTTCAGATACAATAATTTTTTATCTATTTGCATTAATCTGTATATTGGAACAAAAAAGTTACAAAATCACGTGCTAATAAATTAACATTATATTTTTGCATAAATTTTATCACGAAAAACCTATAAAAAAAAATTAAAACAATAAGTAGGTGCACCGTGCACGTATGTAGTAACTTTGTGCAAGTATGCATTGCAATATATCTGATATTCTACTACTACGGTACTTGAACATATAACTTTTTCTTTTATAATCCATTTAGATTCGTTTATCATATGAAATATTATATAGAAATATAAAACTACAACCCCTATACAAAAATATATACATTTTTCATAGGATCTTATGATCCCGATCCGATCCTACGATTACGATCTTGCAAAGCCAAAAACGATCCTAGGTAGGATCCCGATCCTGACAACCTTGGTTCCAATCTCATTTACTAACCACATGGAACCCATTCTTGCATGGGGATCTAAATTATTCAGTCATCCATACTTGTCTGCGTTCAACTGCAGGTCGTACAAATCGTTCTGTGGTATTTGGACTCAGCCTGTTCCAAGCATATGACTGGAGATCGCTCGCGGCTCATGAACTTCGTGAGTAAATTCATCGGGACTATTAGATTCGGAAACGACCACTTTGGGGCAATTATGGGTTATGGAGACTACGTTGTTGGTGACAGTGTAATTTCCAGGGTCTATTATGTTGAAGGTCTTAGTCATAATTTGTTCTATGTTGATCAATTCTGTGACTCAGATCTAGAGTGGCCTTTAGAAAAAATACTTGCTTCGTTAGAGAACTTGATGGTGTTGAACTTTTAAAAGGAAACTGTGGAACCAATCTGTACACCATCTCCATCGAAGACATGATGAAGTCCTCTCTAATCTGCTTGTTGTCAAAGGCTTCGAAAACAAAGTCATGGTTATGGCATCGTCGTCTCAATCATTTGAACTTCGGAACCATAAATGATCTTTCTAGAAAGGACCTTGTAAGAGGTTTGCCCAGATTGAAATATGAGAAAGATCATCTTTGTTCGGCATGCCAATTGGGAAAAAGCACGAAATACGCCCACAAACCCAAACCTGCAAACTCAATTATGGAAGTTCTTCATACTCTTCATATGGATTTGCGCGGACCCATGAGAGTACAAACCATTAACGGGAAGAAATATGTGCTAGTCGTGGTTGATGACTATTCTCGGTTCACCTGGGTTAAGTTTTTGAGGTCAAAGGATGAAACTCCATATGTCATCATCAAACTTATTAAACAGCTGCAGGTTCGACTTAATAAAACGGTCAGAATTATCCGAACAGACAATGGAACTGAGTTTGTAAACAAAGAACTGAGTCAGTTTTATGAAAACATTAGAATCAGCCATCAAAGAAGTGTTCCACGTACTCCTCAACAGAATGGTGTAGTTGAAATACGAAATCGGACTCTTGTCGAAGCTGCAAGGAATATGCTGATTTACTCAAAGGTTCCAATGTTTCTCTGGGCGGAAGCTATTGCCACTGCATGCTACACCCAAAATCGTTCCCTTATTCACACCACTCATGGAAAAATCCCTTACGAACTTGTCCACAACCGTAAACCAGATCTTTCCTTCCTTCGTGTATTTGGTGCTTTATGCTATCCAATGAATGATGGTCAAGATTTAGGAAAGCTAAGGGCTGAGGCGGACATTGGAGTTTTTGTTGGTTACGCACCAAACCGAAAGGGTTGCCGAATCTACAATAAAAGAACCCGAGATATCATGGAAACTATTCACGTCACGTTCGATGAGCTGTCTGAGCAAATGGCTCCGGGAAAATCTAGTTCTGGACCCGCATTTCAACATTCATTAAGTAGTCCCATTAGCTCTTCTTTTGTACCGAATCCCTCACCTACAGTTCCATATGTGCCTCCATCGGGAGAAGATTTTAAGAAATTGTTTGATCCAATGTTTGATGAATACTATGAACCTCTTGATAATGCTCATTCTACACCATCAACAATGGCGGCTCTTAATCCAATCAACACATATAATCCAACTGTTTCCGTGTCTCTATCTCAAGAAGCGCCTACTGCAGATCACTCATCATCATCCTCAAATCCTCAATCCTCGAGTGTACATCCTAGAAATTTTTCTGCCAACTATGATGGAGATAACCCCTTTGCCACTCCAGAATGCACCGTTTGAAAATATATTTGCCCCTGAACCAACACGTGAACAATCTTCATCAGGGGATCCAAACTCTGCTACATCAGTTCCTCATCACCAACCACATTAACATCTCATAAAATGGACACATGATCATCCATTGGACAACATTATTGGAAACCCGTCTCGTCCGGTATCCACTTGTAAACAAATTGCCACAGATGCCTTATGGTGCTTCTTCAATTATGTATTATCAAAGATCGAACCTAAAGATGTCAAAACAGCAATGTCTGAGGACAGCTGGTTTAGTGCTATGCAAGAAGAAATCCATGAGTTTGATCGTCTTGATGTATGGGAATTAATACCAGCTCCAGATTGTGCTATGATCATTGCTCTCAAGTGGATCTTTAAAGTAAAGCTTGATGAGCACGGTGATGTTCTGAAAAATAAGGCAAGACTGGTGGCTAAAGGATACCGACAAGAGGAGGGTATTGACTTTGAGGAATCTTTTGCTCCGGTTGCACGAATTGAGGCTATCAAAGGTTTTTAAATCATAAATTATCAGATGGATGTAAAGACTGCGTTTCTGAATGAAGATCTCAAAGAAGTAGTCTACGTCAGCCAACCCAAAGGTTTTGTGAATCCAGAGCATCCTACCCATGTCTATCGCTTGAAGAAGGCCCTTTATGGTTTGAAACAAGCTCCAAGGGCATGGTATGATACACTGTCAAAGTTCCTCTTAACTAATTGATTCAGCAAAGGAGCAGTTGATCCCTCATTGTTCACCAGAAAGTCAGGCAAACACTTAATTCACGTTCAAATCTATGTTGATGATATTATTTTTGCCTCGACCGACCCTAATGAATGTGACCGTTTTTCAAAGGAGATGGGCTCCAAATTTCAAATGTCTATGATGGGACAAATGTCATTTTTCTTGGGATTACAAATTTCACAAAGTCCCGGAGGAATTTTTATTAATCAATCTAAATATGCCAATGAAATTTTAAAGAAATTTGGATTTGACTCGTGTGACCATGTTGACACTCCCATGGTGGAGCGCACAAAACTGGATGATGACCACTCAGGGATCATGATTGATCATACGAAATATCGAAGTATGATTGGATCCCTGATGTACCTCACAGCCAGTAGACCTGATATTATGTTCGTTGTATGCATGTGTGCTAGATATCAGGCTAATCCTACCAAAAAGCACCTTGAAGCGGTTAAACGGGTCTTTCGGTATCTCCAAGGAACCATTAACATGGGACTTTGGTATCCGAAGGACACCGATATGTTACTAACATCATATGCAGATGCAGACCATGCAGGGTGTCAAGACACACGTCGAAGCACGTCAGGCGGTGCTCAATTCTTGGGAGATACATTAGTACGCTGGTCTTCAAAGAAACAAATGAGTACGTCTATATCCTCTACAGAGGCAGAGTACATAGCCATGTCATCTTGTTGTGCTCAAATCCTATGGATGAGATCACAATTATCTGACTATGGCTTTTAATTCAACAAAATCCTTCTGTATTGTGATAACAAAAGTGTCATTGCTCTCTGCTGCAACAATGTTCAACATTCAAGAGCAAAGCATATCGAAATTCGACATCATTTCATCAAGGAACAAGTGGAGAAAGGTGTGGTGGAACTATATTTTGTGAGAACTAAATATCAGCTGGCAGACATCTTCACTAAAGCTCTTCCTAGAGAACGTTTTTTGTTTATTCTTCCACGACTTGGACTAATGAGTCTACAACCGGAAACACTCAAACGTCTTCAAGAGGAAGAAGAGGAGTAAAGGCTTTTCTTCATCTATTCTTTGTACATATGTTATCAAAAAGCAAAATACAAAACTATAAAACCCACAAAAAGAAAATAGAAAAATATAAAATTTCAAAACCCATAAAAATCAGAAAATTTTGAAAAAGTCCAAAAATATCTTTTATATATCATGCTATCTGATTTCGATAACATCTACAGACTTAGATTTGTCATTCGAAAAATTACACGGGTCTTTAGATGAAGTTCGATCAGTTGTAATATATTTATAAAAAAAATGAGATGGAGAAAAATGATGGTTTATTGTCATTTCAGCCAGTAACCAGTTTTTAAAGAAAGAACAGAGCCATGCTTTATCTAATTTTAAAACCTTACGCTCTGATTCTAAAAACAAAATTTTTTAGGACATATGTTGTCGCCTAAAAGACAAATGTTTCCAAACCGAATGTTTTTCCATCTAAAGATTCTTCTGAAAAATATTTGTCATCTAATGAAAACAAAATTGCTTTGAAAATATTTCAATCCTTATTTTGAACATCATATGGACTTATCATCTGTCAACATATCTATCACTCAATCAACAACTTACGTCATTGATTGAAGGGGAGAATGATTTCAAACATATCAAAAAGGATATTTTTCAAACAATTGGCACGTAAATGTTCAAGGTCTAATTTTAGATAATCATAAAGAACAATGTTTTATACAATTGGATCCAGACCAAGATTGTGTTTTCATAAGATCATTAAGCATGTTTTAAACAGTGGAGTTTAAAGTCTCAAACTCTGATCCTTATCAATTTAAATGTTTTCAAAAGAAAGTCACAATTCTCCTCATAATCTTTCAAAATCAATTTAAATCAATAGAGATCACAAATCTCAAAGGGTTTGAAAAGTGTGATCGGGGGAGAATTTATGATTTAAATTGGATTTAAACTGATAATTCGATAAATGGTTTTGATAATGTAATAGCTAGCACTCCTCCCTACATGTTCCAAACGATTTCAAACTTTCATGCACATGTTAAGGAGGAGCTTCATCTTAAACCAAAATGGATTGAAACGTGATTGACTTATCTCAAAGTACAGGTTCCCTCTAATATGTACAAAACTCTTTTGAATATCGATGCACATATTGAGGGGGCGCGATCAAATGAAAACCTCATCCTTCCCAAAATATTTTGTATAAAGTACTTAAAATACTTGATTTGATAGGGGAAGTGATGATGATATCTTTAGAAAATAGTTAATCAAAGATTGAATTTCTCATTCTTAATCTAAGATTTCAAAGTCCTCTTGCCTCCATGTGCTAAAACAATTTCAAATACTTGAAGCATATGTTCAGGGGGAGCATTTCTAAAATATCAAAAACAATTAAGGTACAAAAAGCTTTGATTTTATATCACAAGTACCTTGATTGATTTTCAAATGGTTTTCAATTGGTTTCGAGGCGAAATGAACAGTACCAAAAGATCGACCAATTTACGTTATGCACGAAGATATAAGGATGGTTAGGTTAGGTATTCGTTCCTACGATCCCGCCAGAGCCGGAGTGATATACCCAGGGACAATCCACTAGATAGTGTAGAAGTCCTTAGATATGATGAAAAAGGTGAAAAGTGAGAAATGGGAAGAATGCGGACTGAGATAGAGCTAGAACTGGAATAAACCCAATAAGGTTCTAGTAATGAAGTCTCTGTAAGCACTGAAGGGGTTGAAGAATGAAAAAGAAATGAATGAGAAAAGGGTGAAAAGAAATAGCCCTCTAATAATTCAACCTTAGGGCAGAAACCGGGTTCAATTCATATGCTACTAGTGGTTACTAAGGTAACACTGGTATTGAAGACAAGACATCATGGACCCAGTGACGCACTGCACTAAACTTCCCAAGCCACTCAAGTCTCTCTTAAAAGGGACTTGTTTCATTCTCACAGGGAACTTACATAATCTATCGACTTTCTCTTAGAGATTGTTGATATTGAAGAAGGAGACCCTCTCCCTAGTCTCTGGCATAGGAACCAAATGTGGACTATTGAGTCTAGAGCCAAGAGATCATCAATAAATCTCATTAGGATACAATTAATGAAGACTCACTGTTTCACACAATGTGGAAAGTGAGAATATATTTTAAGAGTCCTACGCATTATCCTTGTAGTATTGCCAGAACATCTGTGTGATGTGTTAACACATTCACAATGAAGATGGAAAACCTTCTAGAGCAAACATCAAACAAGCTCTTGGTGGGTGGCATGTGAGATCTATCCAATAGATCAACCATGTGACAACTGAACAGAAATGATGGGGTGATTAAATCTTGAATCAACCTTGGTCCAGGAAATGGATTGACGAATACCTTTGAAAAACCGGTCATTGTGCTTAAAAATTCTTTTCGGTAGCACATCGACTGTGTATTAATGCTTCAAAATTAAAAGGTATTTATGATTGATAACTGATTTTCCAAAAAACCTTCGTTGTATTGCAAAACACTTTCTATCAAGCAATACATGATTGTTTGCAAATCATTTTCATCAATCAGTGAATCTCAATTCGTTGGTTCACTCACTCCGTGTTGTCTTCTTTGAGACGTTCTGGTTTAAGAACGGCTAGAGCAGCTGCGAAACCCTGTCAAGGAGCTTCTTCGGAATTTTACCTGATCACAGGCAGTACTTGTACTGATCAACGGGGAACCGAGGGCCGTGCACCTGAATTCAACGAAAAGTGATCAAAGACACTTTCGTGGGCTTTTATTGCTAATTGTTGTTTGCAGGAATACCCGACGGTTGCAGCTGATCAGAATTGGGGCGTCTATCCATAGCCGCATGCTCACACATCACGTTCATCTCAAAGAAATCATGATAAGTGCGTATCATCATCAAGTGACTCTGATATTTTCACTCCATGCTTATGCTACGCTGCTGTAAATGTCATGAATCAACAAAAGCTTTCACAACTCTGATGAGAAGATATCATGATCCAGAATGTGAGCATGTCGGTCCAAAAGTCACAACTTCACATGATGGCAACACTACAAAGGATGAATCGGAGATTTATGGTTACTGATGATCTCAATGATGGCTTAAAACTCATCATCACGTAGATCAGTTAAAGACCTCCACATTATGATCAGACATGCAGAAAATGAAGAATAAAAGACTATAAGCTACAGAGCAAATAACTTAATCAAGAATCCAAGAACACCAAAATATAACATTTGTTTGTAATTGATGTAATTGAGGTGACCTCCCTTAGGGGGAGATTGTTAGGATTTAGAAAATCCTGTTGTTAAAGAGTCGGTCACCTCAAGTATATGTATTCGTTAGAAATCTCGTAGTCGTAGTCTATTTGTGTTAGTAAGTAGTTTGTTAAGTAACATCGTGGAGGACAGACGGGTCTTTAACCACTGTATGCCTGATCCACAGCCTGTAGGAGGCGTGTCTTGTAAGAAACTATAAATACCCTTTGCCTAGCGAGGCAAAGGGTTGGAGCTTCTCATAATATCATTTTTCTTTGTCTCACTAAATTCCCAAAACTCTTCCACTTTCTCTCTCTAGAACTCATTTTATACGCCCCTCTTGTGTGATTTATTATGTCTTTGTGAAAACCAATATGTTACAACTTCTGAGCATCTTATATTGATGAGTATAATCACCTCTAACTTTCTTTTCAGCCTCTGACTTTGCTCTGAATGCTTTGCTTTCTGAAACAACTAACTCATGCTTCCTTTGTAATTGCTCTTGCAAAGCTCTGACATGTATTTTAGGGTTTGACTGGAGTTGTTCAACAAGTTCTTTAGCAAACCATTTTGATGTGGCATACAAATTGTTTCTGGATTGAAAGCACTTATGAATAGATCTATGAGTTTTGACCTGCTATGTATCACTGTTTTTAATTTTGGATACTAGCAACACCTATTTATTGTCATCATCCTCTTTCCTAATTTTAGGTTTTCCACCATTTATTATTCTCTCTTTTGTCTTTTTTGATGGACTAGTGTATTGAACCCCAACTGCCTCACAAACCTTTCCCTTGGTCTACTTGTCTTTTGACCTACATGCATTAACTGACTCAGACCCATTATCAAGCTCATTACCAGACCCAGTAGTTTCACATGTGGGTAAAGTTGGTATAATACCCCTGCACACAACCCTCACTCTTTCCTTATCATTTTTTTCCATCCTAAGTTCCCTCCTTGTTTCAATTGAATGCTCCTTAACTAGTTCTTTTACTTGTTCCCTATTTCCAAAGTTCTGTCCCACATAAAAGTATGTCTTGTACACCTGGGTAGAAGCATGTGCCTGTTTCCTAATCTGTTTCAACTTCCTTTTTCTCAACCTATCAAGTTCATTTTCCTCATTTGAAGCACTCTCAAAATAATCATTATCCATAACTTCTATATCCTCCTGTGCTTCTTCATTATCAGATATTTCATCTCTGTTCCTACATCCCCTGAACTCAATAGTTTCATCAATGTTGCAACGGAAGTCTTCTATGTCAACATCAACCTCTGAAACATAGTTTTCTTCATCCATAATGTAATCACTATCCTGGCTATCATCATCACTAGAATATGAGTCCTGATTCCCTTCACTATCCTCACTAGAAACACTGGTTTCATTCCCTATATCACTATGATCCCCATTATCCCCATCATCCATATTATCAACATCTAAAGCAACATTTTCCATAGCATTAACATCTAAATCAACATTTTCAGGTCCATGTTGTTAGGATTTAGTAAATCAATTATTAAAGAGTCGGTCACCTCAAGTATATGTAATCGTTAGAAACCTCGTAGTCGTAGATTATTTAAGTTAAGTAGTATTTAGTTAAGTAACACCGTGGAGGATGGACGGGTCTTTACCCACTGTATGCCTGATCCACAGCCCGTAGGTGGCATTTTCTGTAAGACTATAAATACTCTCTACCTCCCAAGGTAGAGAGTTGGAACTCATAATAATACTTTCATTTTCTCTCACTAAGTTCCCAAACCTCTAACTATTTCTTTCTCTAAAACCTTAAATTATACGCCCACTTGATCATAATATAATGTGTTTGTGAAATCCAATATGTTGTACAAATGGTATCAGAGCCATGGTTTGATCATCTGTCTTACATATCCTTGGATTTCTAGTGGTTTTAGATGGTTTTTGAGTTTGAAAAAGTTTAGTGGTTTTTGCATCATTTGGATCAATTCTTGTGTTAAAGTTTGAATTTTGTGTGTACTTTTGTGTTTAGAATCATTCTAAGTGCTTGGGTTTGGATTTGGAAAGCTTGAATTACTGTGGTTGAGCTTATTTTGGATTGAAAAGTGTGTTTTTGAAGTTTTTCAAGGTAGCGACTTGAGTCTCGTTGTGAATTTCTTCGTAGCGACTTGCTTCAGTAATTTCTAGCGAGTTGTAGTGTTAGTTGTAGCGACTTGATCGTAGCGACTTGTCTATTGAGACAAGCCAACAAACAGTACAAGTTAGTGGACTCTCCAGTACGGCTAGCGACTTGGAGGGGTAGCGACTTGCTTTCATTATTTCTAGCGACTTGTACTTATAGTTCTTAGCGAGTTGTCTCTTAGCGATTTGGATACTTAGCGAGTTGCTCCTTAGCGACTTGACTGATTAGCGACTTGGTGCTTTAGCGATTTGTGTCCAGCGACTTGGGTCTTAGCGACTTGGGCTTAGCGACTTGATTCATAGCAACTTGAGGTTTAGCGAGTTGCTACTTAGCGACTTGGTGCTTAGCAACTTGGTTCAAGGATTCTTAGTGACTTGGTTGAATTTTTGTTTCTATTACGGTTTTCTCTTGATTTAGTAAAATCCTGTGAAAGAATCTATTTCCCGGTTTAATCATAGAGTTATAAAATCCCGTGAAATCTGTAAACATGTCTACCAACGTACCTACAATCATCTCCACTGTTGCTGAGGATGTTCAAGCAGCTGGTTCAGATACTCATCCACCCATGCTTGACAGAACTGACTACGACTCTTGGGCTCAACGAATCAGATTGTACTGTCTTGGAAAGGAAAATGGGGTCTGTAAAGCCCCTTTTATCACTTATACCTTATCACAATAACAACCTTTACCACAAACACCCACGTACAACACAAACAGTTATGCTATACGAATAGAAAGAAAAGATGAAGATTAGATGGTGACTTGAAGTATATTCGTGTATGATGTGAGAAAAGATAAACACAAGATGTTGTATATTCAATAAGGAAAAACACACACACACACACTTTCAAGCACACCCCTCAAATGACATACTTGAGGGGTATATATAGGTAAGAGAGATGATGCCCTAAGGCTTGGCCATGGGCCGAATATGGGCTTGGACATGGATTGGGTTACTTGGACTTATACAAGGCTAGCTTATCTTAACTAATGCCCAATTAGCTTAGCCCAATCCACGAGCCCGTTGACTATTCTATCACGATATCTAACACACATTACAAAGTTCCTAATCGTGAATGACCATCACTTCTAATAAAAATAATCAAGGCTAACAATCTCCCCCTAAGGGGTGGTCATTCAAAAGATGCTCCACTTGAATAGGTCTTTAATCTTTTTGAGCTTGAACTTTGTGAGTAGATATAGAATAGTCTTAATTCTTTGTTCCTTCATGCTTTGTGATCAGTTAATTTGGTTGTCTGCCGTTGTCAACTTCGTTGGTTATGTGTCTCCACGTCTTTCTCCACCATGCTCACACTTCTATTTGTCTTTTGGTTACCAATGAAGTTCTCGAGTCTTTAAACTTTTGTAGATTCTTTGACATTGACGAAGAATCATCTCCTTTGATTATGATGAGAACTTTCATGTGTTGTTGGTATGAGCATGTGGCAAGTCTGCACGATCAATCCGCTTCGGAGCTTCCATAAGAAGAAAACATAAAACATTGTTAGTAATAAGCGGATTCCGGCACTTATAAGTTTGAATTTCGAGGGTGTTAACAGCATAGTGTGAAAACACATCTCTAATTCTCACAAAGGCCGTTCCTGAACTGGAGTCCCACAAGTGAGATAACGCGATATACCGAAGTACATCTACAGTTCAGATGAGTCGCTGAAGTACACCGAAGCATCACTTCACGACTGTAGACCGTTTGAGACACACTAAGCGTAATCCACGGAGAATTACCGAAGTGACCTGCTGTCAGGGCTGCTTGATGTTGACCCTGGCAGGAGTTTCCATTCAATCACTGAAGATCACAGATGTGAAACTTCTCATAAATGTTCTGGCAGATTGCTAAGATCTGCGTAGGACTCTATAATATATCACTTGTGTTCTTATTGATGAACAACAAGCGATGTCATGTCATGTGTTCCTATGAGATCTTTTGATGAATCTCGTGGCTCTAGACTCAATAGTGCATTTTGGTTTTCCTAAGCGGAGACTAGGGAGAGGGTCTCCTTCTTCAATACCAATGATCTCTAAGAGAAAGTCGATAGATTATGTAGGGTTCCCAGTGAGAATGAAACAAATCCTTTTAAGAGGAATTGAGTGGCTAGAAGGTTTAGTGCAGTGCGTCACTGGGTCCATGACGTCTTTGTCTTCAATACCAGTGTCATCTAGTGACAGCCAGTAGCATATGTATTGAACCCGGTTTTTGCCCTAAGGTTGAATATGGAGGGCTATTTCTTTTCACCCTTTCTCATTACATTTCTTTTTAATTCTTCAACCCCTTCTTTCTCCTTTCTCACATTACTCCTTTTTTCAATCATTCCTAAGGACTTCTAGTACTAACTATTTGTGATGTCCTTGGGTAGATCCCTCCGGCTCTGGCGGATCATAGGACGGATTTCCTACCCTTAGTCACCTTATAACTCCATGACTGTCCTATTGTTGCCATAAAACCATTTTTCTTGAAAATCTCTCAGAGTGTTTATGATTATCAAAACATTTTGTTAACACCTTGAGAGTTTTGTTTTACAGAAACACTCCCCCTTCACATGTGCTTATATTGTTTTAACTGAAATCTGCACAGAGAGGGTAGAGTTCGCACTTTTTGAATTGATCGACTTTAAATGAGCTAGACCGATTCGAGACACGTTTACATCACTAGAGAACTAGCTTGAAATTATTACCCGTCCTGGTCAAGTCCATAGAAAGTTTCTCGAGATGGTACATGATTCCTCGTCAATTCATTGGTTCCGACTGAGTCGAGCTCTTTTGAGATTCAAACACCGATCATTAAACATTTTTGATCACATTTTAATCACGTTTCTCCCCCTCAAAAATAGCATATCCATGATGTTTTTGAAACAAAATGATTAAAAGATATGTTTTTCGAAAAACATTTTGGAGAGAAATTGATTTAGCATGAATTTTGGAACAAATTTGTTTTATACTCCCCCTTAACGAAAGCATATTTTTCATACAGAAAATTTAGAATCAATTAAGGGTTTAGAGGGAGTTATCTTGGTACCAAATGTGAGAGATTTTGAAAAAATCTTTTTGAAAAATTTCGAATCAATGGTACGCAAGATGATGAAGATTTTGAAAATCTTTTGAAGATATTCGAGAAGAATAATCTTCATTTGTTTTAGGATAAGTGCTCGATATTTATGAAAATCAGTTTTGCGTAGCACTTTCCTTTCTTTAAAGATCGGGTTGCAAGCTGAAATACTTACAAGCCATTATGTTTTTAGGAATAGTGCTTGAAAAATATTTAAAACCTTTGATTTGGTTAAGCACTTTCCTTTCTTTGAAGCGTGGGTCCTGAACTGATGTGTCTAGAAGCCATTATGTAGAAGTCCGGGTTTCGTACTGAAGTATACGAAAGCCAAATTAAAGAACTCTCGCTCAAGCATCTGTACATGCCCGTATCATTGTTGAATGACATTTCTAGAAATGTACAGAATATCGATTATACGAGAGACATGTCGTGAGAAGAATATTTTTGGTTTTTTTTTTTTTTTTTTTTTTTTTTTTTTTTTTTTTTTTTTTTTTTTTTTGAGTTTATAATGTTTTTGTATTTTTTTGAAAGTTTTATATTTTTATATTTTGCTTTTGTTGGTTTTATAAAAATGATGGAAAATCAATAAAGAAGATAGAAAGAATGATGAAGAAGATGAGTTTACAGAATTGGAACCCTCAGATGAGCTGGGTTCAGAGATATTTGATTCACCTGCAACCAAAGAAGAAGAGTTTTCACAAATAACAGTGTTAGAAGTACAAGATTCCTCACGGTGAGGGTGATCACTATCAACGGTTGTAGTGGTTTCTACTTCCTTATCCTGATGATTGTCACTATTATCTGTGTTGGAGCAAGTATCAAAAATCTTTCCTGTGGGAATCCATCTAAGACCTATTGAGTTGAAAACTTTGCCCGTGGGAATCCACCTAAGGTAAGATCGAGGAGTTGTTTTCTTATCAGATGTAGCGGAAGACTCATTTTTTGAAAGACTACGTCCTGAAGAGATCCACCTATAAGGTTTCTTTTTGTTTGACATTTTATCAACGGGCTTGTTTCTATTTGGTGTCTTAGTGGATTGTGCCTTGGCATGAGGATTTTCTTTCTTGAGATATTGTAAGGCACATGCTTCATGATTAGCTGAAAAGACACATTTTTTACATGTAGTACAGACAAATTCAATATTTTTGTTTAAAACAGCAGCTTTAACTTTGTCAGTACAGTCTTTTGGAAACTGATTCTTGTTCGAAAATGACTTAGAATTCCTAGTGTTGTTTTCTAAGGGCATAGCATTTTCTTTTGCGCAACTACTCTTAGATGCAAGCCAATCCTTAGTCTTTTGTAGAGTGTTCCTAGGTAATGGTTTACTACTACTAGCAGTGCCTTGAAATCTTGTAGAATTCATCACCCTAGATGTTGTACCTAGAATTCCATCTTTTCGAGTCTGTGCCTTTTTCCTAGCTTCTTCTAGATAGTGATTGTTGACCATGTCGTTAGAACCAACAGATTCTTTAACTGGATTTGCGGTCACATTCCGTGAACTATTCCTAGAAATGCCAGGTGTAATCACTTTTTCTTTATCAAAAACTGGTTTTTCAAAACCGTGGATAATTCGTTTTTTGATAGGCAAAGTCTGTGGAGTGACTGTTTTTGACAAATCATTTTTCTCATTGTCTTTTGGAGGAAACTGAGAAATAGACATTTTTGGTTTTAAAACCGGTTTGGGAACATTTGTTTTCTCCTTAGACATTTTTTGATAGGCAAACTTAGTATCCACAGCCTTTCCTTTTAGACTTTCCAGCTGAACTCTCAAAAGATCATTTTGTTCTTGCATGTCCTTGTAGGCACGCTCATATGACAGTTTGTCATACTTGCATTCCTCAGATTTTCGATCAAGTTGTTTAAAATATGACACATTTTCTTTTTCAAGTTTTGCAAGAGCTTTTTCATATTTTGAAACAATTGCGGAGGTCTCAGACTGGAGTCTTTCATGATCTTCAACAGAATATGTTTGGAGAATAATGGACATGATATCGGTAGTCATAACATCTTCGAAGAGAGAATCATTTAGATTTTCCAAAACTTTGATGTGTTCAAAACTTTCATTAGCTTGCTTTACCAGGGATTTATGGTCCTTGACAAAGTCAGTTGTTTCTTTCAAAAGTGCTTGTTCAACATGAATTACCCTTGCACTGATGGCATTCAGCTGAGGGGCAATTTGAGTTTCAAAAAACTTTCTCTGTTCGATATCAAAAGTAGAGAACCAGTTGTTAGGTGTCATAGTGGTTTTAGTTTTAACAGTCTCTTGAAGACTCCCAATTCTAGTTTTAACATCGTCTAAAATGCTTCTAGTATCACTTGTGTTAAAAGGATTGTTTGAAGACATTTGTTCGATTTTCGAAAGAGATTTGGAAACTACAACTGGTTTTGAAACTGGTTTTGAAACTGGTGTTGACACTTTGTTTGAAACACTTGGTGTGATGGAAAACTTTGATGTTTCTTTTTGATTAACAAAAGTAATCCCATTAATTTTGTTCCATTTGTTATAATCAATCGGTTTAAGATCTGGATTCTTTTGTTTCATTTTTAATCGACTCTCCTCAGATAGTTCTAACGTTTCAAGAGAATCACGAACAATTATGGGTTCATGCAAAGTTTGTCCATTGTTCAACACATTCTGTTCTTTCTGAGCTTTCTTGAGGAACGAAGGAGGTGAGTTACCAAGAGCCATTTTATGTGAAGTGTGAAAAATCGGATTTGCTTGATTAGAAAGCATCTTGTTTGTTTTAGCGGAATGACCCGTTGTAAGAAGCAAATTATCCAATTTTTTGATAGTTTCATTTTTATCCAGAATTTCATCAAGAAGAGAATCTTCTCGTTTTGAAAAATCAGCAATCAATTGTTTCTTCTCTTTTTCAAGATCAGAAAACAGTGTTTTTTGTTTAGAAAGTTGGTTGTTTAGATCAGAAATTTCCTTGTTTAAAGATTTTATTTTCAAATTCAGATTCACATCAAGTGTGTCATACTTGAGTTGCAATTGTTGTTCTCTTGAAACAGAATCTCGATAACCAATTTCTAATTCTGAAAGTTTGTTTGTATGAAATTCATAGGCTTTGGCGTGCTCCTTGTAACTCTCAAGCTCAGTGGTCAATTTTTTATTCGCGGCCTTAACCTCGCGATTGACCGTTCTTACTTTCTCAACTTCAATGCCACATTGATTAATTAATGATTCAAAATAAGCACGTGTTTCCTCATCAGTCGCAGTATTTTGTGCCACACATCCTCCATTAGGATCCACATATGGAGTTTCAGAGTAAGTATTGCTACAACTCGGATTGTCCATGTATGTATCATAAGTAGGTGCTGATGTCACAGAATGCTGTTTATCATGAGTAAACACATCACATATGACATTGTTATAGCATGGATCAATGATTGGTACCTCAGATACTGTATTGGCGGCATAGACAGGAGGTGAGTCTGACTCAGTGTCATACTTAGCTTCCTGAAGATGTGCCATGAAGATGCAATTCGCATTGACTTCCTCGAGGTCTTCCAAATCATCCATAATAGCGAAAAAGTCATGTTCCTCAGCACTCAACTGGAACCCCGCTTCTTGCTTATCTGCTAACAAAGCAGCTTTCCGAAGAAAATCACCATTCTTTTTGTGCGGCTTAGTGGGACAGTTTCTTGCCATGTGACCCACTCCTTGACAGTTATAACACTTAACCTGATTACCCTGATTCACATTTCCATGATTCCCAACGACTGGAGCTGCAACATTCCGATTCTGATTACCCACTGCTCTATTCCCAACATTCTGTCTCATCTGATTACCCTGATTCGGAACCGCCTGATTACCCATGCGACTGCTAAATGCTTTATCCAATAAAGAAAATACCTGTTGCAAGGTCGCTTCTACTTCAGCTTCAGGATCAGTGATTCCTTGTTCCTGGTATTGTTGATCTGGATAGAATTGTTGTTGTGGTTGTGGAATGTATTGCTGCAAGTTGTTGTTGTTGGAAGATGATGAAGCTTGTTGTTGTGTATTCACTGTAGTTTGAGTCTTAGCAATAAGTGCCAATTTTTCCAATTTTTCTTTTCTGACTTCATTCGCTTCAGCTTGGTTTTGTTTCAGAAAATCGTTTAGTTGATCAAAGTTCACATGATGTAAGTCTTTTGTTTGGTTGACAATAGTGACATATCGTCCCCATTCTTCTGGAAGATTATTCAGGAACTTGATGTTTTGAACGATTGTTCTGGGTGCCAACTTGTTTCTGATAAGCTCATTCATCAAAGTGCAAAACCTTCCATAGTAGGATTCAATGGATTCTCCTGGTGTAGATGTAAACTTCTCCCATTCAGTTAGCAGCTTGTTCTCCATGTCTTGTTTACCAATTTCTGTTCCAAAACAAAGCCGTCTAACACGTTCCCACATATCGAAAGCAGTTTCACAACTGTCTACCGCAGCAAAGATGTCTATTGGTAAACCCAGTTGGATAATATGAATTGCCATGTCATCTGCATCGACTTGTTTCTGATCCTCTTCAGTGTATTCTGATTCAGTTTGAAGATGAGAGGATGGTGGGATGGGAGGTGTTGCATCAGCATTTCCAGGGACATGGACTTGTCGAGGCTTGAAGGGTCCATCCTGAATGGATTTAATCATGAGTTTCCCATTAGGTTTGGTCTTTATGTAACGAAGCATACGACTTGTCCATTGAAGATAACCACCTTTTGCCAACATTGGAGGTCGGTTTTCGGCACCGGCTGCATGAATGTCTTGTTGAGTTGCCATTGATGAAGGTATGTTTTGATAAAGTTGATGTAGGATCGATTCAACGATAAAGGAGTTGTGGTTGATGATGATTAAGCTCAGTTGAGGTGTTTCCGAAAGTCGTACTCGTAAACTCGGTTCTTAAAAAAATTTCGCCCAAAATTTGAAATTCACTATAAAAATCAATTCTAAGGTCGTATGAAAAATTTGAGTTATGACAATTTTGACGCAAAATTTGACCCGAAAAATTTGAATTTAGGCCCAAAAATTTGAATTTTTGACCAAAATTTTCACAGTTAAACCAAAATTTGAATCGCGCGTAAAAATTGAACGTTTAGTCTCCTCGAAAAATTAAATTTTACTCAACTTTTCCCGCCAAAAAACCTTTATGCGTAGAAAGAGAGCTTATGCGTAGAAAGAGAGCTTAGGCGTAGAAACAGGAGTTACGAGTAGACAAGGCTTATGCGTAGGATCTTAGGAGTAGAAAGCTTATGCGTAGAAACCTTATGCGTAGAAACCTTAAGCGTAGGAAATTCTTAAGCGTAGAACCCAACTTACGCGTAGCAAGAGTGCTTACGCGTAGGAATAGCTTACGCGTAGGAATGGCTTACGCGTAGAATCCAAAAATCCTTTACACTATCACAGTGTAAAAGATATCCAAAAGTCGAAGTGTTCCACAAACTTATCCAAGTGAGGGAAGCACTGAGTCACCGTTATAGCTCGAAGAAACTTCACCAAAAAGTTACGAGTAGAAAACTTATGAGTAGTTGACTTTCTTACGAGTAGAACTAGGGTTTTGACTTACTCGTAAAAAATTTCCAATGATTCAAATAATTTCGCTTGCACAGATAGCCTTAAAAACACTCAAATAACACGAAAATGTTAACCTTTTTCACCCAAAATGCTTAGAAAAGTTACGAGTAGAAATGACCTATAACCAAAAACGAGCTTAAAAATGAAGAAAAACACGTAAAGCTTCGAACTTTTTGCAAAAAACTGAAACTTTAGCACCAAATAAACCTTAAACCACAAGAATCTTGAATTTTTAAGTGCAAAAATTAAAGCTTTAAGCTTGACAACGTTTATAACAAAGCTACGCGTATCAACCTTCAAAACAAACACAAACACTCCTAAACCATTGTTAGGCGATTGATACCAATTGTAAAGCCCCTTTTATCACTTATACCTTATCACAATAACAACCTTTACCACAAACACCCACGTACAACACAAACAGTTATGCTATACGAATAGAAAGAAAAGATGAAGATTAGATGGTGACTTGAAGTATATTCGTGTATGATGTGAGAAAAGATAAACACAAGATGTTGTATATTCAATAAGGAAAAACACACACACACACACTTTCAAGCACACCCCTCAAATGACATACTTGAGGGGTATATATAGGTAAGAGAGATGATGCCCTAAGGCTTGGCCATGGGCCGAATATGGGCTTGGACATGGATTGGGTTACTTGGACTTATACAAGGCTAGCTTATCTTAACTAATGCCCAATTAGCTTAGCCCAATCCACGAGCCCGTTGACTATTCTATCACGATATCTAACACACATTACAAAGTTCCTAATCGTGAATGACCATCACTTCTAATAAAAATAATCAAGGCTAACAGGGTCAACATTCTCAAATCTATTGATGAAGGACCTTATCAGATTGAGACTACAAGAGACATAATTGATACTGTTGCAGATGGAACCATGATCTTTGGATTGGACAGGCCAAAGACGTATGCAGATGGAACCATATACGTCAAGGTCTTCCAAAAGATATCTACAAGCTTATCAATCACAACACTGAAGCAAAGGCTGTTTGGGATAATGTCAAGATGCTTCTCTCGGGTTTTAAATTAACTAAGGAAGACAGAGAATCACAGCTGTATGATGAATTTTAGCACTTCAAGATGAAACCTGAAGAGAGTATCTATGAATATTACATGAGATTCCACAAGCTCGTGAATGATATGAGGAACATCAAAATGACTATGCCAAACATTCAGTCGAACTTAAAGTTTGTGAACAACATGAATCCCGAATGGCACAAATTTGTCACCGCTGTGAAGCTTACCAAAGGATTGAAGAATACAAACTATGAGCAACTGTATGCCTTCCTTCTTCAGAATGAGAGACATGCTATGTTTAAAAAAAGGATTCTTGAACAGTTCAAAACCAACCAGGGAGAAACAAGCTTATCAAATGATTCAACAGCTTTCTACACCAATGTTGGTATTACAACCAAAGCTTCTCAAGTCATACCCACGGGTAATGGTAATCACAAACTCATTCCCAATCCGAGTTTCAAGCAAGCTGATGTTGATGCAGTCATGGGACACTTCATCAATCGACTGGCTCTTATGGTTAAACAAAACTTGACCCTTAATCCACATACCAATAGTATTCACACTAACAATGAGATCAGAACTCCATCCAATCTACACAATCATGCTGTTGTCAGAGATGGAAAAGTTATGGTGCAACCTGTTCAAGGAAGACAATATGAACAAGGAAGAGGTGGACTAGGTGGAGGTTATGTTGCATATCAGAATCAGGGAAGGAATGGAAATCAAGGTCAAGCAAAGCCGATTAAGTGCTACAACTGTAGTGGTGATGGACATATAGCAAAGAACTGCACATCTCCAAAACGTCCTCAAAATGCAGAGTACTTCAGAGACAAGATGTTACTTGTGCAAGCTCAGGATAATGGTGCTGTTTTGGATGAAGATGAGTTGCTGTTTCTTACTGAGGGCAATGCCAAAACCTATGATGCTGATGTTGATGAATAGCCAATTCAGGAAATAGGTAATAATCATCAAAATGCCTTTCAAGTAGCTGACTGTGATGCATTTGACTCTGATGTCGATGATGAACCTACTGCTCAAACTATCTTCATAGCTAGCATCTCACCTATTGTCTCTCCAAAGGTCTCTTCACCACAATAGGTTGGCCCATCCAAAGACTCAATCATTTCAGAGATATTAAAACTATATGATGAAGTTGATGAGCAAAAGATGCATAATAAAGTACAATCTCTTGAAGCTTATGAATCAGATATTGATAATAAGGATAATAGCAATATTGTCTCATATGATCAATATGTGAAGCAAAGTGAATGTGAGATTGTACCAAGTAATGCATCTCCTGCAGTCAATGATGACTATGTTTTTGATGAATACACTGCATGTGCCCCTGATGATTCTGTTATCTCTGAACTGAATGCCTATAAAGAACAAGTTGCTATTTATGAACAACGTGCTAAGTTTGAGTTAACTACCCGTGAGCAGGAAATGGATGACCAAATGCGTACAATTATTAGAAAAAGTAATTTTAAAGAAGAAGTATTAAAACAAGAGTTAAACTCCTTACAAGAAAAGCTTTCTAAAACTGCTAAGCAAAAGCAAGAGCTTCAAGAAAATGTTAAAATGCTTAAGCAAGAATTCAATGCTAAGGAATCAAAACTTTTGAATGATTTTTCCAATCTAAAAACTTTGAAAAACAATCTTGAAAATAAGTTGTACATACAAGGGAATACCATTCAGACTGCTCACTTGATCACTAAGCATAGAGTCTTAAGCGATAAGCATAGCATTCCCCTTGTTGAGGAACCTAATCCTGAGGTACTTAAAAAGGCTAGAGCTGCTCATAAGGTACTATTTGATGGTAATGAGATTCTTAAGCCTAGGCAAACACCATCATGTGTTGGAAGCACGGAAGAGGATAGAAAATTAAATGATGCCTCTAGGGAGAAAATGGATAAGAAGCTTAACGATCCTGTGTGTAAAAAGGAAAACATAACGATAAAACCCCATGATTACACTAAGGAAAATTGGATCTCCTTAAACAAGTTTAAGCCTCAGACTCTATTAACCCCTGAACAAGTGCTTTGGAAAAAGGATATGGATATGCAAAAAGCTGAAAATCTTGTTGCAAAAGACACTAATGCCTGCAGCTACTGTGTATCCTCCAAATACACCAATGCATCTAGTTCCTAGATCGATTGCCACTAATAGCAAAACCTTAATCAGCCTGTATGTTGTTTATCAACTATTCGTTGATTTTGAGAAGACATGTAAGAAGAGAATCACACCTACAGGGATAACTGAGGGGGAAAGGGGTTTGGAGCAAACTAAAGAATGTTATTTAACTGAGGTCATGCCTTTCTTTAAACAATTAAAAGGTCAATTTGAGAGTCTTCAAAAAGGAATAAATTCAGATATTAAAGAAATGGAAAAGGAATTTGATGCAATGATAGTTGAGGTCAATGATTATGAACAGGAATTCAAATATAATGAAGTCGAAAGGAAGAACTTGCATATCTTAAATGAGAATTTGATTTCGAGTTGTGTTGCTCAAGATGTGTTTTATACTGTTACTAAGCACTCTATTACTGCTTCTTGATTTCATGAATTATCTATTGCATTGAAAGTTTCCCATGATCGTGTCATTGAGCTTGAAAACAAAAACTCAGAACTAAATGAGAAAATTGATCAGGATGATCACGATAATTTGGTGAAACATCTTATTAAACTAGAAGTTGAACATTTTGATTTGCAACTAAAATATCAACATCTTAAAGAAAATGTCAAAACCTCAAATATCAAGACATCCTCAGATGTTCCAGAGTTTGATGCAATTTTTCAGATAAACAAACGTGACGAACAGATTCAAGCTCATTGTAACACGATCAAAAAATTGAAAGCCTAAATTTCACAATTAAAGGGTGAAAAGAACAATGTGACTGGCTCCCAAATGCCTCCTCCTTTAGATTCTCAGTATTCTCAAACTTTCCATCTTCAAAACTTGGTTAATGTTTTACAAAAAGAAAACGAGAGTTTTCTAGAAGAAAATGAAAAAGTTAAACGACACTTTAAAGAGTTATATGATTCAATGAAAGTCACTCGTGACAAGAACAACGAAAAAATAACGTCTTTACAAAAAGAAATTGAGAATCTGAGGAATCAGGAAAAAGGGAAACTGCCACTTGTCTTTAATGAGCATGTTGCATCCAAGTCATCCTCAGACTGCAAATATACTGTGACTGTTAAATACATTCCTCCTCATCTTAAGAAAAATGAACTTGTCTTTCATAACTATTTTGCTCACCTTAAGGATAGTCTAGAATATCTCCGTGAGATTGTGGAAGAGGATTTCATAAATAAGCCGCTTGATAGTGAAATTAGGTTTGCTTGCATTCAGGCCAAACGATCTCAAGAGCTGCTAGAATGTTTAATAGCAACATGTCCTAAATCCTTAAGTGCGAAAGGTAAAGCTGTGATGCCCTGTTCAATGCCTAGTGCCAAGCATACAAACCATTCAATGCCCAGTATTAAGAAAGTGAACTCTAATGTGCCTTCAAGTAGTTCAGATCCCTGTATGTCTAGTTCAGGAATGCAAAAAGTAGATCAACCAACTAATGTTCCCATGATTCCCTCTACAGGAGTAATCAGTGTCATAAAAGCAAGCGGGTCAAAGCCTCCAGGAAATACCAAGCAAGATAGGACCTCGCAAGCTAAGAATGTGCATTGGAAGAGAGTAGAAGATCACCCTAGGAATATTATGTTTGAGTTGAATAAAACGAATCGTGTTGATTCTAGTATTAACTATAAGTGTACTATAATTAATTCGAATTCTGCTACTATCCGCAAACCATGTAATGATGACTGCTTGATTTCTGTTACTAATCATGAATGTGGTGTGAATGACTTGTCTAATGCTGTCAAATGCCCAGTTAAAACGGTTAATGTTAAAAATCAAGCTAAGAAGACCAAAAGGCAAAGGCGAAAGAAAGTTAGAAAACAGTGGAAACCCACAGGAAGGAAATTTAGTAATATAGGTTATCAATGGATACCTACTGGCCATAAGATTAATGAGTTATGCCATAAATTTGCTAAGTCAATGCCCACTAGAAAATGGATGCCTACTGGTAGAACTATTCCCTTAAGAAGTGAACATACTTTGAATAGGTCAAATACGGACTCTAGCACTGCATCTATTTCTGATGATTCCATTGTTTCTACTTTTGACGTGGGTGTTCCAATCACTGTTACTAACCAAATGGAACCCATTCTTGCATGGGGATCCCAATTATACAGTTATCCATTCTTGTCTGTGTTCAACTACAGATCGTTCAAATCGTTCGGTGGTACTTGGACTCAGGCTGTTCCAAGCATATGACTGGAGATCGCTCGCGGCTCATGAACTTCGTGAGTAAATTCATCGGGACTGTTAGATTCGGGAACGACCATTTTGGTGCAATTATGGGTTATGGAGATTATGTTGTTGGAAAAAATGTAATCTCCAGGGTATATTATGTGGAAGGTCTTGGTCATAACTTGTTCTTTGTTGGTCAATTCTGTGATTCCGATCTAGAAGTGGCTTTTAGAAAACATACTTGTTTCGTTAGAGAACTTGATGGTGTGGAATTGTTAAGAGGAACTCGTGGTACAAATCTATACGCCATCTCTATCGAAGACATGATGAAGTCCTCTCCAATCTGCTTGTTGTCAAAGGCTTCGAAAACAAAATCATGGTTATGGCATCGTCGTCTCAATCACTTGAACTTCGGCACCATTAATAACCTTTCCAGAAAGGATCTTGTCAGAGGCTTACCCAGATTAAAATATGAAAAAGATCATCTTTGTTCAGCTTACCAATTGGGAAAAAGCACGAAATATGCCCACAAACCAAAACCCACAAACTCAGTTATGGAAGTTCTTCATACCCTTTATATGGATTTGTGCGGACCAATGAGAGTGCAAACGATAAATGGGAAGAAATACATTCTAGTCGTTGTTGATGACTACTCTCGATTTACTTGGGTAAAGTTTTTGAGGACAAAGGATGAAACTCCAGATGTCATCATCAAACTTATCAAACAGCTTCAGGTTTGACTCAACAATACTGTTAGAATTGTTCGAACAGACAATGGAACAGAGTTTGTCAACAAAGACTTAATTCAGTTTTATGAAAGTGTTGGAATCAGTCATTAAAGAAGTGTTCCACGAACTCCTCAACAGAACGGTTTAGTTGTAAGACAAAATCAAACTCTTGTGGAAGCCGCAAGAACAATGCTAATTTATTTAAAGGTACCAATGTTTCTATGGGCTGAAGCCATTGCCACTGCTTGCTACACCAAAAATCATTCCCTTATACACACCTCTCATGGAAAAACTCTATATGAACTTGTCCATAAATGAAAACCTGATTTATCCTACCTTCGTGTGTTTGGTGCTTTGTGCTATCCAACAAATGATGGTCAAGATTTAGGTAAATTAAGAGCTAAGGCGGACATTGGAGTTTTCGTAGGTTATGCATCAAACTAGAAGGGTTACTGAATCTACAACAAAAGAACTCGAGATATCATGGAAACTATTCACATCACGTTCGATGAGCTGTCCGGGAAAATTGCTCCAGGACAATCCAGTTCTGGACCCGCAACTCAACCCTCATCAAGTAGTCCTATCAGTTCTACCCTGGTTCTAAGTCCATCACCAGCAACTCCTTATGTACCTCCTTCAGAAGATGATTTGAAGAAACTATTTGATCCAATGTTTGATGAACACTATGAGTCAAGTGCTAATGATATGTCAATTCCATCAACAGAGGCTGCTTCTATTCGTGTCAATGAAGTTAACCCTTCAGTTTCAATGTCATTAAGTCAAGAAGCGCCTGCTGCTGATCACTCTGTCTCATCAACAAGTCATCAATCGTCGAGTGTACATCATGGAATTGTTTCTGGCACCAATGATGGAGATAATCCCTTTGCTACTCCTGAAGATGCCCCATTTGAAAACATATTTGCCCCTGAATCATCATCAGAACCATCTTCATCAGGAGAAATCGACTCTGCTACTTCAGTTCCTCAACAACAACCACACGAACACCTTAGAAAATGGACACATGATCATCCATTGGACAAAATCATTGGAAACCTCTCTCGTCCAGTATCCACTCGTAAACAACTTGCAACCGATGCCTTATGGTGCTTCTTCAACTCCATACTCTCTAAGATCGAACCAAAAGACGTTAAAACTGCCATGAATGAAGTCAGCTGGTTCAATGCCATGCAAGAAGAAATTCATGAGTTTGATCGACTAGATGTATGAGAATTAGTACCTGCTCCTGAATGTGCTATGATCATTGCTCTAAAGTGGATCTTCAAAGTAAAACTTGATGAGCATGGTGATGTTTTAAAGAACAAGGCTTGATTGGTTGCAAAAGGATACCGTTAAGAGGAGGGTATTGACTTTGAAGAATCATTTGCTCCAGTAGCTCGTATCGAGGCAATCAGAATCTTCTTGGCTAACGCTGCAAGTAAGAACATGGTAGTCTATCAGATGGATGTAAAGACGGCTTTTCTTAACGGAGATCTGAAAGAAGTCGTATACGTCAGCCAACCTGAAGGCTTTGTGAATCCAGAGCATCCTACTCATGTCTATCGTTTGAAGAAGGCTCTTTACGGTTTGAAGCAAGCTCCAAGGGCATGGTATGATACGCTATCAAAGTTTCTTCTATCTACTGGATTCAGCAAAGGAGCAGTTGATCCGACATTGTTCACCAGAAAGTCAAGCAAACATTTAATTCATGTTTAAATATATGTTGATGATATTATTTTTGCCTCGACTGACCCCAATGAATGTGACCATTTTTCAAATGAAATGGGTTCCAAATTTCAAATGTCAATGATGGGACAAATGTCATTTTTCTTGGGATTACAAATTTCACAAAGTCCCGGAGGCATTTTTATAAATCAATCTAAATATGCAAATGAGATTTTAAAGAAATTTGGATTTGATTCTTGTGACCCTGTTGACACTCCCATGATAGAGCGTACTAAACTGGATGAGGACCACTTAGGGATCATGGTAGACCAAACGAAATATCGTAGTATGATTGGATCCCTGATGTACCTCACGGCCAGTAGACCAGACATTCTGTTCGCTGTTTGCATGTGTGCTAGATATCAGGCTAAGCCTACCAAAAAGCACCTTGAAGCAGTCAAACGGGTATTTCGGTATCTCCAAGGAACCATCAATATGGGACTTTGGTACCCAAAGGACACCGGTATGTCACTAACAGCCTATGCAGTTGTAGATCATACAGGATGTCAAGATACACGTCGAAGTACGTCTGGAGGTGCTCAGTTTTTGGGTGATAAGCTTGTGAGTTGGTCTTCAAAGAAACAAATGTGTACTTCTATTTCCTCTACAGAGGCTGAATACATAGCCATGTCATCTTGTTGTGCTCAAATCCTATGGATGAGATCCCAATTATCTGACTATGGCTTTGAATTCAACAAAATCCCTCTGTACTGTGATAATAAAAGTGCCATTGCTCTCTCATGCAACAACGTTCAACACTCAAGAGCAAAGCACATCGACATTCGACATCATTTCATCAGGGAGCAAGTAGAAAACGGTGTGGTGGAACTCTATTTTGTGAGGACTGAATACCAGTTAGCAGACATCTTCACCAAAGCTCTTCCTAGAGAATGTTTTGAGTTTATCCTCCCACGACTTGGTTTAAAGAGTCTTCAACCGGAAACACTCAAACGTCTTCAAGAGGAAGACGAGGAGTAAAGGTCTTTCTTCATCCATCTATTGTAAATATTTATTCGAAAAGCAAAATACAAAATTACAAAACCTTCAAAAAGCAAATAGAAAAATATAAAACTTTAAAAAAATCCATAAAATGACACGGGACTTTAGATATTGTTCGAATGTTCAAAAAAAATGAGAGAAAGTGAAACAAATGGTTTATTGTCATTTCAGGAAGTAACCCGTTTTTCAAAGATAGAACAGAGTCATGCTTTATCTTGTTTTTTCAAATCTCATGCTCTGATTCTATATACAATTACTTACTATCTAATGAAAAATAATTGTTTTGAAAAATAACTCGGACTTAATTTTTGAAAATCATCTGGACTTAACGTTTGTCAAAATCGCTATCCTTCAATCAATGATTTCAATTAAATCAAAAGGTTATTTGTCATACAATTGTTTTCAAAAGATAATCATGCATGTTTAATCAATAGAGTGTAAAGTCTCAAAATCCGATCCTTATGAGTTAAAATATTTTCATAATCAAGTCACAATTCTCCTCAAAAGCTTTCAAAATCAATTTAAATCTACAGAGATCACAAATCTCAAATGATTTGAAAATTGTGATCGGGGGAAAATTTGTGATTTAAATTGGATTTAAACTGATAATTCGATAAATGGTTTCATAAGTGTTTAGCAAGCTTTCCTCCCCACATATGCCAAACGATTTCAAATTTTCCATGCACATGTTGAGGGGGAGCATCTATTTCAAACCACAAAGAATTGAAACGTGATTGATTTGTATCCAAGTGCAGATTCCTTCTAATATGTGCAAAACTCTTTCATACCTCGAGGCACATATTGAGGGGGAGCAAACTTATGAAAACCTCATCCTTCCCCAAAATGCTTTATCTACTTTACTTGATCAGGGAAGTGATGCTGATATCTTTTAGAAAATGGTAATTAAAGAAGTTAGATCTTCCTCTTGCCTCCGTGTGCCAAAACGATTTCAAATACACGATGCACATGTTGAGGGGGAGCTCTTTTTCTAAAAATATCAAAAATAATTCAGGTGCAAAACGCTTTGATAATATATCACAAGTATCTGGATTGATTTTCAAATGGTTTTCAATTGGTTCCAATGGCAGATGAACAATACCAAAGAGACCGACCAAATTTACTTTACGTATGGTGATATAAGGCTGGTTAGGTTAGGTATTCGTTCCCACGATCCCGCCTGAGCCGGATGGATCTACCCAGGGACAATCCACTAGATAGTGTAAAGTCCTTAGGCATGATGAAAAAAACAAGAAGGAGAAAAGTGAGATATGGGAAGAGTGCGGATTGAGACAGGGCTAGTACTGGAATATACCCAACAAGGTTCTAGTTATGAAGTCTCGGTAAGCACTGAAGGGGTTGAAGAATGAAAAAGAATTGAATGAGAAAAGGGTGAAAATAAATAGCCCTCTAATTATTCAACCTTAGGGCAGAAATCGGGTTCAATTCATATGTTACTGGTGGTTACCAAGGTAACATCGGTATTGAAGACAAGACGTCATGGACCCAGTGACGCACTGCACTACAACTTCCCAAGCTACTTAAGTTCCTCTTAAAAGGTCTTATTTCATTCTCACGGGGAACCGACATTATCTATCAAATTTCTCTTAGAGTTTGTTGATATTGAAGAAGGAGACCCTCTCCCTAGTCTCCGGCATAGGAACCAAATATGCACAATTGAGTCTAGAGCCACGAGATCATCATACAAATCTCTTTAGGACACCATCAATGAAGTCTCTCTGTTTCACACAATGTGGAAAGAGAGATTATATCTTATGAGTCCTATGCATTATCCTTGTGGTATTGCCAGAACATCTGAGTGATATGCAAACATATTCACAATGAAGATGGAAAGCCTTCTGGAGCCAACGTCATACAAGCTCCTGGTGGGTGGCATGTGAGATCTATCCAATAGATCACCCATGTGACAACTGAACAGAAACAATGGGGCGATTCAATCTCTTGAATCAATCCTGGTCCAGGTTATGGATTGACGGATACCTTTGAAAAACTGGTCATTGTGCTTAAAAACTCTTTTCTTTAGCACATCGACTGTGTTCTATTACTTCAAAATAAAAGGTGTTTATGATTGATAATTGATTTTCATTAAAACCTTCGTTGTATTGCAAAAACAATTTCTATTGAGCGGTACACGATTGTTTTTCAAATCTCTTTTCATCAATCAGTGAATCTCAATTCGCTGGTTCACTCACTCCGTGTTGTCTTCTTTGAGACGTTCCGGTTTGAGAACAGCTAGAGCAGCTGCGAAACCCTGTCAAGGAAATTCTTCAGAATTATACCTGATCATAGGCAGTACTTGTACTGATCAACGGGGAACCGTGGGCCGTGAACCTCAATTCAACGAAAGTGATCAAAGACAATTTCGTGCGCTTTATTGCTAACTGTTGTATGCAGGTACTCCTGACGTTTGCAGCTGATCAGAATGAAGCAGTCAATCCATAGCCGCATGCTCACTCAACACATTCATTTCTAAAGAAATCATGATTAGTGCATCAATGACTCTGATATTTTCACTCCATGCTTCTGCTACGCTGCTGCCAATATCATGAATCAACGAAAGCTTTCGCTACTCTGATGAGAAGAAATCATGATCCAGAATGTGAGCATGTCAGTCCAAAAGTCACAACATCACATAATACCAACACCACAAAGGATGAGTCAGAGATTTATGATAGCTGATGATCTCAAAGCTGGCTCAACACTCATTATCACGTGGATCAGTTAAAGACCTCGACTTGGATTAAACAAACATGCAAAAATGAAGAATCAATGACTAGGAGCTTCAGAGCAAAGAACATTAACAAGAATACAAGAACAATCTTATTGTAATATCTGTTTGTATTCAATGTATTATTTGAGGTGACCTCCCTTAGGGGGAGATTGTTAGGATTTAGTAAATCCAATTATTAAAGAGTCGGTCACCTCAAGTATATGTAATCGTTAGAAAGCTCGTAGTCGTAGATTATTTAAGTTAAGTAGTATTTAGTTAAGTAACACCGTGGAGGACGGACGGGTCTTTACCCACTTTATGCCTGATCCACAGCCCGTAGGTGGCGTTTTGTGTAAGACTATAAATACTCTCTACCTCCCAAGGTAGAGAGTTGGAGCTCATAATAATACTTTCATTTTCTCTCACTATGTTCCCAAACCTCTAACTATTTCTCTCTCTAAAACCTTGAATTATACGCCCACTTGATCATGATATAATGTGTTTGTGAAATCCAATATGTTACACATGTTTTGGTAATATATCATCTAAATCAGCAAAAGGATCAAAGTTTAGGTCTTGTGAAGCTTCATAAAGGTCATAAAAAGAATAAAAATCATTCACAAAGTCACTTTATCCCTGACTAGGTACAACCTTAGCAGCACTACTTTGTGCACCTACATCTTTAGTGACACCACTACCTTGACCTACATCTTTAGTGACACCACTACCTTGACCTACATTGACACTACTTTGTGTACCTACATTGCTTGCATTCTCATCTCTAATGCATTTCCTAACAACTGGTGTAATACATGCTTTGGACAAACTTGGTTAATCTAACTCTTCTATCAAAACCCCTTTGTTTTTCAGTGTTGAAGTAAAATAAAGGCCAGGATTTTTTCTTTCATGCTCAACATATATTTCAATGAATTTGTGACCTTCTTCAACATATTTTGACAAAAAAAGAACATCTTGGTCACTAGCTAAAGGTTGTAGGCCACTGGTTGAGCTCCAAACAGTCAGGTTTTATCACACAAGCTAACCACTTGTGAATGGTCAACCGTAATAAAAGTCCAAACAGTTTAGAACCAATTCAATTAAATCCAGAGGAATATAGTGGATTCCCGGGTCGTTAAGTCCCACGGAGGATTAATGGTGCTAAAACACTTTCAGGTGTCGAATAATCACTAAGGATAGTGATCAGTAAGGATTTTGGAATATTTATACCTAAAGAAAAAGTTTATAAATTACAGCGACTTAAATGCAAATTAAAGAAAATTAAAAAGCTAAATTATATTAAATAAACGCTATCACTATTTTTACAATGATGTTTTTGTGATTTATAAAATAAAATAACTTAAATAAACTATTTTAACTAAAACATAAACCTAAATCACCTAAAAACGTTACCTAAAATGAAAACGTGCGTTAAATATAAAAATTACGCGAGTGCGCAAGTAAAAACGTAAAATTTGTAAAATAAAAGTCCTAAGAATGTAAAAACAATTTTCTTACTTACTAAATGACAAAAGAAAATTTTAGAAAAAAGAATTATATTTTTTTGACTTTTTTATTTTTTATTATGAATTAAATACTATTTTACACTAATTAAATGATTAAAAATACTAAAACTATTCGGAAAAATCTGAAACTTTTTTACAAAATACTTAGTAACAATACAAAGCTAAGAAAATTATAAAAGGTGTTACAACTTATTTAAATAAGCTAGAAATAAGCTAAATTACACGTATAAGCTAAATGGAAAACAAGGTGTAAGTAATAAATTGTGCAAAGTACAACCAGTAAAAGACCCAAGGGCAACTGGTTATACAGGTACACACTATCACTCTTCAAGGGCGGGAGGTCTCAGGTTCGAGCCTGCCTCCCACCTTTTTGCTAAATATTTTTGTTTTCGATTTTTCTTTTACAAACTAATTAAGTACAAGGAAATAAGCAATTTTCAAAACTATAATTTTTTATGAAACTCACTGATAAGCTCAGAATTAGCTTATTTTCTTAACAGTGGCTAAAATGAGATAAGCTCAAAGATAAGCCCAATATCTAACAAGCTAATAAATAAGCACAAGGTAAACTGAAATAAGCTAAGAGATATATTAATAAGCTAGTATTACAACTGACTAAGCACAGAAACTTAGAAATAAGCACTAAATAAGCTTTAAATTAACACAAGCTAAACTGTAAAACAGGACATTATTTAGATCACTAGGCACTTTAAAGCTAATAATTAAGCACTGAAATAAGCTAGGAAATAAAATGGAACACTGAAACTAACAATTATATCAGCTAAGCTATCCAAAAAGCTAATTTACAAAGTTTGAATTACTCTAATGAGCTTGTGAGAAGCTTTTGAAAAACTTATGAACTCTGATTTATTGGTATACTTAAACAAAATGGACAGAATTAAAAGCTACTAGCAGGCTAGGTAAATAAGCTAAAAATGGAAAATAAGCACTTGTAACCTTGAGACAGCTAGGTGAGCTTCTCAAAAAACTAAGGTACATAAGCTAGGGGTCACTAATAAGCTCTCTGAGAGCTTGTGAAATAGGCTATCAACACTGGTGCACAGAGCATGTTTTTGAAAAAGGACTTAAAAGAAACTGAGAAATAAGCACTTTATAAGCTAAGAAAAGGTAAACTAATATTTTTCTAATTTAGTTAAGCAGCTGAATTTTACTATCCCAAAAGGGTATAAGCTAAATCTTAGTAATAAACACTCACTAAAATTCTAAAGTTTATTCAAAAACTGAATTTAGGAAATTTTGACTTTTTATAGAAATGAGCTAAGTTGACTAATATGAATTTCTAATGATCCTAGATGATCTAATTTGGTATATTAGGCTAATATGAGACTGAATTAGGTTAGATAAACAACTTGTAAACTAGTATGCATGATTTTACAATCTAAATTTTCAACAGTTAACTGATAGAATGATTTTAACAATGATTTTGACTTTTTATTGAACAAGGACTGAATTTTATTCTTTGACTGAGCTAATAGATGCTATTGTGACTTAGAACAACCATACACAACAACAAAGCTAGCCTCTAGCAGGCTTAATTCAGCAAATCCAAACACCCTTTATTATAACTATTGTGAAGCATTAAGTACTAAAACAAGTATTTAAATTAAGTGATCTATTTATTATCTGATATTAACTAAATTTAAACAGATTTAGACTAAAATTAACAAGAGTATAACACTTATACTAAGAAATTCAAAATTTAAGGAACTTGCTTACAATTTGTAAAGTTGTACAAAACTGAGAACTGAGATCAAAGGATCACTAATACTACCTTCCATGAGGTTCTAAACCCAAAAGCAATCCAAATTGTACCTTGCTTCAGTCTTGATCTTCATTTCATTTGATTTTTTTATTTTTAACTAATTTTTTAGTAATTTTTTGTATTTTTGAGTTTTGAGTCTAAACTGAGTTTTAATGATTCTAAAAGCTTAGAAAAGCTTTTTAAGAGCTTTATGTGAGCTCATGAGTACTTAACAACAACTGGTAACAACATTCACATGAACTTGATAATTTGAACTTGAAAATTGGTGTAAACTGAAAATGACAATGAAACTTGAAATTTATGATTGGTAAAGGTTCATATATACTAAAAAACACTTAAACAAGTACCTGAAAATTTAAACATACACTGAGAAACTTGAATTTATTAAAACGACATACATGAAATAAAATTACACTACTTACTTCTTCTTCCTTGCACCAAACTTGTTTATATTGATCTCATTGAGCTTTGTGTCGACCTCTGAGCATTTCCCACCTCATCTTGACCATTGAAAAGTCCAGATGGAGTTTTGGCGGGAAAAGTCTTGAAGCAGGTTTTTAGCATTTAATGCTTCTTGGTGTATGTGGAGGTGGAGGGGGACAAGGTGTGAAGTGGGTAAGGGATAGGTGGAAAGGGTGAAGGTAGCAGGTGGCAGTGAAGGTGTGGTAACAGGTGTTGGGAGGAAGGAGGGTGAACAGTACACGCGGGGTTATATTTTAAAACGTGGGTTTTGGGCTTGTGACTGGGCTTGGGTTTGGATTAATATATAGGGCCGGTTTGTTTAAGCTTATAACAAGGACTAATTTTGCAATTCGGCCAAACTTAAGGGACTGAACTAGCAACTTTTCCAAACTTATCACAAGGGTTAAACCTGCCAATTTTTATTAGTACAAGGACCATAAAAGATCATTTTCCATTTTTAAATATCCAAGGACTAAATCTGCCAAACTTTGAAACTTGAGGGACCAAACATGTAAATTCTCCAAAAGTTCACCATAAGGACCAATTTTGCCATTTATGAATAGTACAAGGTTTATTTTTGTTTATTTTCACTTTTTAAATTCACCCAGGACTATTTTTGACAATTTACAAACTTTAGGGACCTTTTCTGCCATTTGCCCAAAGATTCATTCAAGGACTATTTTTGACAACTTAGAATATTTCAGGGACCTTGAATGATATTTTTACAAGTTTTTGAATTACCAGGGACTAGATTTGACAACTTTTGAAAGTTGAGGGACTAAAACTGCCAATTATGCAAACTTGATACGTTTTTCATCTGATTTTGGTATTTTTGCATTTAAAAGACATAAAACACTTGTTTGTGATATTTTCATCATTTTGATGCATTTCTGAGTGTTTTCAGATGTTTTTGGCATTCTAAATGGTATAAAATATATGTGTTTTTAGACCAGTGTTCTAAAAGGCGCGCCATGGCGGCGCCAAGGCGCCGCTAAGGCGTGAGGCGTGGCCTGCACGTTACGAAATAAACCAAGGCGTCGTCTTTAGGCGTGGCGTGAGATAAGGCGCGATAAGGCGCGCCAAGGCGCGAGGTGTGGCGAGTTTTTTTGATTCAACTTCGATAATTTTTTCTTTTTTCTAGAAAAATGAAGAATATTACATGTAAGGATAGCTTATTAACCTTATTAAGTAAGTACAACGCTTTTTTTAAACTCGATATATATGAACTATAATATAAATATATAAATATTTTCATATTTTGTGCCGCCTTATGTCACGCCTTAAAAACGCAAAAGCTTCGCCTTAGCCGCTAAGGCTTGAGGCTTGGCCATGCCGCCAGGCCACGCCTCACGCTATTTATAACCTTGTTTTAGACACATATCAGCCACTATCTAAATCACCACAAGGTTTTAGAAAATGATAAAACATCATTTTATGGCCATCATTACCTAAGTCTTCTACAATGGCATCCATCTCATGCGTAGAAAACTCATCAGAGTCCAACTCATCAACAATCTTTGAAAAGCCATTCATGTACCTCCTACCAGGTGCTACAGTGAAAGAGCCTCCATAATGCACCCTTATTGAAAATGCAGTACGTACGCCAGCTAAAAAAAATTATGATTAAGTTTTATTAGGGTTTATTCAATTTTGGATCAAATTAACCATTTTTCATCAAACTAAAACAGAGTATCCGTTAGAAGACTTTGGATAAACACAAAATTGAAAAAAATTAGAAAACTTACCATAAGCTACATTTGGATCAAAGTCAACGTGTGATTCTCGTATTACATACCCCAACGGTACCACCATTTATGTGTTTTTCAAGCTTGCAGGATTATGGATTTATGATTATGATTCGATTGAGGAGTGTTGGTGTGTGTTTTTAAGTTTCTGGGGGTTTGGGAATGAAAAGAAATGGTAGATGAAGGAATTAATTGAGGGTGTGGGTGGGAAAAGACAAAAATACCCTCGACTTAAATAGGCTTAACGGCCGTTACTCACGCCAGTTAGGGTGAGGGACCAACGCTGAATAACGTTTCGCAACTAAGGACGAACGGTGCATTTTTTTTGTCGAAGGACGATCCTTGTCGGTCGACGCATACCACAAGGACGAACGGTGCATTATTAATAATAATAATAATAATAATAATAATAATAATAATAATAATAATTATTATTATTATTATTATTATTATTATTATTATTATTATTATTATTATTATTATTATTATTATTATTATTATTATTATTATTATTATTATTATTATTATTATTATTATTATTATTATTATTATTATTATTATTATTATTATTATTATTATTATTATTATTATTATTATTATTATTATTATTATTATTATTATTATTGTTATTATTATTATTGTTATTATTATTATTGTTATTATTATTATTGTTATTATTATTATTGTTATTATTATTATTGTTATTATTATTATTGTTATTATTATTATTGTTATTATTATTATTGTTATTATTATTATTGTTATTATTATTATTGTTATTATTATTATTGTTATTATTATTGTTATTATTATTATTGTTATTATTATTGTTATTATTATTTATAGGTACTGATGACTAGTGATAACCATTTTAGTCTTTCAAATTACATAAATGGTCTCTGTGGGTTTAGCAAAATTTGCATCCACTGTCTCTACGGTAAATTACATAAATGGTCCTCGTCATTTGGAGACATTTGCATCCACTGTCCCTAAACTTTTTTTTGTCCATTCCTTATATGTTTTCGTTCGTATTATACGTTTTTAGAAGTTTTTCATACGTTTTTATCCGCTTTTATCCATTTTTATATAATTTAGTCCGTTTTTATCAGCTTATATACATTTTCGCTCGTTTGAAAACATTTTTATCATTTTTCGTTTGTTTTTATACGTTTTTATCTATTTTCATCGGTTTTTATAACTTTTTGTCAGTTTTTATCTGTTTTCGTCCGTTTTTTTTTCTAATTTCGTTCGTTTTTCTTACGTTTTCGTCCGTTTTTATCCGCATTTATACATTTTAAACACTTTCGGTCGTTTTTATACGTTTTCATCCGTTTTTATACTATTTTCATTCATTTTTCTTATGTTTTTATCCATTTTCGCACGTTCTTCCATGTTTTTAATTAATTAATTTATTTATTTAATGTTTTCGTATGTTTTAATTAGATGTGGCAATTTGTGCCAAAAGCAAAAAAATAGGCTAAATGGGCAAATTTTTAAAAGATTTTGGCATATTTAGCCATCTTTTTTTTTTTTAAATTGGCATATATAGAAAATTTAAATGGCACAAACGGGCACATATTTTTTTTCTCAATCGGTGAACGTTACGATCATTTTTAAAGAAAAACTTATATACATAATATATTCAAATTTTTAAATATAAATAAGATATTACGTTTAAGGACTTTATTTCGTCGTTTTAGGTATTTTATTAAGCGATTTGTATAACATGTGCCAGTTTAGACCATGCCCGTTTTGCCCTTGCCCGTTTAAGACCGTGCCCATTCTAGCCCGTGCCCGTTTTAGCCCGTTCCCGTGCCCGTGCCCGCCCCCACCCGTTTTGCCACCTCAAGTTTTAATAGGTTTCCTTCCGTTTATATTCGTATTTATACGTTTTCCTCCATTTTTCTACATTTTCATCTCTTTTTTTTAGTTTTTGTCTGTTTTCATCCGTTTTTATCCGTTTTTGTATGCTTTTATATGTCTTCGTAAGTTTTTATACATTTTCTTCCTTTTTATATATTTTCATACGTTTTTATACGTTTTTGCACGTAATTATGCGTTTTTATACGTTTTGTACGTTTTCATATATTTTTTAACCGTTATTAACCATTATTATCCTTTTCATATGTATAAAAACGTATAAGATCATATGAAAACGTATAAAAATGGACCAAAAATGATAAAAGCGGATGAAAACGTATAAAAATGGATAGAGACGTAAGAAAACGTATAAAAACGAATGAAAACGTAAAAAAATACGGAAACGTATAAAAACGGATGAAAACTGATAAAAACGGATGAAAACGTATAAAAAAGGACGAAAGTAAATAAAAATGAACGAAAACATATAAAAAGCAGACGAAAATGTAAGAAAAATGGACAAAAGAAAAAGAAACAGATGAAAACAGATAAAAATGGACGAAAAAAATATAAAAGCGGACGAAACTGATAAAAACAGATGAAAACCTATAAAAATGGACGAAAACTGATTAAAATAGATGAAAACGTATAAAAACGGATGAAAACGTATAAAAAACGGATGATAACGGATAAAAATGTATGAAAGCCTAAGAAAACGGACGAAAACGTATAAAAACAGATGAAAACATAAGAAAAACGGACGAAAACGTAAGAAAAATGGACGAAAACGTATAAAAATAAACAAAAACGTAGTAAAATTGACGAAAACGTATAAAAACTGGCGAAAACGTAAGAAAAGATAAAAAAAATGTTTAGGGACGGTGGATGCATTTTTCGCTAAACCACAGGTACCATTTATATAATTTACCCTAGGGATGGTGGATGCAATTTTCGCAAATTCACATAGCAAAATGGTCATCATAAGTTTTCACTACCCATAAAAAAAATGGTTCTTGTTCGCTTCCTTGAAGAACAAACGGTGTCAAGTATGATACATTTTTAAAACATTTGCCCTTTATTTAAAAGAGTTAATTACTTGAATGGTCTTTGTGGTTTGTCGGGTATCACAGATTTAGTCCATAATTTTTTTTCTGCGAATTCTCTTCTCATGGTTTTGACCCGGGTCTGGTCTCTTGACAGCTATTACTGTTAGTTTGACCAAACTAAAAGGGTATTTTTCAACTTTTTAGATGTCTTTATAACGGTATTTTCGAAAACCCTTAACACTCACGGTCATTTTCTCCGACGGCCGTTAGTTTTTAACGGCAAAACACCTCATGTGCATGCCACATAAGTGTAAGCAGGGTTCTAAAAGGGGTGTCATGGCGGCGCTTAGGCGCGAGGCATGACCTCACGTTACGCAATAGACCAAGGCGTCGGTTATAGGCGCAGTGTGAGATGAGGCGTGATAAGGAACGCTAAGGTGTGAGGCGTTGCGCCATTTTGAATTTAACTCCCCTGAGAAAGGTTTTTTTGAAAAAATAATAAAGATTACATGTAAAGATAGTTTCTTAACTTAATCTCTTATGTGTAACACTTTTTCTAAACTCGATATATATGAAATATGATATAATATATAAATTTATAAATATTTTTATATTTTGTGCTACTTTAGGATAAACCTTAAAAACCATTTTGATTTTGCCATAGCTTATAAGGTGTGAGGTTTGACAATATAGACATGTTACAACTCACGCCATTTATTAATAATCTCGAGTGTAAGACAACCATTTTTTATTTTTCTTGGCAAAGTACGACGTTCATTTCAATGCGTTTTTTTTAACCAATCATGTGTTGAAAAAACTTACTTCCTCCGTCCCTAAATAAATGTCCAGTTTGATTTTTTAGAGTCAAAAGGCCTAAGCCCATATTATAGCCTCGGTCTGTCCAAATGATGTTCAGCGGTCTCTTCTCTACCCAAGTAGCTGTGGTCCATGATCGACCCGCAACCAGTCAATCATGCTATGCATACCTTCTAACCAATCGGCCAATCACGCTATCCTTACCTTTCAACCAAGCCTTTCGATTCCGCTTCTGCAGCAGTATATAATCTCGGTCCCTTACCTTGATGCCTACAGCTCAACTTCTTTTCCAGTGATGTCAAGAATCCGCAAAATACTGCTTTTTCTTTTTCTTCTTCTTGGTCTCTTCTTTCTAAATGGCATCACGGCTACACGACAGAAAGCGATGCTGCCCACTCCGCCGAAAAAAGGGGGCCGCTTTCTTCCCCCCAAAAATGCTAGTTCCACCATCAGGGCCCAGCAAGCAGCATAATTCTGTTCCGGAGCGGTCCTTCATTCCAGCAATAGTAGTCTATGGTTCAAAGCGCCTTGTTCCATCCGGCGCGAATCCCCTCCATCACTAAGGCGCGCTCCGGCTTTCGAGCCTCTGCTTGCTCCCCTTATATGTGGACTTATTTCAAAAACTTTGATTTTATAAAGTAATAAAGACTAGTCCCGATTGATGGATGAATGCCAATCTCGCTTTCTAATGTTATTGTCATGTTGATGCTATATTAAAGAATAGAATCTAAAAAAGTTTCTTAAAGTCCCATTCTTTAGAATTGTCTTTCTCGTACTGTGTAAACGAACTTCAAGTCTGAATTGTATACTCAAGAGGAAGCGTCACAGCCTAGGTTTGGGCCACCATCTCTCTCAATCTGTATTCATGAATGTTCGGTATAGGAAGCACCTATGTTAGTCTTTGGCTTTCCAGACAGAACAGACGCGTTAAGCAAGTAAGTCAGTCAGTTCAATGTCATATTAGGGGTTTGAAGCTCGGTAGCTAAGGAAGTGGGTCAAAGTAGGCTACTAAATCGACTATTTCAAGATACTTTTTTTCCATTCGTAGCATCTTAGAATAGTGCTGACTTTCCATTGAAAAAGACAATGCGAAAGAAGGAATAGAACTCCGAAGCTTTGATAACAAAAGAATATATGATAAAGGAAAACTTCTTGTGAGCCGAATGAGTCTCATAGATATCTCTTTAGCATCCTAGCCCAAAGACTCCCATCATGGGTGAAAGCGCAATCACAACTGTCCAATCTCGTGCTTAAAGGGTTTCGGGTTACTTGCTTTATTTTATGTCTTTCCTTCTTCCCTTCCTCGCTCAGGAAAGCTGTCCAATCGGTCTAACCAATCCTCTAGTTGAAGAGTAATAGGACGGTAAAGAGGAGCGGCCTCCGTGTTGGCAGAGGCCATTCAAGATATTCTGAGGCAGAGCAGTAGCACTGGAACTTTGGCGGCTAGCATTTCGACCTTTGGCAAGGCCAGAAGTCATCATTTCAACGGCAAACTCTATTCCCTTTTCCTATATCTCCGCTCTCGCTTCCATACTATTTTTCCTATCTGGGATATCTCATTTGATCTCAGCAAGCCGCTTCACGCTCAAAGGGGCGTGAGAACTAGAGCTTCAAAAGAAGGCGTAGCGAGGGTTGGTAGTGTGGCCAGAGGCCCACTTCATCTGCACCTTCCCTTCTAACATAAAGATCTTTTCTTAATTCTTCTAATCCTGCCTGCTATACCGAGAGAAAGAAAATGGCTACCTTCTCATTTTTTTTATCTGTTGGAATCACTCCTAAAATCGTTTATAAGTGTTAGTGATTAATATATAATAGTTAGCTTAATTATGGCCTTTATGTTTGTTATTAAGCTAAGGCTTGTGTAGAAGGCCCATGAGCCTTGGCCCAAGCCCATAAAAGAAAGGAAGGGAACTTGCATGTTGCCCTAGTTCCTTCCTATAAATACTCTTGTAAACCCTCACTTAAGGGTTGGTTGTTCAATTCACTCTTTACACTCTACGCATAACCTTTCATACATTATTATACGTGTGTGTGTGTCTTGTTCATCCGATCACTTCTTATCTATTTCTTCTATTGATGCTTGTGTTACAAATATGGTGATCTAACAGTGGTATCATTCGCCAAATTTTTGGGTGAAAAGGTTTTTGTTTTTGAAGTTGTTTTGGTCTTACGCGTAACATACGGTTTCAAACTTTGTCACGCTTAAAAACTTATTTTTTACACTTTTCAATCCAAGATTCTTGTACTTTCAACGTTTTAGGTGTTAAAATATCTGTTTTTGGCAAAAAGTTTCGAACTTTACGTGTATTTCATTGATTTTAAGCTTGTTTTTATACGTGTATGCTTTTTTACGCGTAAGGTGTTTCTAAGTTTTGGATCATCAAGTTTCACACTTTTGTGCTATTTTGGTGATATTGAAGCTGTTTCATCACAAAATTTGGTTTAGAATCACTTTGGGCTAAAAATCAGTTTTGGTTAAGTTTTACGCGTAACTAAACCCTAAAGTTACGCATAACTTTTCCTTGGATCGATCTTCAGTTTTCGTGGTTTACTCAGTGTTTTGCCTGAAAATACTTCGACTTTGGATATCCTTTACACTGTGATAGTGTAAAAGATTTTTTGGGCAAAACCCTAATTTTACGCATAAGCTCAAACTTATGCATATAACACTTTACGCCTAAGATTTTTCTTACGCCTAAGACTTGTCTTACGCATAAACTAATCCTATGCATAAGTTTTCTACGCCTAACTTTCTGTTTACGCCTAATCTTAGTGTTTCTCATTTCTTATGCTTAAGCTAATCCTACGCGTAACTATTGCTTTTACGCGTAAGTTTGGTGTTTTTCCGCCTAAGTGCTGCTTTGCCTAAACTTGGTTTTTCTACGCCTAAGGATACTTCATCAACAACGTTTCATTCGACTACAAAGATCCATTTAACAACACAAGTTTTCAACATGTCACAACCACCATACTCTAGCTATTTTCCTTATACTTATAATTAACAACAACTACAACAACTAAGTCCACAACATCAACAATTTAATCAACAACAACAAATTTATCAACAACAATTTAATCAACTACATTATCCACAACAAGGAGCAATTCAACCTCAAATGGTTCAACCACCACCTAGTCTTCAAGTACAACCTTACACAAACGTTTACAATCAACATCCATCCAGGAACACTATGAAGGAACCGTCTTGGTTTGCAAAGATGTGTAAAGCTTTAAGTAGCCAGCAATCACATCATGAGGCAGGATCACTTGATAGACCTCCAATGCTCACTCCCGGAAACTATGATCAATGGGTAATTAGGTTCTTTAGGTTCTGTGATCTAAAGAAGCTACATGGAAAGTTCTTAAAGAAGGTTATATTGGAAGGTCCATTCCATATGCCTATTGTCGTTACACCCGGAGATCCTAATGCTATTCCACCAAGAGATGATCTCACAAACATTGCAACTGTTGCTGACCTTTCTGGTGATGAACTTCTACACTACGAAGCTGATGAGCTAGCAATGCAATATATCCTTTTAGGATTACCCAATCCGATTCTTCGAATTGTTGATGCTCAAAAGACTGCAAAGAAAATGTGGGAACATATTCATCTTCTCATGGAAGGCACTGAACTTAATCAAGAAGACATGGAATCCAAAATTTACTTGGCCTATGAACACTTCATGATTGAACCTGGAGTGACATTAGAGTCTTATCATCATCGATTCTCAGACATCATCATTGATTTGGATAAACACAACATCATCATGCCAAGAATTGCAGTCAATACTAAGTTCCTGAGTAGTCTTGGTCCTGATTGGGAGAAGTATGTCATCTTTATCCGTCAAGCTAAGAATCTTCATCATGCTACATACGGATTGTTATACGACTATTTGAAGCCTCACCAAAAAGAAGTTGACAAAGAAAGGGCTATTCGTGGACTCCCGGCTCCACCGTCACTTCCGGACAATCAACAACTTGCTTTGTGGGCTCAAACTAGTTATCCTCCTCAACCAGCTTCTCAACCAACTGCCACAATTACACCATATGATCCGTCACAACAACAATCTCAACAAACTCAATTGGTTCCATACAACAACAACAATGATCAAGCACTTTATAGCGAAGCTAATGAGGACTCCGAAGCTTTCGATGCATTGCAACAAGGATTTGTTATGATTGCTAAAGCCTTCGGCCGTTATACAAACAAATCCAACAATCGTATTCGTTCCTCATCTAATACAAGGAATCAGGCTGTTGTGAACAATGGACATGTTGAAGTTCATAATCGTGGTTATGGTCGTCAGATGGGCGGTGGTCAAAGGTTTAATGCTATGGGAAGGAATAACATGGGTGCTCCACAACAACAAAGAGCTCAAGTGGTTGAACAGGGTAATGCTCAGAATGGGATAAATGGTCTTCGCTGCTACAACTGTAATGAGAAGGGACACCTGGGTAATGCATGCCCAAAGCCGAGGACTAGGGGCAGTGCTTATCACAAGGAGGCTTTACTTTTGGCTCTTAAGGATGAAGCTGGTGGAACTCTCACAGATAAAGAACAGAGCTTTATGGCAGATGCAGACTCAGATGATGATATGGAGGACTTGCAGGCTAATGCAGCAGTTATGTTGATGGCTAATATGCACGAACTCCACATGAGTGACACAGGCCCAGTGTATGACACTGATGGCTTGTCTCAGGTACCCGAACAAACCATAGTCATCTCTGATCTACTATGTCAGCCAACATATGAATCCGACGAGGCTCAGAATGTTCAACATGAGTCGTCCACATCTCATTTTGACGATTCTCAACTAGACCCCGTAGTTACTTTTGATGATCAAGATGACCTTATTGTTACCTTTGATACTTAAATTGACTCCGTGGTTATACTTGAGGATCTGAATAGTGATCATGTTGTGACTCACGTTGAACACGCTGAACCTTTGCCTAATCCATATGTCGATCTCTTAATCCCAAAGATTATCGTTCATTAAATCAGCAATTACACAGTAAAAATGCACTGTTAACCAGGGATATTGAATGCTTAAAAAGGAAACTCAATTTTTTCAAAACTCAAGAAAACCGTGAACGACAGATTCGTGATCTAGCCGCATCGAAGAATGCTTTGTTGTCTTAAATAGAACAACTGAAACATGAACATAAAAAGTAACTTAACGCTCTTACTTTGGAAACTCAAAAAGCCAAGGCTGAGTTGTTAACTTGTCAAAAATAGTTCTCGGCGTACAAAAAGCATTCAACGAAACGAATATATGACCATCTTGAAGAAATTGTCGGCTTACAAAACAAACTTAAAGAGTTTCAAAATGTTGTTTACAAACATGGTGAGTCAATCACAACCATTCAAAAGTTTACTTTAAAACCCAATCCAAATGGATATGGACCGAATCTTGCTGATTACAAACCAAAGCTTTCAACCAAAGCATTCAAACCAAATCCTGAAGTTTCCAGTACAGAATATAAAATTGATGATTCTGTTATGAGTGTTGTTGAATATCATCGTCAAGAGGAATTAGATGCAGAAGACGAGAGTCGATCAAAATTAGAAAATGTTGTTTATAACAAACCATTTAACTATTCAAAAGCTGTCACTTTCGTCACACCAAAGGATTCTTCTAACACACCAAGGATTGTCACCAAAACGTCTGAGTCTTCTAATGTTGCTCCCCAACCAAATTATGCACAAATTTATGGTCCTTTACCTTCACTCAGTGAAGTAAAATCAAAACCCGAAAATCATCAAATACTTCCGACCTCATACTTTTAGAACGTGAGATTGAATTTCATTCTGAAATAAAAGTTGAACATTTTCAATCGCCTCAGGCACGAGAAAAAAGAGATATTTTTTAGAAAAGAATTTTACCCCATGTTAAAATTTTGAAAAATTGTGCATTGTATTGGGAAAGGGAATTTCATAAGGAACTTGGATTGATGAAAATCATTTTCGAGAAAACAGAAACATCTATTTCTAATACACAACGTAAAAAGAAAATGTTACGAAAAGATGTTGATCGACTCTTGGAAGATGTTATCTGTGCTGATATCCATAATGTTGTGTTACTGCATTCTTTGCCATATGCATCTGATTATATCTCTACTGATTCTGTTGAAATTGTTGAGAATACTGATAATGTGCATCAGATCGAGTCTTTAAAAGTTGAAAATGAATGACTGTTAAACGAGCTTTCAAATGCAAAACATCGTCTTCAATGGTGTCAAAAAGATTGTCAAAATCGTGAACTTTCTTTGCAAAACAAAATCAACCAGTTGCATTCCAAAACTTTTAATCCAAAATTTGAGCAACTGGATGATCAAAACGCGTCTTTGAAATGTCAAATCTCAAAATATTAACAAGAACTTGCAAAAGTTAAAAAGGAATATGGTGTCATATTTGATTTACTCAAAAAAACTCGTGATGAAGCATCAAACGAACTTGATCATTATCTTGCACACACTAAAGAAGTCATGAACTTTTCTGGAAATCTTCATTCTGAAAATCAAGATTTGGTGCACACTATCATTAAGTTAAGGGAGATGTTAGGAAAGTATGAACAAGTTCAGCCTAGCATCATTAAGAAAATTGCACCTGTAACACTTAGAAAACGTGACCCCAGAATGCCTACTGACAAACCACAAGATACTAATGTGCTTCCCTCTACTGAAACAGGAATAGTTACTTCTTTTCCAAACGTTCACACTTCACAGCCTAGGAGCAATACAAGGAAGAATAGGAAGTTGCGACCTAAGAAAAGAACAATAAAGAATGCTGAAGTAGAAGAACACCCTAGGACTTTGAATTAGACCCACGTTGCAACCACTCTAGATATTGCGTCTGACACATGTAATAGAAAAAGTGATGTAACGAATGCTGAACCTTTAAGTACTTTTGATATTAAGTCTGATGCTTCTTGTGTTATATGTCGTAAAAGTATGCTTTCTGATTGTCATGATAAATGTGTTGCTAAAGCTATCTTGTCTCGTTTACGTAATCCTAAAGAACGGAACACCTCTAGGCCCACTACTGCTTCTAAGTCTGTGCTTGGTAAACCACCCTCTTTAGATTCTAAGAAACGCATTGATGTCCCTGTAGCTCCAGTATCACCTCCAAGGAATGTAGTACCACCTAGTGCATTCACCAAGACTAAAGAAAATACTAGTTGGAGATGGCAGAAATGGATACATAATACACTAGGATTTAAATGGATGCCTAAAATCATTGATGCGTGTATTTCTACTATAACTGCTTCGAAACCCACTAACTCTTCGGGTTCCACATCTACTTCTATTCCATCTGTGTCGTCTGTGTGTAATGCAGGTGATACAGATCATCCTTTGGATTGTTGATAGCGGATGTTCCCGACACATGACAGGCAATCTCAAACTGTTATCAAACTTTATTGCAAAGTTCATTGGCACTGTCAGATTCGGGAATGATCACTTCGCAGCTATCATGGGCTACGGAGATTACATCAATGGAAACATCGAAATTAGCAGGGTTTATTATGTGGAAGGTCTCGGTCACAATCTATTTTCTGTTGGTCAATTCTGTGATGGAGATTTGGAAGTTGCTTTTCAGGAGAAAACTTGTTTCATTCATGATCTACAAGGAAACGATCTTATGTCTGGCACTAGCAATTCTAGTATGTACACAATCTCAATGCAAGACATGATTGCCTCATCTCCCATTTGTCTACTTTCAAAGGCAACATCAACAAAATCTTGGCTATGGCACCGACGTCTCTCACATTTAAACTTTCAAACCATAACCAACCTTGCTCGATACAAACTTGTTGAAGGTCTCCCAAGATTCCGGTATTCTAAAGATCACCTTTGCTCAGCATGTGAACAAGGAAAAAGCACTCGTGCTCATTTTCCTTCAAAGGTGGAACACAACTCTCAGCCTGTGCTTCATCTTCTTCACATGGATTTGTATGGCCCGATGCGTGTGCAAACGATTAATGGCAAACGCTACATCCTGGTAATTTTATATGACTACTCAAGATGGACTTGGGTCTACTTTCTTCGAAGTAAAGATCAAGCTCCACAGATGATCATCACCTTTCTCACAAAAATTCAAGTTCAGCTCTGGAATACAGTCCGACAAATCAGAACTGACAAAGGAACTGAATTTATGAATCAAACTCTTCGGGAATTTTATGAGAAAGTGGGAATTGAGCATCAAACTTCTATTGCACACACACCAGAACAAAACGGAGTTGTTGAAAGACAGAACCGTACGTTAGTGGAAGCTGCAAAAACAATGTTAATCAATGCTAAACTTCCAGATTACTTGTGGGTAGAAGCTGTATCAACTGCATGCTACACTCAAAACCGATCAATGATTACAAAACGCCACAACAAAACACCTTTTGAGCTTATCCACAACAGAAAACCGAATCTCCAACACTTTCATGTATTTGGATCCCTTTGCTACCCAAATAATGATCGTGATGACTTTGGAAAGCTTAAAGCCAAAGCTGACATTGGAGTCTTTATTGGATAATGTGAGAATTCTAAAGGTTACCGGATCTGGAATCGTCGTACAAAGCAGGTTATGGAAACGATTCATGCAAATTTTGATGAGCTTACAGAAATGGCTTCTGAGCATAACAGCTTGGAACCCGGTCACAACCGTTTAAACTTCCCTCAAACCCCATCATCAGCTGAACCAAACCCCCAGCTTACTAGTAAACAAATGGAAAAGCTCTTTGCTCCTCTATTTAGTGATGACATTGATGAACGTGCTCCAGGTGTATCCGCTGTTTCCGCTGCTCAACCTGATCATATTCCAATCCCTGATACACCTGCTACAACAACTACTGTTGAAGAAGCTCCACCAGTTGACTCTACAACAACAGTTGAACAAACTGCATCCAACGACCCTGAACCAGCTGATGATGTTCTGAATGAAGTACCCCCACCTGCAGATTTTGATCCAAATGCGTTCTTTAACCCGTTTGCTAATGAAACTGCTGCACCTGATGTTGCGGAATCATCTACCAGCCATTTGAATCCTCAAAATCTGCACAATGTATACCAACATCAACCCTCTACACATCGTTGGACAAAAGACCATCCTCTTGAGAATATTATTGGTAACCCGAATCAACCAATCGTAATGAGACAACGTCTTCACACAGATGGTGAACATTGCATTTATGCACTCACTGTCTGCCAATCTGAGCCTAAAAACATTAAAGACGCAATGACAAAGGACAACTGGATTGATTCCATGCAAGAAGAATTCAACCAATTCAAACGTCTTGAAGTATGGGAACTGGTTGAAAGACCAACAGGGGTCTACGTCATTGGTCTCAAATGGATTTGGAAGAAAAAATTGGATGCTGAAGGGAACGTAATCAGAAACAAGTCACGTCTGGTGGCTAAGGGTTATAGACAGGAACAGGGTATTGACTTTGAAGAATCATTCGCTCCGGTTGCTCGTCTTGAGGCTGTTCGGATCTTTCTCGCGTTCGCAGCTCGTATGAATATAACGTTCTTTCAGATTGACGTCAAAACTGCTTTTCTGAATGGTCAACTGAAAGAAACAGTTTATGTCAGCCAGCCAGAAGGATTCGTTGATCCCGAGTTCTCGAACCATGTCTACAAACTGAACAAAGCTCTGTACGGTCTCAAATAAGCTCCTCGGGCGTGGTACGATAAATTATCATCCTTCCTTATTGCCAATAATTTCACCAAAGGTTCGGTCGACCCCATATTTTTTATACAATATCACGAGGCTCACATCTTAATCGTTCAAATCTATGTGGATGACATCATTTTTGGGTCAACACATTTAAAATACTCAAATGCCTTTGCAAAACTAATGACAAAACATTTTGAAATGTCAATGATGGGTGAACTCACATTCTTTCTCGGAATGCAAGTTCATCAATCACCCCGTGGTATTTTCTTAAGTCAGTCCAAATATGCTCTTGAACTGTTAAACAAGTTTGGAATGCAAACCTATGACACCTATGCCACACCAATGGCTCATACCAAGAAACTTGACGCTGATTTACATGGGAAATTGGTGGACCCTACCAAATACCGAAGTATCATTGGGTCTCTCATGTATCTAACAGCTAACAGGCCTGATATTGTTTTTGCCGTATATCTTTGCTCCCGTTATCAGTCGAGAGAAACTGAAACCCACCTCTCTGAGGCTAAAAGAATCCCCCGATAAATCAAGGGAACCATTAACTTAGGGATCTGGTATCCGAAGGATTCTGGTTTTGAACTAATAGCTTTTTCAGACGCTGATCACGCAGGATGCTTAGATTCACGAAAAAGTACTTCAGGAGCATTACAATTTCTTGGTGATAAACTGGTGTCATGGAAATCGAAGAAGCATGGTTGTACATCGCTGTCCTCAACCAAAGCAGAATATGTAGCCATGTCGGCGTGTTGTGCTCAATTCATGTGGATGAGAACACAACTCAAAGACTATGGTTACGTATTTGACAGAATCCCGATGTACTGTGACAATCCGAGTGCTATTGCGATCTCGTGCAACTCTGTTCAACATTCGAAATCAAAGCACATCGATCTTCGCTATCATTTCATCAAGGACCATGTGGAACAGGGTACTGTTGAATTATACTTTGTGGGTACTGAATACCAATTGGCAGATCTCCTCACCAAAGCCTTAGCTCCTGCTAGGTTTAATGAGTTGGTCCACCGGATTGGTATGCGGTGTTTGACTCAAGAGGAACTGGATGAACTCTTAAAACATTCTTAAAACCAGTCAAACACCAAAACCTCTTTTGTAAATATTTTTCAAAAACAAAATACAAAATTATAAAATCAGATAAAACAACAAAGATATTCTTCTATCTATATTTCTTTTAACATGCAAGTACAAACCTTCCGTCATCACTTTAATCTTTCAAAATTCAGTACTTTCTCGATCAAGTGTTGAGGGGGAGAAAGCAAATATTTTTCGGTTTCATAAAACCTTGTACTTGCATGTTACCTTATCCTGGTTGTTTCTTTAAAAATGGTGGTCACATTTCTGGTTTTCTGACACTCCTCGAACTCATATTTATAAAATTTCATTATTTCTTAAGTCGAGGGGGAGTGTCGTCAAAGTTCTTTTCCAAATATTCTCGTTTGGTAACCAAAATGGAAGTTATGGGTATTGGTTGTAAATGGTTAAGGTGGAAGGACTAAAACTGTCAAAAGCTCAAACTTTTCAAAACAAAATATCTTTTCCACATTAACTTCACCTCATTTACTTCCCAACTACCCAATCCTACACATAATATTCATCCGACAAATCCGTGTTTTTGATCTCTTATCTGTAAGTGTTTTATCAATCTTTGGGTTAAAACAAACATGGGTTTCGATTTGTTTAAGAATCCAACGGTTCAATATTGTGTTTGAGGAAGATTTGTGTTCTACGCGTAAGTCGTGAACACAAATGCTTCATTGGTGTGTTTGGACTAATAAAAATGATGTTAAAAGGCTCAAATGTTCTTATTATAAACGTTTTCATCATTCAAATCAACCCAGAAACATGAATTGGACGATTTTTCAATTTAGGGTTCTTAAGCGTAAGTTTGGGGATCTTCAATTGTGAAAGTTTATGGTTAAAAAGACAGTCATATGATGTTGTTTACAAGTTTAATTGACCATATCCATGCTTGGAATTTACCCAGAAACACTAATTGCTTATAAATTGGAAATTAGGGTTTATGTTCATAAGAATTGGGTATTTTTTATTTGCTTAGATTTTGATGTTATAACTCGGATAAAACAACTCTCTAGGCTTCTTAGACTTACCAGAACAAGTTTAGTGCATTTCCTATGGTTAAATTTCTTACTCGTAATTCTTAAGATTTAGGGTTTTAAGTTTACGCGTAACTAGTATTTCTACGCATAACTGAATGAATGTGTTTCCATGATTAGACCTGAAAAGGATTAGATATAGCTGATAATGTTGGTGTTATGATGAATTTATTTCAGGTTTCAACGTGTGTATAACTCAGAATCAAGGTTACTTTCCATCTACGCATAAGGATCACCTTACAAGTAGCATGTTATGCGTAAGAGAAATCTTACGCGTAACATTTAAGCGTAAGGTTCTACATTTGGGACTACGCATATCCTGTGAAGGATATGCGTAAACAGTAACCTCTACGCATAAGGTTCACTCTTATGAGTAAGCCTTACGCGTAAGGTTCCATATACGCTTACGCGTAAGATTTACGCATAAGGCCCTCTTTTCCTACGCGTAATATTTCTTACGCGTAAGTCAAGAACCTACGCATAAGATTATGCTTACGCGTATACCACTCCTGTTTACGCATAAGCCTGCAAATTCTACGCCTAAGCCTAGTTTTAACCTTAATTATGAATTGTTACGCGTGCAAACTTGTAAATAAATAAATCATAACGCCACGAAACCAATAATGTCACTAATAAGCTTAAATGTTTAATAAGTTGTGAAAAATAAGTGAAAACATAGACTTTAAAACTTAAAGTTAATCAACTCACGAAACTTATCACGACGTCTTTGGACTATTGGACTCGTAACAATCATCGACATATCACATTCAATAATTAGACAATAAAACCAACTGTTGACTAACGTAATGTCTTTCGATATGTTGGTTCTTTTAGCTAAATATCTTTCAGATCACGACATGGACGCTCAAATGCAAAACGTGGAAGCACCAAACGTTCTCACCATTGAAGATATCTTCCCTAATGGCTATCCAATAAAGATCGAAAAGAATAACCTTCGTGTTGATTTTGATAGTCTCACCTGCTCAGAGTCTTCTTGTCTGATTGCTGTGGACATTCTGAAGAATCACTCTTATCAGAACATGCTCACCAATTCTGCTACAGTGCCGGAGATCTACATTCACCAGTTCTGGCATACAATGTGAAAGATCAAAGGTCAAAATGCTGTGAGGGTGACGCTAAACCACAAACAATTCACCATCACACCAGCAAACTTAAGGGCTGTTCTTCTCATTCGTGTCATCGAGCCAACCAAATACAATGCCACACCAACTGAAGAGGCCGTTCTGCAATTCATGATCAACATTGGTTATGACGAAGCTTCAGGAGTAACCACAAAGCATTCATACGTGGATCTTAAGAATATTCCTCAGCCATGGAGAACCCTCTACATCATAATCACCAAATCTATTTCTGGACGTGATAGTGGTTATGAGCATCCCAAGCTCATGGAACTACAGATCTTTTGGGCTTTGGTCAACATGAAACATATTGAAGTTGAAGCTCTGATATGGGACGACATGATGTCTTTCCTCAAAAAGCTTGGCTCTAAGATTCCATATATCAGATATACCAAATTGCTGATTCAAAGAGCTCTAGGGTATAACCCTGATATCCCCTTGAGAACCAATGACCCCAACAATCACTCCATGTTGTATGAGCCGACACTCAGAGTCAGATTTAAGGAATCTACAACAAAGAAACATGGTGCAGTGTTGCCAGATCACCTTCTAACTGATGCAGTCAAACAACTCTATTCATACAAAAGGTATCTGGTAGCGGTTGATGAAGGCAAAGTAGGTTTTCTTGATGAAAAGTCCTCCGGTAAACCTACAAGGAAAACCAGGAGAGGCAGTGCAGGAAGTGTTACAAGCACTGAGAGTCAGCGAAAGTTTCCTAAGAGATCACATAGTCTCAAAAGGAAAGTGCCCTCTAAGGAAGCCATTCCTATTCCCAAGCCTATACCGCAACAAATGCTAAAGGATGAAAGCTCTGAGGAGACTGAATCAGACGAAGAGGTCACCTACTTCGAAACTGCAATCGATGACACTCAAACAGTAGCTAAACCTCCCAGTCCAATAGCTGATAAAGGCAAAGGGAAAACTCCTGCGCTTGAGCATGATAAGGAAAGTTTTGAAGAAGAACCATTTGATGAGGAAAAAGACTATCAAAATAAGTTGAAGAACCTCAGACTCAAATATCTTGCTGATGAATTCGTAAAGGATCAAACTCGTGGTCCCGGAGGGTCAAGTGGTGGAACTCAAGCCACACCAGTTTTCGATGCGGTTAATCAACCCGATAAGGGAACTGGTACCACCATCACCCACGAACAACAGCAAAGGCAGATTGAGGATTCCATCAACTTTGACATAGAGGAACCAGACACAGAAAAGACTGAGAAAACTTCTGGTGAAGATACTAAGGCTGATGAAACGGCTAAGTCTGGAAATGATGATGATCTTGATTATGATAATTTTCTTCTAGATAGTCCCGCACACTCCAAGGAGGAAACTTCTGAGCCACCAAAGGACCCAGAGCCACCTCACGACTCCTCATCATCAGAATTGTCTTCTCACTCTTCACCTCCACCATCCAAAGGCACAACCAGATCCACATCTAAATCTGTGAAGAAACCAACAGACTCTTGGATATCCCGAGCTAAGACAAAGATTGTCAAAGCTTTCAAGCAAGTCAGGAAGAAAGACGTGACCAACAAAAAGCTAAATCAACTCGCTGACAGAATAAACTTTCTCTAAGATGGGATAAACGAGTTGTTGAATGAAAGGGAGCAGATCCAGAAGGTTCTCAAAGGATATTTCCAAAAGGAAATGGAGAAGATGGCAAGAGACTATACTCACAAGTACCTACTCGACACTGTTCCTGGAGTTACAAGGGAGATGTTCACCAGACAGCTCTATCCAAATCTCATGAAATTGGTCAAGCAAACAATGCAATCCACTCCAGTAACAATGACGATCAATCCAATAGAGCTTGCAGTTCTCTCTGATGCAGAGTTGATTTCCAAGCTGGTGCTACAAATGTCTCAGCGATCTGCAACTTTCACCTCTGACGAAAGTAAACTATTTGAGGCATTACTGGAACATCAACTCAAGACTTCATGCAAGGAGCAAGCTGAAAGGCCTAAGCGTCCAAGAGACGATGAAGATAAGGATAAGGATAAGGAGCCTAAACGTCCAAAGCAGTCTGGAGAACCCTCCTCCACGCCACCACCACCCCTAAGGACTCCAACACCAAGACGATTTCCTCCACGCTCCTCTACTGACAAACCTCAGGACTCTGAGTTACCACCCCTGACAGAGAAAATCGGTGATCATTTCAAATTCACTAGTGGTGACGATGAAGAAGTCCCTGAGCCCCAACAACAACCCACCTCTTTCGCATCAGCAAAGAAACTAGCATCCTCATCTAGGCTAAAGAAGAAGAAGAAGACGCCTAAGGCGGATGTCGTCTCATGGCTAGACGAAGATGACATCGAGTATGAATGGTTCTCGACACTGGTTGATGCTACTCCCATGCTAACTAATGATCAAGACATGGTAGAAGGTCGAACATTGGAGCATGCTAAGTTACTTCAAGAGAACTTTTGGGTGAAGAAGATGACCAAGTCAGAGTTAAAACGTATCAAGAATGAATCTTTTCAATTGCTCAAAGACAGCTCGGAAAGTGCTATCGAAGTTGAATACCATCTTGAAAACATAGCACGAGCCATGTCTAATAACATCGATTGGCTCAACCCTGAAGCTGCTCAAAGACAGCTCGGAAAGTGCTATCGAAGTTGAATACCATCTTGAAAACATAGCACGAGCCATGTCTAATAACATCGATTGGCTCAACCCTGAAGCTAACATTGACTTCACACGAAAAGACAAGGCTCCATACTACACCGACTGGACCAGACCTCTACCAACGATTGGCCAACCAGATCAACCTAAGATTCCATTCCGCTATTTTTTCAAGAATGACCTGGAATTTCTTCTACACAGTAGCGATAGTTCAAAGAAATACGCTACATCACTTACCCTTCCGTTCCTGGCAGCTATATACTCCAACTGCATAGCCATCGAGGAAGATGCTACTCACATGTTTGCCAACAGAGTGCAACAGTATGACATTGATGCAATGTATGGGATTTACCATTGGCCGGAATGCCGAAGAATCTAGTACAAAAGCTGCTAGGTTCAAAGGTCTAAACATGAAGTGTACAGTGATAAAGGGATCGTTGCTGTTAAGCATGTAGCTCTCTCATCTAAATGGGATTACACTTTCCTCAATAACATCGTGGTCAAAATACAAGAGGAAAAGGACTATGATTTCTGTGAAGCGGACTTTCAGAATTTGTCTCTCAACGACATTGAAGATCTGTATCTTGCCAAGGTACAGGGACGGATGAGACAATTCTTGACAGAAATCCAACGTGAATAAATCAAGTCCTTGCTAATCTTCATCAGAAGCATAGTGACCCAGGAACGTGTAGAAGACTTGCAACTTGCCATTGAATCATATCAGACACGTGTCAACCTCACCAAACCTCAGCTCGACCTCCCCGACATCAACCATCTTCCACAATACACTCTCATCAGGAAACCGTTTGGAGTAGTTTACCGTAGTGAACTACATCGCAACTGCTTGATGGCGTGTAGAGATCTTCATAAGTTTGGTGATCACACTCTGAAGAAAGTCAGGATGGCTTAGCTTATCGGTTAAAGGCGATACAAATGGGCATTGGGTCACAAAAGAGATGGAATTCTCAGGAAAGACGGGATGTGAAGAGAATCATCACGCGGATTGATGAAAGGTTGTTTAGAAAGGACCAGTTCAGAACTTTGGAGAGCTTCGTAGGTGGTCGTCCCATGATTTCTCTCCCAGGCTATCAACGCCCAGTTCGTATTCCTGGAGTTATTGCTGGACTACCTGAATCTCCTGGTACCCCTTAAACTGTTTCATTTTAAATAATGATTTGGATGTGTGATTGTTTAATGACAATGGCTTGTGCACACATAACAGTGTACAACCCGTTCTTGTAATGCAAGGACCCTGTGGTACGCTTCAGTGCCACAATCCTTATAAAAAGCGAAAGCTTCTTACTTTTGAGTACAACTTATCAAACCTTTCACTTTTAAAAGGTTTTGCTCAAAAGAACAAGTACTTCCCCTTATGATTTCAAAACCTCAAAAGTTTACATTACTTGTTGAGGGGGAGTATTTGAATAAAACTTTGTTCACTAAACTGTTCTTTGTGGTAATCTACCCGTAAAACTCAAAATGGACATATTCAATATCAAAATTTCGTCAAAAATAACATTTATATGCCATTTTTGTGGGGGAGAATAATTGTGTGATAAGAAATATGTTGTGAATTGCTATTGAATCTTTGTGTGATAAGACTTCAACCCATGAATTGACGAAATCTGAATAGTCATACATTGAAAAGATTTATCTTTCAAAACTTATCCGAGTAGATAGTACCTTTCGAGAAACTCCTGATAGACCTGAACTTTGACGGGTTTGACAACCTTTCGGGGTTGTCCACATCTTCAAGGTAGTTATTAGAGCTAGTTGTCACCTAAAAGCTGATGATGTAACTCTTTAACTATTCAATGTAATCGTCTCTCGCAAGGAATTGTCTATCTTGAGTCGATCAATTCAAAAAGTGTACGCTCTTCTCTCACCGTGAAAATTTCAGTCAAAACACTTAAGCACATGTGAAGGGGGAGTATTTCTGCATAAGATCAAAACTCTTACAGTGGTACAAAATGTTTTCCAATCATAACCACTTTGAGATATTTTCAAGAAAAATAGTTTTATGGCAACATAGGTTAGTCATGGAGTTATAAGGTGACTAAGGTTAGGAATAATTGTCCTATGATCCGCCAAAGCCGGAGGGATCTACCCAAGGACACTACCATTAGTTAGAATTAGAAGTCCTTAGGTATGATTATAAAAAGGAGAAAATGAGAATCGGAGAAAGAAGGAGTTGAAGAATTAAAAAGAAAAGGGTGAAAAGAAATAGCCCTCCAGATTATTCAACTTAGGGCAGACACCGGGTTCAATTCATATGCTGCTGGTTGTCACTTGATGACACCGGTATTGAAGATCAAAGTCGTCATGTGACGCATGCACTAAACCTTCTTAGCCACTCAAGTTTCTCTCAACAGAAGCTTGTTTCATTCTCACAGGGAACTCTACGTAAACTATCGGCTTTTTCTTAGAGATTGCGGGTATTGAAGAAGGAGGCCCTCTCCCTAGTCTCCGCTCAGGAAAACCAAAGCGCACTATTGAGTCTAGAGCCACGAGATTCATCAAAAGATCTCATAGGTACACTTGACATTTCATCACTTTGTTAGATATAAGTTTTCACATACACATCAAACCATAACACAAGGTGGCGTATAAATGGAATTCTAGAGAGAGAAAGTTAGAGGTTTAGGGAACTTAGTGAGAGAAAGTGAAAGATATTATTATGAGCTCCAACTCTCTACCTTGGAAGGTAGAGAGTATTTATAGTCTTACATAAATCGCCACACATCGGGCTGTGGATCAGGCATACAGTGGGTAAAGACCCGTCCGTCCTCCACGGTGTTACTTAACTAAATACTACTTAACATAAAAGAACTACGACTACGAGCTTTCTAACGATTACATATACTTGAGGTGACCGACTCTTTAATACCTGGAATTTCTAATTCCTAACAATCTCCCCCTAAGGGAGGTCACCTCAATCATGTACCAAAAATTACATTGAATACAAATAGATATTACATTGAAAATTGTTCTTGCATTCTTGATGTAGTCCTTTGCTTCTAAGCTCGTAGTCATTGATTCTTCACATTGCATGTTTGGTTACTCCAAGTGGAGGTCTTTTACTGATCCACGTGATAATAATTTTGAGCCATCATTTGAGATCATCAGCTATCAAAAATCTCTGACACATCCTTTGTGGTGTTGTGACTTTGGGACCGACATGCTCACATTCTGGATCATGATATCTTCTCATCAGAGTTGCGGAAGCTTTAGTTGATTCATGATATTGGCAGCAGCGAAGCAGAAGCTTGGAGTGAAAATATCAGAGTCATTGATGCACTAATCATGATTTCTTTTGAGTTGAATGTGTTAAGTGAGCTTGCGGCTATGGATTGACCGCTTCATTCTGATCAGCTGCAAACGTCGGGCGTACCTGCATACAACAGTTAGCAATAAATCGCACGAAAGTGTCTTTGATCACTTTCGTTGAATTGAGGTACACGGCCCACGGTTCCACGTTGATCAGTACATGTACTGCCTATGATCAGGTATAATTCCGAAGAATTTCCTTGACAGGGTTTCGCAGCTGCTCTAGCTGTTCTCAAACCGGAACGTCTCAAAGAAGACAACACGGAGTGAGTGAACCAGCGAATTTTAAGTCCACTGATTGATGAAAAAGATTTGAAAAACAATTGTGTATTGCTCAATAGAAATTGTTTTTGCAATACAACGAAGGTTTTATTGAAAATCAATTATCAATCATAAAAACACCTTTTGGTTTGAGAAATGAGTACACGGTCGATGTGCTAAAGAAAAGAGTTGTTAAGCACAAAGACCGGTTTTTCAAAGGTATCCGTCAATCCCTAACCTGAACCAGGATTGATTCAAGAGATTGAATCGCCCCATTGTTTCTGTTCAGTTGTCACATGGTTGATCCATATAATAGATCTCACATGCCACCTACCAGGAGCTTGTTTGATGTTGGCTCCAGAAGGCTTTCCATCTTCATTGTGAACACATCACTCAGATGTTCTGGCAATACCACAAGGATAATGCGTAGGACTCAAGATATAATCTCTCTTTCCACATTGTCTGAAACAGAGAGTCTTCATTGAAAGTGTCCTAATGAGATTTATTGATGATCTCGTGGCTCTAGACTCAATTTGTGCATATTTGGATCCTGTGCCGGAGACTAGGGAGAAGGTCTCCTTCTTCAATATCAACAATCTCTAAGAGAAAGTCGATAGATAATGTCGGTTCCCCGTGAGAATGAAACAAGTCCTTTTAAGAGGAACTTGAGTGGTTTGGAAAGTTGAAGTGCAGTGCGTCACTGGGTCCATGACGTCTTGTCTTCAATACCGATGTTACCATCAGTAGCATATGAATTGAACCCGGTTTCTGCCCTAAGGTTGAATAAATGGAGGGCTATTTGTTTTCACCCTTTTCTCATTCAATTCTTTTTAATTCTTCAACCCCTTCAGTGCTTACCGAGACTTCATAACTAGAACCTTGTTGGGTTTATTCCAGTACTAGCTCAGTCTCAGTCTGCACTCTTCCCATATCTCACTTTTCTCCTTTTATCATCATACCTAAGGACTTCTACACTAACTAGTGGATTGTCCCTGGGTAGATCCCTCCGGTTCTGGCGGATCATGGGAACCAATACCTATCCTTATCAGCCTTATATCACCGTACATAAAGTAAAGTTGGTCGGTCTATTAGGTATTGTTTATCTGCCATTGGAACCAATTGAAAACCATTTGAAAATCAATCCAGATACTTGTGATATATTATCAAAACATTTTTGTACCTGAATTGTTTTTGATATTTTTAGAACAAGAACTCCCCCTCAACATGTGCATCAAATGTTTGAAATCGTTTTGCACACGGAGGCAAGAGGAAGAAATTACTTCTTTGATTACCATTTAAAAAAAATATCACCATCACTTCCTTGATCAAATCAAGTAGATAAAACATTTCCAGGAAGGATGAGGTTTCCATAAATTTGCTCCCCCTCAATATGTGCCTCGAGGTTTGAAAAGAGTTTTGCACATACTAGAGGGAACCTGCACATTGAGATAAATGATCACGTTTCAAATCATAGGTTTAAGATAGATGCTCCCCCTCAACATGTGCATTGAAAATTTGAAATCGTTTGTCACATGTGGGAAGGACAGCATGTACATCCTTATAAAACCATTTACCTAATAATCAGTTTAAATCCAATTTAAATCACACATTCTCCCCCGATCACAATTATCAAATCATTTGAGATTTTTGATCTCTTATAGATTTAAATTGATTTTGAAAGCTTTTAAGGAGAATTGTGACGTGATTATGAAAGCGTTTTAACTGATACGGATCGGATTTTAAGACTTTAAACTCCATTGATAAAACATGCATGTACATCTTTTGAAAACAATTTAATGCCAAATAACTTTTTAATTGAATTGAAATCATTCTCCCCCTCAATCAATGACATAGGTTGTTGATTGAGAGATAGAGATTTTGACAAATAAGTCCTGATGATTATCAAAAATAGAGACCGAGTTATTTTTCAAAGCATTTAGTTTTCAGCAGATAAATGTTTATAGAATCAGAGCATGGAATTTGAAAACATGGTAAAACATGGCTCTGTTCTTTCATTTAAAACCGGGTTATTGCCTGAAAATGACAATAAACCATCATTTCTCTTTCCCCCAAAAATAATTTTTGATTTTTTGATTTTTTTTTTTTTTTTTTTTTTTAAATTCGAACAATATCTAAAGTCCCGTGTCATTCTTTGAATGACAACAACAAGACCGTAGATATAATCGAATCGAGAGAAACATGACAAAATGACAATATTTTTTGAAAGATTTTTCGAATTTTTTTTTTTCAAATTTTTATGGATTTTGAAAGTTTTCTATTTTTCTATTTGATTTTTGAAGGTTTTATAATTTTGTATTTGTTTTTCGAATAGATATATACAAGAGACAGATGAAGATAGACCTTTACTCCTCGTCTTCCTCCTGAAGACGTTTGAGTGTTTCTGGTTGAAGGCTTTTCAAGCCAAGACGTGGAAGAATAAACTCAAAACGTTCTCTAGGAAGAGCTTTGGTGAATATGTCAGCTAACTGGTATTCAGACCTCACAAAATAGAGTTCCACCACACCTTTTTCTACTTGTTCCCTGATGAAATGATGTCGAATGTCGATATGCTTTGCTCTTGAGTGTTGAACATTGTTGCATGATAGAGCAATAGCACTTTTATTATCACAGTACAGAAAGATTTTGTTGAATACAAAGCCATAGTCAGATAATTGAGATCTCATTCATAAGATTTGAGCACAACAGGATGACATGGCTATGTATTCAACCTCTGTAGAGGTAATAGAAGTACTCATTTGCTTCTTTGAAGACCAGCTCACAAGCTTATCACCCAAAAACTGAGCACCTCCAGACGTACTTCGACGTGTATCTTGACAACCTGCATGATCAGCATCTGCATAGGCCGTTAGAGACATACCGGTGTCCTTCGGGTACCAAAGACCCATATTGATGGTTCCTTGGAGATACCGAAAGACCCGTTTAACTGCTTCAAGGTGCTTTTTAGTAGGCTTAGCCTGGTATCTAGCACACATGCAAACAGCGAACAAGATGTCTGGTCTACTAGCAGTGAGGTACATCAGGGACCCAATCATACTACGATATTTCGTTTGGTCAATCATGATCCCTGAGTGGTCCTCATCTAGTTTGGTTCGGTCAATCATGAGGCTGTCAACAGGGTCACTTGAATCAAATCCAAATTTCTTTAAAATCTCTGTTGCATATTTAGATTGATTTATGAAAATGCCTCCGGGACTTTGTGAAATTTGTAATCCCAAGAAAAATGACATTTGTCCCATCATTGACATTTGAAAATTTGAACTCATTTCATTTGAAAAACGATTACATTCCATTGGGTCTGTCGAGGCAAAAATAATATCATCAACATAAATTTGAACATGGGTTAAATGTTTGCCTGACTTTCTGGTGAACAATGTAGGATCAACTGCTCCTTTGCTGAATCCGGTTGATAGAAGAAACTTTGACAGTGTATCATACCATGCCCTTGGAGCTTGCTTTAAACCGTAAAGAGCCTTCTTCAGACGATAAACGTGAGTAGGATGCTCTTGATTTACAAATCCTTTAGGTTGGCTGACGTAGACGACTTCTTTAAGATCTCCGTTCAGAAATGCCGTTTTCACATCCATCTCATAGACTACCATGTTCTTACTAGCAGCATTAGCCAGAAAGATTCTGATTGCCTCGATTCGAGCAACAGGAGCAAAAGATTCTTCAAAGTCAATACCCTCCTCTTGACGGTATCCTTTAGCAACTAATCGAGCCATGTTCTTCAACACATCACCATGCTCATCAAGTTTCACTTTGAAGATCCATTTAAGAGCAATAATCATAGCACAGTCTGGAGCAGGTACTAACTCCCATACATCAAGTCGATCAAACTAATGAATTTCATCTTGCATGGCATTGAACCAGCTATCTTCATTCATGGCGATTTTAACATCTTTTGGTTCGATCTTAGACAGTACGGAGTTGAAGAAGCACCATAAGGAATCGGTTGCAAGTTGTTTCCGAGTTGATACAGGACGAGAGGGATTACCAATGATGTTGTCTAATGGATGATCGTGAGTCCATTTTCTGAGGTGTTCATGTGGCAGTTGTTGAGGGACTGAGGTAGCTGAGTCGATGTCTCCTGTAGAAGATGGTTCTAATGATGATTCAGGAGCAAATATGTTTTCAAATGGAGCATCTTCAGGAGTAGCAAAGGGATTAACTTCATCATTGATGCCAGAAACATTTCCATGATGTACATTTGAAGGATGATGATTTGTAGATGAGACTGAAGGATCAGCAGCAGGTGCTTCTTGACTTAAAGATATTGAGACTGAAGGATTGACTTCATTTACAGGAATATGAGCATCCTCTGTTGTAGGGATCAACACCTCATTAGTAATTGAATCATACAGTTCATCAAACATAGGATCAAACAACTTCTTTAAATCATCTTCAGATGGAGGTACATATGGAGTTTCTTGATAGGAGTTTGGAACAAGAGATGAACCAATGGGACTGTTTTGACATGCGGGTCCTGAGCTGGAGTGTCCAGGAGCCATTTGACCGGTCAGCTCATCAAACGTAACGTGAATGGTTTCCATGATATTTCGGGTTCTTTTGTTGTAGATTCGGTATCCCTTTTTGTTTGATGCATATCCTACAAATACTCCAATGTCAGCTTTAGCCCTAAGTTTCCCTAAGTCTTGACCCTCATTAGTTGGATAACACAATGCACCAAACACACGAAGGAAAGAGAGATTAGGTTTTCTGTTGTGGACAAGTTCATATGGAGTTTTTCCATGTACAGTGTGAATCAGGGAACAATTTTGTGTGTACCATGAAGTGGCAATTGCTTCAGCCCAGAGAAACATTGGAACCTTTGAGTAAATTAGCATTGTTCTAGCGGCTTCAACAAGAGTTCGATTTCGTCTTTCAACTACACCGTTCTGTTGAGGAGTTCGTGGTACACTTCTTTGATGGATGATTCCAACGCTTTCATAGAATTCACTAAGTTGTTTGTTGACAAACTCAGTTCCATTGTCTGTTCTGATAATTCTGACGGTTTTGTTAAGTCGAACCTGCAGCTGTTTGATGAGTTTGATGATGATATCGGGAGTTTCATCCTTTGTCCTTAAGAACTTGACCCAGGTGAATCTAGAGTAATCATCAACCACAACTAACACATATTTCTTCCCAAAGATATTCTGCACCCTCATTGGTCCACATAAATCCATATGAATCATATGAAGAACTTCTGTGACAGAGTTAGTAGGTTTGGGTTTGTGGGCAAATTTTTTGCTTTTACCCAATTGGCATGCTGAACAAAGATGATCCTTTTCATACTTTAGTCTAGGTAAGCCTACAACTAAGTCCTTTCTGGAAAGATCGTTGATGGTGCCGAAGTTCAAGTGATTGAGACGACGATGCCATAACCATGATTTTGTTTTTGAAGCCTTTGAAAACAAGCAGATTGGAGAAGCCCTCATCATGTCATCAATAGAGATGGTGTAGAGATTTGAGCCACGAGTTCCTTTTAACAGTTCCTTACCATTAAGATCTCTAACAAAGCAGGTATGTTTTCTGAAGGCTACTTCTAGATCAGAATCATAGAATTAACCAACCGAGAACAGATTATGACCCAAACCTTCCACATAGTAAACTCTAGAGATGACACTATCACCAACAACATAATCTCCATAACCCATAATAGCACCGAAATGATCATTACCAAATCTAACAGTCCCGATGAATTTGCTCACGAAGTTCATGAGCCGCGACCGGTCTCCAATCATATGCTTGGAACAGCCTGAGTCCAGGTACCACAGAACGATTTGAACGATCTGCAGTTGAACACAGACAAGAATGGATAACTGGATAATTGGGATCCCCATGCAAGAATGGGTTCCATTTGGTTAGTAACAATGTTTGGAACACCCACATCAGAAATAGAAGCATTCATATCAGAAAGTGAGGCAAAGGAATCGTTGTGAATAGATGCAGTACTAGTGTCAGTATTAGCCCTGTTTACAGTGTGATCACTTCTTAAGGGAATAGTTCTACCAGTAGGCATCCATTTCCTAGTGGGCATTATCTGATTAGTCTTAAGACCAACAGGTATCCAATAAAAGCCTATTTTACTGAATGTTCTTCCTGTGGGTTTCCACTGTTTTCTAATTTTCTTTCGTTTTTGCCTTTTAGCCTTTTAGCCTTCTTAGCATGAATTTTTGCATTAACAATATTAACTGGACAATTAACATCATTAGGCAGAACATTAACACCACATTCATGATTAGAAACAGAATTCAAGCAGACATCAGTACAAGGTTTGCAAATAGTATCGGAATTCGAATTAATTACAGTACGCCTATGGCTAATACTAGAATCAACACGATTCGTTTTATTCAATTCAAGCTTAAAGTTCCTAGATTGTTCTTCTACTCTCTTCCAGTGCACATTCATAGCTTGAGAGGTCCTATCATACCTTGTATTGTCTTGAGACTTTGACATGCTCCGTTTAATGTCACTGATTACTCCTGTAGAGGAAATGGGAACATTAGTTGGTTTAACTACTCTTTGCATCACCTGTTTAGATGTACTGGGGTCTGAACTACATGCAGGTGCACTAAGGTTCACTTTCTTAAAACTAGAGGTACTGAGATTTGTACTCCTAGAAGGCACACTTGAGTTCTCTTTCTTAGCATTGACAGACCTGGAATCTGAACTACTTAAAGGCACACTGCGGTTCATATTCAAAAATTTGGGAATCGAATGCATATCATACTTGGCATTAGGCATCGAGCATGGAATCAAAGGATTAACTCTCTCACCTAATGACTTTGGGCATATTGTGATCAAGCATTCTAAGATTTCTTGAGATCGTTTGGCATATAAGCATGCATGTCGAATTGCATTATCATGAGGTTTCTCTAGCTTATCCTCTTCAACAATCTCACGCAGACATTCTAGGCAATCCTTAAGGGATGAGAAGTATGTTTGAATAGCAAGTTTGTTGTTCCTTAGATGAGGAGGGACATATGTCACAGATAAAGCATATTTATTACAAGAGTGAATCTTTGATACAACAATCTCCCCATTGGTCGTTGGCATTTTCCCTTTTACCTGACTCTTCAGATTCTCAATTTCCTTTTGCAATGAAGCTATTTGTTCGTTATTTTTGTTACGAGTGACTTTAATTGATTCAAATAACTCATTGAAATGACGTTTAACCTTTTCATTTTCTTCTAGAAAACTTTTGTTTTCCTTTTGTAAAGCATTTACTAGGTTTTGAAGATGAAACGTTTGAGAATTCTGAGAATCTAAAGGAGGAGGCATTTGGGAGCCTGTCATATTGTTCGTTTGACCCTTTAATTGAGAGATTTGGGCTTTCAACTTTCTGATCGTGTTGCACTGAGCTTGAATCTGTTCATCACGTTTGTTAATTTGAAAAACTGCATCAAACTCTGGAGCATCTGAAGATGTCTTGATATTTGAAGTTTTGACATTTTCTTTGAGATGTTGATATTTTAGTTGTAAATTAAAATGCTCAACTTCTAGTTTAGAAAAATGTTTAACCAAATTGTCGTGATCATCCAGTTCAATTTTCTCGTTTAGTTTAGAATTAGTTTTTTCAAGCTCAATGACACGATCATGGGAGACTTTCAGGGCCACAGATAGTTCATGAAATTTGGAAGCATTAATAGAGCAATTTGAAGCAGTGAAAAAAATATCTTGAGCAACACATTCAGTAATAAGAGTCTCATTTAAGGTATGCAAGTTCTTCCTCTCAATCTCATTATATTTTAGTGCACGCTCATAATCACTAACTTCCACTACCATTGCATCAAACTCCTTTTCCATTCCCTTGATATCAGTTTCTATCCCCTTTTTAAGACTCTCAAAGTGATCTTTCAGAAGTTTAAAGAAAGGCATGACCTCAGTTAAATAACATTCTTTCATTTGCTCAAAACCCCTTTCTCCTTCCGTTATACCAATGGGTGTGATCCTTTTCTTGCAAGTTTTCTCAAAATTAACAAATAGTTGAAATATAACATATTGGCTAATTAAGGTCTTGCTTTTAGTGGCAATTGTTCTAGGAACAAGATGCATTGGTGTATTAGGAGGATACACAGTTGCTCTAGGCATTTTCCATAGGGGAGGGTTTGTTTCAACAATATTTTCAGCTTTCTGCTTATCTAAATCCTTTTTCCAGAAAACTTGTTCGGGGAGTTAACAATGTCTGAGGCTTAAACATGTTCAAGGAAATCCAGTTTTCCTTTTTGTAGTCATGGGGAGTGATAATTATTTTTTTCTCTTTGCATTTAGGATCATCTAATTTTTTGTTCATCCTTTCCCTAGTGACTTCATCTGATTTCTTATCTTCCTCAGTGCACTCAACGCAACTAGGTTTCTGTCTAGGTTTAAGAATCTCATTGCCATCATAAATCACACTTTGAGCTGCTTTTGCTATCTTTCCGTACTCAGGGTTGGGTTTATCTATAATGGGAACACTGCTTATCGCTTAGAACTCTATGTTTAGTGACCATGTGAGCAGTCTGAATGGTGTTTCCTTGTATGTACAACTTGTTTTCAAGTTTGTTTTTCAAAGTTTTCAGATTAGAAAAATCTCTCAAAGAGTTTTGATTCCTTTGCATTAAATTCTTGTTTAAGCATTTTCACATTTTCTTGAAGTTCTTGTTTTTGCTTAGCTGTTTTAGAAAATTTTTCTTGCAAGGAATTTAATTCTTGTTTTAATACTTCTTCTCTAAACTTACTTTTTCTAATGACTGTACGCACTTGGTCATCCATTTCCTGCTCACGAGTGGTCAACTCAAATTTAGCATGTTGTTCATAAATAGCAACACGTTCTTTATAGGCATTTAGTTCAGAGATTACAGAATCATCAGGGGCACATGCAGTGTATTCATCATAGTCATTGTTGACTGCAGAAGATGCATCACTTGGTACACCTTCACTTTCACTTTGTTTCACGTATTGATCATATGGGATAATATCGATATTACCCATATATTCAACATTTGATCCAATAGTTTCAGTTAATTGTACTTTGTCATGCATCTGTTGCACATCAGCATTATCGTATAGTTTTAATACCTCTGAGATGAGTTTGTCTTGGGATGGGCCAGCTAGAGGTGACGAAGAGACCTTGGGAGAAACCATTGGAGAGATGCTAGCCATGAAAATTGTGTGTGTCGTAGGTCCATCATCCACATCAGAGTCGTATGCATCACAATCAGCGACTTGAAAGGCATTCTGATGATTGTGACCTATCTCCTGAATAGGCTGCTCATCCACATCTGCATCATAGGTCTTGGCATTACCCTCAGCTAAAAACAGCAATTCCTCTTCATCTAAAGCAACACCATTGTCCTGAGCTTGTGCAAGCAGCATCTTATCTCTGAAGTAATCAGCATTTTGTGGACGCTTTGGAGATGTGCAGTTTCTTGCAATGTGTCCCTCACCACCACAGTTATAGCATTTGATCGGCTTAGCTTGACATTGGTTACCATTCCTTCCTCGATTCTGGTTGCCAACATAACCTCTACCAGCTCCACCTCTTCCCTGATCATACTGTCTTTCCTGAACTGGTTGCACCATGATCCTTCCATCTTTAACAGTAGCTTGATTGTGTGGGTTAGATGTTGTTCTGAGGTTGTTGTTGGTTTGTGGGAGAGAATTCATGTTTTGGCTAATCAGAAGAGCTAGTTGATTAATGAAGTTTCCCACGTGTGCATCAGCATCAGCTTGTTTGAACATAGGATCAGGAATGAGTTTGTGATTACCAATACCCAAGGGTATGACTTGTGATGCTTTGGTTGTGATTCCGATGTTTGAGTAGAAGGCAGTTGAATCATTAGACGAGCTTGTCTCTCCCTGGTTGGTTTTGAACTGATTGAGAATCAATTTTTCAAATATAGCATGTCTCTCATTCTGAAGGAGGAAGGCATAGAGTTGCTCATAGTTTGTATTCTTCAATCCTTTAGTGAGCTTCACAGCGGTGACAAACTTGTGCCATTCGGGATTCATGTTGTTCACAAATTTTGAGTTCAGCTGTATGTTAGGCATAGTCATTCTGATGTTCCTCATGTCATTCACCAACTTATGAAATCTCACATAGTACTCATAGACATTCTCATCCGGCTTCATCTTGAAGTGTTCAAATTCGTCATAGAGTTGGGATTCTCTGTCTTCCATAGTTAATTCTGAACCAGAGAGAAGCATCTTAACATTATCCCACACTGCCTTTGCATCGGTGTTATGATTGATCAGCTTGTAGATGTCTTTAGGAAGACCTTGAAGAACAATGTTTGAAGCCCTGATATCTGCATCGAATCTCTTTTTCTCCTTATCCTCAAGCTCATCATACATTTTAGGTCTGTCCATTCCGTAAATAGGAGTACCATCTTCATTAGTATCAAGTATGTCTCTAGTAGTCTCAACTCGATATGGTCCTTCATCAATGGATTTGAGAATGTTGACACCATTTTCCTTTCCAAGGCAGTACAATCTGATTCGTTGAGCCCAAGAATCGTAGTCAGTTCTGTCAAGCATGGGTGGACGAGTATCTGACCCAGCTGCTTGAACATCCTCGGCAACAGTGGAGATGATAGTAGGAACGTTGGTAGACATGTTAACAGATTATACGGGATTTTATAACTCTATGATTAAACCGGGAAATAGATTCTTTCACGGGATTTTACTAAATCAAGAGAAAACCGTAAACAACCACCCAAGTCGCTAACAGATAATGCACCAAGTCGCTAACACTTAATTCGCTACACTACTAAGTCGCTAGGTTCCCAAGTCGCTAGACAAATGCAAGTCGCTAAGTAGTAACTCGCTAAGACTCAAGTCGCTAGCAAGATTTCGGCAGCAATTCGCTACTCAAGTCGCTAAAGAGCAACTTGCTACAGACCAAGTCGCTACCACCAAGTCGCTACCCGTAGTGGAGAGTCCACTACTTGTACTGTAAATCGCTAGATCTAACTCGCTAGGTCTAAAATTGTAACTCGCTACAAATTTGTAAAGCAAGTCGCTAGGAAGAAAGTAATCCGTGAGTTAAGTCGCTAGCAAGGAAAAACCATATAAACATCACTTTTCAATCCAAAAACAACCCAACCAAGATGATTCAAGCTTACCAAATGAAAACCTAAACACTTGTGATGATTCTAAGCATAAAAGTACTAACAAAATTCAAACTTTAACACAAGAAATCAACCAAATGATGCAAAAACCACTAAACTTTTTCAAACTCAAAAACCACTTAAAAACCACTAGAAATCCAAAGATGTGCAAGATATGATCTAACCATGGCTCTTGATACCAATTGTTAGATATAAGTTTTCACATACACATCAAACCATAACACAAGGTGGCGTATAAATGGAATTCTAGAGAGAGAAAGTTAGAGATTTAGGGAACTTAGTGAGAGAAAGTGAAAGATATTATTATGAGCTCCAACTCTCTACCTTGGAAGGTAGAGAGTATTTATAGTCTTACATAAATCGCCACACATCGGGCTGTGGATCAGGCATACAGTGGGTAAAGACCCGTCCGTCCTCCACGGTGTTACTTAGCTAAATACTACTTAACATAAAAGAACTACGACTACGAGCTTTCTAACGATTACATATACTTGAGGTGACCGACTCTTTAATACCTGGAATTTCTAATTCCTAACACACTTGTTGTTCAACAATAAGAACACAAGTGATACATTATCGTGTCCTTAAAAGATCTTAGCAATCTGTCGAGAACATTTATGAGAGGCTCATACATGTGATCCTCAGTGATTCAATGGAAACTCCTGCGAGGGTCAACATCAAACAGCCCTGACAGCAGGTCACTTCGGTAACTCCCCGTGGATTACACTTAGTGTGTCTCAAACGGTCTACAGTCGTGAGGTGATGCTTCGGTGTACCTCAGCGACTCATCTAAACTGTAGGTGTACTTCGGTACATCGCGTTATCTCACTTGTGGGACTCCAGTTCAGGAACGGCCTTTGTGAGAATTAGAGATGTGTTTTCACACTATGCTGTTAACACCCTCGAAATTCAAACTTGTAAGTGCCGGAATCCGCTTATTACTAACTGATGTTTTATGTTTTCTTCTTATGGAAGCTCTGGAGTGGACTGACCGTGCAGATTCTTCACATGCTCATACCAACAACATCACTAATGGAAGTTCTCTCAAAAGGCAACAAAAGGTCAGAATGATTCTTCGTCAAGTCAAAGAATCTACAAAGTTTAAAGACTAAGAGAACTACATCAGTACTGAAATCCAACACGAAAGAGCGTGTGAGCATGTTGAAGAAAGATGTGGAGACACTGGAGCAACGAACCAGACCTGACGCAGACTACAACAACATACTATCACTACCATCACAAAGAACAAAGATCATAGAACAAAGAAATTGATGACGTCAAAGCAGAACTTTTCAAACGAAACAATTTCTCTACACTAGGGAGATTGTTCGAATCAAGGCAATTCTTCTCACAAGAAAGAAGAATGTCAGAAGACGTCAACGCTACTATTACATCAGCACCTACAACATTTATTACTCCTTCATTCATCACCAACACTTAGGGGAGATTGTTGGAATCACTCCTAAACTCGTTTATAAGTGTTAGTGATTAATATGTAATAGTTAGCTTAATTATGGCCTTTATGTTTGTTATTAAGCTAAGGCTTGTGTAGAAGGCCCATGAGCCTTGGCCCAAGCCCATAAAGGAAAGGAAGAGAACTTGCATGTTGCCCTAGTTCCTTCCTATAAATACTCTTGTAAACCCTCACTTGAGGGTTGGTTGTTCAATTCACTCTTTACACTCTACGCATAACCTTTCATACATTATTATACGTGTGTGTGTGTCTTGTTCATCCGATCACTTCTTATCTATTTCTTCTATTGATGCTTGTGTTACAAATATGGTGACCTAACATTATCTGTCTTAGCTGGAGATAAAGTCGCTACATCCAGCTCATAGAGGACGCAATGACTCAGATTAGCTACTTATGCCTTTCTTTTCTATATTAAGATACGAAGGCTTCTTATTCCATAACAATGAAAGAACTTTTTCACTCTTTCATATACTAGGGGATTTCACTTGGAAACTAAAATGTTCCATACTAATGAATTCGGGTCCATAACCAAGGGTTCCAATGTACGAGATCTTGTACCGGAGGCCCTATCGATTAGTATTACATAGAAGAAATCAATTAGAGACACTAATACAATTAGATCCGCTCTTCATAGACAAACTTTGGATTTGCGATTCCCTGTAACTTACGTAACTCTTATTCTTATTCAACACCATCAACGTCATTTTTCACCTTGAATTGGTCAAAGGCAAATGATGAATATAAGGAAAGGAGATCAGAAAGGTAGGCGGATGACTTATAGTATAGGTCAGATGTTTTTGTGTAAAAGCAAACTCTCCAAATTTATGACCTCCTTCAGTAATCTTACACTCTTCCTCATTAAAGTGAGGAAATTTCTTGCTACTGAGTTTGCTATTAAGGAAGAACCAAGCCAACTAGTAGCACATCCCCTATCGCTGACCTCTTTGCGACTTTCTTGATTGCGCTATGAACCAAAGCAACCTTGTGCTCTCCGTTTTGGAATAAAAGTTCAATCCGATTAGAGCAGACGTGGTATAATAGGGCTTTTTGTTTGGGGCTACGCACCTTGGTTCTAGCAGCACCATCTCCATACCTTCCTTCCGTATCCGAGGTGGGCTCTTTCATCGGCCTCTCTTGGAGTTCCCCGAGTGAAATGGAACGCTCTTCATTCGCAGGCAGTTACGGGGACTTTGCTTTTAGCTTTTAGCCTTCCTAGCTAGCCGACAAAGGTTGAACTTTCTTACTTCTTTATTGAAAGCGAAAGAGAAAACTGACTTACTGAACTTTTTTATTGAAAGGGTATAACTAACTGGCTGGCACCTTATGAAGTAGTATACTTATTTTGTTTAGTAGTAGGAGGCTTCACATACTCTTACTACTCGAGAGATAGGGTAGCACCCCCCATCCCGAAGTGACGAAGATGAAAAGTGCTTTTGCTAACTTTTTCTCGTCTTCAAAAAAGTATCAAAATGCAGTTATATAAGCACACTTTCTCGTCTTCAATTCAAGATCAGCTCATCGAAGGGAAAAGTGAGAGTATCAAAATGCAGTTATATGAGCATCGACTTGATAATTTGCCTAGTGAGAAAGCCAGGAAAAGACCCAACAGGCATACAAACTCACTCTCCCAGAGTAAAATCATTGTCTTAATCATCATCAACGATTACATCACCACTCCACCAACACGAGAGGTCATATTATGTTTGTTGGGAATTCTGTGAAACTGTGATTCTGCTGATCGAGAAACAATGGATTCTGCTGAAGAAGAGTTTCTACTGAAGTAATATAAACATATAAAGTAGGAATTCTGATGTCAATAATGCTGAAGTTAATCTGCAGAAGTAGTGAAGCCGTGGATTCTGCTGAAGTAGTAAGTCGTGGAATCTGCTGAAGCAGTGAAGCTGTGATTCTGCTGAAATAATGAATCAGTGTAGAGCGTGCTTGAGTTTAATTATTTATATGTTAGCCCATATTTATTATTGTACTGCCCAAGGTTAGCATTGGCTTGTTTAGAGTTTTTCCATAATTATTCTATGTATGGGTTAAAACAATATTTAGTTGCATGCTTGCATGCTTGTTCGTTTCCCTAGAAAGGGTTTAGGGTTCCTTGTGTATAAAAGGAGCTTAAGTCTTTTGTATTAGGGGGTCTTGATAAAAACATTCAAAGAAAAAAAAATCTCATTAGAGAGGGTGAAAAGATCCATAGAGGATCATTGTTTTATAAGAAAAACCTTGTTGGTAACTTTGATTGTGTTCTTATTATTCCGCTGTGCATGCACAATCATTGTTATTATATACTCTAGTTGAGTCCGGATCTTGGATTTTACAATTGGATCAGAACGGGTGGCTCTCGATCTAGAGTTTACAAGGTTTTTTGAAGAAAAGATACAAAATTCGAAGCTGTTAATAATTTTCGTAGTGTCTCTGCTGGGCTGTTTTTTAAACAGCGATAACTTTTTCTTGAACCGTTGGATCGAGCTACAATTTTTTCTGGTGCATCTCTAGATAGTAATCTAAAGTGTCACCGGAGGGATTTTTGATTAGAGCTCTCAATCAAAAGTGATAAGCCGTCAAAGTCTGCTGAAAAAGTTCCGTAAGGATACTACAGCACTGTTTTGAAACAGTCATGACTTTTTCGTTAACCGTTGGATCGGCATAAAATTTGGACTGGAAGTTCTTGGCATATCAAGGAAGGTTTCCACCGGAGGGATCGTTGATCTGAGCCTTTGACAGAAAGTTATAAGGTCTAGAAAACTGCTGCAGACACACGTTGAAAAAGAAAAGAAGCAGCAGAAATAAAGGGGATGTTATTCGGATCAGTTTATTGGCGTGAAGCAGGTAGTGGGTCAAGTGATCAAACGGTCTCTGATTGGTCGAACAAGTTTGAAGAGGTATTGTGATATCCCTACTTTTAATTGGTTCTCCATTATTGTTTTGATATCAATGTTCTTCTTTTGATGATCACGTGGGTTTGTGATACTTGTGGGGCTCATTCTTGATTCTCATGGTTACCTTGTAACAAGTGGATATCACAGTACAAGATTTATTCACTTTAATCAATTGATTGACTATAATATATTTGTGATACTTGCGATTCGGTACAGTTCATAAGTATTGATTGGGATATCACATGGTTGATTAATGCGCACTTATTGGTGAATTGGTATTTTATTAATTCCTGCTGTAGAGTAATTTGGCAGTACATGGTATTTTACTTGGTACCACGATTAAATTCATCCCATTGATTGGTCGGGAAATTTTATTGGTCAAATCTTGTGTGGGACCATCTTTTGTGATACTCGTACATTTACTGATTCAGTCTGTACTGCTGGCCCCTCACATGTTTGATTGGTCCAAGATAAAATGTCGGAAGGGTCACATATCAAGTGAATTTATTGGCTCAATACATTATCATACTGATTGTGATCTTGGTCTAAGATATTATACTCAAATAAAGCTATAGAGGCACGCTTTTTGGTGAGAAGGAATATTTAGTGTACCTGTCCAAAATACATTGGTGGCTTTCACGTGGGGCATGATAAGTTTATTCCCACATTCACAGTGAAGTATTGCTGCTGAAGCTCAATTTGATTCTTCTGAAGGTTTATGTAGGCCCACGAAATTTTGTTCCCCATTATTTTATTGTTTCTGCTGAAGTTTATAAGGTTGTTGCTGGAATTTTACTGCTGCATTCAGCTCTGTGCAATCTTTTTTCCTTGACATGGCAGAATTTGATAATAATAGGGATGATGTTATGTTTCCTTATTTGATGAATGATGAGTACGAGGTATGGGCTAAGAAGATGGAACACTGGATCATGAATAATGATATGAATATTTGGAAGGTGATCCAAAATGGCAACAGTTTGAAAAGGATTAAAAGTGATCGTGATGGAAACATCATTATTCTTCCTCCAACGACTGCAGATGAACATATTGCTGTACAAAGAGAGTCAAAGGCCAGAACTATCTTGCTTAAATCTATTCCTGCTGATCATGTAGCAGATTTTAGCTATATGGATGATGCAAGTCTTATATGGAATACTCTCAAAACAAGGTATTGTGGAAAGGGTGAATTTAAGAAGATGAGCAAGGAAGATAATGCTAAAGGTTATGCTGAAGAATTTGCCAGTCCGCCAATTGCTCTCATGGGCATCTCTCAGGTACATACTTGTGTTTTTGGTTGTAAAGAGAGATATAATGAACTTAAGGAAGCCTATGATGAAATGAAACCTAAATATAATTCATGCTATGTTGACAATAAAGCTTATAAACATGCTTTAAAAACATTAGAAAGACAAAAAGTTTGGTTTCAAAAGAATCAAGTGGCTTATGATGAAAAGATTAGGGTGCTAGAAAGTGATCTAAAATTTGCTAGAATTGATTTAAAGCGCATTGAGAAAGAAAAAGCTACTGTAGTGTCTGAAAACAAAGTGCTAAAAGAGAAACTAGATGAGGAACTTGCTAGGCATAAGGAATGGTTATTGAATGGAAATAAGTTAGCTAGTCACATCTATGCTAGTCAAAATCCTAATACTCCTATAGGTTTAGGCTTTAAGAAGTATGTAGGAATAGAAGCTAGTAATGACACTCGTAAATCTACACCAGCAGGATTAGCTAATTTTGTTAAAGAAGGTGATTTACATGTTGTTCGTGGACCAATTAGAGGTGAATTCATGCCCATTGACCTGTCCATTCCAGTTGACTTTGATGGATCACACCATTTATATGGCAAAAAGTCAAGTGACTTGCCAGACCTTAGTGGCCAAACTAATGACTCTGTCTCTTGCTCTAAAAGTGACAAGTCGTCAGACCTAAAGTCGACTGTCTATGCCTCATGTGATTCAAGTGAAAAGTCTGACTCACCTAGGCACACACCCAAGACTACACCCAAGTCCAAAGTAGCTGATGATGAGCCCAAAACAAAGACAGTTACTTATTCTGTTAAACACAATTTTGCTTCTAGTTTTGTTCCTGATAAGTTTAAATGTAATAAACAAAGTTGTGTTAAGAATAAGCCTTTTAAGAAGAAATCTTGTTTTGTGTGTGGTAGTAAACTTCATCTTATTATAGATTGTGATTATCATGAGAAAAAGATGGGTGTTTCCTCTGGCCATAAGACTTCTAGACCCACATGGACTAATGTTGCTAGTATTCCTCCATTTGTTCCCAAAGTTGCTCATGTGAAAGCAGGTAAACCAGTTCCTTCTGGTAAACCAAAGGTGTATGCATCTGTTTTTGCTGACTGTCTTAATAGGCCTTTTCCAGTTCCCTCTGGTGGAGGATATTCTTCACCAGTTACTACTGGATGGTGGAACAGTAAGGCTAGGCTTATGCCCTATAGACCTAAAAGTTCTTATTTTCAGTCATATACACCTTATGTATCTCATATGAATAAGGCACATGGTGGAGTTAGTGTGGCAACTGTTGTTAAGCCCTCAATATGTTATTCTTGGAAAACTCAAAGGAAAGGTTCATTCTGGGTACCCAAGAACAATAGTCTTTGTCAGGTGCATTGATTGAGGGGAGGCATAAGCCTAAGGGGAGGCTTATTGTTGTATTTTTGTTTTCTAACCATTTTTGCAGCTGTTGGATCCTCATACGCCTAAGGGGAGGCTTAGTGTTTTTGCTGACACTACAATTGTCTTTGGTTGCTGCTGCTGCTTGATGGTATCTTTTACATGTTTCTTTCTTTTATGTTAAAAAAAAAAGAAAAAAAAAATCCTAACCTGTTTGTGTTCAGTTTCTACTCTCTCTTGCTTGAAGGTTTTGGTGTTGGTTCATTACTACACCACTCATGGTTTTCATCTCACCATGTCTTTCTGACACAAGAGTTGACTAGCCCACAAGATTATGGCTTGTGGTAAAGGCTGCGGAAATCCATAAATGGTAATCAACTCACCATGATGATGACGACATTCCATCAAAGAGTTGGCTAGTCCTGAGCAAATGGCTCCAGGTAAAGATATGTCAAATCCGTTTATGGTTGCTGGTTTGCCAATAAATCAGCTGGCTATCAGTGTACCATGGTTTTCGAACTTAAACATTTGGCTACTCCAGTAGTGATGGCTATTGGTAAAGAGACATAAAATCCATTATTTTCAATGATTCACCTCTCACAGGAGTTAACACACCTGGATGTGATGAGAATAGTTTGAAACTGATTTGTATTGATGTACATTATGTCATTTGTTGCTGCAAAGACCTGGCGTTTCAAAGTTGGTCATCATAGAGATGAAATTGTTATTGGTTCTTTGCTACTGGTGTTCGAGTACAATCCTCAAGTTCTAAAGTGTTAAATGATTGTTGGGAAGGATTGTTGGGAAGTTTTGTCATTTGTTGCTACAATCCTCTAGTTCTGAAATTTTTAAAGATCTGGAAACTGGAACTTAACATAGTTAAATTCCAGTTTAGGGGAGGATTGTTGGGAATTCTGTGAAACTGTGATTCTGCTGATCGAGAAACAATGGATTCTGCTGAAGAATAGTTTCTACTGAAGTAATATAAACATATAAAGTAGGAATTCTGATGTCAATAATGCTGAAGTTAATCTGCTGAAGTAGTGAAGCCGTGGATTCTGCTGAAGCAGTGAGCCGTGGAATCTGCTGAAGCAGTGAAGCTGTGATTCTGCTGAAATAATGAATCAGTGTAGAGCGTGCTTGAGTTTAATTATTTATATGTTAGCCCATATTTATTATTGTACTGCCCAAGGTTAGCATGGGCTTGTTTAGAGTTTTCCCATAATTATTCTATGTATGGGTTAAAACAATATTTAGTTGCATGCTTGCATGCTTGTTTGTTTCCCTAGAAAGGGTTTAGTGTTCCTTGTGTATAAAAGGAGCTTAAGTCTTTTGTATTAGGGGGACTTGATAAAAACATTCAAAGAAAAAAAAACTCATTAGAGAGGGTGAAAAGATCCATAGAGGATCATTGTTTTATAAGAAAAACCTTGTTGGTAACTTTGATTGTGTTCTTATTGTTCTGCTGTGCATGCACAATCATTGTTATTATATACTCTAGTTGAGTCCGGATCTTGGATTTTACAATGTTCCATGTGATTGTACATTTGAATTAAAATAAAATTAATGTTTTGCAATAATGACAATGTACAATCACATAAAACACTACATGACCTCTCTCATAAACATGAGAAGATCCTTATCCCTCTCTCACACTCACTGATCCACTCTTACTTTTTGTCTGGACACTTTTCTATCATCATCATCATCTCATCTCTCTATAACCACCACCAAGTAGGGATGGCAAAAGCACCCGAAACCGATGGGGAAAACCAAAACCCAAACCGGTTGGGTCAGGTTCGGAGGCGGGTTCGAGTTCGGGTAGAAATATTCTTTTCTTTTTAGGTACGGGTTCGGTTACGGTTTTGGGTTCTAGTAATACCCGCCCGTTTACCCGTACCCGTATCCGTACACGTATACCCGAATTTGTACCCGTTTTTTTAATAATTTATATACGCTCCAAATAAGTTTTGAGCTCTTAACCTTGTATAAAGTTTTTTTCTACTCTACTCCTTAATAGCCTATATCTTGGTAATTACAAACAATTAAATTAACACTCACACTTGATGCTTTAATTCTCACACACATGACACATTAACTCTTTAATCTTCAAACTTTACAAATATTGAAGTCGTTTTCTTTAACTTCTAAAAACTTTGAATATATTAGAGTGTTTTGGTTTGTTTTTAAGTTGAGTTTTTTTTAACTTGATATTCACAAATTTATACAACGATGATTTAATTGGGGATAACTAATACCCGCGGAGAAAACTGATAACCCGATGGATAATAATAATCGGGTACCCATCGGGTATTGGGGCGGATTCGGGTTTGGATATTATAAACGGGTACGGGTACGGGTTCACTAAAACCCGACCCGTTGCCTTCCCTACCACTGAGGCACCAAAACTACCATCTTCTCAACAACAACAAAAACAACCACCACCATCATCTCCAAACGCACCAATTTAAAAAACCCATTCTTCTTTTTTCTATTATCTGCTTTCAAACATGAGATTTCATCTAAAATGTAGAAAATGCTTTTCATTTTTTCTAAAATCACTTATTTTTCACATAACTTTATAAGTGAAATGTCAATCGTTATACGTGTTTTTTAAACAAACGAAATTTGTAACCACGATAGTAGAATTTTATACACGCATGGCAGTAATTATCCTTGTGAATCACAAAATTGGGTGATAGTGTGGGTGGTTTGTACTCTCACTTTCAAGAATGGGTTGTTCTGTATATTACAGTAATATTCATGGTACACCAATGTTTATTCAATTGATATTTCTTTTTCCGCTAGCCTTCGTATTTAACTCTCTTTCACCTTAGTTCACATATACCAGCGCGAGGACAAGCTTCTCCATCGGGGTGTAATTCAACTCAGGACCCTTTAGGGCTCTTTGTGCCAAAAAGACATCACTTATAGCCTCTTGGGACTCGGCCAGGTACATGATTGGTTCTTCCTTTGGGTGTGGTGCAATGACTATCGGCAAGTCGGCAATATGCTTCTTCATTTCTTTGAATGCTTGTTCTGCTTCGGCCGTCTAGTGAAAGTCACTCTTCTTGATGCACTTTTTTAGTGTCTTGAAGAATGAGAGAGACTTTTCTGCTGATTTGGACATGAAACGGCTTAGGCTGGCTAACTTTCCATTCAAGGATTGCATCTCCTTTTTGGTTGTTGGGGATTTGAGTATGGTTACGGCCTTGGACTTGTCCGGGCATGCTCTAATACCCTCCTTGCTTATCACATGACCCAGGAACATTCCCTGCTCCGCCCCAAATGTGCATTTTTTGGGGTTTAGCTTCATTTTGATATTTTGCAAGGTTCTGAAAGTCTCCTCTATATCCCTGAGTACCTCCTCTTCTGTTGGATCGATGTACTCTAACCAAACTAACTTAAATAGCTTGTTTAAGGTTTAACAACCTCGGATAAATCCTAAGTTATTAACAATGAAACACTGAGTAATCTTTATTAAGTATGCGGAATTTACTTAACTAATCTAAGAAGAATAACTTTTATTATTAACTCTAAATCTGCTTGTTATGCAGATACTTCAACAACTCTAAGAATATCGATCTTCTCTAAAACATTAACTCTAAGACTTGTGAAATTTGTACCTCTAATGCCAATCTAGGGGTCCTTTTATAGGCTCAAGGATAATCCTAGTCGGTTTACAAATTGTATCCTTGTACGACAAGTAATCTAATATAGAATATTCTAGAATTACAAGACTTTCTATAAACGAATAAAATAGTTCTTTGATCTTGCAGTAATTTGACTTCGTATGCAGTACTTTGACTTTATCATTTAGCAGTACTTTGACTCTTTGACTTTTTCCAGTTCTTTGTCATTCTACAGTACTTTATTAATCTTCAACACTTTAACTGTTCAGCACTTTCATATCCCAACAATCCTCCCCTAACTTGAATTCTACTTGTTTGACTTCAAGTTCCTTTGTGAATTTATCTTTATCAACTTCATCTTTAAGGATAGATTGTGTCTTTGTCTTTGGATTGTATCTTTGTAGTTTCTGTGCATAGTCAAAATATCTTTAGAAATATTCTTTTACAGCATCATCCAGCAAGCTCCATCTTTTCAGTAACACAGCAACATATGACAAGTTGTACATTAATTCAGTTTAAGTTGCAGACTATTCTCATAACTTCCAGGTGTGTTAACTCCTGTGAGAGGTGAATCATTGAAAATTTAATGGATTTGAGTTCTCTTTACCAAAGCCATTAACTCTGGAGTAGCCAAATGTTTTGATGTGTAAGATCATGGTACACTGATAACCATATGATTTTTAGCAAATCATCAGCTATCAACAGATTTGAGTTGTCTTTACCAAAAGCTTTACCCTTCTGGACTAGTTAGGTCTTTTATCTAATGATGAACTAATTACCAATAATGGTTTTTCCACAGCCTTTACCACAAGCCATTTTCTTGTGGGCTAGCCAACTCTTCACATTACTGATATGGTGAGTTGATTACCATCCAACTTATTAGCAAGTTGTCAACTAAAAACGGATTTGAAATATCTTTACCAGAGCCGTTTGCTCATGGATTAGCCAATCCTTTTATAACCATGGTGGATTGATAACCTATTGATGTTATCATCTCAAAAACCATTTATTCAACCTTTGTTTCAAAATATTTGTTACTTAACAAAAGGTTTCATCCAAAAATCATTTAACTGGTTAAAAACTGCAAGCAGTACTTTGATTAAAGTACTGTTCGATCAGCAGTACTTTGAATAAAGTACTGTTTTATCAAAAATAATTTATTCAATGAAAATTCATACCAGTTATTCATCATCATCAGCCATAGCAGTCCAGTTGATAAACAGATTGATGACCATACAAGCAATTTCATTATCCTCTTCAACTTCCATTCCATGCTCTAACATCCTCCTCATAAGCTCAACTATAAGAGGATATCTTCTATCTACAAAATATGTGAATCATTGTCCTATTTTCCAGCTCTAGAACATGTACACCAGATTCTTCAAAGAATCTCCAGCTAACAATTTCCCAATTCTCTTGATTCTTCCAAATTTCATCACTGCTCTGTTCTTCAGTTTCCCATGCAGTTGTGAGATCTCCAAGTAAAACTAAACCAATTCCTTCTGATGGATGATGTTCAAAGTAAACTTTCACCACATGATATAAATAGAATAGATCCACTCTATCTATGATGTGAAATAAATCCCATAGCCTGTTGAACACTCTAAAGCTTTCATCTTCTCTATGAAACATCAGATAGCTTCCATCTTTAGATTCCACAACTTCAAAAGCAATAACCTGAGATCTGTTCATCTTCATGTCAGCATCTTCTTTGGAATATTCAAAATCTACTATTCTGAGATAATTTCTTAATTCATCCCTAGTTTCAGATCTTAACTCAACTTTTTCTTTCTTTGAAAACTGTATATCTTCAACTTCAGTTTTCCTTTTTCTTTTTAAACTTTTCTTTCTTTCTACTTCAGTCCAAGTAGCTTCATCTTTATAATCTTTGATGCTTGCAACATCCTTCTTATAAGCCACTGTCTCAGCATCATATAATCTTTTCATATCAGCATAATTCAACTTCTGCAATCCTTTATATCCTCGACTTTTCAAATAAGCCATCATTGCATTTCTTTCTTTAGCAAGATTTGGTTTTCTAGGCATAAAAGAAACAGGAGTAGGTGACTGTAATGGTTCAGCATCTTTAGCATTCAATTCTTCTTGTAATTTCCTAGCTGCTTCTTCATTCATTGCCTCTTCATTAGTAACTTCAGTCACTACTTCAGCATTAAGTTCTTCATGCACTTTTCTTGCTGCAGCCTCATTCCTAGCAACTTCAATTGCTCTAAGATCTGCCAAAGTTAGCTTTTTCTTCTTGGTTTCTATCAACTTGCCTTTACCTTTATCCTTAGGATCTATTGCAGGTTGAGAAGCTCTTGGTTGTTCCTCTGCAACTTCAGAAATAGTAACACTCCTTGGCTTTGATAAACCATTCAATATTTCAGCAATAGTTTCATCATCACTTGCAGTTCTTACAGGTTTGTGTGTATCAGCTTCTTCTGGTATGGCAGTTGTTGAGGGACCAGCTTGTTCTTCATGAACAATTGAAGGACCAGCTTCCTCTTCAAAATCTAATACACTTGGAGTAATTAACTCTTGTCTGAAGGTTCCATGAAAAGCAGTACTTTGTTGTTCAGTACCTTGATCTTTAGTCCTTTCTTCTTCAGTACTTTCAATGATAACATGCTCTTCAGTACCTTGAGGTTCTTTCTCCTTAACAACATCTTCTTTCAAATTATTTTCTTCTAAATTCCTCCCCAATTGGACAGAAGATGGTTTATGAACCGTTTTGCCTTTGGTTTTCTTCTTAAATTCCCTTACAGGTCGTCCTTGCTTCCTTTGAGATTTGACCCATAGACGATGATGTTGAACCAATGGCCAGACAAAATTTTTGAGTCTTCTAAATTTAAGCTTCAACCTCTTAATCTCAGTAGCCTGATCTTCAAATAATTTCTTCAACCTTGTCAATTCCCTTGTTAAAGCATAGTTGTTGAGAACTTGACCCTCAGGCTCTATAGAGACTGCATCTCCTTCAGATGGTGAATGTGCTTCTTGATGAGAAGCATGTACAGATACTTGTGGAGATTGTGGAGGTGTAACTGCAATATGCTCTTGAACTTCAGTACTCTGGGAAGTAGTACCTTGTGATGCAGTACATTGAGATTCAGTACGTTTTGATGCAGTACCCTGAGAAGCAGTATCTTGTGAAGAAGCATTACTTTCTTCTTCATTACTTTCTTCAGCTTCATCACGAATAGACTGAACAACCTCCATCATTGAAGCAGTTAATGGAGTGTGTCTTCCAGTGAATAAATCACTTTTCCTCTCCATAAACGTAAAAATCTTTGCTTGTTGTACAATTACAGGTAGTAAGTCTGTAGGCTTTGGTACATCAGCAAGTTGCGTGTTCAAGAAAACCTGTATAAACCTTGGGTACATTAACCATTTGGAACCATGTGAGATGTGTGAGAGCATTCCATCCAGAATTAGCCTTGAGAAGTTGAAAACACGATTGGTAGCTAATCCCACTATAGCAGATGCTATATTTGACCCAAACTGCTCCCAAGAGGTACTCTTAGCACTTATGCAATGGAGCAACACATGAACCAAAAACTTCCAATGAGGACAAAATAAGGGCTTCCTGAATGTTTGTTCTGTTAAGGACCCTTCATAGCCAATGTCCCTAAATGTATCCCAAATCAGTTGTTTATCAAAACGAATAGCCCCTTTTTCATCATTAAACAATAAGTCTTCTCGAATAGAGGCTTCTGTAATATTCACAGTTCTTCCAGCAATTGTTGATCGAATATAAAATTCATCATTCTCCATATTATCCCTAGCATTAGCCCAAAATTCTTGAATCCAGGGTTCAATTATATCTGGCTCCACTAAAAGAGCATAACTGATTGGCGACCCAGTAAGATAATCAATTATATCATGAAAAGCCTCATTAAATTCAGTCTTGTCTAAATTCGCCACCATGTTGTGCTTGGAAACAGTATTACGATTCGCCATTGTTGATTATGTAAGCACAATAAGAGATATAATCGAATAATAAAGAGATGGTAAGAGAAATATGGAAAAGATATGAGAATATCAATATGAGAGGGAAAATCGGAGAGTAGTTATTTATAGGTGAGATTTGAAAAATCACAGCCCATAATAACAAAGTTACCTTTAGTAGTAATTACCCCTCAATATTACCATTGGGACAGTACTTTAATAAGACAAACAATACTTTCCGCGTGTGCAATACTTTCCCAAGCAGTACTTTCCCAAGCAGTACTTTCATAAAAACCAGTACTTTTCCAAATTCCTCTATATAAGCTAAGTATACATAAATATCCTCCCCTCAAGCAATGCACAGGACTATACTAATACAAAATAGTCCTCCCCTTAAATGTAGCTCAGTAGTTAATCATGCCAATGCTCACCACCAAGTGATTAAATCTTGAAACATCAAAGCCTTTGGTGAGTAAGTCAGCTACATTATCATCCGTGTGAACTTTGACCACATTTATGAGTATGTGCTCATAACAATCTCTGATAAAGTGATGCCTAATCTGAATGTGCTTGGTCTTGGAATGGTAAACTAGATTCTTCAGTGGAAAGGATGAGACATTCTGTGTCAGTAAATAACACATGATGCTTTTTATCACAAATTTGAGAGACTGACAATAAGTTGAACTTGAGCTCCTTCATATATCTAACATTCTCAAAATCTATTCGCCCTGCTTTGATGGTTCCTTTCCCAGTAATTCTTCCTCCATTGGGATCATTCCCAAATGCAACTCTTCCTCCACTAATAGATCTAAAATCTGACAGAATCTCCTTGTCTCCTGTCATGCTTCTAGAGCAACCACTATCTACAATCAAATGATCTTTAAGCTCCTCCTCTGGGTTGCCCTACACAAAGATTTAGAGAGTTAGTTTCTTTTAGGAACCCAAGCCATTACTGACTTGTGTTCCCCTTGTGGAGTTACAAACTCTAATTCTTTGAGTATGTAATTCCCACTATTTTTTAAAACATGATCCAGAATTATCTTTTGATTTTTAGCATGTGGATTTTCAAAACTTTTTGGATTTTCAACAGAACTCTCTTTTGCAAATTCATTCTCCTTTTCTTGTATTATAAAAACATCTGATTCACTTTTTGCTGAAAGTACTGTTTGACCCTCTGCAGTACTTTCTCTCTTAACCCATTCAATTTTAACACTTGATTCCTGTGATCTAGATCCCCTATGTGAATTGTAATACCTTTTAGGTTGATAATAATGAGATCTCCTAGTGTTCCTGTTCCATGCAGTATTAGCAGTACCTTGTTTGAATTGAGCAGTACTTTGAGAAGGTACTGCTTGTGAAGGTACTGGTGAGTTAGAAAAAGGTCTTTTTTGGTGAGGGTACCTATGATCTGGTGAGAAGTTACTATGATTGACCCTATTAGAATTATTCCAGACTGGTTTGTTCTCTCTAAGTTTCTAGTTGGCAGACCTGTTCTTTGGAAATTTCCTAAGGTATTCTGAGTGATGTTCACAATCCTTGATTAGATGAGTAGGACTATAACACACAAAACACAGTTTTTCACCCATACTCCCAAAGTGACTTCTTCTATGTCTATGACTAAAATTATTGTACCTTCTAAGTGAATGATTAAACTTGTTTTGACCAAAATTATCCCAAAAAGGTTTAGCAGTATTACTTTGAAAAGATTTTCTTAAAGGTACTGCTTGTGGAGCAGTACTTTGAGTAGAAGGTACTGCTTGACTTTGAAAATTTATTTCAACAGTTTCTTTTGGGGTTTCAAACCTAGATTGACCAATAAGCTTTTTCCTAAATTCTAGACTGTCTACACCAAAACGTGAAACATCAGGTCTTATGGGTTGATGACTACTGGGGAACAGCATGATAACCTCTGTCTTTCTTATACTCAGGAGGTTATTCACTAATTGAATCCTCATTACTAGATGTGTCTACATAATTAATGAGTTCATTATCACTAGTGGTTACATCCTCAAAATCACCTTCATCCTTATCACTAGGTGAATGTTCTTCTATGTTATCAAAGTTCATACCAAAACCTAAGCCAGTTCTAATATATGCTCTTCTCTATTTTTGAACATAAGTAAAATGTGACAGACCAGATTCTTTCCAGGCATCAAATTTTGCTAACAAATCATCTCTCTCCTTAGTTAGTTTTTCAATTTCAGCAATTTTACAGTTTAGTTTCCATTCACTTAGTTTTAACAGGTAATCTTGTTGTTCATATTTTTCAGCCCAAGCCATTTCATTATTTTCATGTGTTAATATTTTGGGTTCCATTGACTCTAAGGTTATTTGATAACCTGCTACCTCAGACCTAGCCTTAACACAATTATCTCTTTCAATCACATAACTATTTAGCAGTTTTTGATAGAAATCATGACAATTTGAGCATACCTCAGAGATAGGGGATGAACTTGGTGAAGTAACTACCATTGCAAGTAGGACAGGATCATCTTCACACTCCAAGCTCCAATCAAATCCTCCATACCCATCTCCATATTCCAAATCAGCATGATCAACTTCCTCATCAAATACAGTGCTCGAGTCCAATTCTTCTACTGAATCTTCAACTGCTTCTTCCATTGCTACCATACAATAATTCACTGGTTCATCATCAAACGCTTCACTCCAGTCAACTTCTGACAAATTCTCTTGAGCAACCAAAGCCTTTATTTCAGTAATGGGGATTTCTTTTAGCTCTAGCTTTGGTTTCTCATTCATCCTGTTTGCTTGATACTTAGCAAACCTGCACTCCCTTGCAAAGTGTCCGGTCTTTTGACAATTGAAACATTCAATTTTGGATTTGTCAAAAGTTATTCCCTGTTTTGGTTTGAAATCAATGCTCTTTCCTGTTTTCTTCATGTACTTCTTGATCCTTGCAGTGATCAAAGCAACTTGCCACCTGATATCAATTTCTTCTAAAGCATCCTCGTCAATCTGGGAGAGATCTTCTTCATAAACTACAAGTAAACTAGCTTGCTCTGCAAAGAAGGAGCACACAACATCATCTGAGTGCATAGTAGTAGTTGATGGGGTTTGCTGAGCATGGATGGGAGCAGCATACGAGACAGTACTTTGAGTCACAGTACTTTGAGTAGGAGAAGCAGTACTTTTGGTGGAAGTACTGCCCCTCTTTTCAGATGACAGAAAAGCAATACTATGAGACTTAGAACTTGTTTGACCATTCATCTCATACTCATACACCTTCAGATGGTTGTAGAGATCGCCAAAGTCCATGACATCCAAACCAGGTTGTCCTCTGATCATTGTAGCAGTCACATGCCATGTGGATGGCAAATTTCTTAGAAATTTCAGATTAGCATCTTCAACTGATACTTCTGCCTTGTATAACTCCAACATGTTGAGGAGATTTTGAAACCTATCATATGCAGCATCAAGACTCTCTCTTTCACCTACAGTGAAAGTTTCAAACTGTTGCTTCAGCAAATTTCTGTGCATCTTCTTAGAAGCTTCATTCCCTCCAAATCTAGTCTTGAGAGCAGCCCAGAGTTGCTTTGCATCTTTAGCATCATGAAATTTCAGTAGATGTCTATCTGGAATGGCAGACAAGAGAATGTTGAGAGCCTTCTCTTGATTTCTTAATGTTGCTGCTGGTAAGACTGCTTTGGGTGGTTTAGGATGTCTAGGAATCTCTACAGGTTCTGGAACTACTTCATTACCATTGACAATTACATTCCATATAGCATGGTCTGTAATGGCAATGTACTGCCTCATCTTCATACACCATAGGTCATATTCGCCCTTCTTGATGACAGGAATCCACATTGAGGTGATGGAAGGTGGTGGAACAGAATCAGTCGACATCTTTAGGTTTTAGGGTTTCTTCTTAGTCAGAGTTTCCACACAAGCTCTGATACCACTTGTTGGATCGATGTACTCTAACCAAACCAACTTAAATAGCTTGTTTAAGGTTTAACAACCTCGGATAAATCCTAAGTTATTAACAATGAAATACTGAGTAATCTTTATTAAGTATGCGGAATTTACTTAACAAATCTAAGAAGAACAACTTTTATTATTAACTCTAAATCTGCTTGTTATGCAGATACTTCAACAACTCTAAGAATATCGATCTTCTATAAAACATTAACTCTAAGACTTGTGAAATTCGTACCTCTAATGCCAATCTAGGGGTCCTTTTATAGGCTCAAGGATAACCCTAGTCGGTTTACAAATTGTATCCTTGTACGACAAGTAATCTAATATAGAATATTCTAGAATTACAAGACTTTCTATAAACAAATAAGACAGTTCTTTGATCTTACAGTACTTTGACTTCGTATGCAGTACTTTGACTTTATCATTTAGCAGTACTTTGACTTTTGACTTTTTCCAGTTCATTGTCATTCTGCAGTACTTTATTAATCTTCAGCACTTTAACTGTTCAGCACTTTCATATCCCAACATCTTCTGAATGGCTTTTGATGACTAGATCGTCAACGTACACTTCCAAATTTCTCCCAATCTATTTGTCAAAAGCACTATTCACTAGCCTCTGGTATGTGGCACCGGCATTCTTCAAACCAAAGGGAATTTTTGTGTAGCAAAAGATGCCTTGGTTTGTGTGGAATGCTGTTTTTTCCTCATCCCCGGTCGCCATTTGTATTTGGTGATACCCTTTATACGCGTCAAGGAAGCACTTAAATGAGTATCCGTAGAGGGACTCGACTTTCCAGTCAATCTCCGGCAGGGGGTAGCAATCCTTTGGACAAGCTTTGTTCAAATCTTTGAAATCCACGCACATTCTCCATCTTCCATCGCTCTCTTTGACCAGGACCGGATTAGACAACCAATCATGGTAGTGGACTTCCTTTATAATCCCAGCTGCAACCAGCTTGGTGACATCCTCATTGATGGCTTTGTTTCTTTCCGGGACTTGCCCCCTTTTCTTTTGCCGTACAGGGTTGTAGCCCTCTCTGACATTCAGCCTGTGTTTCGCGATTGTCCGCGGAACTTCGGTCATATCAGAGGGTTCCCAAGCAAAAATGTCCAAGTTGTTCTTAAGCAAGTCGCAGAGGCTCTTTTTTCCCTTTTCACTCACCCCCCCCCCCCAATGGCGATCGTTTGGTCGGGGAATCTGGGGTTGATTGCGGCTGCGATTCCTTCCTTCGCCTTTGCTTCCTTGGCGTTGTACTGGAGCTCTGGTTCTGCGACCATTCTGCACTCAACCATGACTACTTTGTCGCTGTGCAAGGTTACGACCCCGTCATGGGTGGGAAACTTCTGCATTCCATGTGCTGTGGATGGCACTATTCTCAATAGCCTGATCTCCGGCCGTCCAATTATCCCATTGTAAGGAGAAGGGGATCGTACCACCATGAAGTTCATCCAGGCGCTAGCTGCCCTCTTCCCATCTCCCAATGTTACCTCTAAGAGGATCTGTCCCAATGGCCATGAAAGCTCTCCACTGAAGCCCAATAATGGTGATGAGGCGGGGATCAATCTCTTACGGATGTCCGGACTTAGCTTGTTGAAGCAATGCTCGTATAGAACCTCCGAAGCGCTTCCATTATCTACGTACATCCTGTGGATTGTGCATCCCTCAACGTCCGCCTTGATCACCAGTGGATGGTCGTCCCAATCATCCCCGGAGATGGGGGGAAGGATATATCCATGTTCGGGACCGCATTCGCAGTCAGCTTGGGCTTGACCGTCCGCTGCCAAGTTTGGACCATGTATATGGCGTGGGCTTTGTCTTTGGCTGCGGTATCCTTTTTTCCACCCTTGGCACCACCATTCTTCTGAGTCCCATTCTTGATTTCCTTAACCAGATGTGCGAGCTGTCCGGACGTAACCGCCTCTTCTATCTGTTTTTTCAACTGATAGCACTCGTCTGTGTTGTGCCCCTTCTCTCTATGGAAATCACAGTACTTGTCTTTATTCCGAGATTCGGCTGGGCTGGACATCGGCAGGGGAGCCGTGAACTTGACCGTATCCATGGGCTGGATTTCCTTCGGCATTTTTGTGAGGGGGTGAATCTGTCCCCCCGCTTTCTTTCTGGCCTTGAGCGGGTCTTGAACTCCCCTTTTCTTTCGAAAATCTGGATGTTCTTCTGTCTACCATCATGGCTCTTCCATTGAGAGTGCTTCTTTTTTGTCTGATTCGTCGCGGCCAACTCTCCTCGGAGGAATGCTTTTACCACCTTCCACATCTCATCTTGTGTCTGGGGAATGTTGTCATTGAGTCTTCTGATTAGTTCCGGGTTTGTTATCCCGTGCATGAAGCCCAATACCCTCATACACTCTGGGGCTCGCTTCACATGCATGCTTTCCATCTTGAAGCGTTCCACGAATGCCTCTGTAGATTCCCCTTCTCGCTGCTTTATATGATGCAACTCAACAGGATCTTTCGTATACTTCTTTTGCTGAAGGAAGTACGAGAGAAAATTTGACCTCAGCTCTTCAAAACTGTCGATGCTCTCTGGTCGTAGCTCATCAAACCAGACACGAGCGTGCCCGATCAGAGTGGAGTTAAACATGTGGCACCATGTGGGCATGGCCCACATCTCTACTTTGGCCGCGGTTTGGAAAATTTTCAGATGGTCTTCCGGGTCTCCAGTCCCGTCGTATGTTCTGATTTGAGCCGACATCCTTGTTCTTTTTGGGAATTCAAAATTCCGTATCCGATGAGTGTAGTGGTCCGCATCAGCTATGTTGTACGGGGAGTAGAGTTCGTCAGACTCCTTTCCCACCTTGCTTTTCGGGGTGGACTTCCAATGCCCTCCCGTGCTTTCTTCACTTTCCAGGGGGGACACTTCTCTAGTTCTGTTGCGGTGTGAGAGATGCGTTTCACCCCGGCTACACTTTGAGTGGGAAGCGCTGTCGCGGGTCAAGCTTCGGCTTCTTTGGTACCTTTCAACCGAGTGTCTTTCTGCCGTATCCTGCTTTCTCCGCCTTTCAGCTTCTCTTTTGCGTTGCCTGTGGGAAGACACTTTTGACTAGAGCCTGGAAAACACAGTTGGCTTTTGGTCACCTAGCCTTATGGTCACGCGCGAAAGTTCTCTTTCCTGCCTAGAGAACACGTCCGGGCGCGACCTCTTTGCTTCCAACTGGCTCCTTTCTCTGGAACACCCATCATCTCGACCACTAAGTCTCGAGAAAACACTCCGCGACTTGGAACACTCTTAAGGATCTGATCTGGCACTGGGACTAGCTCCTTGCCTCCTTTTGGATGTCCGTTTTCTTTCAGGCTCCGGGTGAGTATTCCGGGCGTGTTCTCGAGATCTCTCATTCCTAGTCTCATCATCAAAATCTAGACGGGTCTTGACCCGGTCTAGTTTTTCTTGATGGACCTTTTCCGCCATTAAGGGCAAGATCTGATTGTAGTGTCTATCGCATAACTCCCTTATTGCTGCGTCTGTCACAGCGTTAGGGGGTATTGTTCCGTGTTTTGCACTTTTTCCGTCCCACTCGTGTTTCTGACCGTGGAGGGCTCAGGAGACGGGGAAGGGTTTTCTGCCAGGTTACTCATGAGGGTTTTTTTTTTTTTTTTTTTTTTTTTTTTTTTGAAAACGCAGTTTTGTCACTGGTCCCACGGATGGCGCCAACTTGTAAATACAATTCTGGGTGCTCCCTTGTGAAGATTAGTGTAGGCTAACTTCTCGGGGAATAGATCTTGTACTAAGTATTCGTCTTGGTTTAAAACTGCTAAGAAAGTAAACAACGTTAGCCTCACCGCGGAACGAGGTTCCGCGGTCAACCTCCGGCGTGAGAGTAAGTAAGAGTTTTAAAGAGATAAAGTTAGTTTTATAGTGAGAGAGTGGATGTGTGTTACCGTTTGAATAGTGGCGAAGCCCCTATTTATATGGTTGACCTTTCTGTCGTGCTCCCCCTATCACGTGACGTGAGAGCGACAGTTTATAAGTGGGGAATGGCGTAGGTCAACCCAGAGTTTGTCCCGTTGCCATGACAGCGATGCTTTTGAGCGGGAGTTTGTCCCGCTTTCCCTTTTTGGGGACTGCAACTCATAGTACCTTAATCCTGAGCGAGATTCCCTACCTTTTATATGGGGCGCGGTTGTAGCCTCCTCCGGTCGTATCTCTTACCCGCGGATCAGTCTTGTATTAAGTGTTCACGCCGTGCATATATGGACAGTGCTTGAGTTACGTCCGACAGGTTGCGTGTTTGGTCTACGCCCGAGCGTATGGGTGTCGGGGGAATCATACGCGATCAAATGTAAACCGAATGTAAACACGAGGCGATTTCCCGGTGTGTCAACGATACAACTTCACGTTTAATTGCGGACTTATGATAGGATCCAGTGTATGGTACAAAACAACATTTTCTATGCACGTGGACGAAATTCAAAACTCAATAATTATACATGCATGAACTTGTATTGCAGGACATGAAAATTAAAACAACCCTTAATTTCACGCGGTATGCTTACTAAATGTGTTAGTTTTGGACTTTTGGGTGAGGATGTGAATTGGACAACCGATTAAAACGGTAAGGTTCACTTTTCGTACATAGCATATATATTTCGTTCATTTATTGCCTTAGGTATCACAAAATGATAAGACAATAAAAGAAATAAATAAATAAATAAATAAATAAAAACTTGTTTATAAGCAAAAAGAATAAAGCAAAACAAGTAAATAAAAGCATCCACTATAGTGGTTTATGAAAAAGTCTAAGAAAATTTGAAGAGGTCTATCATTTTTTTAACCATAGCAGAAATGTATTTCATTTTTATGTGGAATGAAAAGGTACAACATCTTGAACCTTTTCTAAATTTAATGCATTGGTGTTTATTGAGATTTTATAAAGCTTTAAGAAGTTTATACATAGTAAAGAAAGGTTTATACAAGAGAAAGGTTTATGAATTAATGATTTAGGGTGACTTGACACTATTATAAACTTTTATAAAGGTTTATCATAGTAGATGCCTTAAGATTGTTATATGTGTTTAAATGAGACCAACACGTTGTCTTAATAACAGAAAGGTATATATAGACAATTAAAAGTAGTTAAAAACCAATTAACGGTTATAACTGTTAGCCAATAATTGTGTTGCTCAACCGAACGCAAAGGGATGCGACTCCTTAGATCCATAAGTCAAGCTTTGTCATTGTTAGAATCATATTATTTTAAACGAGTGTGCATTGTGCAATTTTTTACCTGTATCTAAGCTTCATACGAAATATTATTAGTCCACAAGATTGTTAAAGTGTAATAAGGGTGCTAAGACCGAGTCTTAGACCACCAAAAGACACGTCTCTTTTATTATGGCTCAGGTCTAGCATGTGTCTTCAACCAACAAAAATGAGGACTCGGTTGATGCAAAGACCGAGACAGAGTTGTGTAGTATGTGTTTTCGTGTTTTTGTGTGTGTTTTAGTGAGATATATATATATGTGTTTATTAGGTGTATGTTTTGGTTGTGAAGTTTGTTGTTCTATTACACTAAGTTGGTGATGAAATTGGTTGTAGGCAGAGAAAACTGATATGACGCTAAGCGTATTGGGGTATCCTTATTACATCTCTCGTAACAATATTTGACACTAAGGGCTTGTATGTTTTGAGGGTGTTGGTCAAACGGATTGGAGCTAAAGTAGAATATTTTGTTTGGTATGTGTTCATGAGGTTCAAAATGACGAGTGATAACCATATATAAAGGGATGTGATTTGCGCACTCTAAGTTTTGATTGGCACACTCTAATTTTAACGATAGATAGTTATACATATATTACATAATGATTACCGTACATCAGGAATGAAATGTACCAATCAAATGTAAGAATGATAATAATATTGAATGATAAGAATGGTAATGTTTGATGATTTATTAGTGACAATGGAGGTGTACATATATACGAGGATTACAAATGAGACAAGCCACTGTTTGAGAGCATGAGCCACTATTTGACATCATGCTTGTACATAATAATTAACAACATTGACTAACATTTCCCCGCAGTTTGAGCGGCGAAATCGCGAAAGCTCAAACTAAAAATTAAAACTAATAAACAAAACAAAACATAACATATTGAATGATAAGAATTGTAATGTTTGATGATTTATTACTCACAATGGAGGTGTACATATATAGGAGGATTACAAAGGAGACAAGCCACTGTTTGAGAGCATGAGCCACTATTTGACACCATGCTTGTGCATAATAATTGACAGCCTAACAACATTGACTAACATCAAATTTTAAAAGGGTGAGTTTTCCACACTCTCCCATAGGAAAGGTATCCAATCGTTGAATCCATCATCAACTTATACGGTGTGCATCGCGAATTGTAAGGTTTGACCAAAACCTCTTGAAGTAATAATATATGGAAGGTTTGTATAACATACCTCATTTTAAATTGTTCAAATCAACTCCAATATACAAGTGACTACACAAATAAAATGAGGAGTGACATAAATTTTGACACACATTGTCCTTTTCTATTTACTCCCCCGTCTCAAAATTATTGTCAGAAGACTTAAAACATAAAGTTTAATAAAAGTGAGACCATTATAATTATAAACCGCTCATATAAAATATTCTTTTAATAAATCTTTTTTTTCTTACTAAAGATGAAAAGTGAACAATTTTTTTAAAACATCTTAAAACAATATATGTACTACTCCCTCCGTCCCAAATTTTAAGTCCACTTTGACTTTTTTATTCGAATTTTGACTTTAAATATTTTTGTTTGTATTGTAAACACTTGATGAAAAATATATCAAACGAAAATATATTTAAACCACAATCTATTTATATATTTTGCATCAAGTATTATATAATACAAAAAAAATTATTTAAGGTCAAAGTTGCACTTAGAAAGTCAGATTAGACTTATAATTTAGGACGGAGGTAGTATTAATTTGAGACACAGAGTAATAAACTAGTCTCTCGTCCTTTTCGTCCTTTTCTTTTATTTGTGTCCACAAAATAATCTTTGATGATGGCCCCATTTCATATTTCGTTTATGATACAGTAGAACTTTTATAAATTAATACTCGATAAATTAATTACTTCGATAAAATTAATAATTTGTTCAGTACCAACTTGACACCAGTACAAATTTAAGCCCCAATCAATAAAATAATAAAAAAAAAAATTTTTTTAAACCTAGTGTTTATTTAATGGGAGGTGATACTCACACCACGTTTCTTGATGCATGCACTACATTCTGCGCATTACAGTATTGTACGGTACAAATTGTAATGCACAGAATGTGGTGCATGCATAAAAAAATGTGGTGTTAGTATCGATTCCCTTATGTAATGGGACATACTATACAAACCCCCCTAGGATGTCAAATGAGGGGGGTTTTGTACTTTTGTCCCATTTGTTTTTCAGTACAACACAGTTTTTTGTCAGTTTCTTCTCCGTATTTCAGACAATTTTAAGCGATTGACTTATTAAATTTTATATTTTCTGTTCCATACTTTCAGGTTTATAGTTTTTTTATGTAAACAAAATTATAAAAAAAAAAAAAAAAAAAAAAAATGGCAAAAAAAGAGGAGGGGGGGAGGGGGTGCCCTTTGTAGAAAAGGGGGTTCTTATAACTTGCCCCATATTTAATAAGGGTTATGTTATTAAGACCCCCTATGATGTGATAATAGAAAGGTTTTAGTCAAAATATACAAATCGTGATGCACATCGTATAAACCCGCAATGCACAAAGCCTCACGAAACCCCTTATGAAAAGGTTCGTATAAACTACCCTCGTTTAATAATCTTTGAGGAGTGACATAAATTCAGACACACATTGTCCTCTTCTATTTAATAATGGAGGTGATACTCACACCACATTTTTTTATTATTGCATCACAATTTGTGCATTGCAGTTTGTACGGTACAAACCACAATGCACATATTGTGGTGGAATAATCAAAAAATGTGGTGTGAGTATCAATTCTCATTTAATAAACTAGCCTCTCGTCCTTTTCTTTTATTTGTGTTCACAAAATAATCTTTGATGATGGCCCCATTTCATATTTTGTTTCTTTTAATAATATAGTAAAATGTTTATAAATTAATACTCGATAAATTAATAACTTCGATAAAATTAATAATTTATTCATTTTAATTTAAGATCAGTATAAATTTGGACTCAATCGTTAAAATAATAAAAATATATTTTTTTTTAAAAACCCTATGTATATTTGTTGATCTCAGCGAAACTATAAATTAATAATTATTAAAAAAATTCACAATTACTTCAATGCCTTAAACTTCATAACATTCATTAGTATATATTCATTAATTTTTTCAATGTCTTGATATCATAAAATGTCAATTGAAACTTGTTTTTCTAATTTATTTTTCATCTTTAACTAGTATACATTGTAACTAATATACTAAATATTGAAATTTAAATGTCATACGTAAAACATCTTTCAATTAATTTATCAATATAATGATATCTCGCTAAATTAATAAAATATCCTGATCCAAATACCATTAATTTATAGAGGTTTTACTGTACGTAGTATACTTGAACCTCAAATTTAATAGTTATTTACACATTTAAGAGGCTTAGGCATCATGGCTAAATGCCTTGCTGGCCACGGAAGCTTCGCCACCACACCATAGTTGCTTGGCAAAAGTGTTTTCGTCGTTGCAACGGCGAGAATGAAGAAAAATAAAATAAAATAAGCCCTTATCGTTTCTACTTTTAAATGCAACGGTTGTTTATTCATGTAACAACTCGAAAAATTTCACGTTAATATTTATTTAAAACATAAACATTTTATCCTAAAATCGCGTACAATTTTAAACTTTAAAAATAATTGTTTAGGTTATCCCACGCCTAACGAAAACCAAATCTGAACATTTTCATCACATTAAATTAACTTTTAGTTCACTTATAATCGTTATATGGAATTTTAAAATTTAATTTCAAATATTACAAAATGAACACTGTGATTTATGAGTCTAAACTTGCGTTTTAAACAATTTTACTTATATGAAAACTTAACCTATAGCTGCACCGCATTTTCTAAGACGTTTAAACGCTTTTACATTTTTGGAAAAGTCAACATATTTCCCTCCTCCTTTGACCATAAAAATCATCCCTTGATTTTTAAACTAAGCAATATCAAACAACACAATATTTACACTAAATAAACTAAGTTGTAAATATCTAAAACTACTTTGTCATTTTTATTTATTTCCTAGTCATAATACTTCTTAACTAAGTTTCGACATTTTCCATGAATCATATATTTTTATATTACTCGACTTTCAGTTTCATAATTTAAATGCTAAACGTTAATAATCCCCGGGATCAAATTATAACACAACAAATCTAGACTCAAAACACTAGAGAAGGAAACGCTTTAGTTTACTTATTTCCACCTCATTCCCCCTTCCTCTTCATTTTGGGCGTGTACTAGAAAAGAATCACCAAGACATTTTGTCTTGGTGATATTTAAATCACACATGTCTACATCTATACAAGACTTAGCCTTCAAGACTAAGTAGAAATATCTAACATCTCTAGCAAACAATTACTTAACCTTCAATACTAAGTAACTATCCCAAATTCCACCTCATGAATAGAAGAAGTAACCAATTTGACTACTCTGGGGCACATGTATATGATCTAATCCATCCTTTCTCAATCTTGCAACACATATGTATAACATAGTATGTAAGAAAGTTGACACTTGCATTCCTTAGCTAGTAAGTAAAATGATTCATGCATATTGTAACCTCCTCATAAAGCTATAAAAACCTCATATTAGTCTCTTTATTTAAACGGCCCAAACACAAACACAACACACTCTCTTATGATCATTTGATTCAAGTTTTATTCAAGAATTATTCCAAGAATCAAGTCCTTTTAAAAGCTTCAAGCAACTCTTAGCAAGCTTTGGTGTTTCCTCAAGTTTAAAGCCACTTGAGTAACTAGAGGTTAGCACAAGTCCTTAGCATATTCACAAGAGAAGTAGAAGGTCACAAGTGTGGAAGTTTGTCCTAGTATTGTCCTTGTTCTAGTTTCCTTTTCAAAAACCAACCATTGTAAGCTTAGCTTATGCTCCTTTACATGTTCATTCATTAGTTTACATTCTTATGCTATACTATATATGCTCACTATATTGATATCATGATGTACAAAGTCCTTAAAACAAATGAAAACACTTACATATTATATTATGTTAACAAATAAGTACACTAGTAAACTAGTCATCTTATGCATGTTTTTGCCGCAAAACCTGTTGGAAACACTTCAAAACATTATTATGAAGTGCTAGTAATTTATATGTAATAGGTTGCATTTATATGGCTTTTATGTTAGTTATTAAGGCATGACTTATATAGAAAACCCATAAGCCCATGCTAAAGCCCATTAGGCTAGGAAGGGACTAGATATGTTGCCCTAGCTCCCTTCCCCTATAAATACTCTTATATACTCTCATTTGAGAGTGTTGTTCACCAATAATACATTTCTACGCCTAAACCTTTCTCTACTATTATACGTGTGTGTGTGGAACCGTCCTTCTCATCCTTATTTCTATCATATTGATGCTTGTGTTAAGCTATGGTGACCTAACAGTGATATCAATCGCCATCTAGTTGGGTGAAACACTTTTGTTTTTGAAGTTATTATTTGTACGCTTAAGGTTTCTCGGTTTACACTTTTCATACGCATAAAAGCTTTGATTTTTACACTTGTAAACTCAAGATTCTTATGGGTTAAGGTTTATTTAGTGTTAAAGTTTCTGTTTTGTGCAAAAAGTTACAAACTTTACGTGTTTAAATTAGTTTTTTGATCTTGGTTTTGGATCGTGTACTTGTTTTACGCGTAAGGTAGAAAGTAACTTTGGATCATCAAGTTTCAAACTTTATTGTTATTTTGGTGATTTTGAAGCTATTTTATCCTTAAAATCAAGTTTCCAAAACGTTTAGTGCATCAAAATCAAGCTTGGTAAATTCTGTCAGTTTTTACGCATAACAAAACCCTAAAGTTATGCTTAAGCTTCTGCGCCTAAAGTCTCTGTTACGCCTAAGCTTCTACGCGTAAGGAATTTCTTCAACGATCTTCGAAGCTGTTGGTTAACTCAGTGTTTTCTTGCTTGGATAAACCTGAAAACACTTCGACTTGTGGATATCTTTTACACTTGGATAAGTGTAAAGGATTTTTGGGTAAAACCCTAAGTTTACGCTTAAGCTTAAACACTAACGAGTAAACACTTTACGCCTAAGGTTCTTACTTCTAAGCATTTAGTTTACGCCTAAGCTTATGTTTAACCTAAAGCTTACGTGTAAGAAGGGTTTACGCCTAAGCACTTGTTTACGCGTAAGAGGAAGTTATGCGTAAGATCAACAATTTTACACCTAAGTCTTGTTTACGCCTAAGTGTACTTCATCAACGACATCAAGTTTCATTCGACTCCCAAGATCCATCATCAACACAAGTTTCAAGATGTCTTAACCACCATACTCCAACTACTTTCCTCATGAGTATCCTCAACAACAACAACAACTACAATAATATCCTCAACAACAATTTCAAAAACCATCCTCAGTTTACTTTCCTCAAGGAGCACAACCTCTTCCACCACAAATCCCTTAACCAAACCCTCGTCAACAATATCAACATGCTAACTACTTTCAATATCAGTTTCCAGCTAAGTATGCTATGAATGTTACAACGCAGAAGGAACCTTCTTGGTTTACAAAGATGTATGAAGCTTTAAGCTGCCAACAATCCATTCATGAAGCTGGATCCCTTGATAGACCTCCAATGCTCACTCCCGGAAACTATGATCAATGGGTGACACGAAAATTCAAGTTCAGCTCCGGAACACAGTCAGACAAGTTAGAACAGACAAAGGAACTGAATTTATAAATCAAACTCTTCGATATTACTATAAGAAAGTGGGAATTGAGCATCAAACATCAATTGCACGGACACCTGAACAAAATGGAGTTGTTGAAAGACGAAACCGTATGTTAGTGGAAGCTGCAAGAACGCTGTTGGTCAATGCAAAACTTCTAGATTACTTATGGGCAGAAGTCGTGTCAACTGCATGCTACACTCAGAACCGTTCTATAATAACCAAACGCCACAACAAAACACCTTATGAGCTTATCCATAACAGAAAACTGAATCTCAAACACTTTCATGTATTTGGTGCTCTTTGTTACCCGAATAATGATCGTGATGACTTTGGTAAGCTCAAGGCCAAAGCTGACATTGGAGTCTTCGTTGGATACTATGAAAACTCAAAGGGATACCGGATCCAGAATCGTCGTACAAAGGAAATTATGGAAACCATTCACGCTAATTTTGATGAGCTCACAGAGATGGCTTCTGAGCAAAACAGCTTGGAACCCGGACATAACCGTCTCAACTTCCCCCAATCATCAGCTGATCAATCATTTCAACTCACTCGTCTTCAGATGGATACATTGTTTGCTCATTTTTTTTAGTGATGATTTTGATCAACGTGCACCAGATGTATCAAATATTTCCACTGCTCAACCTGATAATATTCCAATCCCTGATACACCGGAAACAACAACAATTGTTGCTGATGCACCTCCAATTGAATCTACAACAACAACCAAACAAACCGCTTCTGATGACGCTGATCCAGCTGATGATCCTCTTAATCAAGATGTACCTGCACCAACGGATTATGATGGAAATGCATTCTTTGACCCTTTCGCTACTAAAACTGCAAACTCAGATGTTGCTGAATCATCTACTAGCCATCTGAATCCACCAAATCTGCACAATGTATACCAACACCAACCCTCCACTCACCGATAGATTAAAAACCATCCTCTTGTTAATATTATTGGCAACCTGAATCAACCAGTCGTAACTAGACAACGCCTTCAGACTGACGGAGAACACTGTATTTATGCACTCACCGTTTGTCAATCTGAACCCAAAAACATTAAAGAAACAATGACTTATGACAACTGGATTGAATCCATGCAAGAAGAGCTAAACCAGTTTAAACGTTTAGAAGTATGGGAATTGGTTGAAAGACCAACAGGGGTCTACGTCATTGGTCTCAAATGGATTTAGAAAAACAAGTTAGATGCTGAGGGTACAGTTATCCGAAACAAGTCACGTCTGGTGGCTAAGGGTTATAGACAGGAATAGGGTATAGACTTTGAAGAATCATTTGCTCCGGTAGCTAGACTTGAGGCTGTACAGATTTTTCTGGCATTCGCGACTCACATGAACATCAATGTCTATCAGATGGATGTCATAACTGCTTTTCTGAATGGTAAACTCAAGGAAACAGTATATGTTAGTCATCCAGAAGGATTTGTTGATCAAGAGTTCCCTAATCACGTCTGCAAACTGAACAAGGATCTTTACGGTCTCAAACAAACCCCTCGGGCTTGGTATGATAAGTTGTCATCCTTTCTCCTTGAACATAATATTATCAAAGGATCGGTCGACCCAACACTATTTATTCAATATCACAAGGCACACATTTTAATTGTTCAGATTTATGTGGATGACATCATTTTTGGTTCTACCCACAAAAAGTACTCAAACGCTTTTTCAAAACTAATGAAAACAAATTTTGAAATGTCAATGATGGGTGAACTTACGTTCTTCTTAGGACTACAAGTTCATCAATCACCCCGTGGTATTTTCTTAAGTCAGTCCAAATATGCTCTTGAAATATTGAATAAACATGGAATGCAATGTGACACCTATGCAACACCAATGGCACATACCAACAAATTGGATACTGATTTACATGGGAAATTGGTTGACCCTACCAAATACCGAAGTATTATTGGGTCTCTCATGTATCTAACAGCCAATAGACCCGACATTGTATTTTCTGTATATCTTTGCTCCCGTTATCAGTCAAGACCAACTGAAAGACAACTCACTGAGGCTAAAAGAATCCTCCGATACGTAAAGGGAACCATTAATTTGGGGATCTGGTATCCGAAGGATTCTGGTTTTGAACTAATAGCTTTTTCAGACGCTGACCACACAAGATGCTTAGATTCACAGAAAGGTACTTCAGGAGGTTTACAATTCCTTGGTGATAAATTGGTGTCATGGCAGTTGAAGAAACATGATTGTACATCGCTGTCCTCAACTGAAGCAAAATATGTAGCCATGTCTGTGTGTTGTGCTCAAGTCATTTGGATGAGAAGACAACTCAAGAACTATGGTTATATATTTGACAGAATCCCTGTGTACTGTGACAAATGAAGTGCTACTGCGATCTTGTGCAACACCGTTCAACACTCGAAGTCAAAGCACATCGACCTTCGATATCATTTCATCAAAGAGCATGTGGAAAAAGGTACAGTTGAATTATACTTTGTAGGTACAGAACACCAATTAGCGGATCTTCTCACTAAAGCCTTGCCTCCCGCAAGATTTACTGATTTGATTCACTGAATTGGTATGAGGTGTGATGAGTGTCTAAATACTCATCATTTTTGTACAAAATAAACTACAAAATCATCTGAAAACACTCAGAAACACATCAAAATGATCAAAATATCACAAATCAGTGTTTTATGTGTTTTAAATGCAAAAATATCAAAATCAGATGAAAAACATATCAAATTTGCAAAAATTGCAGTTTCAGTCCCCCAAGTTTCAAAAGTTGTCAAAAACAGTCCCCGAGCTCAAAATTTCAAAAGAAAAATCATCAAAGGTCCTTTTTAAATCATAAGTTGTCAAATTTAGTCCTTTGGTGAAAAATATCAAAAGTTTGAGAAAATTACAAGTTTGGTCCTCCAACTTTGAAATTTGGCAAAAATGGCCCCTGGAAAATTGAAAAATGTCAAGTTTGGTCCTTGTAGTATGGAAACTTGTCATTAATGGTCCCTTGAAATAACTTTGTTGAATTGGCAGGAATATTCCTTGATTTTCAGAAAATGGCACAACTAGTCCTTGTGTTTTATAAGCCTATTAAACCTAAATTGGACCCTGCCATATCATTGGACCCCTGTCATTTATAATTTTGAACCCCCTTGAGTATTAGCCTGCCAAGTCAAATTTGGTTTGACTCCTCCCTACGCACCAAAAAGAAATCATCTCCTTCCACAACTGCTTTCTGCAAAAACCCTGAACACTCCACCCCCTCCTCACCTTATCCCTTCACATGTCCCCCCTCCAAACATAAGAATCCAAATAACAATAACTCTTCCCTCCTTTTGTACTCAATCTCACATAGCTGTTAAATCCAATTTTCCCGCCAAATATGATCAATGGCCATTATGCTCCCAAAGTCATCCAATGGCCCAAAAATGAAGTGGGATTATCTCAGAGAGGGGAGAGAAATCATCTGGGACTATAAAAAAGAGCAAGAGGAAGGCTAGAGAGGAAGTAGTTAGTTTTAGTTTTTCCTTTAATGTCGTTTTTTACCTAAATGTCTTAGTTTAGTAGAAAAATGTTGTAATTTCATTTCTTTGTATCACATTCAAGTTAAATTCTCATTTTGAAGTGTTGTTAAGTATCAATCAAAGTCTTTATTCAAAATCCAAGTTTAGTGTTTACTGTGGTATTATTCAGTTTCAAATTCTCATGTTTAAGCTTGCAGTAGCTTATATTTTATCTCAAACAATCTTGTATAAGCTTATGCTAGCTTTGTATCATCTTGCAATCAAGTTTTAAGCAGTTTTATCCCATGGTCAATGAAAGTCAATCTTGGACTCTATGTGAAATGGAAGCTGATATGGGATGTTGCAGTGGTGTAAATGGGTTGGATTAGGCTTAATTAGGATAGGATTGGTCTGGTTTTAGCCTGCTACACCAGCTGGGCTCATGTGAGTAAGTTTCCAAGTTTTCAATTTTCAAGTCAAAAATTGCAGTTTATGGTTGTATGTGTATCTGTGGCAACAATTGGTTTTATTGTGTTCAGTTAGTTGTAACTAGGTAGTTTATACTCAGTTAGGTCATTGGTACAAGCTTGATCAGTAGCTAGCCTAGTGTAATTTACATATCAGTTGTGTTAAGGGTGTTTGGAATTGCTGCTTTAACTGACATTTAGGTGTGGTCAGTGGTTTGGACTTGTCTTTCTAGGTTTATTAAGGTCAAATGAACTCATATTAGTCATAATTTTGCACCAACATTTGCCAAAAGTCAATTTTTCTTGAATCTGCCCTTAGCAGCTCCACTGTTGGATTTTCAACAATTCTAAAGTTTGTTTTGTGTTCCAAATTCATGGAGCTAGTTGTTTTTAGTCTCATTTCATCATAATATGTCATTTTTAGTTGGGAAATCATGATCAAAATCCAAAATAGTCAATTTTTCAATTCTAGTAAAAAAGTCAAATAGTGCAAAAGCTCAGTTTTGGCTTAGCTAAGTTGATTTTTCTTAACTTCATCTTTGAGCCAAATTCATTGGAACTTGTTGTTTTAAAAAGCTCATCTGGTCTACTTTCTTATTAGCAATTTTGTATATTTTTATAATTTTTTTATAAGCTGCAAAATAGCTTATGGATTTGGTCTCAGATTCTGAATGTGCCATGTGCACTGAACTATCAGTGTGACAGGAAATTGCAGAGCTGTCCACAAGCTCATAAAAGCTTGTGAGTAGCTCATTTTTGGTTTACAAGTACTTTGCTAGGTCAACTAGGGATTGTAATATTTGGTTCCATGTTTTTGGCTTATCCAGTAACTTATTTTTTAGCTGCAAAGTGGTGTTAGGTCCTGTTTGGAAGTTTGATAGCTAAGATTTTGATTTGGTTAATTTGCTTCTAGTCTGAGATTTAGTGTTCATATTTAGTTGCATTAAGTTGGTACAAGTTTGTTTTAGCCTAATTCATGTCCTTGTAGCTTCTGGTTAATTAGTTTAGCTTATAGCTTATTTTCCCTATAATCTTCCCATAGCAGATTCAAAGCAACTTGTATATCAGTGGTTGTAACTTGTTGATTTTAGTTGAATTTGGTCACTTCTAGCATATTTGAGTTCCTGTTTCAGTTTGGTAGCTTTTGGTGCCCATTTGCTTATTCAAGTGCTTATTTCAATAAGCACTTGGTCATCAGTTTCATTTTCTTCCAAGCAACCCCATGTTTTTCCATTTTTCATAGCTTCCTAATATTATTTTAGAGTTTTTCTGAAATTTTCATATTTTTCCAAGTTGGTTTGCTATTTTTCTTAATTTAAATCACTTTTTAGCACTTTTTAATTAGCTTTAAATACAAATAATTAAGAAAAGCTTCAAAAAAATAATTTTTCAATTTTCTTAAGTTTAGATAAATATAAAAAGCCAAAAAAGTATTTTTCCATATTTTTCTTAGTTAAAATTGTATTTTTAGATAATTTAATTAGTTTTTAATAGTTTAAAATTCATAAAAAATAGAAAAATAATCAGAAAAATACAAAAATAGTTTTGAAAATTCTAGTTTGTTATTTTAGACTTTTCTAAATCTTAATTTTATTTTTCTAGCCTTATTTCCTAATTTCTTGTATTTTAGGTAATTATTAAATAGTTAAAAATAGTTTTTAATTAATAGTAATTAGATAATTAGTTATAAAAATAATTTTCTTTTTCTCAATATTTTCTTTTATCATTAGGATTGTAAAAATATCATTTTCAAATTTTTAGGCTTAATATTGTGTAAGTTTCACGTTTTTATTTGTACGTTTACGTAATTTTATTTAAACGTAAGTTTTAAGTTTTAAGTTTTAAACGTTCATCAATTTTAAATATAGTGATAGCGTTTATTTAATAGATTTTATCTTTTTAATTTCCTTTAATTTGCATTTAAGCCGTTTTTATTTGTTGGCTTTTTTTCTGTAGCTATAATCATTCCAAATCCCTTTTCCCGTTCAAATCTCTCGATCACTAAACGTTTGATAATCCATTGCACAACTCGCTGGGACATAACGACCCGGGGAAACCCTATACTCCTCAGATCTTCATTGCATTCGTGCTTAAGCAGTTTTAAGCTGGTTACGGTCCGCCATTCACAAGTGGCGGGCTTGTGTGATTTAGCTTGACTGTTTGGCACGCATCAAATTTTTGGCGCCGCTGCCGGGGAGCTGTGCTGATTATCTTCCGTTTAGCAGATTAGTGATTTGAAAATTCACTCTTTGTTCATACCATCCATCCGTATATGTTTATATTTTCTTTTAAAAATCAAAAATCCAAAAAGATTTTCATCCTTTGTTTTTACAAAATGTTTATCCAAAAACCCAAAAACATTCATCTTTACCCTCTTACCCTTTTTGATTCTTTATCCCTTTACCCTCTATCCATTTGATTCTCACTTCTTCTATTCTTATGGAATCTCTCGAGGACGAATTCTGGGACGAAGTTGAAAAACTTCAGACTGTGTCACAAATGTCTAGAATTCGTGTTGTTCGTGATGATCCATTCATTCTGCGTAGGGAAATGGAACGAGAAACCGGGGTGACAAAGGACCAAGTACTTCCTTTTGATAATGGGAGTGCCAAATACGTCCAACCCACGGTTATCCAAAGATCTGAACCCTCAATTGCTCCTAAGCCGTCTAGAATTGATTCTAAACTTTCACGATTTACGGTTAAAAGCAAACATGCAGAATTCAGACCGGTGACTAGCAAGAATGACTTGCCTAATCTTCACGTTTCTCAAGAACCAGAACCAGAGACCATAACGGAAGTGGTGGAAATTGCTAGCTCTCAGAGCACACCACTTGTCCCACCTCCTGATTTTTCAAAATGTTCTTCGAGTCTTGATAGTCATTCTGATCACCAAGTTGGTTTTGTTGATCCTTTGAATAAACTGATTCCTCTTCATAACTCTCAAATGCAATCGTTTATTCCTTGTGTCGGTTGCGGTGAGCCTCTTTATGGTTCACCCTGTCGTTGGTGTACGTGTGTACAATGTGGTAATGATATTCATAATGGGAGTTGTTTGTTTTGTGGTTCGAGGAATTCATTTGATTATGATTCTAATCAGAACTCATTTAACGACTCCTCAAACTTTTCCAATTACCCACCACAACCCGACTCATCTTCATATAATCAACATACCTGCTGTGAATTTTGTGGAGGTCCTCACCTAGAATTTGATTGTCAATCGGGAAACACGTTTGTCTATGAACAGTTTTCCAATGATGATCAGAACTTTGGTTATAACCAAAATCCATATGATTCACCTGTCCAGACTCAACAGTTTTACTGTTGTGAGTACTGTGGAGGTCCCCACTTCAGCTATGATTGTCAAATAGGGAACCCAGTTCCTTGTAACAATCATGACTTTCAAATGTTTGACAATTTTCAACCTCCACAGCACCATACGGCTCAAACTCCACCTGAGCCGTTGTCTCATGAAATCTCCCAGGATCTTGAAACCGCAATGAAATAACTTAATGATATGATGCAAAACTTCAAGGATCAAGTGAGTAATGAAAAGACCATGGGAGAATCGCTTGCCGAAGAGCGAGAAGAGCGAGAGGCCCGCCAATCTAGGGAAGAATTATTAGTCCTAGAGCATGCAGCTCTAAGACGTTCCCACTTCCTTAAGGCAGCTCTCTATGATGATGACGAGGAGAGTTTTTATCCTTTTAGAGATAATACTTCTCAACTCCCCCAGTCAGTTGATATTCCAGCAGTTGAGATTCCATCTCAAACAACTGCTATCACACCCGAAGCTCCCACTCACTCTCTGAACATGGGGGATGAGCTTCTTGACACTGTTCCTAAAAAGGAATCGGACGAATTCATAAAGTCTAGTGTTGAGGACCTTGTCCCAATCCCGAGAGAGTCACAGGGAACTTCTGATCATGTGTGTGATTCTCTTTCCCCTCTTGAGTGTTCAAATAATCATTTGGAAACTTTCTCCGATTTTAGCGATGATTGTGCTTCCTTTGGAAACATCGAGTTTGTTGAGGCATCACTTCCACAATCTGCTGCTGACCCTCTTCTTGAGGAGTTCTCCGGTGAACTCACTCACATCAATCCACTCTTTGATTTCGAAGCCGATCTGGGAGAGACTGAAAGTCTCATTGATAATGATCGTTCACTCACTTCTTATCCCAACAATCCAATAGAGAATGTTGATCACTTTGTTCCCGAAACATTCAAAGCTACTTTCACTAATCCTCTATTTGAATTCGACTCTGAATTCACTTCAAATTCTGAGAATCCACTCTTTGATACTCAGATTGAGGATAATGATGAGCCCACAATGGAACAAGAGTTCACAATTTCACCTCACGTGAATGATTCTCTTCATAAAGAGTTCTCCGGTGAACTCTCTCATGACATATCTCCTCCGGAACATGATCATTTCTACTTTGATCTTGAGGATGATATTAGCTCGGAGGAAGGTGTACTCTATCATACGAGTTTGCCTATTAGTAATACTACCTTCACCCTTCCTCCCGATACGTCTACATTTGAGGATGAAGAATGGATCTTGATTGTTATCAAGACCTTCCTTCCTTTCCTCAAATATCTTGTGATTTCCCTTCATCTTCACTCCTTTGGGAATGAAGACACTATCTTTGACCCCGGCATTTTCATTTATCATTTTTGAGCCGGTTCTATGTATATCTCATCGGTGTGGAACTTTCACGTGCTTCAAATGTTTGTCCAAACATCTTGAATGAAAGTCCGATGGAGATTGTTTCTTCCACTTTGCTTCCCCATGAACCAATGAATTCGGGGTCGAGTCAAGCTAGCGACTCGGTAATCAAAAACAGTAGCTTAACATGGGTTTTCACCCGTGTGTACCACCCTAGTGTGGGGGAGTTGCCCCACATGTTATATATATATAAGTTTTCTAAAAAAAAAAAAAAAAAAAAAAAAAAAAAAAAAAAAAAAATCTTGCTAAATAATGGCCGTAGTATTTCCCTTTTACGTTCTTTGTTTCGGCATAACCGCCGGTACTTTGAATATTGAGGGCAATATTCATTTCTAAGTGTGGGGGGGAATTCTCACGAATTTTATCATATAATTATACCAATTCCCCCGTTTTTGGCCAAAAAATTTTTTTTTTGGAGAAAGTGTTTTTACACTTTCTCATTTGGTTATCAGTCCGCCTTGTCTGTAAGACAAAAGGATTGGCTAATCCAGGAGCAAACGGCTCTTGGTAAAGATATCTCAAATCCGTTGACGGCTTGCAATTTGCCCAAAATTGTATGGTATTCAGCTCACCATATCCTAAAAAGTGAAGAGTTGGCTAGCCCGCAAGATTATGGCTTGTGGTAAAGGCAGTGGAAAATCCATAATTGGTAATCAGCTCACCAAAGATAATATTGATAATTTATCTAAGAGTTGGCTAGTCCAGAAGGGTACGGCTTCTGGTAAAGACAAAATCAAATCCGTTGAAAGCTGGTGGTTTGCTCAAAATCACATGGTTATCGATGTACCATGGTTCTTACTTGAACTAAAACATTTGGCTACTCCAGAAGTAATGGCTTTTGGTAAAGAGATTAAAATCCATTATGTTTTCTCAAATCATTGCTAGGGACTAGCAATATCTCAGTGTGGGGGATTGATGAGTGTCTAAATACTCATCATTTTTGTACAAAATAAACTGCAAAATCATCTGAAAACACTCAGAAACACATCAAAATGATCAAAATATCACAAATCAGTGTTTTATGTGTTTTAAATGCAAAAATATCAAAATCAGATGAAAAACATATCAAATTTGCAAAAATTGCAGTTTCAGTCCCCCAAGTTTCAAAAGTTGTCAAAAACAGTCCCTGAGCTCAAAATTTCAAAAGAAAAATCATCAAAGGTCCTTTTTAAATCATAAGTTGTCAAATTTAGTCCTTTGGTGAAAAATATCAAAAGTTTGAGAAAATTACAAGTTTGGTCCTCCAACTTTGAAATTTGGCAAAAATGGCCCCTGGAAAATTGAAAAATGTCAAGTTTGGTCCTTGTAGTATGGAAACTTGTCATTAATGGTCCCTTGAAATAACTTTGTTGAATTGGCAGGAATATTCCTTGATTTTCAAAAAATGGCACAACTAGTCCTTGTGTTTTATAAGCCTATTAAACCTAAATTGGACCCTGCCATATCATTGGACCCCTGTCATTTATAATTTTGAACCCCCTTGAGTATTAGCCTGCCAAGTCAAATTTGGTTTGAATCCTCCCTACGCGCCAAAAAGAAATCATCTCCTTCCATAACTGCTTTCTGCAAAAACCTTGAACACTCCACCCCCCTCCTCACCTTATCCGTTCACATGTCCCCCCTCCAAATATAAGAATCCAAATAACAATAACTCTTCCCTCCTTTTGTACTCAATCTCACATAGCTGTTAAATCCAATTTTCCCGCCAAATATGATCAATGGCCATTATGCTCCCAAAGTCATCCAATGGCCCAAAAATGAAGTGGGATTATCTCAGAGAGGGGAGAGAAATCATCTGGGACTATAAAAAAGAGCAAGAGGAAGGCTAGAGAGGAAGTAGTTAGTTTTAGTTTTTCCTTTAATGTCGTTTTTTACCTAAATGTCTTAGTTTAGTAGAAAAATGTTGTAATTTCATTTCTTTGTATCACATTCAAGTTAAATTCTCATTTTGAAGTGTTGTTAAGTATCAATCAAAGTCTTTATTCAAAATCCAAGTTTAGTGTTTACTGTGGTATTATTCAGTTTCAAATTCTCATGTTTAAGCTTGCAGTAGCTTATATTTTATCTCAAACAATCTTGTATAAGCTTATGTTAGCTTTGTATCAGCTTGCAATCAAGTTTTAAGCAGTTTTATCCCATGGTCAATGAAAGTCAATCTTGGACTCTATGTGAAATGGAAGCTGATATGGGATGTTGCAGTGGTGTAAATGGGTTGGATTAGGCTTAATTAGGATAGGATTGGTCTGGTTTTAGCCTGCTACACCAGCTGGGCTCATGTGAGTAAGTTTCCAAGTTTTCAATTTTCAAGTCAAAAATTGCAGTTTATGGTTGTATGTGTATCTGTGGCAACAATTGGTTTTATTGTGTTCAGTTAGTTGTAACTAGGTAGTTTATACTCAGTTAGGTCATTGGTACAAGCTTGATCAGTAGCTAGCCTAGTGTAATTTACATATCAGTTGTGTTAAGGGTGTTTGGAATTGCTGCTTTAACTGACATTTAGGTGTGGTCAGTGGTTTGGACTTGTCTTTCTAGGTTTATTAAGGTCAAATGAACTCATATTAGTCATAATTTTGCACCAACATTTGCCAAAAGTCAATTTTTCTTGAATCTGCCCTTAGCAGCTCCACTGTTGGATTTTCAACAATTCTAAAGTTTGTTTTGTGTTCCAAATTCATGGAGCTAGTTGTTTTCAGTCTCATTTCATCATAATATGTCATTTTCAGTTGGGAAATCATGATCAAAATCCAAAATAGTCAATTTTTCAATTCTAGTAAAAAAGTCAAATAGTGCAAAAGCTCAGTTTTGGCTTAGCTAAGTTGATTTTTCTTAACTTCATCTTTGAGCCAAATTCATTGGAACTTGTTGTTTTAAAAAGCTCATCTGGTCTACTTTCTTATTAGCAATTTTGTAGATTTTTATAATTTTTTTATAAGCTGCAAAATAGCTTATGGATTTGGTCTCAGATTCTGAATGTGCCCTGTGCACTGAACTATCAGTGTGACAGGAAATTGCAGAGCTGTCCACAAGCTCATAAAAGCTTGTGAGTAGCTCATTTTTGGTTTACAAGTACTTTGCTAGGTCAACTAGGGATTGTAATATTTGGTTCCATGTTTTTGGCTTATCCAGTAACTTATTTTTTAGCTGCAAAGTGGTGTTAGGTCCTGTTTGGAAGTTTGATAGCTAAGATTTTGATTTGGTTAATTTGCTTCTAGTCTGAGATTTAGTGTTCATATTTAGTTGCATTAAGTTGGTACAAGTTTGTTTTAGCCTAATTCATGTCCTTGTAGCTTCTGGTTAATTAGTTTAGCTTATAGCTTATTTTCCCTATAATCTTCCCATAGCAGATTCAAAGCAACTTGTATATCAGTGGTTGTAACTTGTTGATTTTAGTTGAATTTGGTCACTTCTAGCATATTTGAGTTCCTGTTTCACTTTGGTAGCTTTTGGTGCCCATTTGCTTATTCAAGTGCTTATTTCAATAAGCACTTGGTCATCAGTTTCATTTTCTTCCAAGCAACCCCATGTTTTTCCATTTTTCATAGCTTCCTAATATTATTTTAGAGTTTTCCTGAAATTTTCATATTTTTCCAAGTTGGTTTGCTATTTTTCTTAATTTAAATCACTTTTTAGCACTTTTTAATTAGCTTTAAATACAAATAATTAAGAAAAGCTTCAAAAAAATATTTTTTCAATTTTCTTAAGTTTAGATAAATATAAAAAGCCAAAAAAGTATTTTTTCCATATTTTTCTTAGTTAAAATTGTATTTTTAGATAATTTAATTAGTTTTTAATAGTTTAAAATTCATAAAAAATAGAAAAATAATCAGAAAAATACAAAAATAGTTTTGAAAATTCTAGTTTGTTATTTTAGACTTTTCTAAATCTTAATTTTATTTTTCTAGCCTTATTTCCTAATTTCTTGTATTTTAGGTAATTATTAAATAGTTAAAAATAGTTTTTAATTAATAATAATTAGATAATTAGTTATAAAAATAATTTTCTTTTTCTCAATATTTTCTTTTATCATTAGGATTGTAAAAATATCATTTTCAAATTTTTAGGCTTAATATTGTGTAAGTTTCACGTTTTTATTTGTACGTTTACGTAATTTTATTTAAACGTAAGTTTTAAGTTTTAAGTTTTAAACGTTCATCAATTTTAAATATAGTGATAGCGTTTATTTAATAGATTTTATCTTTTTAATTTCCTTTAATTTGCATTTAAGCCGTTTTTATTTGTTGGCTTTTTTTCTGTAGCTATAATCATTCCAAATCCCTTTTCCCGTTCAAATCTCTCGATCACTAAACGTTTGATAATCCATTGCACAACTCGCTGGGACATAACGACCCGGGGAAACCCTATACTCCTCAGATCTTCATTGCATTCGTGCTTAAGCAGTTTTAAGCTGGTTACGGTCCGCCATTCACAAGTGGCGGGCTTGTGTGATTTAGCTTGACTGTTTGGCACGCATCAAGGTGTTTGACTCCAGAAGAACTGGACGAACTTTTTACACATTCTTAAAAAAAGTCAAACACCAAAACCTCTTTTGTAAATATTTTTCAAAAATACAAAATACAAAAATATAAAATCTGATAAAATCCAAAAATATTCTTCTATCTTAAAATCAAAAATTGCAAGTACAAATCTTCCGTCAACACTGCGTTCTATCAAACATTTCACAATTTTCCCGAACAAGTGTTGAGGGGGAGACAGTAAATATTTTTCAGTTTCATAAAACCTTGTACTTGCATGTTACCTAAAATATGTTGTTTCTTCAGAAATGGTGGATATGTTTCTTGTTAAATAGTCTCCTAAGACTTAAATGTTATTTAAAATTTCATCATTCCAAAAGTCGAGGGGGAGTATTGTTAAGTTTCTTTCCCAAAATAAGTTTTTTCTAACCAAAGTGGAAGCTAATGGGTCTTGGTTGAAAATGGTTGAGGTGAAGGGACTGATTTTGTCATTTTTGAAAAGTAATTTTTAACAAAACCATCCACCTAACCAAATTCAAAGCATTTACTCTTTTTCATTTATTTCTTCAACCAACTAAGATCCACGGCTCACGTTTTATCCACAAATCCGTTCTACAAAATCAAAAACTGTAAGTGGTAAACGTTTTAGATCATGTTTTTGAACATTGGTTTTAAAATCTTTCATATCCAACGGTTAAAACCTTCAAAACGATTGATTTTGTCTACTACGCGTATGCGTAAGAAAAGGAATTTGCTAAAGTGTGTTTTTGATGTTATGGGTAGTGTGAAAACTTTCATTAACCTGTTTTACACCCATTTACATCATTAAATTCAACCCAAAAACAAGTATTGAACTATTTTGAATTTTTTAGGGTTTATGTTCGATTTGGGGGTTTCACATAAGGTTGTTTTGATGCAATTAGTTGGTCTCTGTAGTGTTAGAACATGCTTAATTACATGAAATAGGCCTTAGATTTCACCCAGAAACAACAAAAAGTTGATAATTTGATTTTAGGTTTTATAGGGTCGTAGTATATGAATCTTTTGATTCGTTGAATATTTTGTGTTAAAAATTGTTGTAGTCTACTCATAAGACCTCTAAGAACATGTTGAAAACAATCTTGATGATTTTCTGTGGTTTCATTTGTTATGCGTAGATTCTAAGTTTAGGGTTTTAGAACTCTTACGTGTAGACTGTTTGTAGCCTATGAGATTAGAATTTATGCTTGTTTTGTGCTTCTGAAAGTGTTAGGATTATTTTGTAATCATGTTGTTATGTTTACTTGTTACAGGTTGATTATGCGTAAAGAATCAGAATTAAGGTGTCCATGATGATTACGCGTATGGAATCCCTTATGCGTAAAGGTTACGCATAAGTGCAATCTTATGCGTAAAACTTACGCATAAGGGTCTACAGTGGGACTACGCGTATCCTGGAAGGATATGCGTAAACTTGGATGTTTATGCCTAAGGGCTACTCTTACGAGTAAACCTTACACGTAACTCCTATTGCCGAGGCTTACGCGTAAGCGTATAAGCTAATGGTACAACTTTACGCATAAGATTTTCTTACGCCTAAGGCTTGCCCTTACGCTTAAGCTTACGCGTACGCCTAAGGCTCCTCGTTTACGCATAAGCTCACATACTTACGTCTAATCCAACTTTTCACTTTATTTTGAAATGTTACGCGTTAAATACTTGTAATAGTTACTCATACGTCACAAAAGCCAAAATGTTACTCATAAGCTATCAAAAGTTGTAATGTTGTGTGTTTAAGAGATATTTAGACATTAAAACTTCAAAATTAACATACTCACGTAACTTATCACATTAACTTCATACAATTGGACTTAATGTGACTTTGGACTCGTAACATTCATAAACATGATAACATTCAATCAAATAATTAGACAATAAAATCAAACTTAGACTAACATAATGTCTTTCGATATATTGGTGCTTTTGTCTCAATACCTTTCAGATCGCGAAATGGACGTCAATCAGGAAAATCTCAATGCTCCTAATGAACTCATGATGGCAGATATCTTCCCTGTGGATTATCACAAAACTATTGGAAATAATAATCTCAGAGTCGACTTTGACAACTTCACCTGCTCTGAATCCTCATGCAGAGTTCCAGTTGACATCCTCAAGGATCATCCGTCTCATGCTATCTAACTCTGCTTCTGTGCCTGAAATCTACATTCATCAGTTCTGGCACACAATGGATAAAATCGACGGTCAAGATGCAATGAATGTGACCATTGGCACCAAAGAAGTCAAAGTTACAGTGGCGGATCTTCGTGTCATTCTTCTTCTACTAGTTATTCGCTCTACTGAATACGTTCCAACTCCAAGTGAAGAGGAAGTATTGAAGTTCATGGTTGAAATTGGATATGACGAAGCTTCTAGAATCATCAACAAGCATTCCAGCGTTGATCTCAAGAACATCCCACAACCCTGGAGGACTCTCTATATCATGATCGCCAAGTCAGTCTCAGGGAGAGATAGTAGACATCAACACCCAAAGCTGATGCATCTTGAAACCTTTTGGGGAATGGTTAATAGGAAACACATTGACTATGCAAGCTTAATTTGGGAAGACATGATGCAACATTATAGGAAGCATGGTTCCAAAATCCCTTTCATCAGATATACAAAATTTCCGATCCACAATCTTCTCGGGAAACACCAGGATATCCCAATGAGAATCATTGACCCTAACACACAATCAATGTTGTATGAGCCTACCTTCAATACTGTGAGATTCAAAGACTCCTCAACTTGTAAACAAGGTGCGTAATTACTTGATTGCTAGATCACTGATGAAATCAAGGTTCTTCCGTCATACCTTCGTTATAAGGAAGCAGTGCGTGCTGGGAGAGTTGGGTTCATGGATGAAAGGACAACTTCAGTGGCTACCACAAGGGCAAGGAGAGCTGGAAGCACTGGAAGCACGGGGAGTACGAATAAGTATAAGAAAAGAAATCCACCTCGTAAGAGGAAAGTCCCAGCTCAGATCGTTCGTCCTAAAGTTGAACTGGAACCAATTCCACAAGACGACGACTCTGAAACAGATTCGGATGATGTGACTATCTACTCTGAAACACAAAAAGATGACACATCTACCCAGAAGTTAGAGGAAAAACCTGCCAGTCCCTCATCCGACAAAGGAAAGAAGCAAGTAGAGGAAGAAGAGGAACAAGACTCAGATGTTGAGTATGGTCCTAAAGATGGAGACAAACAGTATCAGAAAACTCTGAATCAGCTGAGGATGGAGCATGCTGCTAAAGAGTTTAATATTCAACAAACTAAAGGCCTTGGAGGTTCCAGCGGTGGTGTTCCTGCTACATCAGTTCTTGATCTGGTTAATTAACCCGGTAAAGGAACTGATGCCACCACTAAGGAATCAACAGAGCAGCAGCAGCAAGAGGATGATGTAACATTCGACTTTGAAGAAGATGAGAAAGAGACTGATGAGAGAATAACAGATAAAGATCTTGAGGAAGCTGAAAAGGATTGGGCGGAAGAGGAACGTGCTAAGAAAGGTGAAGAAGAACTTGCTAAGAAGGCTGTAGATGAAGCTGCTAAAAAGGCCAAAGAGGAACGCATCAGGATGGAAACAGATAACTACATTATGGACAATCCTGAACACAACCCTCAGCAATCTTCGGAACAACCCCATGATACTCCCCAATCCGAATCATCATCTCACTCATCACCACCACCATCCAAAGAAACAACAACAAAATCATCATCAAAATCGATCAAGAAGAAAGCCGATACTTGGGCATCTCGCACAAAAGCCAAGATCCAGAAGGCATTGAATCAATCTAGAAAACGCAAACAAAGTTTACAAGAATGAAGATTGAACATGTTGGCTGACAAAGTTATTGAGCTTTCTAAGGATATGGAAACGTTTGAAGGAGAACGAGAAAAAATTAAGGCATTTCTCAACAGAGACGTTAAAGGATAAATGGACGAGTAGATCAGGAACTATACTCATCACTTCCTTCTCCAAACTGTCCTTGGAGTGACTAAAGAAATGTTCTCAAAACAACTCTACCCAACACTCAGAACACTGGTCAGGCAAACGATTACCAGTACACCGGTGGTCATGCAAACCTGACTAGTCCCGCCTCACTGAAGCTGATATGATATCACAGTTGATTCTACAGATGTCTCCTCGAGCTCCCACTTTTACACCTGATGAATCAAAGCTCTATGAGTTACTTCTTGCATATCAACTGAAGACAACGTGCAAGGAAGCAGCTGGCCAGGATAAGCGACCAAGAGATGATGATGACACGAATAAAGACCCGAATCCAAAACGTCAAAAGAAGACTGGCGGGTCATCATCATCCATGCCAACACCACCGCCAAAGACCACCACCACATCAACAAGTCAAGCTTCTCAACAACCTCCATCATCTGATAAACCTCGGGATACTGATTCTACACCACCACTGGAGAAGACCGGTGATTACTTTACCTATACCGGTGGTGAAGACGAAGAAATTCCTGAGCCCGAACAACAACCATCACCTCAACCATCACCTAAACAACAACCGGAATCATCCTTCCTAACAAAGAAGAAGAAACCAAGTTCGGTCGTCTCCTGGTTAGACGAAGACGACACAGAGGAGTATGATTGGTTCAGTCAGTTAGTTGATGCGATGCCTAGATTACCAGAAGGTCAAGAACCGGTAGACGGTCGTACAATGGAGCAGGTCAAGATTATCCAAGATCAATTCAAAGTTAAAAATATGACGAAAGGGGAATTGCGCAGGATAAAGAATGACGCGTTCAACTTATTGAAAGACAGATCAAGTAGCGCAATTGAAGTCGAATATATTTGGACAACATTGCCCGTGCAATGTCCAATAACATCGACTGGCTAAATCCCGAATCGAACATCGATGTTTCAAGAAAGGATAACACTCCATACTACACCGATTGGACAAAACCGCTACCAACCATTGGCCGACCCGAGCAACCCAAGATTCCATACCGCTTCTTCTTCAACAACGACCTCGAGTTTCTTCAACACGGCAGAAGCGTCAACAAAAATTATGCTACATCACTCACCTTCAATATTCCAGCTGCAGTTTTTTCTTCCAATATAGCCATTGAAGAAGATGCCACCAAGTTGTATGTTGATGATGAGTGTGTAAATACTCATCATTTTTGGTTAAATCTGAACTGCAAAACGTTTAAAAATGCTCAGAAATGCATCAAAATACTGAAAATATTCCAAAATTTCATTTTATATGTTTCAGATGCAAAATGTTCAAAATCAGATGAAAAATGAGCTAAGTTTGCATAATTGGCAGTTTCAGTCCCCCCAAGTTTCAAAAATTGTCAAAAATAGTCCCTGAGCACATAATTTCAAAAGAAAAATCACCAAAGGTCCTTTTAAAATCATAAGTTGTCAAAATTAGTCCTTTGGTGAAAAATGTCAAAAGTTTTGAGAAATTACAAAATTGGTCCTTCAAGTTTGAAAATTGGCAAAAATGGCCCCTGGAAATTGGAAAATGTCAATTTTAGTCCTTGTACTTTTTGAGATTGTCACTTTTAGCCCTTGGAACAACTTTGCATAATTGGCAGAATAGGTCCCTTAATTTTCAGAAATTACACAAAGGTCCTTGTGTATTTAAAACTCTTTAAACCTTGGTCCCTTGTCAAAACTTAATGTGACCCCTGCCAACCTTTGTGAACCCTGCCTTTCCATTTGACCCTTTGCATTTGACCCCCTTCCACTATTACTACCCTCGGTCAAAATTGGTCAAACCAATACCCAAACCCGCCCATTTTAAATAATAAAACCAGTCACGGGTTTTCCCTTCCCCCCTCCATCATCACCTTTCCTGCAAACACTCCATCATCATCACCCTTATCACTCCAAACACTCAAAGCCAAGGATGCATTTAATGCCTTCTCTAACCTCTCACTCAACCTCCAGCTGTTAAAAACAATTTTGGCGCCAAATTTCAATATACGGCCAAGATCAATCCAACCAATCCAAAGGCCAATATTATTGCTGGGATTCACTCAGAGGAGAGAGATAAGACAGATATGGGTATAAAAAGAGGAGGAAGACAGAGAAGCAAAGGCAGCACTTAGTTTTAATTAAAAATGTATGTCGTTTTTTACATTCAAAAGTCTTAAATATAGTCTTAGTGGTAATTTCAGTTTGGTTGTATCAAATTAGAGTATTTAAATGTATTGCAACTCTTTTTAAGTCTCAATTCAAGTTATTGTTACAATTTCATATTCTTGTCTCACTGTTGAAATTTTCAGTTTCAAACTCTTGTGTACAAGTTCTAAACAGCTTATTTTTGGACTCAAACAAGCTTCTACAAGCTTATTATAGTTTTTTACAAGCTCACAGTTAAGTTTCAAACAAATTTGATCTTGGGTCAACAAAAGTCAAACTGGGGTAAAATTGATGCAGAAATGGAAATGGGTTGATTCTGAGATCAATGGGTTGGTTTTTATAGGCTAGTAGTTCTTGTTTCAATGTTTTCAAGCCATTGTGGCTGGGACCCCTTGTAAGTTAATTTCCATAGTTATTGGATAATCTGCATTTATGGTTCAGATTGGTTTGTATTTGTTTGATTAGTTGTTATTATAGTAGTTAAATTCAGTTTGATTGTCTGCTTAGGCTAGTTTAGCAGTTAGCTTTGTTTTTACTTGCAAATCAGTGTTTACAAGGGTGTTTGGATTTATGGCTTAAACTGTCCTAAAGGTTTAATCAGTGGTTAGAACTTGTTGTGCCAAGCTTATTTAGCATAATTGAACTCATTTGAGTCATTAACTTGAGCCTGCAAACACTGAAAGTCAAAAGCATACTAAATCTGTCTCAAATGCTTAACTGTTGTGATCTTGGATAAGCAAAGTCTTGTTTTGTGTTTAAATTACATAGAAATAGATTGCATTGAGCTTATTTCATCCATTAACATCATAACCTGTCCATAAATTGGATTCAAAGTTCAATAAAGTCAAAATTTCCAAATTTTCTCAAAAGTCAAAAACTGAAAATGTGGATTTGAGCTCAACTGAGAGGATTTTTAATTGTTTCATTTCTGGGTCAAATCTAGTGGAACTTGGTGTTTTAAAAACTTCAGTTGGTCTTAATTCTTATTACCATTTTAGTAGATTTTTGCAATTTTTTTAAAAGCTCCAAACTAGCTTGTCTTTTGGGTCTTAGTTGCCCTGTCACAAAACTCAGCATAAACTGAGTTTTCTCAGTTTTGTGCAGAGATTGCACAGAGCTCATAAGAGCTTGCCAAGGTCTGGAATTTGGTTTACAAGGTCTCACCCAGGTCTACTTTAGGTTCTTTCAGTTGGTTTTTAGTTCAAGCTTATCTAAGTGCTTATTTTTAATCATCAAAGTAGTACCGAGAAACTGTTTTTGCACAATAAGCTCAACACATCAAATCTTATCATTTTGCAATTCAGTGGTTAAAAGCTTGTTGTAACTTGTTGCATTCTGGATATTTTAGCATAATAGAGTTTCTGTAAACAGTTGGTAGCTTTTTGTGGTTCTTGGCTTATTTGAAGTGCTTATTCCATAAGCACTTGGCATAGCAGTCCCATATTCTTGTACACAACCCCTGTTTTTTATATTTTTCCTAGATTCTAAATATAATTTTATACTTTTCTTGAATTTTTCAGATTTTTCCAAGTTAGTTTGCTATTTTTCTTTATTTTAATCAATTTTTAGTACTTTTTAATTAGCATTAAATACAAATAATTCAGAAAAGTTTCAAAAAAATAATTTTTCATTTTTCTTAAGTTAAAATAAATATAAAAAGCCAAAAAAATATTTTTCTAGATTTTTCTTAGTTAAATTTGTATTTTTAAGTAATTTAAGTAGTTTTAAATAGTTTTTAATTCATAAAAAATAGAAAAATAATCAAAAAAATATAAAAATAGTTTTGAAAATTCTCTTTTGTTATTTTAGATTTTTCCAAGTGATAATTTTATTTTTCTAGCTTTATTTCATATTTTCTTGTATTTTAGGTTATTATTTAATAGTTAAAAATAGTTTTTAATTAATAATAATTAATTAAATAGTTATAAAAATAATTTTCTTTTTCTATAAATTTTCTTTTATCATTAGGTTTGTAAAAATATCATTTTCATATTTTTAGGATTAATATTGTGTAAGTTTCACATTTTTATTTTGTACGCCGCGTAGTTTTAAATTCTAGTTTTATAAAAATATAAAATCAAAAACATCATTTTGCAAATAGTGATAGCGTTTATTTAATATTTTTTGTCTTTTTAAATTTCCTTTAATTTGCATTTAAGCCTTTGTAATTATAGGCTTGTTCTGTAGTTATAATAATCAGATCTCTTTTCCATTCAAATCTCTCGATCACTATTCGTTTGGTGATTCTTCGCATAGCTCGCTGGGACATAACGACCCGGGGAAACACTATACTCCCCTGATCTTCATTGAGTCTGTGCTTGAACTGTTTTAAGTTTGTTACGGTCGGCCATTCACAAGTGGCCGGCTTGAGTGATAAAACTTGACGGTTTGGCACAGATCAAATTTTTGGCACCGCTGCCGGGGAGCTGTGCTGATTATCTTCCGTTTAGCAGATTAGTAGTTTGAATACTCACTCTTTGTTCATATCATCCATCTCTATCTATATCTATATACATATTTTCTTATAAAAAATCCAAAAACCCAAAAACAGCCAAAAACGTATAAAACACAAAAATATTTTCCTTTTGTTTCTATATATGTATTAAAAAAATAAAAATACAAAAAGATTTGTCGTTTTCTTTAATAAATAACAACATAAAAGATTACCACCGCAAACCAAGGCAGTGTACTACCTAACTGGGGGTACGACCATAATAAGTTCCCGAACTAAAGATTTAAAACTTGCCTTTGTGTCCTTGTGATTGGTGTACCTTTTTCAAAGAAGCCATTCATCTTGTGATTATTGGTTTAAGTTCACTGTTGTTTTGCCTCGATTTTGTGTTAATTGGATTTGTTGTTATATCTACTTATCAGAACCAGAAAACCCATAAAGATTCTTCTCTCCCCATTTTTATAATTCCCTTCATAATTCCCATTTCTCTCCTTAACTCTGAGTTTCCTTAGAGTTAACTCTAGTGTATGCGCACTCGCTCTTCTAGATCTGTAAGCCCATTTCGTGAGCTTGTCAAGATTCCAAGAAGGCGTGTCCGTAGACTTTCTGCTCCATCAGTCGGATCTGAGATCCGGACTGCTCACACTACTTCCGTTATCATGGCGGAAGAACGCCCTATGTGTGAGCTTCTCCAGGCACCCATCGACGGGTATGGAGATGCTATTGTTGTACCAGCCATTGTGGCTGAAAATTTTGAACTCAAAACCGGGTTACTGAATCTTGTAACCTCAAATCAATTCTACGGTTTTGAGCGGGATGATCCTCATGCTCATATTCGATGGTTTAACAAGATTGCATCTACCATCAAATACAAGAATGTCCCTACTGATGCTGTTAAGCTTCTTCTGTTCCCATTTTCTCTTGAGGGACAAGCCCGGATTTGGCTTGAAAAACAACCCCCTCAGTCAATTGAGACATGGGAAGACCTGGTGAAGAAATTTGTGAATGAATTCTATCCACCTTCCAAAACCACGAGTCTTAAAAATGAAATCATCAAGTTTACACAAAAGTTTGATGAATCCTTCAGTGAATCGTGGGATCGTTTCAAGGAATTGCTTCGCAAATGTCCTCACCACGGTTTCTCCAAGTTGATGCAACTCGATACGTTCTACAATGGAGTGAGTCAATCTGATCAAGATTCTCTCAATTCCTCCGCTGGAGGAAATTTCCTGAGCAAAACTGTCAAAGAAGCTTTAGCGATCATTGAAAACAAGTCTAAAGTCCGCACTGCACGAAGCAAGCCGGTTGTTTCCCAAATCAGTGTTGGTCCTTCTTCTTCTTCATCGCCCGTGAGTCAATCTAGCACCGATGCTAAGATTGACAAACTCACGGAAGCCATACAAGCTTTGGTTCTCTCCAACCAAAAGAAAGTCTCTTTTCCACAAACTTCACCTCCTGCTGAAGTTAAGAAAGTGGAAGTCTGTGTTACCTGTGGTGGCCCCCATGCTTATTACAATTGTATGGCCACCGATGGTAACCCTTTTGAAGCTAATGCTGTGGGCGGGATTTCTAATCAAGGAGGCAACCAATATCGTGCTCCTATAGACCCGAACCACCGTCCTAACCACTACCCTGGACCTCCCGGTTTCAACCAAAACCGTAATCAAAATCAGAATAGACCAAACCAAGGTTTCCAAAACCAAGGTAATTTCAGTCCAAACAACGGTTTTCAAAATCAGAATCAAAATTTCCAACACCAAGGAAATTTCAATAGAAACCCAGGTCAGGGAAATTTCAACCCAGGGTATTTTCATGCAAACAATCAAGGAAATTTTCAAAATCAAGGCCCTAATCCTAACAATAGAGGCCAGAATTTTCCTGTGCAAACTCAAGCCATTGTTCCAACTGGACCATCATCTGATGAGTTGTTGAAACAATTCATGAAATCCCAAGAGGAAATGAATCGGTTGTTGGTCAGCCAGATTTCTGACATTAAGATGTCTTTAAATGATCGACCCTCGGGCTCAGGTACTTTACCTAGCAACACGATCGCTAATCCGAGGGGCGATGCAAAGGCGATCACAACCAGAAGTGGTACTTCATATCATGGACCCGCTATTCCTACTACCTCTTCTTCTTCTCTCCCGAAGGTAGTGGAAAGTGAACCTGAGGCAACAAAGGACAAGGAACTTCCTACTAATAACGGAAGTACCAGCAATGTCCATCCTCAGGTTGTCCCGAAACCCAATACCAAACCTGGAGTTGTTTTTGAACCTCCAGTTGGTAACCCCAAATCCAAAACTTCTATTCCTTACCCCTCACGTTTACATGAGCAAAAGCTCCGCGAAAAAGCTAGTCATCAAATGGAAAAATTCTTTCAAATTTTCCAAGAACTTCATTTTGACATAAGCTTCGCGGATGCCATCATGTTGATGCCCAAGTTTGCATCTACTCTCAAACACTTGTTGAGCAATAAGGAAAAGTTGTTTGAAATGGCTAAGACTCCTTTGAATGAGAATTGCTCAGCAGTCTTGTTAAAGAAGCTTCCCGAGAAGCTGGGAGATCCCGGAAAATTTCTTCTTCCTTGTGTTTTTCCTGGGATGATTGAATGCTTTGCCCTTGCCGATCTTGGTGCAAGCATCAATCTGATGCCTTATTCAGTGTGGAAGAAACTTTCTCTTCTGGAACTCATTCCTACCTGCATGACTCTTGAGCTTGCAGATCGTTTTATCTGGCGTCCTCTCGGCATCGCCGAGGATGTATTCGTGAAAGTAGGAAAGTTCCATTTTCCAGCTGACTTCGTGGTTGTTGATTTCGATGCCGATCATCGGGTTCCTCTCATTGTTGGACGAGGATTCTTGAGAACGGGCCGTGCTCTTATTGATGTATTCGAGCAAGAAATCACTTTACGTGTGGGTAATGAAGCTGTTACCTTTAACCATGATCAAACTTCAAGGTACTCCTCAAATTATGATACTGAATCAATTAATCGAGTCGATTTAATTGATATTGCTTCAGAGGAGTACTCTCAAGAGTTTCTTGGTTATCTTTATAATTCTGTGAGTGGGAATTCCACCACATCTTCCCAACCAATCATTGCCGACTCTTCCCCCTCTCTCACTCCGTTTGAGGGAGGTGACTTCCTTCTGGAAGAGATCGATGAATTTCTTGCTATTGATGAATCAATTCCGCCTGGAATTGATGGTGTTTATGATTCGGAGGGAGATATTCTTTATCTTGAGCAATTGCTTAATGAAGATCCATTACCTTCCCTCCCTCCGAAAGAAATCACAATTGAGGAAATCAAATCAGTACAAACATCTACTGAAGAATTTCCCGAGGTTGAACTTAAGGACCTACCTCCTCATCTCGAGTATGCATTCTTGGAGGGTGATGATAAATTGCCCGTCATAATAGCTAAAGACTTGACTGAGGAGGAGAAGACTGCTCTCATAAAGGTCTTGAAGTCACACAAGCAAGCAATTGCTTGGAAACTCTCCGACATTAAGGGTATCAACCCTGAGTTCTGTACTCACAAAATCTTAATGGAGGATGACTTCAAACCAGCAGTCCAACATCAGAGAAGGGTGAATCCTAAGATTCACGAGGTTATCAAACAAGAGGTTCTCAAACTTCTTGATGCCGGTTTAATCTACCCGATCTCTGATAGTCCTTGGGTTAGCCCAATTCATTGCGTTCCAAAAAAGGGTGGCATTACTGTTGTCACAAATGAAGAAAACGAGTTGATTCCAACTCGATTGGTTACGGGATGGCGTGTGTGCATTGACTATCGCAAGTTAAACGAAGCCACCCGTAAAGACCATTTTCCTCTACCCTTCATGGACCAGATGCTTGAGAGATTAGCAGGGAACGAATACTATTGTTTCCTTGATGGTTTATCGGGTTACTTTCAGATCCCCATTGATCCGCTGGATCAAGAAAAGACCACATTCACCTGCCCATACGGGACATTTGCCTACAGACGTATGCCTTTTGGATTATGTAATGCTCCTGACACGTTCCAACGATGTATGATGGCAATTTTCCACGACATGATCGGGGAAACTATGGAGGTGTTTATGGATGACTTCTCGGTCATTGGGGACTCGTTTCATACATGTCTCTCCCATTTAGACAAAATGCTAAAGTGGTGTGAAGACACCAATCTATGTCTAAACTGGGAGAAGAGCCACTTTATGGTCAAAGAAGGCATAGTCCTTGGCCATAAGATTTCAAAAAACGGGATTGAGGTAGATAGAGCAAAAGTTGATGTTATTGCTAAACTACCTCATCCTACTACCATCAAAGGTATTAGGAGTTTTCTAGGTCATGCCGGGTTCTATCGTAGATTCATACAAGATTTCTCTAAAATCGCTCGGCCTATGACCCATCTTCTCGAAAAAGATGCTCTTTTTATCTTTTCTCCTGAGTGCATCGAAGCTTTTGAAACATTAAAGAAAAAGCTTACGGAAGCACCCATTCAAGTTGCCCCCGACTGGGATTTACCCTTTGAGCTCATGTGCGATGCAAGTGATTTTGCTATCGGTGCAGTCTTGGGGCAACGAAAAACCAAACATTTTCAGCCTATCCACTACGCAAGCAAAACTATGACTGAAGCTCAAACCCATTACACCACTACAGAAAAAGAATTATTAGCTGTGGTGTATGCGTTTGAGAAGTTTTGGCCATACCTTATCTTGACCAAATGCGTGGTGTATACGGATCACTCGGCTCTCAGATATCTCTTTGCAAAACAAGATGCAAAGCCGAGATTGCTCCGTTGGGTTCTCCTCCTGCAAGAATTTGATATCATTATACGTGATAAAAAAGGAGCTGAGAACCTGGCTGCTGATCATCTGTCCCGATTAGAGAACCCTCACCAAAATGTGTTCGAGAAAAAGGAAATAAATGAAACATTTCCTCTCGAAACACTCAATGTGGTTTCTTTTCGTGGAGACTCTTCTACCCCATGGTTTGCTGACTTTGCAAATTACCATGCGGGTAACTTTGTGGTTAAAGGGATGTCGTCCCAACAGAAAAATAAATTCTTTAAAGATGTGAAACATTATTTCTGGGACGACCCCTACTTGTTTAAAATTTGTGCGGATTAAGTCATCCGGCGATGTGTGTATGGTCAGGAAGCCATTGACATTCTCAAGGCTTGCCATTCTTGACCTACGGGGGGACATCATAGCCCCAACTACACCGCCAAGAAGGTGTTTGATTCCGGATTCTATTGGCCCACGATTTACAAGGATGCCCATGAATTCGTCAAAACCTGTGACGCTTGTCAACGTCACGGGAATATCTCACAAAGAAATGAAATGCCGCAAAACGCCATTCAAGTGTGTGAGATTTTTGACATATGGGGCATTGACTTTATGGGGCCATTTCCTTCTTCTCGCGGTAATAAGTACATACTCGTGGCCGTTGAATACTTGTCAAAATGGGTTGAAGCAAAAGCTTTACCCACCAACGATGCCCGAGTTGTTGTGAAATTCTTGAAATCTCTTTTTGCTAGGTTTGGAACTCCACGAGCCATAATCAGTGATCGTGGTACGCATTTCTGCAATGACCAGTTTGATAGAATCATGCAGAAGTATGGTGTAACTCACCGTCTCTCTACTGCATACCACCTCCAAACAAGTGGGCAAGTGGAAGTTCCTAACCGGGGGATAAAAAGAATTCTTGAGAGGACGGTTGGCGAAAACCGTGCCTCTTGGTCGGATAAGCTAGATGACGCACTCTGGGCCTTCCGTACAGCTTATAAAACATCCATCGGGTGTACTCCATACAAGCTTGTATACGGGAAGGCATGTCATCTACCGGTTGAGCTTGAGCACAAGGCATACTGGGCCTTGAAGCATGCCAACTTTGATATTCAGACAGCTGGTGATCACCGGAAAGTTCAAATGAATGAATTAAATGAACTCTGTGATCAAGCATACGAGAACTCTTTGATCTATAAACAATAGACAAAGAAGATTCATGACTCAAAAATCAAGAACCGCGTTTTCAACGTCGGTGATCGAGTCCTTCTTTTCAACTCAAGATTGAAGATTTTCTCGGGAAAATTAAAATCCCGCTGGTCTGGACCATTTACTATCACTAAAGTCTTTCCATATGGAACCATTGAGTTATCTCAACCCGATGGTCCAAACTTTAAAGTGAATGGTCATCGGTTGAAGCATTACTTTGGAGAGGACATTCCTCCTGTGGTTGTCCCGGATCTTCAAACTTTCCCCATGAACCAATGAATGCGGGGATCGAGTCAAGCTAGCGACTCAGTAATCAAAAACAGTAGCATGCCATATGGGTTTTCACCCATATTTATGACTTCTTTCTATCTTTCTACCACCCTAGTGTGGGGGGGGGGGGGGGGGGGTTGCCCCACATGTTGTGTATATAAGTTTTCTCAAAAAAAAAAAAAAAAAAAAAAAAAAAAAAAAAATCTCTTTCAAAATAATGGCCGTAGTATTTCCCTTTTACGTTCTTTGTTTCGGAATAACCGCCGGTACTTTGAATATTGAGGGCAATATTCATTTCTAAGTGTGGGGGGGAATTCTCACGAATTTTATCATGTAATTATACCGCCTAATTCCCCCGTTTTTGGCCAAAATTTTTTTTGGAGTAAGTGTTTTTGCACTTACTCAATTGGTTATCAGTCCGCCATGTCTAAAAAACAAAAGGATTGGCTAATCCAGGAGCAAACGGCTCTTGGTAAAGATATCTCAAATCCGTTGACGGCTTGCAATTTGCCAAAAATTGTATGGTATTCAGCTCACCATATCCTTAAAAGTGAAGAGTTGGCTAGCCCGCAAGTTTATGGCTTGTGGTAAAGGCAGTTGGAAATCCATAATTGGTAATCGACTCACCAAAGATAATGTTGATAATTTATCTAAGAGTTGGCTAGTCCAGAAGCAAACGGCTTCTGGTAAAGACAAATCAAATCCGTTGGAAGCTGGTGGTTTGCTCAAAATCACATGGTTATCGGTGTACCATGGTTCTTACTTGAACTGAAACATTTGGCTACTCCAGAAGTAATGGCTTTTGGTAAAAAGATTCAAATCCATTAAGTTTTTCTCAAAAGATTGCAAGGGACTAGCAATAGTTTAGTATGGGGGATTGATGAGTGTGTAAATACTCATCATTTTTGGTTAAATCTGAACTGCAAAACGTTTAAAAATGCTCAGAAATGCATCAAAATACTGAAAATATTCCAAAATTGCATTTTATATGTTTCAGATGCAAAATGTTCAAAATCAGATGAAAAATGAGCTAAGTTTGCATAATTGGCAGTTTCAGTCCCCCCAAGTTTCAAAAATTGTCAGAAATAGTCCCTGAGCACATAATTTCAAAAGAAAAATCACCAAAGGTCCTTTTAAAATCATAAGTTGTCAAAATTAGTCCTTTGGTGAAAAATGTCAAAAGTTTTGAGAAATTACAAAATTGGTCCTTCAAGTTTGAAAATTGGCAAAAATGGCCCCTGGAAATTGGAAAATGTCAAGTTTAGTCCTTGTACTTTTTGAGATTGTCACTTTTAGCCCTTGGAACAACTTTGCATAATTGGCAGAATAGGTCCCTTAATTTTCAGAAATTACACAAAGGTCCTTGTGTATTTAAAACTCTTTAAACCTTGGTCCCTTGTCAAAACTTAATGTGACCCCTGCCAACCTTTGTGAATAATGCCTTTCCATTTGACCCTTTGCATTTGACCCCCTTCCACTATTACTACCCTCGGTCAAAATTGGTCAAACCAATACCCAAACCCGCCCATTTTAAATAATAAAACCAGTCACGGGTTTTCCCTTCCCCCCTCCATCATCACCTTTCCTGCAAACACTCCATCATCATCACCCTTATCACTCCAAACACTCAAAGCCAAGGATGCATTTAATGCCTTCTCTAACCTCTCACTCAACCTCCAGCTGTTAAAAACAATTTTGGCGCCAAATTTCAATATACGGCCAAGATCAATCCAACCAATCCAAAGGCCAATATTATTGCTGGGATTCACTCAGAGGAGAGAGATAAGACAGATATGGGTATAAAAAGAGGAGGAAGACAGAGAAGCAAAGGCAGCACTTAGTTTTAATTAAAAATGTATGTCGTTTTTTACATTCAAAAGTCTTAAATATAGTCTTAGTGGTAATTTCAGTTTGGTTGTATCAAATTAGAGTATTTAAATGTATTGCAACTCTTTTTAAGTCTCAATTCAAGTTATTGTTACAATTTCATATTCTTGTCTCACTGTTGAAATTTTCAGTTTCAAACTCTTGTGTACAAGTTCTAAACAGCTTATTTTTGGACTCAAACAAGCTTCTACAAGCTTATTATAGTTTTTTACAAGCTCACAGTTAAGTTTCAAACAAATTTGATCTTGGGTCAACAAAAGTCAAACTGGGGTAAAATTGATGCAGAAATGGAAATGGGTTGATTCTGAGATCAATGGGTTGGTTTTTATAGGCTAGTAGTTCTTGTTTCAATGTTTTCAAGCCATTGTGGCTGGGACCCCTTGTAAGTTAATTTCCATAGTTATTGGATAATCTGCATTTATGGTTCAGATTGGTTTGTATTTGTTTGATTAGTTGTTATTATAGTAGTTAAATTCAGTTTGATTGTCTGCTTAGGCTAGTTTAGCAGTTAGCTTTGTTTTTACTTGCAAATCAGTGTTTACAAGGGTGTTTGGATTTATGGCTTAAACTGTCCTAAAGGTTTAATCAGTGGTTAGAACTTGTTGTGCCAAGCTTATTTAGCATAATTGAACTCATTTGAGTCATTAACTTGAGCCTGCAAACACTGAAAGTCAAAAGCATACTAAATATGTCTCAAATGCTTAACTGTTGTGATCTTGGATAAGTAAAGTCTTGTTTTGTGTTTAAATTACATAGAAATAGATTGCATTGAGCTTATTTCATCCATTAACATCATAACTTGTCCATAAATTGGATTCAAAGTTCAATAAAGTCAAAATTTCCAAATTTTCTCAAAAGTCAAAAACTGAAAATGTGGATTTGAGCTCAACTGAGAGGATTTTTAATTGTTTCATTTCTGGGTCAAATCTAGTGAAACTTGGTGTTTTAAAAACTTCAGTTGGTCTTAATTCTTATTACCATTTTAGTAGATTTTTGCAATTTTTTTAAAAGCTCCAAACTAGCTTGTCTTTTGGGTCTTAGTTGCCCTGTCACAAAACTCAGCATAAACTGATTTTTCTCAGTTTTGTGCAGAGATTGCACAGAGCTCATAAGAGCTTGCCAAGGTCTGGAATTTTGTTTACAAGGTCTCACCCAGGTCTACTTTAGGTTCTTTCAGTTGGTTTTTAGTTCAAGCTTATCTAAGTGCTTATTTTTAATCATCAAAGTAGTACCCAGAAACTGTTTTTGCACAATAAGCTCAACACATCAAATCTTATCATTTTGCAATTCAGTGGTTAAAAGCTTGTTGTAACTTGTTGTATTCTGGTTATTTTAGCATAATAGAGTTTCTGTAAACAGTTGGTAGCTTTTTGTGGTTCTTGGCTTATTTGAAGTGCTTATTCCATAAGCACTTGGCATAGCAGTCCCATATTCTTGTACACAACCCCTGTTTTTTATATTTTTCCTAGATTCTAAATATAATTTTATACTTTTCTTGAATTTTTCAGATTTTTCCAAGTTAGTTTGCTATTTTTCTTCATTTTAATCAATTTTTAGTACTTTTTAATTAGCATTAAATACAAATAATTCAGAAAAGTTTCAAAAAAATCATTTTTCATTTTTCTTAAGTTAAGATAAATATAAAAAGCCAAAAAAATATTTTTCTAGATTTTTCTTTGTTAAATTTGTATTTTTAAGTAATTTAAGTAGTTTTAAATAGTTTTTAATTCATAAAAAATAGAAAAATAATCAGAAAAATATAAAAATAGTTTTGAAAATTCTATTTTGTTATTTAGATTTTTACAAGTGATAATTTTATTTTTCTAGCTTTATTTCATATTTTCTTGTATTTTAGGTTATTATTTAATAGTTAAAAATAGTTTTTAATTAATAATAATTAATTAAATAGTTATAAAAATAATTTTCTTTTTCTATAAATTTTCTTTTATCATTAGATTTGTAAAAATATCATTTTCATATTTTTAGGATTAATATTGTGTAAGTTTCACATTTTTATTTTGTACGTCGCGTAGTTTTAAATTCTAGTTTTATAAAAACATAAAATCAAAAACATCATTTTGCAAATAGTGATAGCGTTTATTTAATATTTTTTGTCTTTTTAAATTTCCTTTAATTTGCATTTAAGCCTTTGTAATTATAGGCTTGTTCTGTAGTTATAATAATCAGATCTCTTTTCCATTCAAATCTCTCGATCGCTATTCGTTTGGTGATTCTTCGCATAGCTCGCTGGGACATAACGACCCGGGGAAACACTATACTCCCCTGATCTTCATTGAGTTTGTGTTTGAACTGTTTTAAGTTTGTTACGGTCGGCCATTCACAAGTGGCCGGCTTGAGTGATAAAACTTGACGGTTTGGCACAGATCAGTTGACAAAGTGGTGGACTATGACCTCGATGCGCAATACGGAATTCACCATTGGCCACCAAGGAGAAGATTGTATTACAGAAGCTCCCAAGTTCAAAGGTCGAACAAGGAGGTTAATAGTGATAAGAAGATCGTTGCTATCATAAAGGTCACATTGGCAACAAAATGGGATTATTCATTCTTGATAGAGATCAAGGTCAAGCGACAAGATGAAAAAGAAAATGACTTTACTGAAGCAGATTTCTCGAGATTGTCACAAAATGACATCGAAGATATGTACCTTGCAAAGGTACAAGGACAGATGAGACACTTCTCAACAGAAATTCAACTTCAGTACATGATAAAATCAAATTATCCTGAATATTAACTGTCAATTTCCCCCGATAATGCTTGTAATTTATATCATTTATATGGATTTACGCTTGTTTTCCATTATATTCCACTTTTAGGTAAATTACGAGCATTGGAGCTAAAGAGACGCGGAATTGGAGAGTTATTAAAGATTTATCATAGTATGCTCACTTTGAAGAAGTTACGGCGTAACTCATCTCTCACATTACGCCGTAACTAAAGCGTGACTCAGAAAACCAACTTATCAGAAGATTACGGCGTAACTCTCCCAAAGATTACGACGTAACCATATTAGGTCAAATGAGGTTCCGCGCCGCTGATAATTACGCCGTAACTCATGCATCAACTACGGTGTAACCAAGATTTATTGAAGATACGGCGTAACCCCTTCTAAGGTTATGCCGTAACCAGTAGATCTAGTGCAATTTACGAAGAAGTTATATGTTACGGCATAACTATTTTATTAGTTACACCGTAACCAAGATCTGGCCTATAAATACCCTATGATTTCCAGCATTTCAAAGCATCCCCATTTCACACACAACAATCAGAGAACGTGAGAAGAGGCCAAAGGCAGATCTAGAGGAGCATACGAAGCTATCTCCAAGGGAGAAATCACTCCCCTGCGATAAGCATTAGCTTTTTATCTTTTCTTTACTTTCGATTCATGTATTTCGTAACATTAAACATTGAGTTGATTTGTATGGTTAATATGAGCGGCTAAGCACCTCTTGGTGCTGGCCTAGTTATGATTCCTTAATTGTTTTGTTTGCGTTTACATTACTTCCGTATAATTATTTCTAAGTGTATGCATGCATAGTTTATTGGTAGCTACCCTTGTTTCAGTAGTTTTGAATGGCGGTAGAGGCTAGTTGCTTAGGAGATATGACCAACTGACCCTAAGTGAGTAGACTGAGACGGGAATGGTAAGATATGACCAACTGACTACCCTTTCTGCTTGTGCGATTTGACCAACTGATCACCTATCGTTTGGATGAACTTAAGAATTAGGGGGTGAGTGTCTAAGATGCTAGCGCTCGGGCACTCACTATTATAAGTCTAGCATGTAGCGGAACTTAATGACTCGGCTTAGGGGACCAGGAACAACTGGACTTATGAAGGGACACCTGACTTCTTCAGTGGTGGCATCTTTGCTGATAGGTTATGGAGAACTGACCAAATCCTGTCCTCTCAAATTTGACCCCACCTGAAGTAATTGGAAGTATTTAGACGTAAACATTACTAGCTAGGATAAGTAACTAGGTTAGCACCACTCTCCTCTATTTATCACATCTTTGCCTTTATTTGCTTTAGTAGTTAATTAGTTAATTCGATATCAAAACCATCTTAAAATCTGTGACACCTAGACTTAGTATTAATCCACACACATAGCTCTTGGGACGACCTCGGTTTTACCGAATACTACACTACACACGACCGGGTACACTGCCCGCTAGTGCATTAGGGTAGACCATAAATATAACGAGACATTATAAATATTAAAACCTAGTCAGTAAAACCTGCATCAGTACATCACAGCCCTACTGATCTTCATTCAAAGCAAAGTGATTCAAGAACGTGTTGAAGATTTATAACTTGCGGTCGAATCATACCAAAAGCAGATTAATCTTACACAACTGTTGCTACACTTTCCCAACATTAATCAACTATCTCAGTACACTATCTTGGAGAAACCAAAGTTTGGGGTCGTCTACCGTAGTGAGCTTCATCATAATTGCTTCATGGCATACGAAGAAATCCACAAATTTTGTGATCATACGTTGAAAATGGTTCGGGATGGGTTAGCTTACCGGTTAAAGGATATTCATGAAGGTATTGGTTCGAAGAAGAGGTGGAACTCGGAAGAAAGAAAGGAAGATCGCAGGATCATTAAAAGGCTAGATGAAAGGTTGTTCCATCGAGATCAGATGAGGAGATTGGAAAGCTATGTGGGAGGACGACAGAGTTTCTCTATCTCATCGTTTCAACGTGAAGAGAAAGTCCCCGGTCATGTGTAATTGTTGGGTACTCCTTAAACACTTTTAATTGGTTTTTGATTGATGATTTATTTATGCAATATGGTTTGTACATAAATAGCAGTGTACAACCCGTACTTGTGATGAAAGGACCCTGTGGTACGCTTTAGTTCCACAATCCTTATAAAAGGAGCAAAAGCTTCTTCCTCTTGAGTAAAATTTATCAAACTTTCAAAACTTTTCAAAATTTTGCTCAAAAGAACAAGTACACTCTCTCGTGTTTCCAAAACCTCAAAAGTTAAATATTACTTGTTGAGGGGGAGTATTTGCAAAATGTCTTTGTTCAAACAATATTCTTCGTGGAAATCTTCCCACAAAACTCGAAATGGTCATATTCGATATCAAATTTCATCAAAAATAACATTAATATGCCATTTTTTAGGGGGAGAAAAATTGTGTGATACAAATATATTGGATTGTGATTGAATCTAAGTGTGAAAGACTCGACACTCTAAACTCTAGATAAATTGAAACAAACAAACATAAATTTAAAGATAGATGTAGGATGGTAGCCCGTATATTTTTTTCATTTTTTTTCTTTTCTCTTTTTTTTTTTTTTTTTTTTTTCAATTTTTTTTTTCATACACTTTTTCTCTACCATCCTCTACGATAATATCAAAATAATAGGGATTTATAGGCACATCCCTACACTTGAGTTTTTATTACTCTAACACTAATTTTAAATGTCAGTAACTCGAAAAGACTTGAGGGGGAGAAAAATTTTGTGATACAAATATATTTGCGTAATAATGTACTCCAAGTGTTTTGATCTTTTCAATTCGGGTCAAATTAGTGTTAGAGTAATAAAAACTCAAGTGTAGGGATGTGCCTATAAATCCCTATTATTTTGATATTATCGTAGAGGATGGTAGAGTAAAAGTGTATGAAAAAAAAATTGAAAAAAATAAAAAAAAAAAAAAAAAAAAAAAAAGAGAAAAGAAAAAAAATGAAAAAATATACGGGCTACCATCCTACATCTATCTTTAAATTTATGTTTGTTTGTTTCAATTTATCTAGAGTTTAGAGTGTCGAGTCTTGGCTTAGCAACGCCATTCTTCTCATGCTTGTAACATAAAGATTTTTGACTTGCCACCACTAACTCGCCTATCCCACCAAACCCTTTGTTTCCCTACCGTAAGCCTAACGTTACAACCCTTTAAAAGACCTCTTGGATAGTTTTTCCTAGGTGCTTATTCCAAAGCGATGGAGGTTTGATCTAGTCTCAAGCCTATGGTAATCTATATACTAGGACCGGTTAATGAGTGTTTATCTTCCATTTCCAACTTGATATATTTCATATACACCCGAGAGATGAGAGTATCCAAACACCACTTGTGAGGTGCTAGTATGTAATTTCCGTGCTTGTTATGACTTTTGCAGGGCTTATACGTGTTGTGAATTGTTCTAAACTAATGCTTCATGACCCCTAACTTATAAATTAATTGGCTAAAAACACATTTGCTTGAGGATAAGCAAATACCAAGTGTAGGGATATTTGATAAGGATTTAAAAGGTACACTTTTGAAGGGTCCTTTAAGCCCTTAATTGATCACTTTTGTATCCGTTACTACTTAATTTCATTCCTTTTCACTTTTTAGGTCTCTTGAAAGCAAATTGCTGGAATGACACTTATTCGGACGAAAAGGCGCGAATATACGAAGAAAATGGCCAAAGTCAAGAATCGAGACACTAAAGGTGCTGGAACTGAAGGGGACGGTGTCACAGCTTAATAGCGACGCCGTAGCGACACACCTTGAGACAACTCAGAGAGCAAATTACTATTTTACAAATGATGGCAACAGGTTTAAAAGAGTAGGGCGTCACAACTAAGACGGCCTAGATTTGGATCCCGACGGCGTCACAAGCATAAGGTGACGTCGTCACAGAGTTGACGTGGCCAAGACGAAAACCTAATGGCGGCGACCCGACGGCGTCACAATTAAAGAGTGACGTCATCGCATATTGTAACTCTATATATAGAATTTGAATTTTCAGTATTTTAAAGAGGTAGTTTTGTGGAGTAAATCCTAAACCGAACATAGGCTGTTGATAAGGATTTAAAAGGTACCTTTTTGAGGGGGTCATTTAAGCCCTTAATTGATCACTTTTGTATCCGTTACTACTTAATTTCGTTCCTTTTCACTTTTTAGGTCTCTTGAAGGCAAATTGCTGGAATAACACTTATTCGGACGAAAAGGCGCGAATATACGAAGAAAATGGCCAAAATCGAGAATCGAGATACTCGAGCTACTGGAACTGAAGGGGACGGCGTCAGGTTCTATTTGTGATGCCGTCAGAACATGTTTTGTGACGACTCAGTAGCCAAATTGCTTATTTACAAGTGACGGCATTAGGTTTTAAAAGAGTAGGGTGTCGCAGCTTAGACGGCCTAGATTTGATCCAGACGGCGTCAGAGACTGAAGGCGACGACGTCACAGGCATAAGGTGATCCCGTCACAATGATAACTTGGCCAAGACGAAAACCTAATGACGGCGACCGGACGGTGTCACAATTAAAGAGTGACGCCATCGCAGTTTGTAACACTATATATAGAATCCGAATTTTTCAGTTTTGAGGAGGTAGTTTTGTGGAGTAAAAACCTAAACCGAACCAAGGCTATCTTATACAGTATTTTAGGGTTCCATACCCTATCTTACATTAAGATAAGTGTTTTACTTCATTAATTCAATTATGTATTCAATTGATTGTGTGTATGCTTGCATGTTCTCCATGTCCGGCTAAATTACTTGTGTGTTTGCTTAGGTAATATGAAACCTAGTTATTGAATATTGATTGGTTGTCTCTTATCTTAATTGTGATTGACCTAGTATTGCGATAGGTCATTCGTTGTGTTGTTAATGCTTGATTAATCTTTGTTGAACCTTAGCATATAGTTACTAGTGAAATTGTAGGCTAAACATCCAAAGAATACCTTAGTGTTAAGTTTATGAATCCTAGAGATTTCGTAGTCATTAACCTTTGGTAGCTTCAAAGAGTTAGGGATAAACGCATACCCTACGACCTTAGAAACACAACGCGTTAAGAATAAGGACATGACAATTCAACCATCAATAGGAGATAACTAGGGAGTAATAAAATCTAAGTAAACACATTTTTAATCATCATACGAGAACACAACAATAGACATAGACTACACCCTAGCTTAGTTAATTAGATAATTAGATAAGTAGAGTAATCGGTAGAAATACCAACCCCCAAATCCAAACCCCGAGATTCGTACCTTTCCATTTCCTAAAAAAGATAACAAAAATAATCTTCCTCAACCCCAACCTTAGCGTAGTAACTTCTCACTAGCATTCCTATTCCCCTAGAGAACTATATCAATACCCGTGGCTTACCCTAATATTACACTACAATGATTAGGTTCACTGCCTAGGGTGTTGAAAAACTTGCTCGACAAAAAGGAAGTTCCTTTGACCTCGAACGCGCTGCGTAAGCGTATCAAGTTTTTGGCGCCGCTTCCGGGGAATAGAATAGCTAGTTAGGAGTCCACCTCGTTTAGGTTTTCTTACTTGATTCATATCAAGTAAGCATTTTTTCTCATTTTTAGATTCCTCGTAGTCTATCCCCCTTCTTCGTGACCTTTGTTAGTAACCCCATCACTTTTCATTATGGAAGGTGATAACCAACCACCACTTAACAACCCGCCACCTAATAAATCACTTTCACTCAAAACCCAACCCAATGACCAACACAACCGCCGAAACCGTTATGTGAGTAGAAACACCGACCTTCAATATTTGCAAAAGGTATTTGATAGCACAATTAGGGAAGCTGTTGAGAAAGTGGTCAGCGCCTCTGTAGTTGGCTCCATGATCAACAGTAATTTGAAAAATGGATTAATGGATAAAAACGTGAATGAGGAGGATAATGCTTATTTCAATCTTTACCCCACTAAGGAAGAGGTTGCATACCATCAATACATAATCGATAATCCCCAATCACCCATCATTAGGATATGTCCAAAGATTAGGAGAGGAAATCCTTGGAACCTCAAAATCCCTTATATGATCGGATATAGGAATGTCGAACATGCTTACATAGATACGGAATCTCCATTAATGTGATGTCATCAGCTATTTACAATGATATTATGAATGAGCAACTTAAGATTAGGAGAGACCCTAAGTATCCAGGTGGGGTTTGCAACTTTGTGAGAAGAGTCAAGGATGTACATGTCTTTATAGGAAATTTCACCTACCTAGTTGATTTTGTGGTCCTAGAAGACAGCGGATGTGTCATTGACTATAGCTTATCCGAAGTAGTGCTAGGAAAACCGTTTGTTGAAAAGTCTAAAATGAGCCATAACAAGTTTGAAGGAACGGTTAGGTTTTAGGAAGGGAACGAGGAGATCACTTATAGGATGCCTTGGAAGACGAACGGATATGGCCCTTTATCCCTTTTTGAACGAGACAACATTAGAGCTTTTGAGGAAAAAAGCGAAGACGATGTTGAAAAAGGTTTGAATTTCATGTGGGAGAAAAGGAGACTTTATTATAAGGATTGCTTGACCCTAGGGCCTAGGTATAGAGTCGATGAAAATTTTGTCAATATGATAGAATTCTCATTGAGAATGAAAAACGAGACCACGACTTCGAGTCTAGCTACAAGACTCATAAATAAAGAAATGCGCTTCGTGGGAGGCAACCCATGCTTAATTTTTTGCTTGTTTGTGTCGTGTATCTTTTATTGATTGTTTATTCTCATGTTTAAATTTGTAAAAATGCTTTATTTTGTCTTTAACCTCGTCTTAATTACATATAAAGATATTTTACATAAGGGATAAGTGTAGGGAGGATTACACACGTTTTTAAAAGTAACGTGAACATGATAATTTCAATTAATTAAAAGATATACATGTGTGTTTGTTCGAGTAAAATGCTTGTATCAAGTCATAATGGATGTTTTGCAGGAAATTTTTCCAGATTTTAAAGATAAAAATGTTCCAGAATTTTTCCAGAAAATCGCTGACCAGTTTCTGTCAGGATAACCTGACGGCGTCAGGATCGTAACTTGACGGCGTCAGGAGGAGCAAAAACAGCTTACTACTTTTTCTCGTTTTCTGAGCTACGTATAAATTTTTGGAATTTTCCAGGTCTTAATTTTCCAAAAAATCTGTAAACATCTATTCTACAAGCATTATATCCTAGTTTAGTAGAGTCATATATATCTATACATTATATATAAGAGGAGGCATGCCACATAAAATGCCACTTGGCATCCCATAATGCCATGTCATATTTCCATGTCATCATTCTATTTACGTGGCATTTTTTTAATTTTTTTAATGACATGTGGCATTTTTTTTAAATATATGTACAATTTTAATTTTTTTGCTTTTAAAATTCGGATTTTAATTTTTTTACTTTTAAAATTTGGTTTGTATTTGTTAATTTTAAATTTTAATTCGGCTTAATTAAAAAGAAGACATGTATTGGATTTGAACTTGGGTCATTCATGAGTTTTGTAAACAATTTACCACTAGACTAAATTGTTTTTTGATTTATATGTTTGAAATCAATACAAATAAGGACATGCTAAAAAAATTATGCAATTTGTAATTTAGGAATGTATATTATGAAGATAACAATTAATAAAAAATATGATATATATTACTTACAAGATAATTATACCATATATATTTTTAAGCTATTTTTTTTTGTGTATAAATACACCCTATTATATTATTCGTAGGTTACTAATCCTTAACAAGTTTTATCACTTAAAGTTTTACAGGTTTTATCGAGTTTGAATTTCTTCTGTGTTATCAGATATATACAAAGATGGAGGCACAAATAGAACAAGCAAGGGTATGACAAAGTGTAAGTACACGTAACTTTTAAAACCACAGAGCATGATTATAGCTCCAAAAATATATATGCCGACTCTATGTAACTCACAGATAAGGCTGTACTTTTCTTTTCTTCCATTGTTCAGGCCTCAATTCCTCTACGCTCACAGGTATCATTTGAATAAACTTCGTATTATTGATGCATCAATTTACATTTTTTTTATAAGGGATGACATCTTGGTATTCGTATGTGCTTCTGTTGATGGAGATAAAGTTCAATTTTTCTTGATCTCGATTTTTATTATTCAATTCGTTTGTTTGATCTCGATAGATGGCTCTCTCTTGGATCAGTTAATATAATAAGGTAAATTATTCAAATTAATCTAAGTTTGTTTTAGTTGAATCCAGTTGTTCAGGATAGCCTCCGATTGGAGTCGTTATGAGCACAAGTTCAGTTATACCATTCATTGTGCAGAGATATGCAAGGAACATCAATGACGGGACCTACTCCTTCCGCAATATCTTTGATGACAGCTTTACAATAATTGTGAGCTCACTTTGTTTCACCAATATATTATTTTGGTTTTCCTAATGAAATTCAGTACGTGACTATATAGGACAGATGACTTCGATGTAAAACTTATGAGTCGGTTAGTAGTTTAGTGACTGAAATCTTCGATCGCCGAGTAGTTATTGACTTTATAACATAATCTGGAACTGAGAGATAAGTGCGTTATTGACTTTATAACATTTTATACTGTATTACTTTTTGTTTGTGGGTTCTTACATTGATTAATTTAGTTATCTTCTTTTTCACATTTATGGTGTTTTGATCATAATTTTAGGTGGAACAAATTAGCAAGAATTTGGATGTTTTAATTTATTGGTTAATTTGTATTTTAATCCATTACAGGCCTAAAACTTACCCAATCTAAGGATCAGGATTATTGAAAGTTAATATGGGAAAACCACATGATAGGCTTTTACAACTCAGAACGGTAGATGAATCTGTTTTCAGCAGCCTGAAAAAATCTTAGAAACTTACCCCTTTTGGACCACTTTTAGAATAGGACAACTTCTGCTCCTCATCACTAACATGTTAACTTAAACATGTTCATTTGTATATGTAAATTCTGCTACAACAGCTTTTTATAGTGAAGACCTTAGGGGGATGTTTGGGATTGTGTTTCTCAAAGTGGTTTTGGTTAATTTTACGTCATGTGCAGACGCGCCTTAAAAGCGTGCGTGCAATATATTTTTATTATCATTTTGTTTTATATTTTGTTCTAATTGAATGTATATATGGGTAATGATGGAGATATGAGTATATGAGGTGCCGTTTGTTAGGTTTTAGCGGTTGATTTTGACTAAATTTAGTGAATATTGATGAGAATTAAGGTTTTAGTTGTAAGTTGTAAGCGTGCAGTTATCCGTTGTGGTTTCTGAATAGCTACTAATTACAATTCTGTTACGGCTAAGTGTATATATAGGAAATGATGGAGATATAAAGGTAGGAGGTGTTGTTTAGGTTTAGTGGTTCATTTTACGTCACGTACCATACACGTGCAATATGTATAGGGAATTATGGAGATATGATTATACGAGTTGCTGTTTTTAGGTTTTAGTGGTTAGTTTGCGTCTAATAATGTTAATTTTGATGAGAATTAAGGATACTACAAGTCCGTTAGCGTGCATTTATTCATTCTGGTTTCTGAATAGTTACTAATTACTTTTATGTTTCTGTTACGGCTAAGTGTATGTATAGGAAATAATGTGGATATGAGGTGTTGTTTGTTAGGTTTTAGTGGTTAATTTTGACTAAATTTTGTGAACTATGATGAAAATTAAGTTTATTACACGTTTGTAAGTGTGCAGTTCTGCGTTAGGGTTTTTGTATAATTTGTAGCTATCATTTCTGTTACAGATTTTGACATTCTGTTATTTTTCTGTTATGGTTAATTGCTGTATATTTATATGAAATGATGGAAATGTGAGGTGTTGTTTGTTATGACTAAGTGGTAGATTTTAACTTTCTTTTATGAATTGTGATGAAAGTTAGGGTTTTTGGCTGAAGATGAGAATGTAATTGTGAATTTTGTTTATTTAGTTGTTTTTTTTGGTTGGTTGTAGGGAGTGTCTTATAATGGCGATTGTACCAAGAGGGAGTACATGGGTGGCATGGTGGGGAATTCAGCCGCAAATAGTGTCCAGAGGTGCTTCCGCGAGTAATTCCACATTTATGCAGTTGCCACGGTGAGTACGGCTGTTGTTGCTTGTAAAAGTTATAAGGTTGTGTTTGTTAACTAACCAATTACTCAAATTATAATTGGCCATAGTTAATGATGTTGTTTTTGTTTTTTACTAACATATCAATTATGCATTTGCTTCGAGTAGTTATGTTTTTCACTTATTCTGCATTTCTGCAAATGATGTTCTAGGTGTTGGTGGAATCAATGATTATCAGTTTTTTTCCATTTTTATTTGTTGTCAAGTGGGCTTGTCTGTTTTAGTTGTAGTTGAAATGCTGTAAGTGCATGAGCATGAACAAGTCTAATTGTATTCAGTTTGACCTTTCATTTTCTTTTATATTCAGAAGCTTATCTTTCTTTATAAGTTGTATTTTGTAACAGTTTTGTGTTTAGAATATTTGATTCTAACTTTGAAACTATTACTATTAGTAACAGAAGAGATGAGTATGGTGGGAGGTTTGCTAGGAATAGTCTTTTAAATCTCTTTTTTACGTTCTAAATAATTTATCAAAGGTTTAGATATTAGGGCTAGAAATTATTTATTATTGATATTATGAGTTGCAATTTATTTGTTTGGCAAAAAGGTAATGTCGAATGAACGGGATAATATGGTCAATATTTTTCAAATGAGCAAAGTCCATTTGGTGTTCCAAACGAGAACATGAGCCAGTAGGTTTCATGCTATCTCTTTAACATTTTTATAGTTAGTTTTAAGATGCATGTTATACAATTAGACAACATTATTAACCTATTTAATGTCATTCTAGATAAGATAGTTTTTTATTTGTTTCAGAAACTGGACGAGACTGCTATGGAGAATGCAAATGTTTGCTAAGGATGGGTCTTACTTTATGCAGCAACAAATGGCTCTTAAGGAGTGGTATGACTTCTTTTTTTTCTCTTATCAATTCTATATATTCATGTAACCATAAAGGCTCCTAACCTGTAAGAAACCTTTTCACAGAGTTAGATTATATTCCAGCGGCTAGAATTCAGGATGTAGTTGGAACTGTCAAGAAGGCGGAAAATAGGAGACAGGCATGAATTTCAGAAGCATGTTGAACCAATAGGTGAACAAATGCCTTTTGTTATGCCAGTATCTTATATTCTTTAGTTAACAGGGATGATGTTGCAGCAGGTTTGTGTCAGCCACGGGCTGTGTCAACCCTACCCGTAAGGATACCATACTCGAGAAATCCAGGTATGTTTTAAATGTGGTAACTTTATAGTTTATAGGCTACATTGTTATTTTGATTATTCCCATTTATTGCATTTAACGTGTAATTGATTATCATTACTTGCAAAATATGCAAAGGGCATGGGATCTGCAACTGATCCAACCACAGTTATAGCTGCTTAAAGATCCTACAGTGACTGTGATAACCTTTTAGGTGTGCATATTGTTTGAGCTTATGAATATCGACGTATTATGTTTAAGGAATTCAAAATAAGCACCTAGCGATGTGGTTATTTCATTAGATTTCAGCAAGTTAGTAAGTAAGCACTTAGGCAATCCAAACACTTCAAGTATGTTACACATTAAGCAAATAACGACTTCAATTACGCAATCACAACACTCTTATATTATACTTAATATATATGGACCAAAATTAGTCCAATCTACGGGTTATTGTTCCATCTATGGCATCTATCTTCAATGAATATGCGTTAAAAAGTCAATATGACACAAGCATCCACCTTCGAGTGACCTTAACATTTTTTTAATGGGGGGTTTTTGAACTGCTTATTGCATCTTTAGGTGTGAGATTGGTATCTTATTAGTATCTAACCAACATGTCAAGGCCTATGTGTGTTTCTCAACGTGAGTGTGTCATGTCTAGGTATATATTAGGACCATAAGTCCAACATGTATCATTGATTAGTATGTAATGCTTTGGGTATATTGAATGCTTTTGAAATTCAATAGGTGTTACTAAAAAAATTGCACTATACTTCAAATTAGCATCATATTCAATTCATTTCATGATTTATTGTATAAAACACCCACCTATAGTTTTATATATACTTTGTGTAAGTAGATGAAATTATGCAGGTCTTGAAACATAAGGTCGCCAAATATGGATCACGTGTTATGTGTATGCAAAGGAGGTGTGCGGAAAAGAGGATGGTTCGTCAACATATTCATATAATTTGTGTAAGTAGATGGAATCAAAAGTGATGTCATCAGTTTGCTAACTAGCATGGGTATTTGTTTTTTAAATGATATATTTGGTATTTCAAAATCTAGAAATGTATTACTAATTTAAGACATTTTGTAAATCGAAAATTGAATGTATTTGATATATTTATAATTTTAGACATTTAGTAAATCAAATATTGCGGTATATTTACCGGAGTTTAATCGACGTGTTTACAAATACGTATGACATGATGCCCCCACAGCAGCACTTGGGCATCAAAGAGTATTGTACAAATAAAACACATAAGTGTTCGAAATTATTTGTGGAAAAATGAGAGAATGTTTAAGCAGATACATTTTGACCTTGATTTTTGTAATTGTAATGGATGTTGAAATTGTTGAACAAGAGAGTTTTAAGGTCGTGGTTTACACCATTTGGGAGATTTGCTTGAAGTTGTAGTGGTTGCTGGAGCAAAGCCACACATAACGAGTTGTAGTGATTCCTGTGGCTATTTACTTTTTACATATCAATTTTCTTTTTCCACCTTTTCGTGTTCACTTCTCAGGTGAAATAATAAAGTTCTGATCTTTTGCAGATTCGTCCATTGTGAAGACACTACTTCCAAATCACACATGGGCTTATTTTTGTGGTGGACAACAATGACAGGGATGGAGTTGTTGAGGCAAAGGATAAATTGCATAGGACGTTGAATGAGGCATGGATTCACAAGTTTTAATAGTAAGTAAATTGATTGAACCTTTCTAATACAGGAAGTACCTTAAGATGCAACTTTTTATTTTTTATTTTTTTTATTTTCCTTAATTTTGCATTGGCAGAGTTTTATTTTAATATTTTAGTTTCTCATGTAGTTTATCAATTGTATTCTGCAAGTAACTCAAAATTTGTTAAAACTCAGGTTGGTTATGAGATGTGGGGTCATTTCACGGGATTTTGGAGGTGATAGTTAGTGGTGGTAGTGGTTATGCTGATGCATTGGTATTATTTCGTGTGTTTGAGGTGGATGTGGTGGTGGTACCGCTGAGAAGAAGCCAATGTTGCATGTGTGTTTCCCATTGTACTCGGCTTCAGATATTGTTGACCCTTTTCTGTAACACAATTAAGAAGAAGGATTTAGATTTTGTGCATTAATTTTGAGAAAGTTACATATTGACATCAGAAGTTAAAATACCGCTTTTTGGAAATGACATTTTGACCATGCTGATAAATAAAAGGTTGGTCAAACTCAAACTCGCCGCTTTGTGGACACCCTTTGGATATCAGTTACTCTGGCAGACCTGGAGCTGGCAACGCAGGTGTCTGAGCTGCCCGGTAGAGTCTCCCAACTTGAGAATGCAGAAAGCATTGTCATGTGAAGACAAGATTTTTTGTATATAAAATTGTCTTGCTTCAGGTGTATTTAGATTGAACCTTAGTTGTATAGTCATTTGTATCCCTTGAGTTAACTCACCGATGACTGCGTTCTGTTCACAAACATAAGCTCTTTCCATAACTTTTGAGTACACTTATGCTGCAAGGAGTACAAGCTAACAATGGTTTAACTTTGAGAGTCAGACACAACAACACCGACTGCTAAAAAAAAAGGTAATAGATGGAGCCTTCAATAAGAATTTGCAAAGGCATTAACCTCGCACTTGAGGGTACTTTCCCTCCATGTGAAGAAGTAATGCCTATGGTATATATATTAATATGTTCTATCTCATGTATACAAAATTGTTTTACTTTCTTTTGATTGATATTATGAGTACTAACTCAGAATTTTACATTTGGTAATAGCACCAGTGTCTTGCACATGTGGCCTCAAGTAAGAGACGTGATGAGGTATAACGGACCAAAGTATGCTGGACTGGTAATAAACAAACGTGAGGCCCAAAATAAAATTCAGCGCCTTTCTGCATATGAATCTAGCAGTCGTATTCCAGACAGTGATACTGAAAAAGGGAATAACATGCGAAGTCATCAAGATTTTACTCATGTAACGTTTTTGCCGCCAACAAAAGATTTCTCATGTATGTTTTACATTTCTTTTTCCTTTATTTTTTATTTATTATCATTATTTTTTTTGTCTTTTTTGCTATTTATTTTATCCCTTTTCTAGATTATTAGTACATATTGCTTTCCGCCGGCCTTCATTTTCAGCCGTAGAAATCATGCATAGGTCACAAGGAAATTATCTCACTGATCTGCATTTTATGACGTGCAATGGCATAGTAACTTAGCCAGCAAACACGGCTATACTAACACTACGTCTACACAAATCAACACACCAGCTCGGTCTACAAAAGGTTAGATACACCAGTACTAATATAGTGAAACAGGGTACAAGTATTATGTATAGTATTCCCAGGATAAATGGGGACATAACCAACCAACCAAACAACTGCATGTAATGCGAATAAGTTAGTAATGAATTGAGTGAATATGTAACATTAAATAATTGTAATCAAATACCTCAGTATGTACCATTGTTAATAGCTCTTATTAATTTATTTATTATTTTATTTAGAATTAATGACATTTTTTTAACTATATTTGTTGCAGCGTGAGGTTGTTCTTTGTTCACAAGACATGCTCCATTGGAATAGAGAGTCAATATCTTCATCAATGTGTGCTTGTCCTGCTTTTGTATCCCCTGATGTTAGTTCTGAGTCTGCAACAACCTCTTTAAGAGGTTACACAAACAGTTACAGGTCTTGCAGTGACACCGTCCAAAGATCTGATGACATTACCATTGAGAGCACAGTCGCCGGAAAGCAGCATATTAAGTTTCAAGTTGCAATGGACAATGACCAAAAGACGTAAGATAGCTCAACATATCAAATTTTGACACAAACTCCTACAGCTAGGCCAATACTTTCTGCAGCGTCACTCAGCACAGCCGAAGATGCGGAAAACTGCTTCCGTTACGGAAAGGTAAATACTTTATGATGTTTCTATGGGGTGTTTGGATTTATGATTTGTGTTATGGTTTTTTAACACCTAAAACGGAGTCCAATGATGATAACCAAAAAAAGAACAATTTTAATTTGATGATTAATCGTTTAAATTGAAACTTTTATAAAAGTTGTGTTGTCGTTTGTTTTGCATGATCTGGAATACAATCAAAGAGGGCGTTCTTATTTACTTTCAAGTTAGTAATTTATTTTTTTGTTTTTAATCACATGACACCATTTTTGCTATTTTTTAGGTTGGATACAAAAATGCCGGAAATAGTACATTGTTGAATCAGTTGACAGTGGCTAATGTTCTTGCTGAGATTGGTTGTTTGCGACACTTGATACCACCACAAGGAGGGTACATGTCCGTAATTTATTCAGGAGAACCTCATCAGCTGCTGATTTGAAACATGTATATTTATTTGATTTCGAACAATTGATATTATGGTATATGTTTTTTGTAAAGAAATTAGTGTTATAGTTACAAAAAGTTACTGCTCTTTATTGGGTAAATGACCAATGTTCTAATCAAATAACAATATATATTTCATGATTGCCTATTGTGTGTTATAGTGTTGGATGTTTTTATTATTTTGTCCTTTAATGTGTGGATTTGTGGTGTCCAGTATGATGAGATGGCATAGTAAGTGTTTAATGAAAGTCCTTAATGGAATAGATTCGGTGGTTGTATAATTTCATATGATAAGATATTAGTGTATAATATTTTTGTCTAAACATGCCTATATTGCTTCTTTGTTGTTATAACAGGTCATCCACGGCTGGACGAGATAGAAGGACGAGGCTAAATGTATATTCTAACTAAGCTCGAGAAAGCCAATCCACAGTACGTACTAATAAACCACAGCTAGATAAATATACTTTTGTTGATACTTTAAAGTGGCGTCTAACAGCAAGAGTGCAAATATGTGAGAATGTCTTTTTATTATTATTATTATTATTATTATTATTATTATTATTATTATTATTATTATTATTATTATTATTATTATTATTATTATTATTATTATTATTATTATTATTATTATTATTATTATTATGTTTACCCTTTTCTCTTCAGATGATAGGTACCTGATGCATGTTAAAACTTAAAAGGGTTATGGTCATATGGTGATTCAGCAATCTAAGAGTCATGATAATTAAAAGGTAATTAAATCTCACATATGTTTTGGTTATTCTGTATGGACCTTTACCCAAGCCAATCAAACCTTTACTATAATTTGTTTATCAAAAAGCTATTAACAAAACTCAATTCCAATGTAAAACTGTTTCAAAATATTCTATGAATACACAAGTTAATTAGATTAAATAAATCGATATTGAAAGAGTAGGTAGATTAAGTAAATCTTTCTCCAATAGGTTTGAGTTTCCAAGCTTTCCAATAATGCAAACAAAGTGTTCTAAAATAGTGACAAAGCTTTTAATAGCTGCTGCATTGGAGATGCTGTTAATAAGTCCTAAAAAGTAAGGATAACAATGACTTTAGTGCATCATAGTTGATGCACTTAACTATTAACTATGATGCAGTAACTTATAATAAAGATGCACCAAGACTTATTAGTGCATTAAGGTAATAAGTTACTGCGTCACAATTATGATTTTAGTGCATTAAGGTTATAAATTACTGCATCACAGTTATAAAGTTATTTCATCACAATCATGATTTTAGTGCATTTAAGGTTATAACCTTGATTTTAGTGCATCATAGTTGATGCACTGAACTATTAACTTATAATAAAGATGCACCAAAACTTATTAGTGCATTAAGGTTATAAGTTAATGCATCACGGTTATAAATTTACTGCATCATAATCATGATTTTAGTGCATTAAGGTTATAAATTACTGCATCACAATTATAATTGTGATGCAGTATTTTTATAACTGTGATGCAGTAGTAAATTTTGGCGGGATTTTTTTTTTTTTTTTTTTTTTTGCCCAAAAAAAATTTTTTTTTGGCGGGAAAAAAAAAATTTTTTCTGGGGGGGGGGGTGGTGGGTGGGTGGGGTGGGGGTGACACATGTCACATGACATGGCATGGTGATGTGGCAAAGGTGACACATGTCACCTCCACATGCCTTCTCATTCTTTTCATTATAAGAAACTTTTCATTTTAACCCTACCCTATATATATATATATATATATATATATATATATATATATATATATATATATATATATATATATATATATATATATATATATATATTATGGTATCATCAATTATAGTTGTAAATTGTTTAATTTAACTTTTAATTACTTTTTAATATATATTTGTTCTACTAAAACCTAAAAATAAAAACCACAAGTCATACCCGTCCATCGGACGGGTTTTGACACTAGTATATATATATATATATATATATATATATATTGTTACCGTCGATTTTACGCGAAGGTTTCGTTTGTTTTCTTCAAGTGTGCAGGTTTAATTTATCAAGAAGAAGATACATAAGATGGGAAGGAGCTTTTCACGCAAACATTCTTCTTGAAGAAAGATTTAACCACTACTTCACACGTGGATCCTACCGAGCTAATCAGGGGAGTACTAGTTTCTTTCGTTTTTAATTACCTTCCATTATCATAACTTTGATACTTTCAGGAAACATTGGTGACAATGTTCAGTTTAAGTGTAGGGAGGGAAAATAAAACGGGAACTTTGAAACTATGCTTATCCTTGACTATTTTCCTTGTCCAATTTCATTTGTGTAATTAACCATGAGAAATATTGGTTAGGGTAATTGTGGAGTTTGATAGACTCCTTGGACCGTTTAGAGCGCTAGGGTTCGACAATAACAAAGACTAATACATTGCACAGTTGAATAAATAAAACGATACTTTGTTATTGACACAAGGTTTCTTTCAACATCTAACTAACACTAACTAACTATAAACGTTTATAGGAACACGTCTACTAACTAAACTAATAACCTAGGCGTTTACAAGACTATACGCCTAGGACACACACACACCTTTACTAGACGTCTACATATTGGAAGACTTGTTTAAAACCTACACCTATGTCCTCTTTATATACTAGAGAATAAGGACCAATAAATAAAATTTCTTTTGCAAGCAAGTCCTTCCATCTTTTTGTAGGTTTCCTTCTTATCATATTAAGTTCCTCTTGTTTCATTCTTTTTGTCTTATCAACTCAAACATATAATTCCCAACAATCTTCCCCTAGTTGATAATGACAAAACCATTCTTGAACGAACTTCCCTAGATGAAGTAGAGAAATTGAGATCAGGGATCTCACCATGAATGAAACAAGTATGTCTTCCTTTGTCTTCCCCTTAATCCATGCCATGCCACTCAAACATCTCTTCCCCTTTTTGTTATTATCCAAATAGGGAACGTATGCAAATAATGATCTTGACCACCACGAACCAATATCATACTTCCAATCTAAGACGTCCAATGTTTCAAATCGCCCACCATTACGCATCATAAGAAAAATGGATCCAAAACAGTAGAAAACTCCAACAAGTAGTAGTAATAATGATCAACAGTAGTAAAAATCAAACACTTCCCCTTGAGTGATGCATGTAGATGGTTAAACATTTAACAATAAGCTTCCCCTGAAACCCATATGTTAACCATCTTCTTGATTCTTCAAATCTGTAGGCTTTATGTAATGATTACTTGTGAAGAAAACCAAGTATAACGAATTTGATGAAGAAGTAGAATTTCCCAAACTTGTGTCTTAAATCTTGTACTATCCACGGAACTCCATACTTATACGAAACACAAAATATAAGTAGACCGCAATCCCTTTACAAAATCCTCAACTAATATGAGACACTGAGCACTACAATGTAACTCCTTCAAGTGATAGCCAATGTGTGCATAAAACATCATAAGAAAAATCACACATTGTTAGATTCATCAAGCTATATGATAAGAACACAAACCTGTGAAACTCAAATACAACATCAAATAAATGATATTCAACCTTCTTCATAATCAATTAATCCATAAGAATCAAATACGAGCCTTTTTGAATCCTTTAAGAACATAAACTCCTTCCTGTGTGTGTGAACCAAATAACCATTATATGTGTGTAATCCAAAATCAATCAAATATACTTCCCCTCACTGTTCGTAAATCATGCATATATATTGAACCATAAAACTCTATACTTGTCTCCATAAATCATCTAAATGCAGCAGCAGTTTAAAAGAACAGTACCTTGGATCAGTACTTTGCAAGAACAGTACTTTGAATGAATACGAGCAGTACTTTGAGGCATAAGCAGTACTTTAAAAACTCCAACAGTACTTTCAGAACAAGCAGTACTTTCAATAATAACAGTACTTTCAACTTGGATAGAGCAGTACTTTGCATAAACCCTAACAATACTTTGAAAACTCACAGCAGTACTTTGAACTTAGAGCAGTACTTTAAGCAGTACTTTCACATAATAGCTCAGATCAAAGATCCCTTCAGTGAAAAGTTAGATGAGTATATAGAGAACATCCACCAAAAATTTCGTCACGATCCAACGGTTAACGAAAAAGTTATGATCGTTTCAAAACAGTGCTGTAGTAACCTTACGAATTTTCTGCAGCAGACTTGGACAGCTTATAACTTTTGATTGAAAGCTCTAATTGACAATCCCTTTGGTGAAACTTTAGATCGATATACTGAGATGCACCAGAAAAAATTTTAGCTCGATCCAACGGTTTAATAAAAACTTATGCCCTCTTGAAAACAGCCCTGCAGAAAGTTGCGAATTTTGTAAAAAATCGATTTTCTTCCTTCTTTTTCGCCAAGAAACCTTGTGAATCCCTAGGTAAAGAGCTCCCCAAGATCTGATACCAATTTTGGAGTTTGATAGACTCCTTGGACCGTTTAGAGCGCTAGGGTTCGACAATAACAAAGACTAATACATTGCACAACGGAATAAATAAAACGATACTTTGTTATTGACACAAGGTTTCTTTCAACATCTAACTAACACTAACTAACTATAGACGTTTATAGGAACACGTCTACTAACTAAACTAATAACCTAGGCGTTTACAAGACTATACGCCTAGGACACACACACACCTTTACTAGACTTCTACATATTGGAAGACTTGTTTAAAACCTACACCTATGTCCTCTTTATATACTAGAGAATAAGGACTAATAAATAAAACTTCTTTTGCAAGCAAGTCCTTCCATCTTTTTGTAGGTTTCCTTCTTATCATATTAAGTCCCTCTTGTTTCATTCTTTTTGTCTTATCAACTCAAACGTATAATTCCCAACAGTAATTTTGGCACCAAATTTAAAAGTTTTCATGACATATAGGAGTGGGCCATTAGTCTTAATAAAGCGTCTCATGGATAGGAAGTTATATGACTAGCACAAAAACCCTTTACCACTTAAATTCCACCCAAAATGTGAGGATCGCCCTGAGATTTGTAGGAATTAAAGCATTCATCTTTACTGCTTAGAGTATGAACCGGTAGTATAACAGATTCTAGAACTTGTTTTGTGATGCATTCCGAGATCGCTAGTAAGACTACACTTGTGTAGTTAGGAATAACTAAATGATAAGAGGCATTAGGATAACCCTTGTTTGATACCTGTAATATAATTACTTCTTCCACATCTGTTGAGTAATTCCCCCACACATTTGCGTTGTACTCAATTTTAATACACGATACCCCTAGTTAACCCCTCAGAGCCTATCCTTTTCGCGGTTCTCGTGATGTTTCAGTTTTCCGGAATATCAATGAAGAGCATTGTTTACAATCCACCCCCAAATGTACACCTAAATCGCCTTAGCCTACCTTGTATGCACTCACTTTCAGTGCATTATTGTTATCACACTAAACCCTTAGTTCAATTATCTAGTTGCTTGCATAAGTTGCTAAGTCGAGTCATATCCTTTGTACACAGTTTTGGGACGATTGGGACTCATGGGAAAAGTTAAATTTTATGAAATGACGGGAAGGGAACGTTAAATTCAAATTCCCTTTATTTGCGTAATAAGGTACTCCAAGTGTTTTGATCTTATCAATTCGGGTTAAATTAGTGTTAGAGTAATAAAAACTCAAGTGTAGGGAAGTGCCTATAAATCCCTATCACTTTGATGTTATCGTAGATGATGATAGAGTAAAAGTGTATGAAAAAAAAAAAAAAAAACATACGGGCTACCATCCGACATCTATCTTTAAATTTATGTTTGTTTGTTTCAATTTATCTAGTGTTTAGAGTGTCGAGTCTTGGCTTAGCAACGCCATTCTTCTCATGCTTGTAACATAAATATTTTTGACTTGCCACCACTAAATCGCCTATCCCACCAAACCCTTTGTTTCCCTACCGTAAGCCTAACGTTACAACCCTTTAAAAGACCTCTTGGATAGTCTTTCCTAGGTGCTTACGCCAAAGCGATGGAGGTTTGATCTAGTCTCAATCCTATGGTAATCTATATACTAGGACCGGTTAATGAGTGTTTATGTTCCATTTCCAACTTGATATATTTCATATATACCCGAGAGATGAGAGTATCCAAACACCACTTGTGAGGTGCTAGTATGTAATTTCCGTGCTTGTTATGACTTTTGTAGGGCTTATACGTGTTGTGAATTGTTATAAACTAATGCTTCATGACCCCTAACTTATAAATTAATTGGCTAAAAGCACATTTGCTTGAGGACAAGCAAATACCAAGTGTAGGGATATTTGATAAGGATTTAAAATGTACACTTTTGAGGGGTCATTTAAGCCCTTAATTGATCACTTTTGTATCCGTTACTACTTAATTTCGTTCCTTTTCACTTTTTAGGTCTCTTGAAGGCAAATTGCTGGAATGACACTTATTCGGACGAAAAGGCGCGAATATACGAAGAAAATGGCCAAAGTCAAGAATCGAGACACTCAAGCTGCTGGAACTGAAGGGATGGCGTCAGGTTCTATTTGTGACATCGTCGGAACATGTTTTGTGACGACTCAGTAGCCAAATTGCTTATTTACAAGTAACGGCATCACGTTTTAAAAGAGTAGGGCGTCGCAGCTCAGACGGCCTATATTTGATCCAGACGGCGTCAGAGACTGAAGGCGACAGCGTCACAGGCATAAGGTGACGCCGTCAAAATGATAACGTGGCCAAGACGAAAACCTAATGACGGCGACCCGACGGTGTCACAATTAAAGAGTGACGCCGTCGCAGTTTGTAACACTATATATAGAATCCGAATTTTTCAGTTTTGAGGAGGTAGTTTTGTGGAGTAAAAACCTAAACCGAACCAAGGCTGTCTTGTACAGTATTTTAGGGTTCCATACCCTATCTTACATCAAGATAAGTGTTTTACTTCATTAATTCAATTATGTCTTCAATTGATTGTGTGTATGCTTGCATGTTCTCCATGTCAGGCAAAATTACTTGTGTGTTTGCTTAGGTAATATGAAACCTAGTTATTGAATAATGATTGGTTGTCTCTTTTCTTAATTGTGATTGACCTAGTATTGCGATAGGTCATTCGTTGTGTTGTTAATGCTTGATTAATCTTTGTTAAACCTTAGCATATAGTTACTAGTGGAATTGTAGGCTAAACATCCAAAGAATACCTTAGTGTTAAGTTTATGAATCCTAGAGATTTCGTAGTCATTAACCTTTGGTAGCTTCAAAGAGTTAGGGATAAACGCATACCCTACGACCTTAGAAACACAACGCGTTAAGAATAAGGACGTGACAATTCAACCATCAATAGGAGATAACTAGGGAGTAATAAAATCTAAGTAAACACATTTTTAATCATCATACGAGCACACAACAATAGACATAGACTACACCCTAGCTTAGTTAATTAGATAATTAAATAAGTAGAGTAATCGGTAGAAATACCAACCCCCAAATCCAAACCCCGAGATTCGTACCTTTCCATTTCCTAAAAAACATAAAAAAGATAAAAAAAAATAATCTTCCTCAACCCCAACCTTAGCGTAGTAACTTCTCACTAGCATTCCTATTACCCTAGAGAACGATATCAATACCCGTGGCTTACCCTAATACTACACTACAACGATTAGGTTCATTGCATAGGGTGTTGAAAAACTTGCTTGACGAAAAGGAAGTTCCTTTGACCCCGAACGCGCTGCGTAAGCGTATCAAGTTTTTGGCGCCGCTTCCGGGGAATAGAATAGCTAGTTAGGAGTCCACCTCGTTTAGGTTTCCTTGCTTGATTCCTATCAAGTAAGCATTTTTTCTCATTTTTAGCTTCCTCGTAGTCTATCCCCCTTATTTGTGACCTTTGTTAGTAACCCCATCACTTTTCATTATAGAAGGTGATAACCAACCATCACTCAACAACCCACCAACAAATAAATCACTTTTACTCAAAACCCAACCCAATGACCAACACAACCGCCGAAGCCGTTATGTGAGTAGAAACACCGACCTTCAAGATTTGCAAAAGGTATTTGATAGCACAATTAGGGAAGCTGTTGAGAAAGTGGTCAGCGCCTCTGTAGTTGGCTCCGTGATCAACAGCAATTCGGATAATGGCTTAGTGGATAAAAGGTACCTTTTTTAGGGGTCATTTAAGCCCTTAATTGATCACTTTTGTATCCGTTAGTACTTAATTTCGTTCGTTTTCATTTTTTAGGTCTCTTGAAGGCAAATTGCTGGAATGACACTTATTCGGACGAAAAGGTGCGAATATACGAAGAAAATGGCCAAAGTCAAGAATCGAGACACTCAAGCTGCTGGAACTGAAGGGGACGGCGTCACAGCTTAATAGCGACGCCGTCGCGACACACCTTGAGATGAATCATATAGCAAATTTCTATTTTACAAGTGACGACATCAGGTTTAAAAGAGTAGGGCGTCACAACTCAGACGGCCTAGATTTGGATCCTGACGGCGTCAGAGGTTGAAGCCGACGGCGTCACAAGCATAAGGTGACACCGTCACAGAGTTGACGTGGCCAAGACGAAAACCTAATGGCGGCTACCCGACGGCATCACAATTAAAGAGTAACGCCATCGCATATTGTAGCTCTATATATAGAATTCGAATTTTCAATATTTTAAAGAGGTAGTTTTGTGGAGTAAAACCTAAACCGAATATAGGCTGTCTTGGGCAGTATCTTAGGGTTCCATACCCTATTTTACAACAAGATAAGTGATTTACTTCATTAATTCAATTATGTCTTCAATTGTTTGTGTGTATGCTTGCATGTTTTCCATGTCCGGCTAATTTACTTGTGTGTTTGCTTAGATCTATGAAACCTAGGTATTGAATATTGATTGGTTGTCTCTTATCTTAATTGTGATTGACCTAGTATTGCGATATGTCATTCGTTGTGTTTTTAATGCTTGAGTAATCTTTGTGAACATTAGTTTATAATCACTTAGAGTTATTGTAGTCTAAACATCCAAAGATAACCTTAGAGTTAGTTTATGAATCCTAGAGATTTAGTAGGCAATAACCTTAAGGTAGTCTCGAATAGTTAGGGAAAAACGCATACCCTAGGACCTTAAAAGACACAACGTGTTAAGAATAATGACGTGACAATTCAACCATCAATAGGAGATAACTAGGGAGTAATAGCATCTAAGTAAACACATCTTTAAATCATCATAAGTGCACACAATAATAGACATAGACTACACTCACCTTAGCTTAGTTTAGTTAATTAGATAATAGTAGAGTAATCGGTAGAAATACCAACCCCCCAAATCCAATACCCCGAGATTCGTACCTTTTCATTTTCTAAAAAATATAAAAAGATAAAAAATAATCTTCCTCAACCCAACCTTAGCGTAGTAATTTCTCACTAGCATTCCTATTCCTCTAGAGAATGATATTAATTCCTGAGGCTTACCCTAATACTACACTACAACAATTAGGTTCACTGCCTAGGGTGTTGAAAAACTTGCTCGACGAAAAGGAAGTTCCTTTGACCCCGAACGCGCGTTGTACGCGTATCAAGTTTTTGGCGCCGCTGCCGGGGAATAGAATAGCTAGTTAGATTTTCACCTCGTTTAGGTTTCTTTGCTTGATTCCTATCAAGTAAGCTTTTTTCCCATTTTTAGCTTCCTCTTAGTCTATCCCCCTTCTTCGTGACCTTTGTTCATAACCCATCACTTTTCATCATGGAAGGTGATAATCAACCACCACTCAACAACCCACCACCAAATAAATCACTTTCACTCAAACCCCAATCCAATGACCAACACAACCACCGAAGCCGTTATGTGAGTAGAAACAACGACCTTCAGGATTTGCAAAAGGTATTTGATAGTATAATTAGGGATGCTGTTGAGAAAGTGGTTAGCTCCTCTGTTGTTGGCTCCATGATCAGCAGCAATTCGGATAATGGCTTAGTGGATAAAAACGTGAATGAAGAGGATAGTGCTTATTTCAATCTTTACCCCACTAAGGAAGAGGTTGCTTACCATCAATACATAATCGATAATCCCCGATCACCCATCATTAGGATATGTCCAAGGATTAGGAGAGGAAATCCTTGGAATCTCAAAATCCCTTGTATGATCGAATATAGGAATGTCGAGCATGCTTACATAGATACGGAATCCCCAATTAATGTGATGTCATCAGCTGTTTACAATGACATTATGAATGAGCGACTTAAGATTAGGAGAGACCCTAAGTATCCGGGTGGGGTTTGCAACTTTGTGGGAAGAGTCACAGATATACACGTCTTTATAGGGAATTTCACCTACTTAGTTGATTTTGTGGTCCTAGAAGACATCGGATATGTCATTGACTATAGCTTATCCCAAGTAGTGCTAGGAAAATCGTTTGTTGAAATATCTAAAATGAGCCATAACAAGTATGAAGGAACGGTTAGGTTCAAGGAAGGGGACGATGAGATCACTTATAGGATGCCTTGGAAGACGAATGGATATGGCCCTTTATCCCTTTTTGAACGAGACAACATTAGAGCTTTTGAGGAAAAAAGCGAAGACGATGTTGAAAAAGGTTTGAACTTCATGTGGGAGAAAATGAGACTTTATTATAAGGATTGCTTGACCCTAGGGCCTAGGTATAGAGTCGATGAAAATTTTGTCAATATGATAGAATTCTCATTGAGAATGAAAAACAAGATCACGTAGGGGCACAACTTCGAGTCTAGCTACAAGACTCATAAATAAAGAAAAGCGCTTCATGGGAGGCAACCCATGCTTAATTGTTTGCTTGTTTGTGTGTCGTATATCTTTTATTGATTGTTTATTCTCATGTTTGAATTTGTAAAAATGCTTTATTTTTGTCTTTAACCTCGTCTTAATTACATATAAAGGTATTTTACAAAAGGGATAAGTCTAGGGAGGATTACACACGTTTTCAAAAAGAACGTGAACATGAGAATTACGATTATTAAAAAGGTATACATGTGTGTTTGTTTGAGTCAAATGCTTGTATCGAGTCATAATGGATGTTTTGCAGGAAATTTTTCCAGAAAATCGCAGACCAGTTTCTGTCAAGTTAACCTGACGGCGTCAGGGTCGCCGACCCTAACGCCGTCAGGAGGAGTAGAAACAGCTTACTACTTTTTCTCGTTTTCTGAGCTACTTATAAATTTTTGGAATTTTCCAGGTCTTAATTTTCCAGAAAATCTGTAAACATCTATTCCACAAGCATTATATCCTAGTTTAGTAGAGTCATATATATATTGTTACCGCCGATTTTACGCGAAGGTTTTGTTTGTTTTCTTCAAGTGTGCAGGTTTTATTTATCAAGAAGAAGATACACAAGATTGGATGGAGCTTTTCACGCATACATTCTTCTTGAAGTAAGATTTAACCACTACTTCACACGGATCTTACCGAGCTAATCAGGGGAGTATTAGTTTCTTTCATTTTTAATTACCTTCCATTATCATAACTTTGATACTTTTGGAGAGCATTGGGGACAATGTTCAGTTTAAGTGTAGGGAGGGAAAATAAAATGGGAACTTTGAAACTATGCTTAACCTTGACTATTTGCCATGTCTAATTTCATTTGTGTAATAAACCATGAGAAATATCGGTTAGGGTAATTTTGGCACCAAATTTAGAATTTTTCATGACATGTAGGAGTGGGCCATTAGTCTTAATAAAGCGTCTCATGGATAGGAAGTTATATGACTAGCACAAAACCCTTTACCACTTAAATTCCACCCAAAATGTGAGGATCGCCCTTAGATTTGTAGGAATTAAAGCATTCCACTTTAATGCTTCGAGTGTGTACCGGTAGTATAATAGATTCTAGAACTTGTTTTGTGATGCATTCCGAGATCGCTAGTGAGACTACACTTGTGTAGTTACGAATAACTAAATGATGAGAGGCATTAGGATAACCCTTTTTTGATACATGTATTATAATTACTTCTTCCACATCGGTTGAGTAATTCCCCCACACCCTTGCGTTGTACTCATCTTTAGTTCACGATACCCCTAGTTAACCCCTCAGAGCCTATCATTTTCGATTTTCCGGAATATCAATGAAGAGCATTGTTTACAATCCACCCCCAAATGTACACCCAAATCGCCTTAGCCTACCTTGCATGCACTCATTTTTAGTGCATTATTGTTATCATACTAAACCCTTAGTTCAATTATCTAGTTGCTTGCATAAGTTGCTAAGTCGAGTCATATCCTTTGTACACAGTTTTGGGACAATTGGGACTCATGGGAAAAGTTAAATTTTATGAAATGACGGGAAGGAACGTTAAATTCAAATTCCCTTTATTTGCGTAATAATGTACTCCAAGTGTTTTGATCTTTTCAATTCGGGTCAATTTAGACTTAGTGTTAGAGTAATAAAAACTCAAGTGTAGGGATGTGCCTATAAATCCCGATTATTTTGATGTTATCGTAGATGATGGTAGAGTAAAAGTGTATGAAAAAAAAGGTGAAAAAAAATGAAAAAACATACAGGCTACGAGCCTACATCTATCTTTAAATTTAAGTTTGTTTGTTTCAATTTATCTAGAGTTTAGAGTGTCGAGTCTTGGCTTAGCAATGCCATTCTTCTTATACTTGTAACATAAAGATTTTTTACTTGCCACCATTAAATCGCCTATCCCACCAAACCCTTTGTTTCCCTACCGTAAGCGTAACGTTACAACCCTTTAAAAGACCTCTTAGATAGTTTTTCCTGGGTGCTTACGCCAAAGCGATGGAGGTTTGATCTAGTCTCAAGCCTACGGTAATCTATATACTAGGACCGGTTAATGAGTGTTTATCTTCCATTTCCAACTTGATATATTTCATATACACCCGAGAGATGAGAGAATCTAAACACCACTTGTGAGGTGCTAGTATGTAATTTCCGTGCTTGTTATGACTTTTGCGGGGCATGTACATCTTGTGAATTGTTCTAAACTAATGCTTCATGACCCCTAACTTATAAATTAATTGGCTAAAAGCACATTTGCTTGAGGACAAGCAAATACCAAGTGTTGGGATATTTGATAAGGATTTAAAATGTACACTTTTGAGGGGTCATTTAAGCCCTTAAATGATCACTTTTGTATCCGTTACTACTTAATTTCGTTCCTTTTCACTTTTTAGGTCTCTTGAATGCAAATTGCTAGAATGACACTTATTCAGACGAAAAGGCGCGAATATACGAAGAAAATGGCCAAAGTCAAGAATCGAGACACTCAAGCTGCTGGAACTGAAGGGGACGGCGTCACAGCCTAATAGCGACGCCGTCGCGACACACCTTGAGACGACTCAGATAGCAAATTACTATTTTACAAGTGACGGCATCAGGTTTAAAAGAGTAGAGTGTCACAACTCAGACGGCCTAGATTTGGATCCCGACGGCGTAAGAGGTTGAAGCCGACGGCGTCACAAGCATAAGGTGATGCCGTCACAGAGTTTACGTGGCCAAGACGAAAACCTAATGGCGGCGACCCGACGGCGTCACAATTAAAGAGTAACGCCGTCACATATTGTAACTCTATATATAGAATTTGAATTTTCAATATTTTAAAGAGGTAGTTTTGTGGAGTAAAACCTAAACCGAACATAGGCTGTCTTGGGCAGTATCTTAGGGTTCCATACCCTATTTTACAACAAGATAGGTGATTTACTTCATTAATTCAATTATGTCTTCAATTGTTTGTGTGTATGCTTGCATGTTTTCCATGTCCGGCTAATTTACTTGTGTGTTTGCTTAGATCTATGAAACCTAGGTATTGAATATTGATTGGTTGTCTTTTATCTTAATTGTGATTGACCTAGTATTGCGATAGGTCATTCGTTGTGTTTTTAATGCTTGAGTAATCTTTGTGAACATTAGTTTATAATCACTTAGAGTTATTGTAGTCTAAACATCCAAAGATAACCTTAGAGTTAGTTTATGAATCCTAGAGATTTCGTAGGCAATAACCTTAAGGTAGTCTCGAAGGGTTAGGGAAAAACGCATACCCTACGACCTTAGAAGACACAACGCGTTAAGAATAAGGACGTGACAATTCAATCATCAATAGGAGATAACTAGGGAGTAATAGCATCTAAGTAAACACATCTTTAAATCATCATAAGAGCACACAACAATAGACATAGACTACACTCACCTTAGCTTAGTTTAGATAATTAGATAATAGTAGAGTAATCGGTAGAAATACCAACACCCCAAATCCAATACCCCGAGATTCGTACCTTTTCATTTTCTAAAAAATATAAAAAAGATAAAAAATAATCTTCCTCAACCCCAACCTTAGCGTAGTAATTTCTCACTAGCATTCATATTCCCCTAGAGAACGATATCAATTCCCGAGGCTTACCCTAATACGACACTACAACGATTTGGTTCACTGCCTAGGGTGTTGAAAAACTTGCTCGATGAAAAGGAAGTTCCTTTGACCCCGAACGCGCCTTGTACGCGTATCAGTGGGTTACGCTTAGTGTTGTCTCAAACGGTCTACAGTCGTGAGGTGATGCTTCGGTGTACCTCAGCGACTCACCTAAACTGTAGATGTACTTCGTTATATCGTGTTAGCCTACTTTAGGGCCTCCAGTTCAGGAACAACCTTTGCTCGAATTAGAGATATGTTTTCACACTATGCTGTTAACACCCTCGAAGTTTGACCTTGTAAGTGCTGTAAATCTCGCTAAGGAGCTTCCTTTCAAGAATCGAGTCTCGAAGATGTGGGTCATTACTTGAACTTGTTCAATGTAATGCCAACTGTCCCTCCACGGGAATCAAACGGCTGATTCGCCCGACCATGGTGAATGGAATCAAGACATTCCTCTGTAAAATAATCGTAGTGGTCAATTCTCTAAGAAAAAACAATAATCATCGATTGGTGCTTATTACTAACCAAATTTTAGTCGCTGCTGATGGATGCTCCTGGGTGGAAAGATCGTGCTGATTCTCTACATGTTCATACCTACAACAACATACATGAAGTTCTCTCAAAAGGCAACTCAAAAGTCAAAAAGGTTCTTCATCAAAGCCAAAGAATCTACAAAGTTTAAAGACTAGAGAACTACAACACATTTGAAATCCAAAGTCAAAAGGCGTGTGAGCATGTTGGAGAAAGACGTAGAGACACCTGAGCAACAAAGCTGACCAGATGCAGACAGCAACATACAATCACCACTTCCACAAACAGAACAAAGAACAAAGATTACAACGACGTCAAAGCTGAAAACTTCAAAAGAAACAAGATCCCACACAAGGGGAGATTGTTGGAACAAAAACACCTCTACTCACAAGAAAGAAGAGTGCTAGAAGACGTCGAGCAACCGCTATTACATCATAATGATCACTTAGGGGGAGATTGTTGGAAACGCTCCTAAACATTATTATGAAGTGTTAGTCATTTATATGTCATAGGTTGCATTTATATGGCTTTTATGTTAGTTATTAAGACATGACTTATGTAGAAAGCCCATGCTAAAGCCCATTAGGCTAGGAAGGGACTAGATATGTTGCCCTAGCTCCCTTACCCTATAAATACTCTTGTATACTCTCATTTGAGAGTGTTGTTCACTCATAATACATTTCTACGCCCAAACCTTTCTCTACTATTATACGTGTGTGTGTGTTTGTGTGTGGAACCGTCCTTCTCATCCTTGTTTCTATCATATTGATGCTTGTGTTAAGTTATGGTGACCTAACCAAACCTTTTACCTTTAGCCTTGTATGTATACATATTGTTGTAGATGAGATCAAACCAAAACCATAGCAATTTGAATTGACCAAAACATAGGTTGATTGTCATGAAGACTTACTAGTGTTGTTTTGAACTTAAAGTTTATATTTCAAATATTCAAATGTGTAAACTACTTTTCTTTTTAAAGCGTGAAGACTTATAAAATCTTAAAATGTTTTCTAAATATGTAACATACAAAATAAACTTTCCTAAGTTTATTTGACAATCGGAATAATGATTTTAGTTATTTACGTGAACCTTGAAATCAACCAACAACCATGAACGGATTATTATCAAACCTAGTTTGCAAACCATATAACTAATTAAATACTTGTGTCATTAAATCAAACAAGTAAAACATAGGATTTACATACTAAGCACTACAATAGTAGGGAATTTCATGTGAGGGGTCGGTCCTCTAATGGGTGAACGTAAGAATGAGTTGTTGGATTTACGAGTTAAAGTGTCCTAGCTCCTCGTACGTTTACTACATGACCTTTGGATTATGATGGATCGAACGGTAGTACGATATATATAAACTAAACAAATTTTCACAAACTAAACCAGTTCTATAAACGACATACACAAGCTACCATGTACAACATCATGATCAATTGAAGGACATATATAGGCTCGTTTATATTTTCATATAATTATTCCAAACCTAAGAAGCAACATCATATTCTAGGTTGCACGTAGAGACTTCCCAGCTTATCCGTCGATTTCTTTATAACTTTAACATCATTAACTCACGGTGAGTCATAGCCCCTCTTTTACTTATTTTGAACTATTTTAGGGGAGACACATGCTACATTTTTTATAACAACCACAATTACTTGAAAACTATACTATGTGTTATACAAATCTTTACTTATACTTGGAATTACGAACTTAGAAGTATGTGATGTTTAGTCGTTGTTATTATATTTGGTCAACATGTGCGTACCAATATATGTTCAAATACATGATTAAAACATATGTGATTATTATATTGTAGCTCAAGATCTTGTTTAATGTAATCTGAGGTTCAGTTGTTGTGCTACTCGTGGAACTGTACAACTCCGGAGTTGGAGTGGATCCGAACTTAATGTGTTAAACTTGTTTGCATTATTCTTGATCGCGTTATTCTTTGGCAATTGTTTAACTCCTAGATGGAGCTCATGGAGAGGTATTGATAGTACTATCGGGTTGACGCCCCCACCTTTGTGTCCCTTATTCTAGACCTTGTGTCAATATAATTCGGTATATTCTTGTGTATTCTTGTGGTGAGGTTCAGTTGGCCGTTATTCTTTTTACGTTAAATCATGATATTATTTAAGTGCTCGTATATGTATATCTTGTTCATTATTATCCTACAGGCTTCAATATACTGAACTTTTATACTTACATTTATTAATACAAACCTATAAACTCACCAACCTTTGTGTTGACACTTTTAAGCATGTTTATCTTAGGTTAATAAGATGATAGCTGTTGCATGGAGCATAGAGTCGTACAACATATTTTAAAGACTTATGCTTTTATCATTTACCATTCAAAACATTTTGTAAATATTTATGTATTATACTTTGGGACCTCATGTTTGTAACTCTGAATTTATTAATCGAATGGTAACTTTTCAAAACGTCTCATTTACAGGTCGTTTTCTACAACTTGTACTCTGTGCTAAGAAGTAATACCAGTAACACAATCTTCCGCTGCAATATTTTTGGGGTGTTACAATATAAAACTTCAAGTTTTTTTTAAAAATAAACTTTCCACTCTATAAATAACACCTCATTTTAACTAAAATCTTCACACACAACTTCTTATTTTAAACTCTCACACACATACAACATGTTATTAAACTCTCCCAAATATCATCTCACAAAGTATGGCTAATGAACAAAACGAAGTGAGACGAACTACCCTTAGGCGAATACCGGCATAACTTGAAGTTGAGGTCGCACTAGGGAATTTGTTGGAGGATTTGACTCGTTATCTTGATCAAATGCGTAGCCGTGATATGAAAATGACGAGGGTGAATTCAATGTCACTGGACCAACCCCTTATCATCTACGGTTTTCAAACTCTACAAACGACCACTGGAGCAGATATGTGTAACGCAAACAACTTGGTGGCGGCTAAAAACGATTGTTGAGAAGGAAGAATTAAGTAACAATTACAGAGTAATTTAAAATAAAATTTGTATTCATTTGAACTAATGAGATTTATTTATATTTTTTTACTTCGTACGCTTATGTTTTTAATTATCTATGTAACATTTTTAATTTATGAATAAAAGTTGTATTTATTTGAACTAATGAAATTTAGTTTGTTTGTAAAATGGAAAAGAAAATAAATTTAGGGGTGGGCGGGGCACAAATGACTAAGTTGAAGTTAGTTGTGAGTGAATGGTATTTTGAGGTGTGAGTGCTGAAATAATGTGGCACCCAGTGAGGCGCAAATGGAATTAACTTTTTGCCACCATACCTAAGGCTCTAATCCAAATCTTACTGAACATAACTCATCAAACACACTAAAACTTACTAGAAGTAAAAGCGTGAGCCCTCACCTTCTGATGACTAATTCACATACGAGCACCACCACATCCCTCCCACTTCAGTCACGAGTGGACTGAAAAAAGCCTAGGAAAGGTGACTTGGTCACCTTTGGTAATTCGAAAAATTTGTGGCCCTTTTGTAAATAACCATTTGGCATATTGAAAAAAAATCCCACTACATCATCTTTTAATTATAAATACACATTAACTACGCTATTTTTTAAACACAACTTCATAATTTTATACTCTCAATAAAAAACACCCCATATTTACATCCACTCTTTCAATATTCAATATTTTATACTCTTTTAACATCACTATAAATACTACTTTAAAAAACACATTTTCAAACAGTCAAACCAAATCACAATTTAAATAAACTTTCACATGCATTTTCATCCACTCTTCCACATTTCATACTCTTTTCTTTCCAAAAGTCATGGCTAGTAATCTTTCATACACTGTCGAAGAAATCAAGCAAGGCGTTGAAGAACTAATAGAGGGAGATACCATTCGTAAGGAAAAAATCTGCTACTTAGTTGAGGAGTTTACCAAGGCATCAACTGCAAAAGATGATTTGATAAAACAATATGAAAAATGTTGGGACATTCCGCCAAAAATATTTGGTGTGGTCAAAAAGTTTTTAGAAGAGGAAAGTTGGAAATATTATGAGATTCATAATGAATTGTATCGATTGGCCAGCGAAATCCAAAATAACATTAGTTACAAAGTTTGTTGGATGCATAAAGAAAACAAGTAGAATATTTGTAATGATTTTTAGTTGTCGTATTCTATTTTCCGTTACGTAATTTGCATTTTTATTCCAATGTTATATTTTGTTACGGGTTTTTTTGTAGGATATTTATATGAAGTCAAATGAAATGTCGGAGGAAATTATCTCCTTCTTGCATTTCATTTGGATTCATTATAAATATCCTTAAAAAACAAAAAAACAAAAAACTTGGCTTTCTTTTTATCGAAATGTCATTTTTTTATTTGTTGCAATTTTATTTTTATTTGAATAGAATGTGTTTATTTTAAATGCAATATTTTCAATATTCGATGTCTATGTAATTTTTTAATTTATGAATAAAAGTTTTTAATTTCGTACGTTTACGTTCATATATTTACGTTTTTAGTTTATGAATAAAAATATTTAAATAAAAAAAATTAGTATGAAAGTTGAGGCGAAGGTGACCATTAGAGCTCACGGTATGATGACATTGAGGGTGCGTTATTAACTACGTAGAGTGGCCTTAACACACGTTAAGCTTGAGTTATTTCACCGTTTGTCTGCGTTATTGCCTTGCATTAACCCTCACGTTACCATGGCAACTTTGCGTTATGATGGAAACTTAAATTATAAATAAAAAAAAAAAAAAAAAAAAAAAAAAAAAAAAAAAAATCCATATCTGGTCCTTGGCAACGGCTATGTGTTTGAATTTCAAAAAAAAATTTACATATTCGTCCCTTGCCGTTGTATAACGTCCATATGCATTAAAAGAAATCAAAACATTTAATAAACCAATATAAATAACCAATTAGCACACAACTTTTTTTCACACTTCCACAACTCAAACTCATATACATATACTTCCTTTCTAACAACAAAAATATGTTATTTCACAATGGATCCGAATCAAAGTGATGAAAAACATAAAAATTGGTCTGATGTAGATGACGAAAATGACTTTTACTTTATGATGGGTGCGTACGGATATCAGCAACAGTTAGAATTAGAAGCAGCTCGAACTCGTGTGAGCCGTAACCATATCTACCGTGAACATGAGGTTGTCGAAGAACGTTTGAGGAACGACTATTTCATTCCAGGTTGTAAGTATTCGCACGCGAATTTTCGAAGAAGATTTCGTATAAGTCGGAAACTATTTCTAGAAATGATCAAAGGTATTGAAACTTATAATTATGATCTTCTTCCAAGTCATTTTGAATTCCTTAACCAAGCACCCGATTATACGGGTCGAATGAGTATAAGTGTTCTTATGAAACCGCCATACGCCAGTTGGCATACGACACCTCACCCGATGCGCTTGATGAATATTTCCAAATGGGTGAGCATACTTCACGTGATTGTCTTGATAATTTTAACAGCGGCTGATCTGCGCTAAATCGTCAAGTCTAAACAGACTTGAAACAGCTTAAGCACAAATACAATTAAGATCAGAGAATATAGTGAATTCCCGGGTCGTTATGTCCCACGGAGACTCAATGGTGTGTATAACACTAATTCAGACGATAGAATGATCACTAATGATAGTCATCAGAAAGGATTAGGATCGAATATTACACTACTGAAAAAGTTTATAAACTAAAGCGACTTAAATACAAATTAAGAAAATTAAAAGGATAAAAAATATTAAATAAACGCTATCACTATTCTTAAAGTGATGAACGTTTAAAATTTAAAACTAAAAACTTACGTTTAAATTAAAAATAACGTAAACGTACAAATAAAAACGTGAAACTTACACAATATAAATCCTAAAAATATGAAAAATACATTTTTACAAACCTAATGATATAAGAAAATATTTAGAAAAAGAAAATTATTTTTACAACTATTTATGTAATTATTATTAATTAAAAACTATTTTAAACTATTTAATAAATACTCTAAAATAAAAAAAATATGAAATAAGACTAGAAAAATAAAATTAAGACTTAGAAAAATCTAAAATATGATAAAACTAATTTTAAAACAGAAAATATATTTTTTAGACTTTTATGTATTTATTATTAATTTAAAACTATTTAAAACTAATTTAAATTATTAAAAATACCAAATAAAAGGAGAAAAATAGGGAAAAATACTTTTTAAGCTTTTTACATTTATCTAAACTTAAGAAAAATGAAAAATTATTTTTTTGAACCTTTTTCTAATTTTTTGTATTAAAAGTTATTTAAAAATGCTTAAAAACTAATTTAAATTAAGAAAAATAGCAAATGAACTTGGAAAAATCTGAAAAATTCAGGAAATGCTTAAAATAATATTAGGAAGCTAAGAAAAATGGAAAATCAGGCCCTTATGTGGAGAAATATCAAACTGCTATGGAAGTGCTTATTTGAAATAAGCACTTGATAAGCCAAAAGCACTCCAAAGGCCACCAAACTGATACACAAGCTCTATTATGCTAAAGGGACAGAAATGGAACAGGTTTCAACAAGCCTTAACCACTGATAAGCTATAATGAACAGATTTGATGAAATGAAATAATAAGCTAAAACAGTGAGGAGGGGGGTACTTTGAGCACTTGCACAATCTAAACCAATAAGCTGAAAGGAAAAACAGCTATTGAGACCTAAAGATTACCTAGCATATTACATATGGACCAAAAATCAGCTTCTAATGAGCTTATTTGAAGCTTGTACACAAGCTGCAAGTTGCCTGAATTCACACTCAGTATTAGCTGAGTGTGAGACAGAGCAAATCAGCTCTAAAAGAGAGCTTATTCAGAGCTTATAGGAACTAAAAAAAATTACACAAAAATCATTTTTAGAAACTAGATCAACTAAACTAGGACATATCCCAATTTTACTGATTTTGGTTAAGAAATAAATCCATGAAAATTCTTCTCATTTGAGCCAAAAATGAGTTTTTTGGAATTTTTGACTTTTATGCAAAACTGAAAAGTTGACTTAAGTGAAGTTTGATCTAGATTTATTGACTGCTATTGATGTTAAATGATGTAATGAGTACAAAGCAGGCAAGGTTTAACACTTCTAAACATAAAATAATGATCTGCTAATCCTAAAATCAAAACAGTAAGCTGTAAGATAGGTATTAATGAAATGTTGACTTTTGTGGTTGCAGACCCAAACTATTGACTCAAATGAACTTACTTAAGCTCAATAGACATGAACCAACAGAAATCAAACACTGACCAAGCCTAAAAGATAGATATATCAGCACATCCAAACATCCCTTTTGTATGACTGTTTTACACTTAAAAAGATATTACCACTGAACTGGGCAATTCCAAAGATCAAACTGAGTTTGATTGGTCTAAATACAACTAAATAAGCACAGTTAAACTAATAATGACCACAAATAAACAGATAAGCATAAACTGCAAATTAACTTGAAATTTGGAAATGAGAAATTCACCTACATAAGTTCAACTGGTATGCAGGCTAAAAACCAAACCCAATCTACTCTAACCTAAGCTATTCCAACCCATATCACCACTGCATCACCCACATACCATCACCATTTCCTTCCTTGGCCAATTTTTGAATTTTGTTGACCATGGATGAATCTTACTTAAAAATGATCAAAAGGCTTAACAAAAGCTTTAACAAGCTGAAATAAACTTGAGTGAACCACATATAAGCTATTAGAAGCTTTAACACAGGACTTGAAAACTCAATTTTTCAACAGTGAGCATTAAAGCATGCAACTGAAATGAAACTTTAATTAAGGACTTGAAAACAGATTAAAATGATAAATTCACTTGAGTTTTGATTATATAAGCAAAAAGATTACATAATTTAAGTTATATTAATACATTGCATAAAAACGACATTTTTGAAAATTTAAAACTACTCTCTACTACTCTTCTTTGCTTCTCTCTGCTCCTCATATATACCAAACATCCTCCCACATGTCTCTGACTTGATCCCACCAACATTTTGGTCCTTTGGATGCTTTGACTCAATTCTAGCCGTTTGATTCATTTTTGGCGGGAATGGCTTTTTGACAGGTGGCTATGGTTGAGTGAAATGGGGTGAGATGTCATTAATGGTTCTTGGATTGTGGTGTTTGGAGGGGGGACAAAGGTGTGGAAAAGAGAGGAGGGGGGATGGTGGTTTCCTGGTTTACAGGCAAAGCAGGTGAGAGGGGTGACTTTGGGCGCCAAGTTGGGGTGTTTGTTTGACCAGTGTTGACTGGGGATTATAATATCAAAGGGGGTTCACAAAAACAGGGGGTCCAAAAGGTTATGGCAGGGGTCAATTGGTTTGTGATAGGGTCCAATAGGTGTAAAGGGCTTTATTAATACAAGGACTAGTCGTGCCAAATTCTGAAAATCAAGGACTATACCTGCCAATTCAACAAAGTTACTTCAAGGGACCATTAATGACAAGTTTCAAAAGTACAGGGATCAAATCTGTCATTTTGCAATTTTCCAGGGGCCATTTCTGCCAATTTTGAAACTTGAAGGACTAATTTTGTAATTTTCTCAAACTTTTGACATTTTTCACCAAAGGACTAAATTTGACAAGTTATGATTTTAAAAGGACCTTTGATGACTTTTCTTTTGAAATTTTGTGCTCAGGGACTGTTTTTGACAATTTATGAAACTTGGGGGACTAAAACTGCCAATTTTGAAAACTTGATACGTTTTTCATCTGATTTTGATAATTTTGCATTTGAAACACATAAAACACTGATTTGTGATATTTTGATCATTTTGATGTGTTTCTGAGTGTTTTCAGATGATTTTGCAGTTTATTTTGTACAAAAATGATGAGTATTTAGAGACTCATCAATCCCCCACACTGAGATATTGCTAGTCCCTAGCAATGATTTGAGAAAACATAATGGATTTTAAACTCTTTACCAAAAGCCATTACTTCTGGAGTAGCCAAATGTTTCAGTTCAAGTAAGAACCATGGTACACCGATAACCATGTGATTTTGAGCAAACCACCAGCTTTCAACGGATTTGATTTTGTCTTTCCAGAAGCCGTACCCTTCTGGACTAGCCAACTCTTAGATAAATTATCAATATTATCTTTGGTGAGTCGATTACCAATTATGGATTTTCCACTGCCTTTACCACAAGCCATAATCTTGCGGGCTAGCCAACTCTTCACTTTTTAGGATATGGTGAGCTGAGAACCATACAATTTTGGGCAAATTGCAAGCCATATAAACGGATTTGATATATCTTTACCAAGAGCCGTTTGCTCCTGGATTAGCCAATCCTTTTGTCTTACAGACAAGGCGGACTGATAACCAAATGAGAAAGTGTAAAACACTTACTCCAAAAAAAAATTTGGCCAAAAACGGGGGAATTGGGTAGATAATATATGAAATTCGTGAGAATTCCCCCCCACACTTAGAAATGAATATTGCCCTCAATATTCAAAGTACCGGCGGTTATGCCGAAACAAAGAACGTAAAAGGGAAATATTACGGCCATTATTTGAATTTTTTTTTTTTTTTTTTTTTTTTTTTTTTTTAGAAGATAATATATATATATATATATATAACATGTGGGGCATCACCCCCACACTTAGGTGGTAGAAAGGGGTAAGAAGACAGAAATATGGGTAAAAACCCATATAGTGTGTGCTACTGTTTTTGGTTACCGAGTCGCTAGCTTGACTCGACCCCGAATTCATTGGTTCATGGGGAAGCAAAGTGGAAGAAACAATCTCCATCGGACTTTCATTCAAGATGTTTGGACAAACATTTGAAGCATGTGAAAGTTCCACACCGATGAGATATACAGAGAACCGGCTCAAAAATGATAATTGAAAATGCCGGGATCAAAGATAGTGTCCTCACTCCCGAAGGAGTGAAGAAGAGAGGAAGTCACCGAGTAGGTGAAGAAAAGAAAGAAGATCATGATAACAATCATAACTAGATCTTCTTCCTCGGGATTAAGTGCAGTTGCACTTATTTGGATTTTATTGGTTGAGCTCTTAGGGTTGGAAGGCATCTCGGTGGGGAGGGTGGGAAGATTTGTCATAACTATGCAAATTGAGATTCTCTCCCCCCGATCATGATTTTTGCCATCCACGCAATCATACTCCAGCGGAGATATGATATGAGTGAGTTCACCGGCGAACTCCTCATGAAGAATATACGGAGGTGGGACATGTGCGGTACTTCGTGGGCTATAAATATGCACCTCGTCCATTATAGTCTCCGTGTCAGACTCATCACTATCAAAGATTGGATTAACTGAATTTAGAGTAAATTCAGAATCGAATTCGAATAAGGGATTAGTGATAGTCGTATGAATTGTTGTGGAAACAACATGGTCAACATCCTCTTCTAAGTTGACGATCTCAGAGTGTGGAAATGATGCATCAATAAATTCTATGTCTTTAGAATACAAAGAATCGGCATCACTATAATCACTGTCAAAATCTGAGAAAGTCTCAACAAGATCATTTGTAAGAGGAGAAAACACATCACACTCTTTGTCAAGAATTCCCTCAGACTCACTTGGGATCGGGATAAGGTCCTCAACACTAGACGATTCCATTTCTGGAATAGTGCTAAGAGGCTCGTCCCCCATTATGAGAGAGTCTTTGGAAGCAATAATAGGTAAGATAGGTGTGATAGCAATAGACTGAGGGAGTTGAGAAATGATATCGTTCAATTGAGTAACACTCTCCTCGTCACAATCATAGTATTCCCTCATTTGAATACTATCCTCATCATCATCGTCATCATATCTGATTCTGATATTCATCTGCTGAAGCTTACACACCATTCTTTTCATTTGTAGTTTCTTTAGAATGCGTATTTCTTCAGAACTTTGAGGAAGACTACACTCCTCGTAATCATTGAAATGATGTGAAGGCTCGGAAGTCTGATGACTGATGGAATACTGTGGGGGTTGGAAATTGTCAAAACCGGGAGAATTGGAATTTTGAAAATTTTGATTCACCGGCTGACATTCAAAAGTCACATGAGGACCCCCACAATTCTCACAACAGAGATAATTGGGAAAATAACTTTCACCAAAGTTCTGATTGTAACACGGTTCCGGCTCATAGACAAGCGGAACCTGTGGTGGACAATCAAAACCGTAATGAGAATCATTCCCACAAAACTTGCATGAGTAGGATTCGTATTGGGGTTGTGGAGGTAGGTAGGAAAAATCGGGTGTTTCATTGTTTGAAATGGAATCGGGATTACCGACAAACTTGTCTCCGAAACCCACATTGGTACATTTCCGACAATTTCCACCGTTAAACGGACCTCCACACCAGGAACATGTCAAATACCATGACATAGAGAATTAAACGGATAAGAGGGATAAGAGATGAAGAATCAAATGGTTAAAGAAGATAAGGAATGAAGAATTAAACAGGTTTGAGGATAAAGAAATGTAGAATTAAACAGATTGGAGGATAAAGGATGGATATTTTTGGATTTTTGAAAAATATGCTATAAAAACAAAGAATGAAAATATTTTTGGCGTTTTTAACACTTTAGGAAAAGTGTTAATGAACTTTTTGGATTTTTTGAAAACTTTACAAAAAACGTTTTTACAAAAGATGGATATGCACAAGAATGGGTCTGAAAAAGGCTAAACACACGCTAAAGCCTCCCCGGCAGCGGCGCCAAAATTTTGATCTGTGCTAAATCGTCAAGTCTAAACAGACTTGAAACAGCTTAAGCACAAATACAATTAAGATCAGAGAATATAGTGAATTCTCGGGTCGTTATGTCCCACGGAGACTCAATGGTGTGTATAACACTAATTCAGACGATAGAATGATCACTAATGATAGCGATCAGAAAGGATTAGGATCGAATATTACACTACTGAAAAAGTTTATAAACTAAAGCGACTTAAATACAAATTAAGAAAATTAAAAGGATAAAAAATATTAAATAAACGCTATCACTATTCTTAAAGTGATGAACGTTTAAAATTTAAAACTAAAAACTTACGTTTAAATTAAAAATAACGTAAACGTACAAATAAAAACGTGAAACTTACACAATATAAATCCTAAAAATATGAAAAATACATTTTTACAAACCTAATGATATAAGAAAATATTTAGAAAAAGAAAATTATTTTTACAACTATTTATGTAATTATTATTAATTAAAAACTATTTTAAACTATTTAATAAATACTCTAAAATAAAAAAAATATGAAATAAGACTAGAAAAATAAAATTAAGACTTAGAAAAATCTAAAATATGATAAAACTAATTTTAAAACAGAAAATATATTTTTTAGACTTTTTATGTATTTATTATTAATTTAAAACTATTTAAAACTAATTTAAATTATTAAAAATACCAAATAAAAGGAGAAAAATAGGGAAAAATACTTTTTAAGCTTTTTACATTTATCTAAACTTAAGAAAAATGAAAAATTATTTTTTTGAACCTTTTTCTAATTTTTTGTATTAAAAGCTATTTAAAAATGCTTAAAAACTAATTTAAATTAAGAAAAATAGCAAATGAACTTGGAAAAATCTGAAAAATTCAGGAAATGCTTAAAATAATATTAGGAAGCTAAGAAAAATGGAAAATCAGGCCCTTATGTGGAGAAATATCAAACTGCTATGGAAGTGCTTATTTGAAATAAGCACTTGATAAGCCAAAAGCACTCCAAAGGCCACGAAACTGATACACAAGCTCTATTATGCTAAAGGGACAGAAATGGAACAGGTTTCAACAAGCCTTAACCACTGATAAGCTATAATGAACAGATTTGATGAAATGAAATAATAAGCTAAAACAGTGAGGAGGGGGGTACTTTGAGCACTTGCACAATCTAAACCAATAAGCTGAAAGGAAAAACAGCTATTGAGACCTAAAGATTACCTAGCATATTACATATGGACCAAAAATCAGCTTCTAATGAGCTTATTTGAAGCTTGTACACAAGCTGCAAGTTGCCTGAATTCACACTCAGTATTAGCTGAGTGTGAGACAGAGCAAATCAGCTCTAAAAGAGAGCTTATTCAGAGCTTATAGGAACTAAAAAAAATTACACAAAAATCATTTTTAGAAACTAGATCAACTGAACTAGGACATATCCCAATTTTACTGATTTTGGTTAAGAAATAAATCCATGAAAATTCTTCTCATTTGAGCCAAAAATGAGTTTTTTGGAATTTTTGACTTTTATGCAAAACTGAAAAGTTGACTTAAGTGAAGTTTGATCTAGATTTATTGACTGCTATTGATGTTAAATGATGTAATGAGTACAAAGCAGGCAAGGTTTAACACTTCTAAACATAAAATAATGATCTGCTAATCCTAAAATCAAAACAGTAAGCTGTAAGACAGGTATTAATGAAATGTTGACTTTTGTGGTTGCAGACCCAAACTATTGACTCAAATGAACTTACTTAAGCTCAATAGACATGAACCAACAGAAATCAAACACTGACCAAGCCTAAAAGATAGATATATCAGCACATCCAAACATCCCTTTTGTATGACTGTTTTACACTTAAAAAGATATTACCACTGAACTGGGCAATTCCAAAGATCAAACTGAGTTTGATTGGTCTAAATACAACTAAATAAGCACAGTTAAACTAATAATGACCACAAATAAACAGATAAGCATAAACTGCAAATTAACTTGAAATTTGGAAATGAGAAATTCACCTACATAAGTTCAACTGGTATGCAGGCTAAAAACCAAACCCAATCTACTCTAACCTAAGCTATTCCAACCCATATCACCACTGCATCACCCACATACCATCACCATTTCCTTCCTTGGCCAATTTTTGACTTTTGTTGACCATGGATGAATCTTACTTAAAAATGATCAAAAGGCTTAACAAAAGCTTTAACAAGCTGAAATAAACTTGAGTGAACCACATATAAGCTATTAGAAGCTTTAACACAGGACTTGAAAACTCAATTTTTCAACAGTGAGCATTAAAGCATGCAACTGAAATGAAACTTTAATTAAGGACTTGAAAACAGATTAAAATGATAAATTCACTTGAGTTTTGATTATATAAGCAAAAAGATTACATAATTTAAGCTATATTAATACATTGCATAAAAACGACATTTTTGAAAATTTAAAACTACTCTCTACTACTCTTCTTTGCTTCTCTCTGCTCCTCATATATACCAAACATCCTCCCACATGTCTCTGACTTGATCCCACCAACATTTTGGTCCTTTGGATGCTTTGACTCAATTCTAGCCGTTTGATTCATTTTTGGCGGGAATGGCTTTTTGACAGGTGGCTATGGTTGAGTGAAATGGGGTGAGATGTAATTAATGGTTCTTGGATTGTGGTGTTTGGAGGGGGGACAAAGGTGTGGAAAAGAGAGGAGGGGGGATGGTGGTTTCCTGGTTTACAGGCAAAGCAGGTGAGAGGGGTGACTTTGGGCGCCAAGTTGGGGTGTTTGTTTGACCAGTGTTGACTGGGGATTATAATATCAAAGGGGGTTCACAAAAACAGGGGGTCCAAAAGGTTATGGCAGGGGTCAATTGGTTTGTGATAGGGTCCAATAGGTGTAAAGGGCTTTATTAATACAAGGACTAGTCGTGCCAAATTCTGAAAATCAAGGACTATACCTGCCAATTCAACAAAGTTACTTCAAGGGACCATTAATGACAAGTTTCAAAAGTACAGGGATCAAATCTGTCATTTTGCAATTTTCCAGGGGCCATTTCTGTCAATTTTGAAACTTGAAGGACTAATTTTGTAGTTTTCTCAAACTTTTGACATTTTTCACCAAAGGACTAAATTTGACAAGTTATGATTTTAAAAGGACCTTTGATGACTTTTCTTTTGAAATTTTGTGCTCAGGGACTGTTTTTGACAATTTATGAAACTTGGGGGACTAAAACTGCCAATTTTGCAAACTTGATACGTTTTTCATCTGATTTTGATAATTTTGCATTTGAAACACATAAAACACTGATTTGTGATATTTTGATCATTTTGATGTGTTTCTGAGTGTTTTCAGATGATTTTGCAGTTTATTTTGTACAAAAATGATGAGTATTTAGAGACTCATCAGCGGCGTTATTGAATTGTTTATGCCAGAGGATTTAAGAAAACCAACCTATGCCGACATTCAAAATATTTATGAAAGACATGAGCAAAAACATGGTTTTTGGGAATGCTTGGTAGCATTGACTGAATGCATTGGGAGTGGAAAAATTATCCGGTGGGTTGGCAAGGCAATATGGTAGGGGTAATAAGAAAAATACCCAACAATAATGCTTGAAATTGTTGCTTCGCAAGATTTATGGATTTGGCATGCATTTTTTGGGGTGGATGGGGCGAATAACGATATTAATATTCTAGATTACTCTCCGTTATTCGACGACATTCTTGATGACGTCGCCCTTGTAGCTCCATATGTGGTAAACGGAACCATGTATGAACAGGGATATTACTTAGTTTACGAAATTTACCCACAATGGGAAACTTTTGTCAAATCATACACCGCAACTGACGATATACATGGTTATTTTTAAAGGAAACAAGAAAGTGCACGAAAGAATGTTGAACGAAAGAATGTCGAACGTGCTTTTGTTGTGCTCCAAGGACGTTGGGGTATACTACAACAACCGACATGTCAATACGAAGTTACCAGGATAAGTAGAATCATGTATTCTTGCATTATTTTGCATAACATGATTTTAAAAGATCAAAATTTTGCACTAAGTGAGTATAACAAAATGTGCGTGAATCCGGTACCACATATGAGGAAAGATAGGTGGGTCGACAGATGTGATGTCTATCGTCGAAAGGCAAAAGAAATACGTGATAGAGAAACACATACTAGACTCCATCAAGACATTATGAAACATCTTTGGCAAAAACATCTTCAACGACAACAAGAACAAGAGCAAGAAGAAGATGAATAAGTATTTATAATTCCATTATTTTCTGTATGTTTTTAAATTTCCGTATGTTTGTTAAATTTCCGTATGTTTTCAAATTTCGTATGTTTTTATTTATAATAGACTTTAATGAATGAATTAATATTTATGAGATGATGTTATGAATGAAAATATTAGTTAAAGGGTTGAATTTTTTTTTTTTTTTTTTTTTTTTTTAAAGTGAGGCCCAAAATATAGTGTTATGGTTGAGTTATGATAAGGGGTGTTTTTTTAGTGTTAAGGTTGAAATGTTAAAGCTGATATGACACTGACGTGATGCTGAGTTATGGCATAACCTCAAGGCACCATACCAAGTGCTCTTATGGGTGAAAGGTAAGAGACTAAGATGACGGGTTAATGGCCAAAGGTGATGACTACCTTATAGCACCCGTTACCATCTCTTCATCCTTTGCCACAACCAACATGACAATCTTGCCATAGCTCTTCATGACACCCCCTGGTATAGCTTGTCATCCCAACCATCGTAGTCTGCATGACGAGCGTAAACATGTACCCATTGTCAGTTTTTTTTTTTTTTTTTTTGTAAACATGTGATGTTTTTATTAGTGGTGGGCCTTGAATGAGTAAGTTGAGGTTAGTTGTGAGTGAGGGGAGTTAGTTGTGGAGTATTGTTATAGTGATGTGGCACTCCGTGAGCATCAAATTAGTAACTTTGGTATGTTATGTCACGTGGTGCTCTTAGGAGGAACACAACTTTATAACTTGAGCTTTGATACATAGGCTTAACTAAAGAGGCCTAAAAGGAGACCTAATGCATAAATGAATTGTACAGTACTGTTACTGTACAATTCATTTATGCATTAGGTCTACTATACAATTTATTTATGCATTAAATCTCTTTTTAGGCCTCTTTAGTTAGGTCCATTTATCATTTTCCTTATAACTTTTAAAGAGAACCAGAAAACCAGGGTTCTTTAAAGCTGTAAAAAGTAAGTAAACTGTTGATATGTGTACCTTTTGAAAATTTAAAGGGAGCTTCTTTTATGTTTCATTCCACACAAGCTGGAGCTTTCCTCGAACGCGTAGCCTCATTTCCATAGATTTGTCTATAAATAGTCACAACTCTCGACATTCTATCACAGGTATATAATTCTAGTCAATCAATATTCATACACTCACTCGCTCGTTGACCATCAAATAATTTGATCACAGAAATGGCAAAGGTATACAGTATAACTCTAGTCAATCAATATTCACTTAGGGCATGTTTGGTTGAGTGGTTAAGGGGGGTGGGGAATGGGTAAGGTATTCAAAAGGGCCCACATTTCTCATTATATAGTGCTTTGTTAGGGAGGGGTAATGGATTGATTACCCCGTAATGGGTAATGAACCATTATAGACTAAATTGAGGGGTAAGGGATTGATTACCCACCTCACACATTCCTTTGCATTCTTTTCCTTTTCCTTTTCCCTTTCCCTTTCCCCACTTTGAACCAAGCGGGCCCGATTATGATTTATACTAATTTGAATAATGTGAGATGTGACCTCAATTTGTATATATGATCTGTTTTTACAGCAAAAGATTGTTGTGAAGGCGACCATGGAAAATGAACAGAAAAGTCTTAAGGCTAGGAAGATCGCGGTTAGTGTCCCTGGTAAGTTACCCGGTTGCATGTTGTTTCTATTAGGTGAAAGGATTCGTTATTTTTTTAGGCGTTGGTTGTTGGTATTTTTTATCATTATATTTTTATTTACATAGGCGGCGTGGTCGTGTTTTGGTGTCTTATTGCATTTTGCGATGTAATATTTGCTACGTGTTTTTATTATCTAGCATCTTGCTAGCTTTATTCTAATAACATTGCCGTCTAAAAATAGTGCCACTACAAGAAAATAGACTTTTAGTGACATATAGTGACATAGTTTCTAATAACACAAAAAACTGTTATTAAATCTAACTTTTAGTGATACTTTTTTAGAAGTGTGAGTAAAAGCCTAAAATTTTGATGGTAATTTTCTATATTATTTGAATGTCGATAGTTTTGTATTACATTTTAACAAAACTAGTATAGCTAGTTGATTGAGTGGTTCTTTCCATATAAATGGTCGAATTTATATAGCTATATCATAATGTGATTATTGATAAACAGGAGTGGAATCAGCATCTTTCCTTTCAGATAAGGACCAGATAGTAGTGACCGGAGAAGGTATTGACCCAGTCAAACTTGTCAAGAAGCTAAAAAAAGGTGTAGGATACTCTGAGCTGGTGAGTTTTGGTCCAGTGGAGGTGAAGAAACCCGTCGCTACAGTTGCTCCGGTGGCTCAACCGCAAACAAAAGTCGTGCCACTGAATGTTTATCCTTACCCTTACAATCATGGCATACCCTACCAATACCATGTACATGAAAATTCCTATAACAATGAGCCCTTTTGCACAATTCTTTAAGATCAATTGATGGAGTTATAGGCATAAAGACAGGTTATTAAAGTTAAACTGATACACTGTTGTTGATTGTTGCTTGTTTAGGCATTTTGCTTGCTTACACAAGTGAGCTTTCATCTAAATATTATAATGTGTGACACAATGAATAATTGGTAAGTTGTTTTTGTTATTTTGCGGTTTTTCCATCAAGAGTATGGTTCCTAATTTTTGATAAACTAATGTGTGATAGTCTGATTATGGATATTGATAAACTGACAATTGAAAATTTGATCAGATTAATATGAAAGATTGTGATCACACAAAGTTCATAATAACCCGATAACAATGATCTGCTGGGCAAATAAAACCGTGTGATGTACACAAATCTCTTTATTATATGTTGCCAAGGGTGCGTTTGATATGTGGGGTTCACTTTTGGCTCAAGAACCCGCAACTACAAAGTAAACAAAGCTGTCTGGATTTGATGTATTTCTGGGTTCCGCCTCAAACTTTCCCTCACAATCTCTTTTATTTTACTATTTAAGTTTAAGTTTCAATTAATACTTATAAAAATATTAGGTTGTGTTTCTTTTTTGCTATATGGGAAGGATTTGTGGGACCTCTCAATTTAATAATATTATTTTTTTTAAATAGGACTCACAATTTCTATTAATTGATCTATATGCACAAGGCAAAATTTAGATGGCTATTCCCAATAAAAGCCTTAAATAGAGGTGGGTCTCACGTGCCCCACACTTCTCTTAGCTAAAAAAAAAAAAAGAAACACCCCTAATCTATCTCAATATAGCAGTTTATATTTTCTTTTTATGATGTCTCAAAAAAATTATCAACTTTTTTATTTTAAGTAATAAAAAGAGAACTTGGTGAAAGAAATATTATATTTGAGCAGTTGAAAATTGTAGTGGTGTCACTTTTATTAAATTGTGTATTTTTGTCTTCTAATAATAATTTTGAGACGGATGGAGTATTTATAAACTAATATATTTTTTCCTCTTATACATCAAAACAAAATCAAAATTTATGGCACGTTTAGTATATAGGTGGGTTTAGAATTAGGATTTGGATTTGAATTTAGTGTAGAAGAGAAGAATAATGTAATTAATTATTATTATTTTTGAAAAAGGAAAATATTATTACGAGATTTCGAAAAGGAGAAAAAGAGAAACAAGGCAAAAGATGGCACCCCACCTTAAATAATCAAAATAATTACAAGATGATAATAACAAAAAAAAAAAAAAAAAAAAAAAAAAAAAAAAAAAAACAAAAACATAAAATAAACTAAGCATTACACATTTGAAACCAAACTAGTAAACTGTCCCTTTGACTAATACTAACTAACGTATGAAACTTATATATTAACTAGCTTCATAGCCCGCCCGAATGTGCGGGCTAGCTTCATGATATTTGTTGATAAGAGTATAAGCTGTGTAACAAAGGAATCGTATATTTATAACAATATAAGCTTGGTCTTGTAACTGTGTCATCTAGTAGCAGTTAAGCTTGATCTTGCACTTTTCGCGGTTAACAGCCTTGTAGAAAAAAATGCAGCAAAAAATGTATCATGTAAGCAATCAAACTGAAGATGCAACTGTTTAGTTTTTAAAAAGCTTGGTCTTGTTGTTTAAAGGTTTTTTGCAACTTCTTAGGACTTCCAACCGGTGATGCTACTAAGTGCCATCCTGCAGCCAGAAAATAACACAGAACCGATATGAAAAAGTAAAATATGCTTAAACTTTGTTATAAAAGAGTTCCATATTATAAGCAAGTGAATGTGAGGTATTAAAATGAATATCAAGTAACAAAATCTATAGTTATTATACTATTTTTATGTTTCTATTTTACTTGTAAACACATTTACTAATTATTCTATCACATATCGTGGATCACGTCATATGCTTTTCTTATGTCACTTATTGCAAAAATTAATAAGCAAAATGAAAATTAATCAATATAAATTTACTCGTTTTGACCCAATCAGTAGCAATCACGTCATAAATAAAGTCTCTAGAAACCTGACGATTATCAAGAAACATATCATATACGTAATGAACTCACAACTATTTGCATCAACAAAAGCATAAGCCTACATTAAATGACCTGCTGACATGGAACCAACAAAAGTCTCTAGAAACCTGACGATTATCAAGAAGAAATTTTGTCCAGACGAATTGCTCTTAACCAATGACATTGTCCTACAAAAATGTATCAAGAAATGTTGTTTATTCATCTTTCCTTATTAAATAATGTAAACCGTGGCTCACTGAACATGGAAAGTAAAGTTGAAGAAATGCAAACCTGTACAAGGAAATTGCCATCTACGATTTGTGCAACATATGAGGAGAGAACACACCAATGCAACCAAAAAAGAGTAAATATGAGAATAAATATCCACATTATATGGGAGTATGGGACTAAGATAAGTGAGATCAGAATCAAACTTACTACATCATTTAAAACTGATTCACCAAAGATAAATGCATAGAGATTCATGTATGTTCCAAGCTCCTACAGTTCCCAAAGTATATATGATCATATAGAACTCATAAAGAACAGATATTCTCTGATGAAATTATATAAAAGTTTTGTTGAAGAATTTGGTACTGATCTAAAGATGGTCGACAAAAATCACCTAAGGCATGAGAGTAAGGTCAGGTGAGCATTACTGAAACCAAGAAGTAGAAGCAAAAGTATATTCTCAATTTACAATGATTTTGCACATCATAAAGTAAAGAGTTGCTATATGAACAACTATCGAAAAATTCAGAGAAGGAACATTGATAGAAGAAACTGGATGAAGTATCATACATGCATAGATTTGAACTAAAATGGTTCCTAATGGTCTAAGATATATCTCGAAAACAAAACCCTGGTTAAATAAGATTCAAAACAGCCCAAACATTAAACATGTAATGCATCCTAATGGTCTAAAATAACCCAAGCACTAAAATGGTTCCTAAAGGTCTAAGATGTCTAACAGGATAATAGAGTTTGTTGGATATATCCTTGATGCTTTGCGGACACTTTTGCCACCCCCTTACATCATTAAACTTAAGACCCATGACAGCTGGCATACCATAAACAACATGGATGTGACTATTTAGGGACTAATTAGATTTACCAAATTGTTCCTAATACAAGATTTCATGGCGAATTCGCATAAATACTATATTACCAGAGAACAAAAAGAAAGCATCATGTCCCTTCTAGATCTGTAGAATTGAGTTTGCAACTCACAAAACCCTTTCAAGCATCTGAATACACATTTACTGTTCTAGAATTGTATGCTAAAAAGACATTCACCCTGAGGAAAAGAAAACATGTCTCATTTAAAACAAAATTATACATGGAAAATGGAGAGAACGGTGACAAGATCTGTTGCGGAAATAAGAGCACCAAACATAAGACATTCAACCAATGGAAGTTCGTACATGAGGTACATTACACCGCCAAGATATCTGTAACATCAGATGTGAAAGCAGTTTGACTTATTAAATCGTTAAACGGAAGAATGTAAAACACTTTTCTCCTCTTGTTTCTATTTTCATTGACAGATAATTAATTGGTAAAACGAATACTCACACGAGAAGACCTGTAACAATTGCAGAAATAAATGTTCCCAGAATGGAAATGTCACAATAGCTCCAAAGTTTGAAAAGAATGCTTTCTACAAAGAAAGAAAAAAAAGCAACAATTAATAAGTGTAAATAACATAAGGCGAGATATACTTAATCGTCATGATAACTTACAGGAGCTAAGCTGAATCCTGATTGGGTACACACAAACTGTCAAGGGCAACAATTGTGTAATAGATTGACTAAGAAAACAAATAATAATAACAAAAAGGGATCAAGTTGACTATTGAGAAAGGATATAATATGATCGGTGGCAACAAAAATAGAAAAAAGAACTCCTCATGGAAATTGAACCAAGCCCTGCAGTAGACGACACACGGACAGAAATAAGTTAGTCTTTCTAAGTTAAATCTCAAAAACCTAAGGATAGAAAAACATAACTAAGAGGGTGTTTTGGATTCAAAACACATAAATCTATAGCAATCAGGTCAAACACCCTTTCAAACAAAAATTTATAGCACCTAAATATATACAAATAATTGCCTTAGTGTGTGCAGAAACGACTTGCGTAGTGAAACTGCACCTCAATATTTTCCATCACTCCTACTATAAATAACGTGGATATGTATACTAATTACTAAGTTGCAATCTTGAGTCATAAGATACCTTGATTGTGCTAAAGTAAAATTAAAAATGTTAAACCCAACTTCTATAAGAATGTAATTAATTGTTACCGGTAGTTGGTGATTGCAAATCTGCAACCATAGTTTCACTTGACTCACTAGACTCCTCGCAGTGACGCTTAATCACAGATGCTACTATATACATATAAATCATCCATTCGTTAAAAGATAAAATGATATATAGCATTAAAAAAAAGCTTGTATCATAATAAGTGACATACCTAATATCTTTAACTTACTTATCATAACATCATCCTAATTCCGCTTCTTCTTAACAACACAATAACTGCCTAGGTGGATTAACTTTCATTGATGGAGTTAACATTAAAGAAGAAATATAAAATTAGGCAAACTAACAACATATACCTTGTTGAAATCAATAATAATGATAGATGTTTTTCCGCAATGGACGAACAACGAATTTTAGATACCTGGAAAATAAATAAGAGACAACCACCATAAACATGATTTAAATGATTAAGAAAAAGAAGATTACACTCAACCAATACTCAATTCAATTAATTACAATAAAACCACATCATATGAACACGTAATTACCATCAAAGTTGCTTAGGAAAAATCATATGCGTCACTGGTCAATCGTTTGTAAATTGGTGAATTTTCTAATTGTGTTTTTGAAAACTTTAATTGAATATCACAAAAGGTGTGGTTGAAAACTTTGATTGTGGATGGTTAGATGAGAATCCCTAAATTGTAGGTTTTTTAAATTTCGGTCAAACAATATAATGAATGTCGATATAACTGATGGAGCGGGTTTTGGTTGAATTAGGAAATCCTAAGTGAAAATGGAAGATGGTAACTGTTTGTGGTGGGTATCAATTAGGGAAAGCAATAAAATATCACATCTGGTACCTACTCCAGCGGTTAGTGCGTTTGTTTGTGATCTCACAGACCAGGGTTCGATCCTGTCTGGTGACATATTTTTTTAAATATGTAGCCGGAAATAGTGCCATGGTGGCATTTCCACCTCATCGTATGATGCTCTATGTCATCATTAATGTGTCTAGTAAGCATTAATGATGTGTCAATCTAGTCCCATATATATGTATAGATGATCCAATGAAGCAAACCCACAAATAGAATAGCATCCCATATATGGTAGACACCAATGACTATTATATATCCCACTTGTAAGATAGTACCACTGAGAACAACATATGACCTTGTGCTCAAAATAAAACGAAACATTCACAGAGCAAACATATCAGACAACTGTTGTAGGTATTGGGCGATAGCAAGAGACAAAAACAATTCTAGACAATGTCGGATACACCCGCTAACATTATCTAAAATATATTTGAACCCGACTGAAACCCAATACATAACATATATATCCAAACCTGACCCAAATATGGAATCTGACCCAAAATACCAACAAGCTTGCTGCAATATTTGAGTCCCTTGATAAATCCTTCACTTATGTCTAATACCTGATGTTTCTGATTCTTACTGACCCAACATAGTACTGGTAACACATTGAGCCTGGTAACACATTGAGCCAATTATGATGTCGCCTTTGATGAATCCCACACAGAAACTGTTCACACAAAAGTAGCAGCCAACAATAAAGTGTATGTTAATGAAAATGTATATTATGAGGATCTCGTAACCATTGTTGCCAATCCATCACTTTATATATTTTTTTTATCTTCTCACTATCCATTCGAAGCTTTTGAGTTGAATGTCTTTTAAAATCTTGTTAACACTTGACACTTTATTGCTAAACACTCGAGCGTTTCTTTCCTTCCAAATGAAATATCCGGAAGTCCATACAACCGCTTGCCAAATTGATACGCTTACGCAGCGCGTTCGGGGTCAAAGGAACTTCCTTTTCGTCGAGCAAGTTTTTCAACACCCTAGGCAGTGAACCTAATCGTTGTAGTGTAGTATTAGGGTAAGCCACGGGTATTGATATCGTTCTCTAGGGGAATAGGAATGCTAGTGAGAAGTTACTATGCTAAGGTTAAGGTTGAGGAAGATTATTTTTTTTATCTTTTTTATGTTTTTTAGGAAATTGAAAGGTACGAATCTCGGGTATTGAATTTGGGGGGTTGGTATTCCTACCGATTACTCTACTATTGTCTAATTATCTAAACTAAGGTGGTGTTAGTCTATGTCTAATTAATGTGTGCTCGTATGATAGTTTAAAGATGTGTTTACTTAGGTTTTACTACTCCTTAATTATCTACTATTGATGGTTGAGTTGTCACTTCCTTATTCTTAGTTGCGTTGTGTGTCTAAAGTTGTAGGGTATGCGTTTCTCCCTAACTCTTTGAACTTACCCAAAGGGTCTCGTCTACAAAACCCACTAGGGATAATAAACTCTTACTCTAAGGCACTCTTTGGATGGTTTAGCTTACAACTACTCAGGTAATTATATTCTAAGGTTCACAAAGATGAATCAAGCATTAAGTACACAACGAATGACCTATCGCATTACTAGATCATTAATCAACTAAGATAAGAAACAACCAATCAATATTCAATAATTAAGTTTCATACTCCCTAAGCAAACACACAAATAAATTAGCCGGACATGGAGAACATGCAAGCATACACACAAATAATCAAAGACGTAATTGAATTGATGAAGTAAATACTTATCTTGATGTAAGATAGGGTTTGGAACCCTAAAATACTGTACAAGACACCCTTGGTTCGGTTTTAGGTTTTTACTCCACAAAAGACTCTCTTCAAACTGAAAAATTCGGATTGTATATATAATATTACATATGCGACGGCGTCACCTTATGTTTTGTGACGCCGTCGTGTCGCCGTCATTAGGGTTTCGTCTTGGCCACGTTAACCTTGCGACGACGTCACCTTATGTTTGTGACGCCGTCCTCTTCAGCTTCTGACGTCGTCTGGGTCGCATCTAGGCCGTCTGAGTCGTGACAGCCTACTCTTTTAAAGCCCGACGTCGTCACTTGAAAATAGGGTTTTTGGCTTCTGTATCGTCACAAAAATCCTCCGACGGCGTCGCAGATAAGCAGTGACGTCGCCGCCTTCTGTTTTCAGCAGCTTTGAGTGTCTCGATTCTGACTTTGGCCATTTTCTTCGTATATTCGCGCCTTTTCGTCCAAATAAGTGCCATTCCAGCATTTTGCCTTCAAGAGACATAAAAAGTGAAAAGGAACGATATTAAGTAATAACGGATACAAAAGTGATCAAATAAGGGTTAAAACGACCCCTCAAATGGTACCTTTTAAAACCTTATCAATTATCCCTACACTTGTTATTTGCTTGTCCTCAAGCAAATGTGCTTTTAGCCAATTAATTTATAAGTTAGGGGTCATGAAGCATTGATTTAAAATGGTCCACAACACATATAAGCCCCGCAAAAGTCATAACAAGCACGGAAATTACATACTAGCACATTACATGGGGTGTTTGGATACTCACATCTCTCTCGGGTGTATATATGAAATATAACAAATAGGAAATGGAAGATAAACACTCATTAACCGGTCCTAGTACATAGATTACCATAGGCTTGAGAATAGATCAAACCTCCATCGCCTTGGCGTAAGCACCTAGGAAAGACTATCAAAGAGGTCTTTTAAAGGGTTGTAATGTTAGGCTTACGGTAGGGAAACAAGGGTTTGGTGGGATAGGCTATTCAGTGGTGGCAAGTCAAAAATCTCTATGTTAAATGCATACGAAGAATGGCGTTGCTAAGCCAAGACTCGACACTCTAAAACTCTAGGTAACGGAAATAAACAAACATAAATTTAAAGGATAAATGTAGGATGGTAGCCCGTATGTTTTTTTTTTTTTTTTTTTTTTTTTTAGTCTATTTTTTTCTTTTCTCTTTTTTTTTTTTTTTTTTTTTTTTTTTTTTTTTTTCTATACACTTTTACTCTACCATCCTCTAGGTAACATCAAAATGATAGGGATTTATAGGCACATCCCTACACATGAGTTTTTATTACTCTAACACTAATTTGACCCGAATTGAAAAGATTAAAACACTTGGGGTATGTTATTACGCAAATAAGGGAATTTAACGTTCCCTTTCAGTCATTTCATAAATTCTAACTTTTCCCATGAGTCCCAATCGTCCCAAAACTGTATACAAAGGATATGACTCGACTTAGCAACTCATGCAAGCAACCAGATAATTGAACTAAGGGTTTAGGGTGATAACAAACATTTGCACTAAAAGTGAGTGCATAAGGGGTAGGCGGGTGTATATTTGGGGGTGGGGTGTAAACAATGCTCTTCATTGATATTCCGGAAAAACCGAAACATCACGAGAACCGCGAAAAGGATAGGCTATGAGGGGTTAACTAGGGGTATCAGGTACTAAAGATGAGTACAACGCAAAGGGTGTGGGGGAATTACTCAACCGATGTGGAAGAAGTAATTATATTACGGGTATCAAACAAGGGTTATCCTAATGCTTCTTATCATTTAGTTATTCCTAACTACACAAGTGTAGTCTCACTTGCGATCTCGGAATGCATCACAAAACAAGTTCTAGAATCTAATATACTACCGGTTCACACTCTAAGCATTGAAGATGAATGCTTTTAATTCCTACTAATCTAAGGGCGATCCTCACATTTTGGATGGAATTTGGGTGGTAAAGGGTTTTTTTATGCTAGTCATATAACTTCCTATCCGTGAGACGCTTTTGTTAAGACTAATGGCCCACTCCTATATGTCATGAAAAATTTTAAATTTGGTGCCAAAATTACCCTAACCGACATTTTCTCATGGTTTATTACAAAAGTGCAATTGGACAAAGCAAATAATCAAGGATTAGCATAGTTTCAAAGTTCCCGTTTTATTTTCCCTCCCTACACTTAAACTGAACATTGTCCCCAATGTTCCCCGAAAGTATCAAAGTAATGATAAAAGAAGGTAATCAAAAACGAAAGAAACTAATACTCCCCTGATTAGCTCGGTAGGATCCGTAAAAGTGGTGGTTAAATCCTTTCCAAGAAGAATTATTGCGTGAAAAACTCCTTCCAATCTTGTGTAATTTCTTCTTGACAAACTAAACCTGCACACATGAACAAAATAAACAAAATCTTCGCATAAAATCGGCGGTAATAATATATATAAGACTCGATTTAAACTAGGATATAATGCTTGTGGAATGGATGTTTACAGAATTTCTAAGAAGATTAAGACCTGGAAAATTCCAAAAATTTATAAGTAGCTCAGAAAACGAAAAAAAGTGATCTGATGTTTTTACTCCTTCCTGACGCCGTCAGGTTGCAATCCTGACGCCGTCAGGTTATCCTGACAAAAACTGGTCTGCGATTTTCTGGAAAAATTCTGGAAAATTTACATCTTTAGAATCTGGAAAAATTTCTGCAAAAACATCCATTATGACTCGATACAAGCATTTGACTCGAACAAACAAACGTATATATCTTTTGGTTAATTGTTATTCTCATGTTTACGTTTCTTTTGAAAACGTGTGTAATCCTCCCTACACTTATCCCTTATGTAAAATACCTTTATATGCAATTAAGACGAGGTTAAAAACAAAATAAAGCATTTTTACAAATTTAAACATGAGGATAAACAATTAATAAAAGATATATGACACTAACAAGCAAACAATTAAGCATGGGTTGCCTCCCACGAAGCGCTTTTCTTTATTTAAGAGTCTTGTAGCTAGACTCGTAGTCGTGCCCCTACGTACCGATATAAGTAAGTCTATCCTCAACAATGTCGTAAGGATCAAACTTATCATTCAAGTTCCTAGTAGTACGCTCGGTTAAATATGTCTTTTCAAACTTCTCACCATCGGGATCATAGATTTGTATCCTAATGTGCCACTCTCCATTACCATCACTAGGCGGTCTATCCCAATCTCATTTGTGTTTAGATTCCTCAACTTTCCACTTATTCATGACAAGGTTAACGGGCAAGCTTCCTAGGAACTCGGTCATCTTCCTAAATACTAAGGTATCCTCGAACGGGTTCACTTCCATGTCCCTAGCCATTTATTTTTCTTGGAAAGTTGCTTTACTAGTGAAGGCTTTATCTAGGTAAAAAGGTCTTTGGGGGCCTATGAGGTTCTTATCAATCCAAGGTCCATATCTAGAAGGCTCTCTATCCAACCTAATCTCTTGTGGGATTTCCTCATCTTTGTAGTACGTATGCTTTTTGACATCGTAAACTGATCTAGCACTCCCCTCTCCTACCACTATCTTGGACATCTTACAATCGATGATGGCACTAGCGGTAGCTAAAAATCCTCTTCCTACTAGTAATGGGCATGTAGGGTCCTTATTCATGTCTAGCACATGAAAGTCGGCCAAAAGAGTCAACTCTCCTACGTGTACTACCACGTCCTTTATTATTCCTACCGGACGTGCCACACTACCGTCCACTAGACCTAAGATGGTTTCCGTTGGTTCTATTTTACCTAAGTTAAGGCTTCTATGGAGGGACAACGGAACAAGATTGATGCATGACCCTAAGTCAGCTAGAGCGTCGAGTGGTTTGGAAGTTCCAAGCCTACACGGAAGAGTGAATAGCCCGGGATCGTCTAACTTCTTAGGTAAGTTGTTTCGCACAAAATCGGACCCATGTTTTCCAAGCCAAAGTTCTAACTCATATTTTTCTTTCAAAGCATTATAATAAGGTGCATGAGCTAAGACTTCAAGAATCGGTTTTTCTTGATGGAGTTCCTTGTACTCCTCCTCTAAACTAGGTTTGGATTCTTGGCTGACGGGTTTCTCAAAAGGAGGTTCTACCAATGGTGCCGGGCCTTGGTACCTCTTGGATGGCTTAGAACCCTTTTTGATAGCATTTACCGAGTGAACCGTCGGGTGTGAGGGGCATGGATGTGCATTCTCCCATGGTGAACTAGAACATGAAGTCGACGCAATCGAATTCACTTTTGGGTTCTTTATGGTATCACTTGGGAGTGCTCCAACTTCCCGTTCTTTGAAGGCTTTTAAGAGGGCATCAAGCTTGTTTGTCATCTCGCTTTGTTTTTGCTTAAAATCGGCTTCAAGCTTATTCAATCGAGTCTCTTGGGATGACAAAAATCTAGATGCGATTGCCTCAAGATTAGTGGGGTTCCCGGTATTAAGAGAATTTAACCTAGTGAGTGAACTAGATGAGCTTTGGGGTGTGCTTGAGTTTTTGTTCCACTTAAGGTTAGGGTGATTTCTCCATGAAGGGTTGATGAGTGCGTATTCACTCATCATTTTAGGTCAAATCTGAGCTGCAAAACATTTAAAAACACTCCATAATGCATCAAAATACTGAAAATATCTCAAAATTGTGTTTTATATGTTTCAGATGCAAAATGTTTAAAATCAGATGAAAAACGAACAAAGTTTGCATAATTGGCAGTTTCAGTCCCCCGATTTTCAAAAATTGACAGAAATAGTCCCTGAGCACGTATTTTTAAAAGAAAAGTCACCAAAGGTCCTTTTGGAATCATAAATTGTCATAATTAGTCCTTTGGTGAAAAGTTTCAAAAGTTTGAGAAATTACAGTTTTGATCCTTGGGTTTTTAAAATTGTCAAGTTTAGTCCTTGGAATTTCAAAAATGACAGATTTGATCCATTGGTTTATTTGAGATTCACAAGAAAGGCCCTTGGATAGCATCTTCATAAATTACAGCATGGCCCCTAAAGTTTCAGTTGTGGCACATTTGGTCCCTAAATGTTAAATGGTTTCAATATCTATCCTAAGTCCAATAAATTAGCCAAGGCCCAAATATCTCCCAACCTGGTCCAACACCCAATCCATTAACCCTGACCCAGTCAAACCCAAGTCATACCCGGTCAAAGTATTAAACCAACCCATAACCAACCCGTCTTCTTCTTCCCATTTCCCGCCCAAGATAACACCAAATCCCCAGAAACCCTAGAACACAATTCCCTAACCCTCCTTCTTTCTCCACTCCCCAAACACTCCATCCCCCATTCTCCTTTTACCCAGCTTCACAACACCCCATAACCACCTTAGTCTCTTTTATCCGGATTCACCCAATTCCCCAACCCACTCACATATTCTTCCCCCTCCTCCCAATGCCAAGCTGGCAATCCCAGCTTCAAAAGGTTTCAGTGTATGGCCAAGATTCATTTTCAAATGGTACCTACCTATTCTAAGGTCAGGATTGATTCAAGAAAGCAAGTTTGGAGTTTTTGGTCTCTCTGCACTCACAAAAGAAGCACACATCAAGAGAAGAAGACTTGAAGAGTTGAAGCCAGTAGACTTAGTAGTATAAATAGGACAGTTGTAAGCCTTAGATGGCACCCCTAGTTTTAGTTTTTAACTTAGTTTCTTTCTGTCAAAATTAATTGTAGTTTTTTGTTTCATCAATGAAAAAAGTTCTTTTTACCAATTCTGTTTCAGAAGTGTTTTATTACTCTTGTTAATGCTGATTGAGTTATAAGGGTCCATTTTAGATTACTAGTTCAAGTTGTACAAAATGAAAAACCAAAATCTGTTTTTCTAAAAAAGTTTTAAGCATCTTCAACTCCTTAAGGAGTGTTTGGATCAGAAAAAAAAAAGGGGGCTCAAGATGTTGGAAATTGGCTAGAGTAGTTTAGGTGAGTTTTGTTGAAGAAAACAAGTTACCTTTCTGTCTTTCTAGAGCCGCACAGAACAGCAGAACTACTGCTGTTCTTGTGCTAATTTCATTGCTCATTTGATTCTTAAAAGGTGCAATATTGGTTTTTCTTAAATGTTTGGAGTCCAAATTCAGTTTATTGTTAGGATTTTTGAAGTTATAATCACATGAGCTTGCCTAAATTTGCCATAAAAACGTCCTTTCTACCAATAATTTTACTGTCATAATCGGCATAACTAGCCCCAAGAGTACCTGAACTCAGCTTATTCTTAAGTTGTTTGAGGGTTTCTCTTACCACCAAATCAGTTTTATTTGGAAGTTTGAATTGCTAACTATATTGTGCAGCTTTTTATGGTTTTAAAGGACTTCCTTTCAGCTTATAAATAAGCTCCCAACAGCTTACTTGAGCTGTTCCAAGCTTGCAATTCAGCAGATCAGAGGTTAGAGTTTTATCATTAGTACTTATCAAGTCTCAACTCTGCCCTTTAGATCCTTTAGGTCATGCTTAGTGTAGGTTAGATCATTAGTAGCTTAGTTAGTTCCTCACAGTTCTTATTGGTAGCTTATATTTGCTTATTAGTTTTTAGTTTAAGGGCCCCCCTTTAGCCTATAGCCAACTGCTTTCCCTCATTCAATAGTTATCTGTAGCTTATTTAGATACATATTATAGCTTTATTCTGGTCCCTAGTGCTTAATTTCAGTTTGCATTGGCTTATTTTCTGTTTAAGTAACGTGTTTAAGCTCACATCAGCTACTTTAAGCCCTTTGCAACCCTTGTCATTACTTAGCCAAACATCCTGTGCTTATTCTGTTAAGAGCTGTTTTGCAGCTTATTTGTCTTTTTATAGTTTAAGCTTTGGTGATAATTTTTGTTTGTGTCTGCTTATTGAAGCCTGAAACCAAAAATAAAAGGGTGTTTGGTTTTACATGAGTTATAGCAAGTTTCAAAGGGTGTTGGCCATTTTTTCAAGTCTGTTGTAGTAATAAGCTGTTGAATATCTTGTTTAAGCTTTACTTACAAAAAAGTTTCTTACAAATGGTACTTGGTTTAATCTCACTGTCATAAGGAGTCTTTGCAAAAAAAAGGTGTTTGGTTGTTTACTGTTAAAGAGGGGGTGTTTGTTTGTTTTTTTTACCCACTGTTGGAATAAGCAGTTTCTAACTGCTTATTTCAGGCTTTTAAGAAAAGTCATCTTTACAAAAAACCTCCATTTCATTAAGCTTATCAAGTTTCAAAAAGTTAAAGTTGAAAAAAAAAATAGTTTTCAAAAATAAGCAAGAGGTGGGATTCGAACCCCTGACCTCTTGCCTATTAAAGCTTCAACACACAACACCTTCACCAACTGCGCCCTTGGGACTTGTCTCAATTGTTTTGCACAATCAATTTATTTAACCTCTATTGGTCAGTTTGTATGTTAAGCTCTTTTGAGCTTATTTCGTGCTTATTTTCTATAGCAACCACCATTTTTTTATTTTTCCTAGATTCTATAGTACCTTAAGTAGTTTTCTGTAAATTTTCAGATTTTTCTTAATTAGTATAGTATTTTTAATCATTTAATTAGTATTAAATGGTTTTTAATTCATAGAAATTAATTTAAAAGTCGAAAAAATATTCCGCTTTTTCCTAAAATCATTTTTAGTCAAGTAGATCGTAGGAAAATTGGTTTCACACCCGTAGCCCTTAAATTTCAAAACTTTTACGTTTATGGCTCGGGTTGTTTTCCCGTTTTTACGTTTTTGCGTTTTAGCACCCTAGGATGTAATTTAGCATTGTTTTATTGTTTCTTAGGCTTAGTCGTAGTTTATTTAGTGTTTTCTTTGTTTTACATGCTTTACTTTCATTTCCGTTCTTTAATATGTAGTGTAATCAAAATCCAAAATTCGTTTAACCATTCAAGTCCTTATCACAAGACTCAACGATCCCGTCAATTTCACACCTCGTTGGGACACGACCCGGGGAAATCACTTTCCCGGTATCACTTTTATCACACCCGTGAGGTTTGGCACGTTGACCTTTTTCCTAAAAGGTTAATTTGTTGAATTTTACGGTCATTTTGATATACGCTGATATTTGTGTTTTCACACACTCTCTTCACAACGAATCAAATTTTGGCGCCGCTGCCGGGGAGGTGTGTTGCGACAATATCGTGATTTTTGCGATTAGTGACTTGAAGAACCTTCCTCGTGAAGTTACCGTTTTTGAAAAAACCAAAAATAATCTTCTCCTTCCTCTTAACCGTATGATTCTGTTTCTCTTATCCTCTGTTACCGTTTGATTCTAATCTTCGTTATCCTCTTAACTATTTGATTCTCTTCTTAATCCTCTATATGTTTAATTCTTATGTCGACAATCGTCAACATCATCGTCACAAGTGTGTGTGAGCGGTGTGGAAGGCCTAGTTCAAGCGAATTTTGCAATTTGTGCGAATTATCCATAAAAAATTCTTTTCAAAGTTATTTTGACCACCCGCCACAACCCGAAATACGTTCTAATGTTGACAAACCCGTTCAAACGTCGGAGCTACCTCAAGCACTCACCGAGGGTTACGAGGACGATTTCTTTGAATTCAAAGCCCGTAATCTAATTGAAAAAATTCGAGCCAATGAAAAGAGGTCGAGAATTAGAATTGATTACGATGAACCCGTTCAAACACCGGAGACCATAACGGAAGTGGTGGAACTTGCTAGCTCTAAGAGCACACCACTTGTCCCAACTCCGGAATCTTCAGAACATTTTACCGACGATTTCTTTAGGGCCAGAAATGACATGATTCAAAACTTCTTAATTGAACTTCGTCATGATTCAACTTCGGGAAATACCGCTCTTCCTTCCTTATGTGATGTTGTTGAACCCTCGACACCTATTCCCGAGCCCGAAATATCTTCGTTTGATCAAAGTTATTGCTACGGTTGCGGAGACTTGTTACCACAAGGTTTTCGTTGTTACAAATGTATGTGCGAGTGGTGTGGAAACTATCTTGTCAATGGATGTTGTTCGATTTGCGCTGAGAATTCATTTGCTTATGATTCTAACCCGGAATCTTTCAGTTATCCTCAAAACAATTTCAATTACCCTCCACAAAATTCATACGAACCAGAACCGTATTTTCATCATTTCAATGATCAAACGTCATTTCAAAATTTCTCTCCCCAATACCCTCATTGTGCTAAGTGTGGGGGTCCTCATGATGATTATCAATGTCAATCATGGAATCATAATTACTTTGGACCCGATCCTTGTTATAACACTTCCAGTTTTGACAATGTCCAACCCCCACAACTTCCCGTCATCAATCAATATCCTTGTATCCTTGAAGAACTTTCCGAGGAACAAGCAGCTCTCAACGAAAGATTACTAGCCGATGAGCGAGCAGCTCAAAAGCTTCTCCTCTTTAACGAAGCTTGCCGTCTCGATGACGAGGATGAAGAAGATTGGGAGATGACAAAGGACAAGGTGCATATCTCAAGCCCACAAAGTACCGCACATGTCCACTCTCCGCCCTTATCTTGCCTATCTACCTTAGAACCGTCGGATAATCTTTTAGTGGGGGACGAAAATCTTAGCACTATTCTGGAAACGGAACCGTCTTGTGTTGAGAACCTTGTCCCAACCCCAAGTGAGTCCGAGGTTATCTACGGTAATATGTTTGATGAGCCTCTTGATGATGATTCTTCTCCTCCTCTTGACATTCCAAACGATCATGTCGAGATGTTCTCCGATTCTGAAAACGATTGTACTTCGTTTGACGATTCTTTATCTTATGGAGACATCGATTATGTCGAGGAGTTACCTTCTGAGCTAGTTAGCTTAGAGGAAGTGAGAGATTCTGATGATCTGGAAATTGAGGACGAGATACTTCGTGAAAAATTGTTCAATGTAAATCTCCTCGTTTCTAAGATCGAATCATTTTGTGCTAAACCAGCTTCAGATCCTATTCCCATTAAGGATAGTGACTCTATCTTGGAAAAGCCCGAACCATTTTCTGAGCTTGAGGCTTTTTCCAATGATTCTCTTCCGGAATTTGATGTATTCCGCTTTGATGACGATCATACTGAAAAGGAGAGTAGTGGCATTCCCACTTTTCATATTTCTCTTCCTGAGTATGAGTCGTCCACATTTGAATTGCTTCCTCCTTCCGAAAGGAGTAGGTTTTTCCATGAGGAGTTCGCCGGTGAACTCGCTCCCATCGATCCTCATCTGCCGAGAATTGAGGACGTGCTTTTTGAGCAAAATGCTCCACACCCCCTTTCCTCCATGAGTAACTCATCCACTCTTGAGGATTTTACCGTGGTTGATACTTGCGTTTCATTCCTCTCCGAGGACAAAGTTTTCAAACCCGGTATCTTACCTTTCAAGGGAGTTCACTCTCGGATATTTCTTAAGTCCAACACGGATGTTGTGACTTCTCTTGCGGTGGATAAGATTTCTGAACATTCCGTCAATGTTCATCAATCTAATCTTTTGCCCACCCATCCTACCCGTTGTCAAGCAATTGACACTTTGCCTTCTCCTCCCATTTTTTCTCCATGTCTTAACTCCTACGGGAGTGAAGATACCATCTTTGATCCCGGCATTTCTCATTCTTTTGAGTCGGTTTTATCTCATCGGAGTGGAACTTTCATCACATTCAATGTTTGTCCAAACATCTTGAATGAAAGTCCGATTGAGATTTTCTCTTCCACTTGCTTCCCCATGGACCAATGAATTCGGGGTCGAGTCAAGCTAGCGACTCGGTAATCAAAAACAGTAGCTTAACATGGGTTTTTCACCCGTGTGTACCACCCTAGTGTGGGGGAGTTACCCCACATGTTTAAAAAAAAAAAAAAAAAAAAAAAAAAAAAACCTTTCTAAATAATGGCCGTAGTATTTCCCTTTTACGTTCCTTGTTTCGGCATAACCGCCGGTACTTTGAATATTGAGGGCAATATTCATTTCTAGTGTGGGGGGGAATTCTCACGAATTTTATCATGTAATTATACCACCCTAATTCCCCCATTTTTGGCCATATATTTTTTTTTTTTTTTTTTTATGGTTATCAGTCCGCCATGTCTAATAAACAAAAGGATTGGCTAATCCAGGAGCAAACGGCTCTTGGTAAAGATATCTCAAATCCGTTGACGGCTTGCAATTTGCCCAAAATTGTATGGTGTTCAGCTCACCATATCTTTATTTAGTGAAGAGTTGGCTAGCCCGCAAGGTTATGGCTTGTGGTAAAGGCAGTTGGAAAACCATAATTGGTAATCGACTCACCAAAGATAATATTGATAATTTATCTAAGAGTTGGCTAGTCCAGAAGCAAACGGCTTCTGGTAAAGACAAAATCAAATCCGTTGGAAGCTGGTGGTTTGCTCAAAATCATATGGTTATCAGTGTACCATAGTTCTTACTTGAACTGAAACATTTGGCTACTCCAGAAGTAATGGCTTTTGGTAAAGAGATTCAAATCCATTAAGTTTTCTCAAAAGATTGCTAGGGACTAGCAATGTTTTAGTGTGGGGGATTTGATGAGTGCGTATTCACTCATCATTTTAGGTCAAATCTGAGCTGCAAAACATTTAAAAACACTCCATAATGCATCAAAATACTGAAAATATCTCAAAATTGTGTTTTATATGTTTCAGATGCAAAATGTTTAAAATCAGATGAAAAACGAACAAAGTTTGCATAATTGGCAGTTTCAGTCCCCCGATTTTCAAAAATTGACAGAAATAGTCCCTGAGCACGTATTTTTAAAAGAAAAGTCACCAAAGGTCCTTTTGGAATCATAAATTGTCATAATTAGTCCTTTGGTGAAAAGTTTCAAAAGTTTGAGAAATTACAGTTTTGATCCTTGGGTTTTTAAAATTGTCAAGTTTAGTCCTTGGAATTTCAAAAATGACAGATTTGATCCATTGGTTTATTTGAGATTCACAAGAAAGGCCCTTGGATAGCATCTTCATAAATTACAGCATGGCCCCTAAAGTTTCAGTTGTGGCACATTTGGTCCCTAAATGTTAAATGGTTTCAATATCTATCCTAAGTCCAATAAATTAGCCAAGGCCCAAATATCTCCCAACCTGGTCCAACACCCAATCCATTAACCCTGACCCAGTCAAACCCAAGTCATACCCGGTCAAAGTATTAAACCAACCCATAACCAACCCGTCTTCTTCTTCCCATTTCCCGCCCAAGATAACACCAAATCCCCAGAAACCCTAGAACACAATTCCCTAACCCTCCTTCTTTCTCCACTCCCCAAACACTCCATCCCCCATTCTCCTTTTACCCAGCTTCACAACACCCCATAACCACCTTAGTCTCTTTTATCCGGATTCACCCAATTCCCCAACCCACTCACATATTCTTCCCCCTCCTCCCAATGCCAAGCTGGCAATCCCAGCTTCAAAAGGTTTCAGTGTATGGCCAAGATTCATTTTCAAATGGTACCTACCTATTCTAAGGTCAGGATTGATTCAAGAAAGCAAGTTTGGAGTTTTTGGTCTCTCTGCACTCACAAAAGAAGCACACATCAAGAGAAGAAGACTTGAAGAGTTGAAGCCAGTAGACTTAGTAGTATAAATAGGACAGTTGTAAGCCTTAGATGGCACCCCTAGTTTTAGTTTTTAACTTAGTTTCTTTCTGTCAAAATTAATTGTAGTTTTTTGTTTCATCAATGAAAAAAGTTCTTTTTACCAATTCTGTTTCAGAAGTGTTTTATTACTCTTGTTAATGCTGATTGAGTTATAAGGGTCCATTTTAGATTACTAGTTCAAGTTGTACAAAATGAAAAACCAAAATCTGTTTTTCTAAAAAAGTTTTAAGCATCTTCAACTCCTTAAGGAGTGTTTGGATCAGAAAAAAAAAAGGGGGCTCAAGATGTTGGAAATTGGCTAGAGTAGTTTAGGTGAGTTTTGTTGAAGAAAACAAGTTACCTTTCTGTCTTTCTAGAGCCGCACAGAACAGCAGAACTACTGCTGTTCTTGTGCTAATTTCATTGCTCATTTGATTCTTAAAAGGTGCAATATTGGTTTTTCTTAAATGTTTGGAGTCCAAATTCAGTTTATTGTTAGGATTTTTGAAGTTATAATCACATGAGCTTGCCTAAATTTGCCATAAAAACGTCCTTTCTACCAATAATTTTACTGTCATAATCGGCATAACTAGCCCCAAGAGTACCTGAACTCAGCTTATTCTTAAGTTGTTTGAGGGTTTCTCTTACCACCAAATCAGTTTTATTTGGAAGTTTGAATTGCTAACTATATTGTGCAGCTTTTTATGGTTTTAAAGGACTTCCTTTCAGCTTATAAATAAGCTCCCAACAGCTTACTTGAGCTGTTCCAAGCTTGCAATTCAGCAGATCAGAGGTTAGAGTTTTATCATTAGTACTTATCAAGTCTCAACTCTGCCCTTTAGATCCTTTAGGTCATGCTTAGTGTAGGTTAGATCATTAGTAGCTTAGTTAGTTCCTCACAGTTCTTATTGGTAGCTTATATTTGCTTATTAGTTTTTAGTTTAAGGGCCCCCCTTTAGCCTATAGCCAACTGCTTTCCCTCATTCAATAGTTATCTGTAGCTTATTTAGATACATATTATAGCTTTATTCTGGTCCCTAGTGCTTAATTTCAGTTTGCATTGGCTTATTTTCTGTTTAAGTAACGTGTTTAAGCTCACATCAGCTACTTTAAGCCCTTTGCAACCCTTGTCATTACTTAGCCAAACATCCTGTGCTTATTCTGTTAAGAGCTGTTTTGCAGCTTATTTGTCTTTTTATAGTTTAAGCTTTGGTGATAATTTTTGTTTGTGTCTGCTTATTGAAGCCTGAAACCAAAAATAAAAGGGTGTTTGGTTTTACATGAGTTATAGCAAGTTTCAAAGGGTGTTGGCCATTTTTTCAAGTCTGTTGTAGTAATAAGCTGTTGAATATCTTGTTTAAGCTTTACTTACAAAAAAGTTTCTTACAAATGGTACTTGGTTTAATCTCACTGTCATAAGGAGTCTTTGCAAAAAAAAGGTGTTTGGTTGTTTACTGTTAAAGAGGGGGTGTTTGTTTGTTTTTTTTACCCACTGTTGGAATAAGCAGTTTCTAACTGCTTATTTCAGGCTTTTAAGAAAAGTCATCTTTACAAAAAACCTCCATTTCATTAAGCTTATCAAGTTTCAAAAAGTTAAAGTTGAAAAAAAAAATAGTTTTCAAAAATAAGCAAGAGGTGGGATTCGAACCCCTGACCTCTTGCCTATTAAAGCTTCAACACACAACACCTTCACCAACTGCGCCCTTGGGACTTGTCTCAATTGTTTTGCACAATCAATTTATTTAACCTCTATTGGTCAGTTTGTATGTTAAGCTCTTTTGAGCTTATTTCGTGCTTATTTTCTATAGCAACCACCATTTTTTTATTTTTCCTAGATTCTATAGTACCTTAAGTAGTTTTCTGTAAATTTTCAGATTTTTCTTAATTAGTATAGTATTTTTAATCATTTAATTAGTATTAAATGGTTTTTAATTCATAGAAATTAATTTAAAAGTCGAAAAAATATTCCGCTTTTTCCTAAAATCATTTTTAGTCAAGTAGATCGTAGGAAAATTGGTTTCACACCCGTAGCCCTTAAATTTCAAAACTTTTACGTTTATGGCTCGGGTTGTTTTCCCGTTTTTACGTTTTTGCGTTTTAGCACCCTAGGATGTAATTTAGCATTGTTTTATTGTTTCTTAGGCTTAGTCGTAGTTTATTTAGTGTTTTCTTTGTTTTACATGCTTTACTTTCATTTCCGTTCTTTAATATGTAGTGTAATCAAAATCCAAAATTCGTTTAACCATTCAAGTCCTTATCACAAGACTCAACGATCCCGTCAATTTCACACCTCGTTGGGACACGACCCGGGGAAATCACTTTCCCGGTATCACTTTTATCACACCCGTGAGGTTTGGCACGTTGACCTTTTTCCTAAAAGGTTAATTTGTTGAATTTTACGGTCATTTTGATATACGCTGATATTTGTGTTTTCACACACTCTCTTCACAACGAATCAAGGGTTATACGAGTTTCCTAAGTTGTTTTGTTCGGGTTTGAAAGTGTACCACTTCTCTCCTGCTCCGTCGGTAAACATGGAGGCGTAGTCCGCAAAAGCTTGTTCGGGGAGCCTTGTGCAATCACGAGTGTCATGGGGACCACTGCATAACTCACAAGGTAGAGTGATTTGATTCACTTGACCTGAGGACATAGGATTTTTGTAGGAACTCATGAGGAATTTAACTTGATCTTCAAGTTCGATCATCCTACGGTCGGAAGGTTGTGAGTCGATGGAAGGCAAGGAGATTGCCTCGACGGTTTTAGGTAGCTCATGGGGGTCATCCCAACTTTCGTTGTCGTAGAGGGCAAGGTCCTCTATTATACCCCATGATTCTTCCACGGTGAGATCACTAAGTTTTCCACCGGCCGCTTGGTCAATGGATTGCTTAGTGGGGAAGTTGACATGATCATAAAAGATTTGGACTTGGAGCCAAAGATCAATGCCGTGATGAGGGACTTTATGAAGTAAGTCCTTGAATCGGGTCCATGATTCGTAGAGAGATTCACCTTGACGTTGTTGGAACATCAAGATGTCATTCCTAAGCTTAGTGGTTCTCCCCGGTGGGAAAAATTGAGCAAGGAAGCGAGAGGTAAGATCATCCCAACTTGAGATGGAGCCGGCGGGAAGTCGCTCAAGCCAATTACTAGCTTGGTCCTGTAGAGAGAATTGGAAGAGACGTAGACGCGTGGTCTCCCGAGTAGTAGCATCAAGGTCGATGGAATCGACAATTTTGAGGAAATCCCTCAGATGCTGATTTGGATCTTCGGAACGAAGTCCATGGAATGCACATCCGTTTTGCACCAACCGGATGGTGTCGGATCGCAGGGCCGTAGTTTGGGCTTGGTCGGTAAGCTCAATGGTGTTCCTATAGCCTAGGTGGCTTGGTCTTGAGTATTCACCAAGAGTACGGGCTCATGGCGGGTCATTTGGTGGTGGGTTGATGAGTGGTGGTTGGTTATCACCTTCCATGATGAAAAGTGATGGGGTTACGAACAAAGGTCACGAAGAAGGGGGATAGACTAAGAGGAAGCTAAAAATGAGAAAAATTTTACTTGATAGGAATCAAGCAAAGAACCTAAACGAGGTGGACTACTAACTAGCTATTCTATTCCCCGGCAGCGGCGCCAAAAAACTTGATACGCTTACGCAGTGCGTTCGGGGTCAAAGGAACTTCCTTTTCGTCGAGCAAGTTTTTCAACACCCTAGGCAGTGAACCTAATCGTTGTAGTGTAGTATTAGGGTAAGCCACGGGTATTGATATCGTTCTCTAGGGGAATAGGAATGCTAGTGAGAAGTTACTAGGCTAAGGTTAAGGTTGAGGAAGATTATTTTTTTTATCTTTTTTATGTTTTTTAGGAAATTGAAAGGTGCGAATCTCGGGTATTGGATTTGGGGGGTTGGTATTCCTACCGATTATTCTACTATTGTCTAATTATCTAAACTAAGGTGGTGGTAGTCTATGTCTAATTAATGTGTGCTCGTATGATAGTTTAAAGATGTGTTTACTTAGGTTTTACTACTCCTTAATTATCTCCTATTGATGGTTGAGTTGTCACTTCCTTATTCTTAGTTGCGTTGTGTGTCTAAAGTTGTAGGGTATGCGTTTCTCCCTAACTCTTTGAACTTACCAAATGGTCTCGTCTACAAAACCCACTAGGGATAATAAACTCTTACTCTAAGGCACTCTTTGGATGGTTTAGCTTACAACTACTCAGGTAATTATATTCTAAGGTTCACAAAGATGAATCAAGCATTAAGTACACAACGAATGACCTATCGCATTACTAGATCATTAATCAACTAAGATAAGAAACAACCAATCAATATTCAATAATTAAGTTTCATACTCCCTAAGCAAACACACAAATAAATTAGCCGGACATGGAGAACATGCAAGCATACGCACAAATAATCAAAGACATAATTGAATTGATGAAGTAAATACTTATCTTGATGTAAGATAGGGTTTGAAACCCTAAAATACTGTACAAGACAACCTTGGTTCGGTTTTGGGTTTTTACTCCACAAAAGACTCTCTTCAAACTGAAAAATTTGGATTCTATATATAATATTACATATGCGACGGCGTCACCTTATGTTTTGTGACGCCGTCGTGTCGCCGTCATTAGGGTTTCGTCTTGGCCACGTTAACCTTGCGACGGCGTCACCTTATGTTTGTGACGCCGTCCTCTTCAGCTTCTGACGTTGTCTGGGTCGCATCTAGGCCGTCTGATTCGCGACAGCCTACTCTTTTAAAGCCCGACGTCGTCACTTGAAAATAGGGTTTTTGGCTTCTGTATCGTCACAAAAATCCTCCGACGGCGTCGCAGATAAGCAGTGACGCCGTCGCCTTCTGTTTTCAGCAGCTTTGAGTGTCTCGATTCTGACTTTGGCCATTTTCTTCGTATATTCGCGCCTTTTCGTCCAAATAAGTGCCATTCCAGCATTTTGCCTTCAAGAGACCTAAAAAGTGAAAAGGAACGATATTAAGTAATAACGGATACAAAAGTGATCAAATAAGGGTTAAAACAACCCCTCAAACTGGTACCTTTTAAAACCTTATCACAAATCAAGGATAAGGAAGTAGGAATGTTAACATTTCCGCTATGTGATAAAATACCTTCAATAAAGAAAACATTAGCACTTCCGACCTTCCATTAATTAAATAGTTTAGACCACACGCTCATTGCAAAGTCACGAGTGACTAGACAATGAGTACATGACTCCACACTATCGCTACATGATGGAAAATGTAGTGAATCCAAGTCGATGCCTCTTCTATCAAGTTCCACACAAACCGGAAGTCTACCTTTATGAGCCCTCCAAATGAAGATGTTGACCTTTTTAGGAACTAATTTGTTCCAGAGCGTGTCATGGCCAACATTCCCATTGAAGAAACTTATCCTCGATCAAACTCGTAAGCGTTTTAACTTTAAAATCACCGTCGTCGTCGAGAATCCATCTCCACCTATCCCTATAAGTATTGTCAACAAAAACATACCGCAAAGACTCAATTACTTCATCAAATTCCCTACTCACCATCCCTCTAATATCTCTATTCCAATCCCACACCCAAGTCCACCTATTATTATCCCAAGTTCCCTTATGCAAAACGCTACCCTTATTTCTACTATCCAAATGGTACAACCTAGGAAATCTATCACAAAGTCTCATATTATCCACCCATCTATCCTCCTAAAATCTAATGTCCCCCCATTGCCAAATACCCCCACACACGAAAAAGTAAAGCCAATCCCCAACCAATCGATCTCTGCCCCAATTTTCATTATATCGTACTGAACCCCCTCCCCCACCCCCACCCCCATCCCCACCCATAACGTGCATACCACTAAAACCCCTACAATCCCCATATATACTTTTCATGACCCTAATTCATAGTCCCTCGCTTTCCACCTTAAATCTCCACCTCCATTTACCTAACAACGCCAAAATTTTAGCCCTAAGAGATCCTACATTCAAACCCCTGTCCCCGATTGAAGCAATAATCGACTCCCATTTGACCCAAGAAAGTTTTTTTTCCTCCCCAACCCCACCCCAAAAATTTTTTTTTCTAATACTCTCAAAATTTTTTAGAACACTCATAGGCACACGAAACATCAAGAAATAATACAATGGCAAGCTACCGAGAACCGATTTAACTAATGTTAGACGACCCCCAAACGACATCGTTTTTGCTTTCCAATCGGCCAACCGATTTTTGAAGTTTTCAACCACCGGCTTCCATGCGTTCACCCGACACATATTTTCACCAATTGGTAATCCTAAGTATGTGAAAGGAAGTTCGCCAATATCACACCCCATCAAAGTGGCCATAGTCCTCAATTTTTCATCATTAACCCCCACACCGTGTAGTTTACTTTTGTTTTAGTTTACCCGTAATCCTGATACTTTTTCAAAACAGTTAAGTACACACATAAGGGATCTAGCATTCTTTCTATTCCATTCACCGAATAAAATGGTGTCATCAGCATATTGTAAATGAGAAACCATGACTTGATTAGACCCAAAAATAACTCCTCTAAAGATGCCTTTTCCACCGCTTCATTAACAATAACATTTAAACCTTCCGCCGCCAAAATAAAAAGAAAATGCGCTAATGGGTCCCCTTGTCGCACACCCTTCTCCATACCAAATTCTTCCGACGGGGAACCATTGACTAGAATGGATGATGAAGATAATTTAAGGCACGCTTATACCCATTTGCGCCATTTATTCCCGAACCCTAACCTTTTAATAATATTCATTAAAAAGTTCCACTTAATACTATCATAGGCGTTCTCGAAATCAACTTTGAAAATTAAACTTTTTTCCTTCATTTGCTTCAAATATGTCATTGTCTCGTTTGCTATGATGACCCCATCAAGAATGAACGTACCTTTTATGAATGCATTTTGAACTTTTCCTACTACTAATACCAACACACGTTTAACCCTTTCCGCTAATATTTTCATGATAATTTTGTAATAACACCCAATAAGAATGATGGGCCAAAAATCTCCCAACCCGATAGGATCTTGCACTTTGGGAATTATAGTGATAAAAGATGCATTGCATCCTTGGGAGATCTCCATAGATTCCCAACCATGTGACCGCCCCAATTAGATCTGCCTTGATGGTATCCCATACTTTCTTAATGAATTTGAAATTAAAACCTATGAAAAACTAGAAGGGGGTTGAATAGTTTTGTTGATTTCAATTTAAGTTTCAAAACTTTAGATTCGATCTTATGTGAATTCGTATGGATGGATAGAAAGTATAAAGCAATAAGTAAAATAAATAATGAAAGCAATTAAAGTAAAGGATAAAGAGAAGTGACACAAGTGATTTATAGTGGTTCGGCTACAAGAACACCTTCCTTGCCTTACTCCACTCCCCGAGTTCCCCACTTGAAAGATCTAGAACTATGTCAACAAGCTCCTTCAACATGGTGGAGAAGCCTCACAACGTCGCTTACACTTTTTTTGGTACAAAGCTAAATACCGAGTCCTTAACACGGCGGACCAAACCAACACAACTATTACACAGCAACTATGTGAAATACAAGATCTTGCTACAGAAATCTTGTGGAGGAACAAATCAATCAAGGACCCCTTGCTTGGATGACTTGTAGTATCATGAACTCGCCTTTGAGAAGGACCTATATGAGAATCACAACAAGAGAAAGAAGAACTACTAGATTAATCAAGAGATCAGAGGTTAGAAGAGGGAGATACTATATGAGACAGTTTGTAAGAAGAGGGGTGAGTAACAATGAAGAAATGACTCACTATTTAGAGGCTAAAAAGTCTACTGTAGCCCGATTCCGGCGGATCCCTCACTTGGGGGATCCGTCCAATGCAATCCAAGGGATCCGAAAAACTGGGTTGTACCAGTCCGGATTTTGGGTTGCAAACCGGGTCATGGGTTATGGGTATGAGCCTTGGGTACCCAACAAGATACAATGTATCTAGATAATGGGTCATGGGTCATGGATAGTACCCAACATGATTTCATGCATGATGTCATACAATGGGTCATGGGTTATAGATTAGCTCCATGGGTATGGGTCATGGGTCTTGGATATTACCCATCCTATTACATAAACTATTACAACAAATGAATTATTACAAAATTTTATGTGAATGACCAAATGTAAATACTTTACAAAAATAACATGAATTCTTATAATTTTACTTATGATAACTTTATATTTGTTATCAACAAAACGCAAAGAGATCGCGAAATATGAATAAACGTTTTTATGGTTTATTTGTAGTAACAATCTCCCACTTTTTGTTGATGACAAAACATAATGTTATGATGAGTAAAACTTAAGATTAGATGTATGTTTTGAAAGCATATGAAAAATTTACTTCTTCTCCCCCTTTTTGTCGAAACAAAAAGCGAACCTAACGAAGAAATAAATTGTGGAATAAAAATAAGTATGATTCACAAAGCACTAGCTCCCCCTTGACGGTAGCTCCCCCTAGAATTGGGCGTCAAGTGAGAAAATATAATACCTACAAAGAAAATGTTAGTAGTAACATGTAATGGATGAGAAACAAGATAGAGAGCCAAGGTACGTAAACAAAGCCTTGTAATAAAATATCAAAGTGTAGTGGTATATAGGCCACATACAAAATGTAAAACTAAGAACAAGGTTTTGTCTTTAAAATGACTCAAAAGAAAAAAAAATAGAGAAAATAGTAATATCATTCCTTTCATGCTTGCATATGGTTAATTATGGAAGTTTTGGTGAGTGATGATGTTGATGCAATCAAGGATGTGGTTGAGTATGAATCGCATCTCGTCCCTTATTTCCATTGCAAGTTCTTTAGTGGATTGACAATGTTCGCAATGTAAATGGTAAGGGTAGTGTTGGTGGATGGTTTTTGGGTAAATTTGATATGTAGAAGGCGGAATATGTGGTGGAAATGTTGGAAAATATGGATCAAAGTCCATGATGTTGGTGAGTTGTGGAGGATAAGAACCTAGATGTTATTATAAGATAATGGGAGGTAGAGGTGGTGATGTTTCAAGCTCTTTGTAAAGTGTGTTAGGAGATGTTGGTGGTGTTAAAAATACTAGTTCTTTTGGGTTTAAGTTGGAAGCTAATTGGGTAGATTTGGATTGTTGAAATGGAGTGGGTTATGGACTAGACACGGGTAGTGGGATTGTTTTCGGAGTCTTAAGGAGTTCCGATAGAGTGAATTGAGTGTTAGGTAGAGACTCGGTAGGTGATTGTGGTGATGAGATTGTGGGAGATGATGGAGGTGCTACAATGTAGTCATTTGATGGAGAGTTAGTAGTTGGTGATGGGCTTTTTGACAAAGGTTTAGCTAAACAACAAGGCCGGATGCTAATCCGTACCGTTCTTCTAGATTTGGTTAGAGGTGGCACTACGAAAGGTGGTAGGGTGAAGTTTTGGATTACTTGAAAAGGATTGTTTTCACTAGATGGTTCATCAATGTTGGAGGATCTTTTGGATGACATGATGATGATTGTTTGTGAGATTGAGAGTGATGGATATGCAAGCATTTTGGAACCTTATTTATAGAGAAAATAATGCATTGCAATGAATGCTAAAACCAAAATGTGGACTAAAATCTAATGATTAGATATGAATTTAAGGCATGTAATCATGAGAACACAAGTATTAAGTAACATATTCATTAGTGAAAAGGCTAAAATGTTGAAAATATGAAAGTTTTTAGCCAAAGTGAGAAAAATAGAAGAAAACTTTTTGATTTTGTGGCACGGATCCGACCCTTTAGGGATCCGTCCAACGTAAAAGCTGTGATCCGTGGAACTGGTGATCTTAGGCAGCCCAAATTTTTCCTTTTGGAAACAATGGTGCCTAGTGTGTGCCTATATGCAAACCATTTAGAGTTGCAGTTATCTCGACTCCTAAAAAGAAGAAAAATAAACAAAGAAGTGAAAAAGCATAATTATATAATTATGTGAGATAACCCGAGTGTTCCTTAATTTATTTTTGTTTAAATGAATGTACCCGAAAATACATATTAGTTATGTATTCCCTTTAGCATTCAAAAGACATGAGATTCAATGAAAAAGGTTTTTACTTTGTATTAAGAATGAAAGAAAAGGTTTGTCCTAGATGTGAGAATGATTTTAGAAAAATGATACGGGGAGAAGTATCTTTTAGAAAGGATTTCGAGAAGTTTCTTGCATAGAAAAAAAGAAAATTTATCTCGAGTTTTGAAAATCCCTATATTGTTTGTGAGTTGTGTGTGAAATAGAGATCCTAGACTCAGAAAAGGAGGTAAGGCTGACGTTTACGTACCTTGTAGAATGAGAAACATTTTACGACGACTGTTCCATGAGACCAAGACGAAGACAAAGAAAGTTGAATTGTTCCCGCTTCAACGGTTTGGTGAGGACGTCGACTATGTTGTCTTCGTATGATACTTTCTCAATAGAAATGTTCTCCTTTTGAACACTGTCTCTTAAGAAGTGATGACGGATCTCTATATGCTTGGTACGAGAGTGAAACACTGGATTTTTGCTTAAGTCAATAGCACCTTTGTTGTCGCATAAAATGGCTATGTCACTTAGATGGATGTCGTAGTCAACTAACGCTTGTTTCATCCATAGTGCTTGTTGGCATGCTTTGCCGGCGGAGACATATTCGGCTTCGGTTGTTGATATGGCCAATGCCATTTGCTTCTTCGAGAACCAAGATGTTAAACAACACCCCATAAAAGTACATACACCACTTGTACTCTTTCTGTCAACATAATCACCTGCATGGTCAGGATCCGCATATACAATAATTTCTACCCTCGTCCCCTTAGGATACCATAATCCTAATTGAGTATTACCCTTAATGTATCTAAATATTCTTTTGACGGCTTGTAGCTGTGAATTTTTAGGGTCTTCTTGAAACCTAGCACATAGACATACACTAAACATGATATCCGGCCGACTAGCCGCAAGGTAGAGAAGACTACCAATCATGCCACGGTATTTGGTGTTATCAACGGATTCATCGTCTTCATCTTTACTAAGTTTAGTATCGGACGACATTGGTGTTCTTATGGGTTTTGACTATTCTAAACCAAATTTCTTTAACATTTATTTTATGTATTTGGATTGATTAAAGTAGATACCATCTTCTAGTTGTTTGATTTGTAGAACAAGAAAGAAACTTAATTCTCCCATCATACTCATTTCAAACTCATCATGCATGATTTTTGAGAAATCATCACACATGTCTTGACAAGTCGTTCCGAATATAATATCGTCCACGTATATTTGAACAATAATTATATATGATTCCCTTTTCTTTGTGAAAAGTGTATTATCAACTAACCCCATGGTATAGTCGTTTTTGATTAAAAATGATCTGAGTCTATCATACCAAGCCTTAGGGCTTGTTTAAGACCGTAGAGAGATTTCTTTAGTTTGTACACGTGGTTAGGTTTTTCGAAATCAATAAAGCCCGGAGGTTGAGCTACATAGACTTCTTCATTAATAAAACCATTTAGAAAAGCACTTTTAACATCCATTTGAAAAAGCTTAAGATCATGAGCACAAGCATAAGCAAGAAGAATTCTTATAGACTCTAATCTAGCCACAGGAGCATAGGTCTCATCAAAGTCTATGCCTTCTTGTTGGTTATACCGTTGGGCAACAAGTCTAGCTTTATTTCTAGACACTATACCGTTTGCATCTAACTTGTTTTTATATATCCATTTAGTTCCGATTATGGTTTGGTTTTTAGGTAGAGGGACGAGTGTCCAAACATTGTTATAAACGAATTAATTTAACTCTTCTTGCATAGCCATTACCCAACTTTCATCTTTTATGGCTTCTTGCGTATTTTTAGGTTCTATGGTTGAGACAAAACAGAATAAACTACTTTGGTTTTGGACTTGAGATCTTAAGGTTCTTTCATTTAACTTTCCTATAACCTTTTCTACGGGGTGATCTTTAGATTCTTTAATATTGATGATTTCATTGTTGAATGGTTCATCTTCTTTATTTATATTTTCCTTGATTTCTATGGCTTCATTTTCGATTAACTCGTCATCGACAAGAGGTAGGGTAGCTTTAGGTGGACTTTCATCAAATTTTACGTTTAAGGATTCTTCAACCTTCATGGTTTCTTTATTTAGTATTACGTATGCTTTACTATTAGGTGAGTACCCTAAGAAGACACCTTCGGTTGATTTAGGATCAAATTTAGCTAGATAACCTTTAGTATTAAGTGAGAAACATTTACTACCAAACACTCTAACGTGTTCTAACGTAGGCTTTTTGCCTCGTAGTAACTCGTATGGAATTTTTCCTAGAAATTGTCTAATTAGACTCGATTTAGTATATAAGTTGATGTGTTGACGGCATTGAACCAATTTTTTTGAGGAATTGATTGCTCATTAATCATGGTGCGTGATGAGTGTGTAAATACTCATCATTTTTGGTCAAATCTGAACTGCAAAACACTTAAAAACGCTCAGAAATGCATCAAAATACTGAAAATATCTCAAAATTGTATTTTATATGTCTCAGATGCAAAATGTTTAAAATCAGATGAAAAATGAGCTAAGTTTGCATAATTGGCAGTTTCAGTCCCCCAAGTTTCAAAAGTTGTCAAAAATAGTCCCTGAGCACTTATTTTAAAAGAAAAGTCACCAAAGGTCCTTTTAAAATCATAAGTTGTCAAAATTAGTCCTTTGGTGAAAAATGTCAAAAGTTTTGAGAAATTACAAGTTTGGTCCTTCAAGTTTCAAAATTGGCAAAAATAGTCCTTGGAAATTTGAAAATGTCTTTTATGGTCCTTGTACTATTGAAACTTGGCAAAAGTGACCCTTGACACATCTTTAAGAAATTGGCAGCTTTGGTCCTCCAAATATCAGAAATTGCATATTGGTCCTTGTTATTTAATACAAGCCATGACCCTTTGGACCTTTTTGAACCCCCTGTCAAACCCTTGTGACCCCCTGTTTTGACCCCTTTCTAATATTAAACCCCAAGTCAAAACTCCGGTCAAACATCTCACACCCCTTTCCCGCCCACCTTCTCCTTCACCAAATCCCTCTACAAACACAGACCTTCACCATCCTTCCAGCTCATTTCCCACTCTCCATGTTCCCCCCACCTCCACCAAACAACAAATGCATTAAATGCATCCCCTTCCTTGCACTCAACCCTCCCCACTGGCATATATCCAATTTCTCGCCAAAAATTAATCAAACGGCCAATATGTCCTCAAATGATCCAATGGTCCCAAATGCAAGTGGGATTTGCTCAGAAGTCAAGTGGAAGCACTTTTGATGTATAAATAAGAGAAGAGAAGCAAGAGAGTAGAGTAGTTCTTAGTTTCAAATTTCCTTTATGTCGTTTTTAATATCAATGTTTTAGTTTAAGTTTAAAGCTGTAATATTTTGTTTCTATGTATTAAACTCAAGTTGTTTTATCATTATAATCTGTTTTCAAGTATCAATTCAAAGGTTTTATCATAGTTTCATGTTTTATATCTCCTGTTATAAGCTCAGTTTAAATGTACTAAAAACCAAGCTTCAAAAAGCTTCATTATACTTCAAATAAGCTCACTTAAGCTGTCCATAGCTTTGAGTAAGCTTATAATTCATTTTTAAGCATAATTGCCCTTGGTCAACAAAAGTCAACTGAAAAGCTTCAATTGGAAATGGTTATGGCAGTGGGTGTTGCAGAGCTTGGATTGGGTTGGATTTGAGTAGTTTAGTATAGTTTGGGTTATGTATAAGCTGCTCTATAAGCTGGACCACAAGTGAGTTGTATTACACTCCAAATTGCTAAACTGTTTGCTGCACTTTTGTAGTACTCCTTGATATAGTTTATTTATCAATAGTAGATCATTTGTTAGCTGCTATGTGATTGTTAGAATCTGGGTAATTGCTGTATTTGATTAGGATTAGGATATAAGTTAGAGTAAGTTGCAAATTAGCTTGTAAAGGACTGTTTGGATCTCATTGCATATCTGTGTTTGAGGTTTGTTCATTGGTTGAGACCTGTTGTTTTAGGCTTATTAAGTTCACTTGTATTCATTGCAGTCATCAAATCTCATTTGTGCACTTTAAAAGTCAAAATCAACAATTTCCTGTCCTAGTTTCATAACTGTTGAGATTTTCATAGAGCAAATGCTTGATTTGTGTTTAGAAATCAGTGAAGTAGCTTATTTTAGTTTCATTTTAGCTTAATACATCAATTTCAGTTCACAAATTAAGATCAAATCTCAATTTAGTCAAACTTTCAAAACTGCTTCAAAAGTCAAAAAGAGTGAAAAACTCAGTTTGTACCCACCTTGGGTGATTTTTCATTGATTCAATTTTGGGTCAATTCAAGTAAAACTTAGGGTTTAAAAACTTCAATTGGTCAAGATTTGAAAAATGATTTTTGCACATTTTTAGTAATTTTGTACAAGCTTCAAAACAGCTTGTCAATTTTGTCATAAGTCCCCTGTGCACTGACTCAGTGTATACTGAGTGTGCACAGGTGGTGTGCAGAGCTTGTCACAAGCTCATTAGAGCTTATCTTGGTCTGAATTTTGGTTTTTAAGTAGCTAGCCAGGTCCACTTTAGGTTCCAACATCTGGTTTTGAGTTTCAGCTTATTTGAGTAGCTTAATTTCAAGCTACAAAGTGGTAGTAAAAACTGTTTAGCATTTGATTTTCCAATACATCAAATTATGGCAGTTAGCACTTAAGAGGTTTAGGATAGTGGTAATTAGTTGCTTTTGAGTAGTTTTAGCATATTATAGCTTCTGTGATCATTTGGTTCTCTGTTGTGGCCTTTAGCTTATTTTGAGTGCTTATTTATAAGCACTCTTCACTGCAGCCTCATATTCCTTCACATAAGACACTGTTTTTATATTTTTCATAGACTCAGAATATAAATTTAGACTTTTCCTGAATTTTTCATATTTTTCTAGCACTGTTTGGTATTTTTCCTCATTTAAAACAGTTTTTAGGCAATTTTAATTAGCTTTTAATACAATTAAATCAGAAAAACTTCAAAAAAATAAGTTTTCATTTTTCCTAGGTTGAGATAAATATAAAAAGCAAAAAAATTATTTTTCTAGATTTTTCTTAGTTAAATTTGTAATTTTGAGCAACTTAATTAGTTTTAAATAGTTTTTAATTCATAGAAAATAGAAAAATAATCAGAAAAATACAAAATTAGTTTTGAAAATTCTCTTTAGTTATTTTAGATTTTTCTAAGTCATAATTGCATTTTTCTAGCCTTATTTCATATTTTCTTATATTTTACGGTATTATTAAATAGGTAAAAATAGTTTTTAATTAATAATAATTAAATAAATAGTCATAAAAATAATTTTCTTTTTCTCAAAATTTTCTCTTATCATTAGATTTGTAAAAATTTCATTTTTATATTTTTAGGATTAATATTGTTTCAGTTTCACATTTTCTTTTGTACGTTACGTAGTTTTTAAGTTAAATTTGTAAAGGAAAAATCAAAAACATCATTTTAAAAATAGTGATAGCGTTTATTTAATATAATTTATCTTTTTAATTTTCTTTAATTTGCATTTAAGCCCCTGTAATTTATAAACTTTCTCTTTAGGTATAATTATTCATAATCATAACCCTTTACCGTTCAAATTCTCCCGATCACTATTCGTTTGGTGATTCAGTGCACAGCTCGTTGGGACTTAACGACCTGGGGAAACACTATACTCCTCTAGATCTTAATTGCTTTGGTTTCAGGCTGTCTGGCTTTTGTTACGGGTGACCATTCACAAGTGGTTAGCTTGTGTGATAAAACTTGACGGTTTGGCATCAATCAGTGCGACTCATTTCTTGTAGGGTTCTATTTTTCCTTTCGACTACCTCATTTGATTATGGAGTGCGAGGAGCCGAGAATTTTGAGTAATACCATTAGCATCACAAAAAGCTCCAAATTGCACTTCATTATCAAATTCCCTACCATAATCCGTTCTAATTGATACTATAGGACTTCCTAGTTGTCTTTGTATTTTCTTACTTAATATTTCAAAGTAATTGAATGTTTTAGTTATTCTTTAGAAATTTAGTCCATGTGTACCTAGAGTAATCATCCACTACAACCAAAGTATAGAAGTTACCTCCGTAACTTTTAATAGCAGATGGACCAAATAAATCCATATGTAGTAATTCTATACATTTAGTTGTTGAGACCATATTTTTAGCTTTATGACTAGCATGGACTTGCTTTCCTATGTTGCAAGCATCACAAAAGTGATGTTCGTATTTTAATTTGGGTAGATCTCTTACTAGTTCTTTGGATGATAGCGATTGAAGAAGTCGCATATTGGCGTGATCCAATCTTCAATGCCATAATGTCAAAGTATCATCCATACAAGTAAGAAAAAGTTTGTCTTTAGGTACATTACCGATTTTAATGACATAGACTCCATATTTTCTAATACCTCTTCTTATAGTAATACCGTTTTTCAATAGTTTACAACCGGTTTCACTAAAAAGTACGTTGCACACTTTATCACATATTTGTCCTATACTTAGTGGATTGAAGTTTAGGTTTTCTACGTGACATACATCGTTAATGGTTAAGGATTTGTAAGAGATTGTACCTTTACCGATGATTTTACTCTTGCTATTTCCAAACACCACATTTCCTCCATTGAAGGATTCGTATGTGGAAAACAAATCTTTGTTACCGGTCATGAGCCTCGTGCACTCGCTATCCTTGATCCATTCATCTGGATCTAAGTCGACCTTTAGGCACACCTAAGAAAACAATTATCTCAAAAGTTTGGTCTCATTTGTTCATGGGTCCATTAGTGTTATACATTTCATTCATGTTAGGCATATATGAAAAAGGTGAGAAAACATTCCACGGTGTAAAGTTTTGAAATGTAAAACCGTTTTGTACATTAGGATTCCATCCCATTTGATGGTGGTTACTTCTCGGATAAACATTATTTGGTCTTCTTATAAATGTGTTTGGTTTAGAAAACAATGGACCTTTGTTTTTCATAAAACTTTGATTTTGTTTTAGTGGAGGTGGTTGTTTGACATTTCTAAAAGTAACATGGGTTGGTTTCTTCTTGTCAACAATAACAAAGTCGGTTCTAGATGATGTAGTTACATTATTTCTACAGTTTGCTGGTACAGACCCACGGATCCCTAGCTTTACACTAGACGGTTCCTTTTTCAAAGGATCCGTGCGATCACTGACTACAGTAGCTTGTTTTTTAATTGCTTTAACGAATTGTGTTTCTTTAATCTCGCTAGTTGATGTAGTAAGTTCCTAAACACCTAAACCCTTTTAATTATTTCCCGTTTTAACACTATCAAGTATTATATCAAGAGTATTAGTACTCATTCTAGCAATTTTGGAATCAAGATTATCAACTAACGTTTGAAGTTGAACACAAAGCTCACATTCACTATCTACTTTCTTCCCTTTTTCTAAGCATTTTAATTTATATTTTAGCTTAATGACTTCCTTTTCTAAACGTTCATTTTTGTTTTGCAAAATCTTATTTTTGTTTATTACTTTTAGACTAATTTTGAAAAGTTTATCATATTCACGATGTAATGATTCATCATCTAATGATGCGCTACTATAATAAAGAGATTCGAGACATACCTCGTTTGAGTCATTTTCCATGAGACAAATTTCTTCGTTCTCCTCCTCACTCATTCCCCGTGAACCACTTACGAACGCCTTTTGTTCGTCACTTTTGGGACACTCACTTATGAAGTGATTAGGGTCCCCAAATTTAAAACATGTGCGTTCGTCCTTTGCTTTCTTGTCGTCTTTGCCTTTCTGGAACCTTTTCTTGTTGTCATATGGTTGCTTGATATATCTTCATTTTCTTCGAAAGAACTTCTTGAAATCCCGTACCACCATGGCATACTCTTCGTCATCACTTTCCGAAGATGAGGTTTCTTCATCGCTTGAGACCTTCTTGGCTTTTAAGGCAAGAGATTAGTGCTTCTCTTTCTTTTCTTTTGAGGCTTCGGGGTCTTTAGCGAGGACGAGCTCAAAGACCTTTAGGTTGCCTATGAGTTCATTGAGAGTGAGGATTGACAAGTCTTTGGATTCTTCGATGGCCGTCTTCTTTGGTCTCCACTTTGATGGAAGTGCCCTTAGAAATCTCCTGACATGATTACGACTAGAAAAATACTCATCAAGTGCTTGTAATGAAGTAATAATGGTATTGAAGTTAGCAAAAGAATTATCTATACTATCCTTATCTAATACTGAAAATTGTTCATATTGTTGGGCAAACAAATCTATTTTATTGTTTTTAACTTGTTGATTTCCTTGGTGAGTTACAACTAAAGAGTTCCAAATTTCTTTAGAAGTTTTAAGCATATAAATTCTTTCAAGTTCTATTTTGGGTAAGGCATTATATAAAACCATTTTTGCCTCATTATTTTTGGAAAGCTTTTTCTTTTGATCGTCGGAGAGGCGATCATGAGGGATGTTTGTTTCGTTGACGGTTTTATCATCTTTTGTAGTGGCTTGAAAATTACCTCCAACAATGATGTACCAAAGATCAATATCTTTTAATTTCACATAAGTTTCAAATCTATTTTTCCAATAAATAGAACCATTTTTTCAATTAGTGGAGGTCGTTGCATTGATTGCCCTTCTCTATAATTTTTGTAAACCTTGCTCTTGATGCTAATTGTGGAAAACTAGAAGGGGGGCTTGCATAGTTTTGCCGATTTTAATATAAGTTTCAAAACTTTAGATTCGATCTTATGTGAATTCGTATGGATGGATAGAAAGTATAAAGCAATAAGTAAAGTAAATAATGAAAGCAAGTAAAGTAAAGGATAGAGAGAAGTGACACAAGTGATTTATAGTGGTTCAACTACAAGGACACCTTTCTTGCCCTACTCCACTCCTCGAGTTCCCCACTCGAGAGTTCAAGCACTATGTCAACAATCTCCTTCAGCACGGCGGAGAAGCCTCACAACGTCGCTTACACTTTTCTAGTACAAAGCTAAATACAGAGTCCTTAATACGGCGGACCAAACCAACAAAACTATTACACAAAAACTATGTGAAATATGAAATACAAGATCTTGCTACAGAAATCTTGTGGAGGAACAAATCAATAAAGGACCCCTTCCTTGGATGACTTGTAGTATCATGATCTCGCCTTTGAGTAGGACCTATATGAGAATCACAACAAGAGAAAGAAGAACTACTAGATTGATCAAGAGATCAGAGGTTAGATGAGGAAGATAATATATGAGAGAGTTTGTAAGAAGAGGGGTGAGTAACAATAAAGAAATGACTCACTATTTATAGGCAAAAAAGTCTACTGTAGCCCAATTCTGGCGGATCCCTCACTGGGGGATCCGTCCAGTGCAATCCAAGGGATTCGAAAAACTGGGTTGTACCAGTCCGGGTTTTGGGTTGCAAACTGGGTCATGGGTTCTGGGTATGAGCCTTAGGTACCCATGTAGGATCTTAAATATTGTGTTGTTTAATGATTCGGGTGGTCTTGGATGATGGAAATACATGTTAGCCTTTTAAAGAGAGAAAGATAAGAGATGGGTGTTCTTGTTAGAGACTTGCTTTACAAAATGAAAGGTTAGATTAAGAGAAGCACCACCCCTTCCCAGGATGGAAGGGGTATTTATAGTTACAAATACTACGTCCTCCTATCGGACTGTCGATCAGGCATACAGTGGGTAAAGACCCGTCCTTCCTCCACGGTGATACACTAAACTAATCTACGCTACTAATTAACTAGTTAACTACTAAACAACGTAAATAACTACAAGTCTACGAGCTAACATATGCTAGACCATAATTGGGGTGACCGACACTTTAACATGGAATTTCCAATTCCTAACAATCTCCCCCTAACGGAGGTCACCCCATGAAATACATTTTGCATCCTAGCATTCTTTCTTTGTCTTTAGTTCTGAGCTCGTAGACTTCAATTCTTCAAGTTCCGCAATCTTTGTGCTTTAGCAGTGACTCTTCATAGTCCTATGATTTTTTACTTTTAGTGGAGGCCTTTAACTGATCCACATCTTTGATGATCTTCAAGCTTTCTTTGAGATCATCAGCCACATTAAATCTCTGGTTCATCCTTTTGTTGTGTTGCCATCATGTGATGTTGTGACTTTCGGACTGACATGCTCACACTTTCTGGACCATGACATCTTTTCATCAGAGTAGCGGAAGCTTTACTGGCTCATGATATTTGCAGCAGCGTAGCGGAAACATAGTATAAAAATTCAGAGCCAGGTTCTATATTTATGCACAAGTCATGATTTCTTCAATTAAGTGTGGATGCTGTGAGCATGCGGCTTTGGATTGAGTTCTCAATTCTGATCAGCTGCAACCATCCAAATGTACCTGCAAACAACAGTTAGCAATAAAACACACGAAAGTGTCTTTGATCACTTTCATTGAATTGAGTTACACGGCCCACGGTTCCTGGTTGATCAGTACAAGAACTGCCTGTGATCAGGTATAATTCCGAAGAATCTCCTTGACAGGGTTTCGCAGCTGTTCTAGCTGTTCTCAAACCGGAACATCTCAAAGAAGACAACACGGAGTGAATGAATCAGCGAATTGAGATTCACTGATTGATGAAAAATTGATTTGAAAACAATCGCGTATTGCTTAGAAGAAAGAGTTTGCAATATGACGAAGGTTTTATGAGAAAGATCAATTTTCAATTTAAAATACTTTTTGTATTTGAAAAGAGTACACATTCGACGTGCTAGAGAAAAGAAGAGATTCGCACATCAAACGGTTTTTCCAAAAGTATTTTTTTCAATCAGAGATACTTTTTGAATATGAAAATAAATACACATTTGATGTGCTAGAGAAAAGAAGATTTGCACATCGAACGGTTTTTCCAAAAGTATTCGTTAATTCATTTCCTGGACCAAGGTTGATTCAAGAATGAATCGCCCCATCGTTTCTGTCCAGTTGTCACAAGCTTGATCTAATGAATAGATCTCACATGCCACCCACCAAGAGCTTGTTTGATGTTAGCTCTAGAAGGATTTCCATCTTCATTGTGAATATTTTTACATATCACTCGGATGTTCTGGCAATACCACAAGGATAATGCGTAGGAATCTTAAATATATTCTTACTTTCCATATTGTGTGAAACAGCAAGTCTTCATTAATTTTGTGTCCTAATGAGATATTGTGGATGATCTCTTGGCTCTAGACTCAATTGTGCACATTTGGTTTCCTATGCCGGAGACTAGGGAGAGGGTCTCCTTCTTCAATATCAACGATCTCTAACAGAAAGTCGATAGATTATGTAGGTTCCCCATGAGAATGAAACAAGCCCTTTTAAGAGGAACTTGAGTAGCTTGGGAAGTTTAGGTGCAGTGCGTCACTAGGTCCATGACGTCTTGTCTTCAATACCAGTGTTACCTTAGTAACCACCAATAGCATATGTGTTGAACTCGGTTTCTGCCCTAAGGTTGAATTATTGGAGGGATATTTCTTTTCACCCTTTTCACATTCATTTCTTTTTCATTCTTCAACCCCTTCAGTGCTTACCGAGACTTCATTACTAGAACCTTGTTGGGTTTATTCCAGTACTAGTTCTGTCTCAGTCCGCACTCTTCCCATATTCTCATTTTTCTCCTTTTTTCATCATACCTAAGGACTTCTACACTATCTAGTGGATTGTCCCTGGGTAGATCCCTCCGGCTCTGGCGGGATCGTGGGAATGAATACCTAACCTAACCATCCTTATAACACCATGCATAAAGTAAAATGGTCTGTCTTTTGGTACAGTTCTTTCCTTCTTGAACCCACTTGAAAAATCATTTGGAAAATCAACCAAGGTACTTGTGATATAATATCAAAGCTTGTTGTACCTTAATTGTTTTTTGATCTTTTAGAAATGCTCCCCCTCAACATGTGCATATGATTTTGAAATTGTTTAGCACATGGAGGCAAGAGTTCTTTGAAATAATTTCTTGATCATAATTTCCTTAGAAAAAGCCATTTGAATTTCTTTGGTAAATTCTCCCCCTCAATATGTGCGTAGGATATTTGAAATGATTTTATCACATAGAGGCAAGAGGTTTTTGAAGTACTACCACGATTGAATTGCCATACAGAAAACCATTAGAAAATCAATCAAGATACTTTATGTTGAAACATAGAAATCTTTGTACCTTGATAGTTTATTTTCTTTTGAAATGCTCCCCCTCAATATATGCTTCGAGATTCGAAAGTGTTTAGCACATATGGGAGAGCAGCTTGCACAATTGAATCAAATGATCACCTTTTATCAGATTTCATATTAAATCACAAATTCTCCCCTGATCAAAAATATCAAACCCTTTGAGATTTTGGATCCCAGGTGATTTAATAAGGTTTAGAAAACATGGAAGAATATGTGCCTGATTTAAAAGCTCTTCTAGTTTATGGTTAAATTCTGCTCCACAATCATGTATATTATGTATTTGAAATCGTTTGGCACATGAAGGAAGGAGTACTTTTGAAACAATTACCCTTTAAAACCGATTTGAGATTTAAATCACGATCTAACCCCCGATCAAAAATTTCAAACCAATTGAGATTTTGAATCCCAATTGATTTAAATTATTTAGAAAATTTTAGGGGAAAGACGTGGCATGATTTACTTTTGAACGATGACTGATATGGACCAATTTAAGATATTAAAGATTGTTAGTGTCAGGTATGATTGTTTTAAGAGATCTTTAAGTAAAAGAAAACAATTTCACTATCAAACAAGAACAGAAAAATTTTCATTTTGAAAGATCTTGATTCTAAAGAAAATAAATCATACCATGACATAACATTAAATCTTTAGATCACCACTTATTATTGTACCAACCGGACTTTTATGAAGAAATATCGTTTGAAAATACTTAAGTTTGAAATTACTCTCCCCCTCAATCAGTGACCGTAGTCGTTGATTGAGTGACTTGTATTAGAAATGAATTCCGGTTGATTTCCAAAATATGAGTTCAGTTAATTTTCAAAACAATATTTTCCATTTTCAAAATAATATTATCAAAATTGTTTAAAAATGGTACTTTTCCTGCACAAGATACGTTAGGTGGTTGAGCTGCTTTTGTTGTTGTTGCTGGAGGTTTGGAAGAAAACCATCTGCTGATGCAGTGAGACTTCTTACGTTGCATTTTTCATGCCAACTCTTCATAGAGGCCCAATTAAGCTCCGTTTCTTCATTTGATGATTAAGAAAACCATCTGCTGATGCAGTGAGACCTCTTACGTTGCATTATTTCATGCCAACTTTTCATAGAAGTCAAATTAAGCTCTGTTTCTTCATTTGTCAACCCAAGATATAGTTACCCTTTCCTTTCGGCATCCAATCATCATGTTATGTGGGATCTGGACAGGGAACATTCTCATATACCAATATACCTGCATACATTAGTGAACACACATACAGATATATGGTGGTCGACATCACCCAAACATCAATCGACTAATAAAAGTCAATCCATCATATCAATCAGATCATATAAAGCATGGGAATAATGTGTTTATCAAACTCTAATCATCTAATCCTAACAATCATATCCTAGGTACCTAGTCCTTAAACGTAGGTTAACATGTTTTACATTTAAGTATATAGGATAATTAGATAAGCTAGTTAGATGATATAGATATGAAAACATTCTCCCCCTCAATCAATGACTAATTTTCTAAAAAGTTTAAAAGCGCTGAAGTAATTGATTGAGTTTTCACTTTATACGAAAACTCTGAATCTGATTGATTTACAAGCAACACAATTTACCACCATTTTTGGAAAATAACAAATATTTTTCTGAAGAATTTTAGAAGGAAAAATATTTGTGTAGGAACAACAGTCTTTTTGACGACATGCTTTCCTTGTTATGTTTTTAGGATAAGTGCACGAAATATTTGAAAATTTTTGGTTTAGCGCAGCACTTTCCTATCTTGAAGAGCGGGTTGCTATCAGAAATAATAGCAAGCCATGGTTTAAGCACGAGTTACAATCTGAAGTAACTGCAAGCCACATTTATAGACATGTTTTGGAAAAAGAATATTTACACCTCCTGCTAGAACTTCATCTATGGTCCCGTGCCATTGTTGAATGACATTTCTAAGACTGCAGATGTTATCAATACCAGAAGACATGTCTTGAGAAAACATATTTTTGGTCTTTTTCAAATTTTCTGATTTTTAATGGTTTTTTGTTGGTTTTGTATATTTCTATTTTGTTTTGCTGGTTTTATATTTTTGTATTTTGATTTTTCATAGATATTTACAAAGATAGAGTAGATGATATAATTTAAGAAGATGATGATACGAGTACCGATATAAGGATATCGAGCAGCCCCGTTGTAGAAGATACAAATCATCATCTCTTAAACGTCCACCACCAAAGCTTCCGAGGCTCTTGAAAAGAAGAAATAGAGCCTTTAAGAATGTGAGACTTTGGCAGCTTCCCCCCAAACCGAAAATCCTTTAGCTGAGCAGATTCAAAGCTTTATTTCAAGCTTCCCTTAGCCAGGTGCACAAAGAAGTACACCATTATCATCGAACTTGCTGCTCCTTTTAAGAATAATCATTGTGATTCATCGTTCGGGGTTCTATCATCTAATTGAAGAACAGCAATGTTTCATCCCACACATAAATAACTCTTCTCAAATTTCATTCCACTGAAGTCAGAAGCAATCCATTCCAAAAGGTGTCAAGAGACCACTTCCCCCGAGTAGATGAATTGATGCAGTCAGTCTCTTAGACTAGAGCTCACAAACCCGAATATATACCCGAAGACGGAGAAACTTATACCATCGAAGTAGCAGATTAAGTCCAATAGCCAAAGAATAACCCCGATGTATACTTTTCTCTCCCCCTCAAGAAAGTGTATGAAGCTCAAGAACCCGAAGTACCCGAATGCCCAAAGAGATAATAACCGATAACATTGAAGAAGCAGGCCGAATGACTGATTATCTCTACGGATGTCAACTCCGGAATAAGTGATTATATCTCTGAATCACTGATTAAGCACTCAAGTAAAACAGCTGAGCGCCCCCAATGTACACAATTCTCTCTCCCCTGATGATTGCGATAGCATCGAAATCATCACACACTTGTGTACCTCTTTTATCACCAGAAACTAACTCTTCCATCTCTTCCCCCACATAGTTGGAATAAGAACACTAAACGCCATGAGTCAAACCTTGAGTTTCTCTGCGGTAATGACATTCGTCTTCCCGGGATATCTTCAATCACTTAGAAGTATTAAGTTCATCAAGTTTACTCGCGTTTAGATACGTGTCTCCTTCCCCCTTGCTGGTTTTGATACTTCAGAATCAGCAACACATTGTAAGCCCATGTACTAGAAATTTGTTGAGAAGAACACTTGAAGTCTTTTTGAGAATCAACTTGCTGAAGAATGTGAGCAAGTCTAATTGGGGATTAAATTCGACATTTCACTCTCCCTTAATTAGTGCTCTCCCCTAAACCGACAATCTGTTTGATAAATGCCCAGATTAAGAAGAAGTCTTTAGATAATCAAATGCACCTCGTCTTTAGTCTTCAAACATGCAGCAGAAAATGTAGAACCGACTGTAGACTCGACCTTCTTCAAGATTTTCCAATTTGGGGAATAGAAGGTTAACATCTTCAACTCACCAAATGCATTCCCGTTAACTTACAAATAGAAAATCCCCTTAACTCAAATCCCTCTCAATCAAACAAGAACAGAAAGATGTTCATTAAGGAAATCAGCCCCGCAACTGGAAGCACTTTGTCATTAATCATATTAGCCCGTGTGAAGATGTCAACCAACGGCTCATAGAAGAAACTCCATGTAAAAAAGACCCGATAAGAAGCAGCTCGGTTCTTACATGAGTTTGGAGCCGTTTGACCATTTATTCTCATATATCAATCAACCATGCAGTAAATTCACACTTCTTCTCCCCCTCAAGAATTGCATACGGAGTTGCCATTCTTGATTGAATAAGTGAAAATCATCCAAATGTATTCTATTCACACTTCTCCCCCGCAAAATTAGCACATGATGTTGCCATCGTCATTATAGTTGAGCAAGTGGAATAAGAAAACAATCAACAGTAGTTCGGTTCACTTGATGACTAAAAGCGCATGGAAAAAGTATGAAGCATGTTGACGAGAATGGTCATAAATAAGAAGATTTCTCTTCTTCAGAAGATAAAGCGCACTGAAGCGTACACTTTTCTTTTCTTTAAAGAACGAGGCTTGAACTGTTGTGTTCAAACGTCATAATGATGAAGTACGAGGCCTGAACTGAAGTGAACATACGTCATAATCTCTCTCTTTTCATCATCTCCTGGCAAAACATGTAATCACCCCATTATCATTCAGTAGGCTCTTTGTTGTGACAGCTGATGGAGAAAACCCAGTATGATGAATTTGACCCTGAAGTAAACTAACCCGAACTCGTGACTTAAACTTGCACATATGTAACAAAGAGCGGTGTCGAGACTTCATCCTCCATTGAATCTCTAAGTACTCTATACTCTTTAACCAACCAAGTATTAGACGTACATCACCTCTTGAGAATCCACAATTAAATGTGACACTGAGCACTACAACGTAACTCCTTAAAGTGATAGTTATTTTGAGGTGATAATAGCCCAATTCCCCCAAGTGGTAAAAGAAAAGGAAAAATTCACCCAAGAATAACTAGATTTCCATGTCTTCGTTTTTTTATAATAAGCTAGAACAAGGATCTTGAAGAATCTTCATCCAACCATCCCCGATACCTTCAGATACTAAGTACACTTGCCCGTGATATTTCACTTCAGCCTCAAATAAATAATAATGAATTAACGCCGTTGTCACATTTTCTTGTTAAAAGCTCAAATCTAGCCTCCTTTGACGTTTTAAGTGAACTATGATAATGGTTATCATCCCAACCATGGTTAAGAGCACATAACCCCGTAAAAACATGTAATAACCTAACTGCCATGATGAATATCCAAACACACATCCAATTCATGAAGTACACCATTTATCCCTTCTTCGAAATAGAAGCCGTAGCACCAACATCAGAAAAGATCCAGAAATACACTTTCCCTTTCTCCAGGATGAATCTATGATCACGGGATTTTACAATTCTATGGTTTAAACCGAGAAATAGTTTCTTTCGCGGGATTTTACAAAACCAAGAATAAACCGTAAAATAGATCCGGAAATGCACATTACTTTAACCAAGATGTTTCCATTGTTACGGGATTTTAAAAGTCTATGATTTAAACCGAGAAATAGATTCTTTCGCGGGATTTTACAAAATCAAGACAAACCGTAAACAATGTCAGCTTGAATGTGTAATGACAACATTGGTTTTGGTGAATATCTGTTTTAGGGGAACATGCAGCGGTTCATCAGCGGTTCATTATCCAATCATCAACAATAACATCAACCATCCAATAAACACTTTCGTAAACACATCATTTACGCATTCTGTCGGTTATTGCAGTGACAACATGGTGAAGTAAACCTGATATGCCAAACTTGATCATGACGTGAAATTCCCCAGATTTGTTACTTAAGCTTGTACTAATCCTTGTAAAAAAGAAACGGTGTACCCAATGTAAAAACCTCTTGACGTATCCTCAACTGTGTGAGACACCAAAGTGATAGTTACTTTGTGGGTTAAGAGAAAGAATCACAAACGTAACTAGATAGCCAAGTCTTTATCACACACTATAAATGCCCAAACAAGTCGTCTTCGCGGAAGGGTAGAAAGAAGGAAGACGAAACAAGTAAACGCGCCTGGAAAATCCTCACATCAAATCCAAATAAGAAATATCATCCAAACACCTCGTAGTCAACATTTTCAATAGACACTTCAAGCCGCGACATAATAATCTCCGTGAAAATGCATAAACCAAAGTATCAAACCGCATACCACAACAACTCTCATTTTCAAATCAAATCGACAAATCTCGCATCCCATGATGATAAAATAATGGCACAACTACATAATTCCATATCCGGTTCAAACAATGAAACCTATAAATCCGTATTGATGGGCATGTAACTGTATCCAATGAAGGCCCAGACCATAAATATATCCGATAGCACGTTTCACCACATAAAAGTGACCCGATTCAAATTATCACGAAATGACTCAGTCCATAATAATGTTAAGTTCGACATAAAAGCCAAATGCTATATATTCCAATTCAAAATTCATGATTATACTTAAATCAAAATCCGGTAAAACATGAAAATCATTTATACTTATATCAAAATCCTTAATACATATTTTAAATGTCATAAGCCCATGTTTAACTCAAGTATTCGGTCCACCCACTTAGGACACATGCTGGGCCCATAAATAGTCAAAATACCCGTCCAAAATTTTGCCCTAATATCATGGGTATTTAACACCCAAGTCACACATAGATAGCCCTAAACATCTCATAAGCATAACGCCTACCAACTAATCTGCCTCTCTCACCTCATATCACATAACTCAACTTAATCAAGATCTCACAAACCCTAAAAAAAACTCACACAACATTCATCCGCCTCTTATACTTCAAACCCCTAACAACAAATCTGCTCTTGACTCTAAAATCACATCACAACCCCTGAAATCTCTCATGATAATTCGTCCATATATCTCGTCTCATCACACCAATATCCTCATCACCACAGGGATGGTTTTGATGTTGTCAATGCCACAGGGATGGTATTTAGATACTGATTTTTATTAGCCACGGGGATGGTTAGGTTTTGACAGGCTTCAAGGTTGTACCACAGGTAGGTAACCTTTTGTTTGTTTATCATTTCGTTATCAAATCGAAGGAAAGAGTAGGATGAAGCCTTATGGTTTTGTTCTTTCTTTAAATTCGAATAGTTTACAGATCAATGATGAAAACGTGTTTAGAAGATGTTGATTTGCAACCATAAAACACGAACCTGAGATCGATTTATATTATCATTTTTGTTTTGATTCTCGAGTCTGATTTATGATGATTGTTTTGAAATTTATACCGAAACTAAGGAGCGAGTATAACATATATGTTATAACTCGTTCTTTAATTATTCGAAAATGAAATGAAGTTATCCTTCGAAAGAGATCGATGATGGGGAAGTTCAAACAAAAACAAAATCTTTAAAAGATTTGAGAAAACGTTAGAGCAATATTGAGATCTCATGAGTTTCTATTTTCGATTTTGTTAGATTGGAGTTGAGGTGGTTGAGGTTTTGACTTAGATTGATTGGTGATGAGTGATTGGTGCAAAACCGTCAAGTTATCTCACACAAGCTAGCCACTTGTGAATGGCTAACCGTAAGAAACTTAAAATAGTTCAAACACTAATGCAATTAAGATCAGAGGAATATAGGGGATTCCTGGGTCGTTAAGTCCCACGGAGGATGAATTGGTGTTTAACACAGACAGATGTCGAATAATCACTAAGGATAGTGATCAGTAAGGATTTTGGAATATTTATACCTAAAGAAAAAGTTTTGTAAATTACAGCGACTTAAATGCAAATTAAAGGAAATTAAAAAGTTAAAATATATTAAATAAACACTATCACTATTTTTACAATGATGTTTTTGTGATTTATAAAATAAAATAACTTAAATAAACTATTTTAACTAAAACTTAAACTTAAATTATCTAAAAATGTGACTTAAAATGAAAACGTACGTTAAGTATAAAAATTACGTGAGTGTGCAAGCAAAAACGTAAAATTTATGAAATAAAAGACCCACGAATGTAAAAACAATTTTCTTACGTACTATATGACAAAAGAAAATTTTAGAAAAAAGAATTATATTTTTTTGACTTTTATATTTTTTATTATGAATTAAATAAGTTTTTACACTAATTAAATGTTTAAAAATACTAAAACTACTGAGAAAAATTTGAAACTTTTTTATAAAATACTCTATACTAATACAAAGTTAAGAAAAATACAAAACATGAAAAAGCTAGATTAAATAAGCTAGAAATAAGCTAATAAGCTCGTATAAGCTTATTGGAAACAAAAAGGGGTATATATTAAATATTGCAAAGTAAAACTGAAAAAGACCCAAGGGCAGTTGGTAGAGTGTGTGTGTGGTGAGCTGGGTGGCCAGGTTCGAATCCCAGCACTGCCTTTTTGCTAACTTTTTATTTTTGGACTTTTTCTTTTTAAAACTTATTAAGCTACTAAAAATAAGCACTTTTTATAAAAATGACTAATAAGCTCAGAATGAGCTTATTTATCTTAACAGTGGCTAAGAAAAAGAAATAAGCAAAAGAGTTTAAGCCAAATGGCTTTTAAGCTAAAAATAAGCACAAGATATACTGGAAATAAGCTAAGCTACTTACAATAAGCTAGAATTACAACTGAACAAGCACAAAAACTTGAAAATAAGCACTGATTAAGCAAAAATAAGCACTAGCTAACTGATTTGCACAGGACACTGTTTTGAATTACTAGGCACTTTGTAGCTTTATTTTAAGCACTGAAATAAGCTATAAAATGAAAACAAATACTGGAATAAGCAAGTTGACCAGTTAAGCTTTCCAAAACGCTAAATCACACAGATTGGATTACAATAATGAGCTTGTGAGAAGCTATTGAAAAAGCTAGAAAATCACTGAGTATGACTCAGTGTATGCTGAGTAAATTGGGACAAACTAATAAGCACTTGCAGGCCAATCAAATAAGCTAGGAAGTTGAATTTTAAGCTTGAACCCTTAAGATGACTTGGTTAGCTTTCCAAAGAACTAAAAATCACAAGCTAAAGTTAACTAGAGAGCTTATGACAGGCTTGTGATTTTGACCATAAAACTGTGCACAGGACACATTTTGACTTTGTAAGAAAATGAAACAAAGTTGACTTTTGTGAGATTTGAATGATCCTAGGCTACTTAATTTGTTATATTAAGCTAATATGAGACTAATTTTAGCTAGATAAACAACTTTTAAGCTAGTATGTATGATTATGTATTCTAAATTCCAACAGTTAACTAGGTAAGTGATGTTAAAAGGTATTTTGACTTTTTAATGATCAAGCACTGGTTTTTCTTGTTTCTTTGAGTTATTATGGACCAATGAGACACAGCACAACAATGAACAATAACACAAACACTCTTTAACTCAGTTAAACAAGCTTATCCAAACAGTCCTTATTGAGACTGTTTTGATGTTTTTCAAGGCAAAACACAGATTTGGACCATGCAACTGAATCACAACCTTGTATTATCATGTAATAAGACTGAACAAGCATGAAACAACAGTACTATCAACATAAAACTCAAGTATGGTACTTATACTATTTTAACTGTTTTACTAAGATTTTTATTAACTTCCAATTAAAAAGAACAAGTGACTGGTTTTATCAATTAATTATACTTAGATATGATTAATAAACATTAACAAACAGAAATTTAAACTAATGAGCAACTCTAATATTGAAATGCCAAAATGGATCAAAATGCTTACAAATGGGATTCCAAGTAAAAGATGAGAACTGAGTCACACAAACACAGCCTATAGCTTCCTAAGAAGCACTAATCCCAAGGCCATCCAATATAAACCCTGCTCCAGCTTTCTTGTATCTTTCACCATGGATTTTTATTTTTCAACTATTTATTTGTTTTTTTGGTGATTTTTATTTTTTTCTTCTAAACTGACTTTTAATGTTTCTAAAAGCTTGAATAAGCTTTATAGGAGCTTACATGTGCTTATTCAGTCCTTGAAAACATCTAAAAACAACATTGGAACATACATGAGATTTTTGAATTAGGAAAAGTTGCATAAACTGAAAACTTGACTTAAAGCTGAAATTGATGGTTACAAAAGTTTTATTGTACAAGGAAAACTTGAAATACAAAGCTTTAAGGCTAAAACATACACTGAAATTTGAAAGTAAGCTAAAACGACATTAAAAACTAAAAATTACTCTAGATAAGTCTTCACATTGCTTCAACTTGTATTTATTGATCTCTTTAGGCCTTGTCGACATCTCTGAACAAATCCCACCTCAATCCAGCCATTGATTTAATCCAGATCATCAAAATTGCCAAATTTCAATTTTGGCGCCTTTTTTCTTTTGAGCAGGTTTTGTTCATTAATGATTCTTGGATAGATGTGGAGGTGTTAGGGATTAGTAACCAGCTGTAGAAGTGAGGTGTAAAGGTGAAGAGGTGGAAAACAAGTGGTGAAAACCACTGGTTTTGGCGTTACAGTGGTGGGAGAGACAATGCTACAGTGGACGCGGTTTTCTTTTATTTAAATTTTGGGCCGGGTTGGGTTAATGGACTGGGTTGGATTGGATTTGATATATAGGTCCGTTTGGTTTGTATTAAGCACAAGGACCATATTTGTAATTTGGTGAAAGTGAGGGGCTGATCCTGTAATATTTCCAAAGCTAATACAAGGGTTAAACTTGCCAAGTTTTATTTACCAAAGGACCATAAATGTTATTTTTCCAATTTTTTTTAAGTTCCAAGGACCAAAACTGTCACTTTTGTAACTTGAGGGACCAAATATGTAATTTCTCCAAAGTTCACTATAAGGACCAATTTTGTCATTTATGAATAGTACAAGGTTTATTTTTGATAAATTTCCATTTTTAAATTCACCAAGGACTATTTTTGACATTTTTTCAAAGTTTAAGGACTAAAGTTGTCATTTTGTAATTTTAAACTTTAAAGGGTTTATTTTGACAACTTTTGAATCCCATGGACCTTAAATGACATTTTACTTTATTTGATATACCAGGGACTGTTTTTGACAACTTTTTAAACTTGGGGGACTAAAACTGCCAATTATGCAAACTTGATACGTTTTTCACCAGATTTTTATATTTTTGCATTTAAAACACATAAAACACTTGTTTGTGATATTTTTATCATTTTGATGCATTTCTGAGTGTTTACAGATGTTTTTGGCATTCTAACAGTACAAAAATGATGAGTATTTAGACACTCATCAATCCCCCACACTAAGATATTGCTAGTCCCTAGCAATGATTTGGGAAAAATTAATGGATTTCATCTCTTTACCAAAAGCCATTAATTCTTGAGTAGCCAATTGTTTCAGTTCAAGTAAGAACCTTGGTACAATGATAACCAAATGATTTTGAGCAAATCATAAGCTATAAACGGTTTTGATTTGTCTTTACCAGAAGCCGTTTGCTTCTGGACTAGCCAACTCTTAGATAAATTATCAATATTATCTTTGGTGAGCCGATTACCAATTATGGATTTCCAACTGCCTTTACCACAAGCCATAAACTTGCGGGCTAGCCAACTCTTCACTAATTAAAGATATGGTGAGCTGAACACCATACAATTTTGGGCAGATTGCAAGCCGTCAACGGATTTGAGATATCTTTACCAAGAGCCGTTTGCTCCTGGATTAGCCAATCCTTATGTGGGTTAGACATGACGGACTGATTACCATTTGCTGAGTAAGTGAAAAACACTTGCTCCAAAAAAAATTTTGGCCAAAAACGGGGGAATTGGGTGGTAAAATTACATGATAAAATTCGTGAGAATTCCCCCCCACACTAGAAATGAATATTGCCCTCAATATTCAAAGTACCGGCGGTTATGCCGAAACATAAAACATAAAATGGAAATACTACGGCCATTATTTTGTTTTTGATATATACACATTTTTTTTTTCCATAAAGGTTTATATACAACAGCGGGGGGCAACTCCCCCACACTAGGGTGGTAGAATAGGGGTAAGAAGACAGAAACATGGGTGAAAACCCATATGGTGTGTGCTACTGTTTTTGATTCCCGAGTCACTAGCTTGACTCGATCCCCGCATTCATTGGTTCATGGGGAAAGTTTGTAGATCCGGGACAATCACGGGTGGAATGTCCTCTCCAAAATAATGCTTTAATCGATGACCATTCACTTTAAAATTTGTACCATCGGGTTAATATAACTCAATGGTACCATAAGGATAAACCTTAGCAATGGTAAATGGACCAGACCAACGGGACTTAAGCTTTCCTGAGAAAATCTTCAATCTTGAATTGAAAAGAAGGACTCGATCACCAACGTTGAAAACGCGGTTCTTGATTTTAGAGTCATGAATATTCTTTGTCTTTTGTTTGTAGATCAAAGAGTTCTCGTATGCTTGATCACGGAGTTCATTTAGTTCATTCATTTGAACTTTTCTGTGATCACCAGCTGTCTGTATATCGAAGTTTGCATGCTTCAAGGCCCAGTATGCCTTGTGCTCTAGCTCAATCGGAAGATGACATGCCTTTCCGTACACTAGCTTGTATGGAGTACACCCAATTGGTGTTTTGTAAGCTGTGCGAAAGGCCCAGAGTGCGTCATCCAGTTTATCCGACCAGGATGCACGGTTTTCGCCTACTGTCCTTTCTAGACTTCTTTTAATACCACGGTCGGAGACCTCCACTTGCCCACTTGTTTGGGGGTGGTATGCAGTAGATAGACGGTGGGTTACACCATACTTTTGCATGACACGATCAAATTGGTCATTGCAGAAATGTGTACCACGATCACTAATTATAGCTCGTGGAGTTCCAAACCTGGCAAAAAGAGATTTCAAGAATTTCACAACTACTCGGGCATCATTGGTAGATAAAGCTTTCGCTTCAACCCATTTTGACAAATAGTCAACAGCCACGAGTATGTATTTGTTACCTCAAGAAGATGGAAATGGCCCCATAAAGTCAATACCCCAGATGTCAAATATCTCACAAACTTGAATGGCATTTTATGGCATTTCATTTCTTTGAGAGATATTTCCTTGACGTTGACAAGCGTCACAGGTTTTGACAAAATCGTGGGCATCCTTATAGATAGTGGGCCAATAAAACCCGTAATCAAACACCTTTTTGGCGGTGTAGTTTGGACTATGATGGCCCCCGGTGGGTCCAGCATGGCAAGCTTTGAGAATGTTAAGAGCTTCTTGTCCATAAACACACCGTCGGATGACTTGATCCGCACAGATTTTGAATAGGTAGGGGTCGTCCCAGAAGTAATGTTTAACATCCTTGAAGAATTTTTTCTTCTGTTGTGTCGACATCCCTTTCACTATGAAGTTACCCGCATGGTAATTTGCGAAGTCAGCAAACCATGAGGTAGAAGAGTTTCCACGAAAAGAAACCGCATTGAGCGTCTCGAGAGGAAATGTTTCATTTATTTCCTTTTTCTCGAAAACATCTTGGTGAGGGTTCTCTAATCGGGACAGATGATCAGCAGCTAGGTTCTCAGCTCCATTTTTATCACGTATAATGATATCAAATTCCTGGAGGAGGAGAACCCAACGGAGCAATCTCGGCTTTGCATCTTGTTTTGCAAAGAGATATTTGAGAGCCGAGTGATCCGTATACACCACACATTGGGTCAAGATTAAGTACGGCCGAAACTTCTCAAATGCATACACCACAGCTAATAGCTCTTTTTCTGTGGTGGTGTAATGAGTTTGAGCTTCAGTCATAGTCTTACTTGCGTAGTGGATAGGCTGAAAATGCTTAGCTCTACGTTGCCCTAGGACTGCACCAATATCAAAATCACTTGCATCGCACATTAGCTCAAAAGGCAAGTCCCAGTCGGGAGCAACGAGAATGGGTGCTTCAGTAAGCTTTTTCTTTAATGTTTCAAAAGCTTCGATGCACTCGGGTGAGAAGATAAAAGGAGCATCCTTTTCAAGAAGATGAGTCATAGGCCGGGCGATTTTAGAAAAATCTTGTATGAATCTACGATAGAAACCGGCATGACCTAAAAAACTCCTAATACCTTTAACGGTAGTAGGATGAGGCAGTTTAGCAATAACATCAACTTTTGCTCTATCTACCTCAATCCCGTTTTTTGAAATCTTATGGCCAAGGACTATGCCTTCTTTGACCATAAAATGGCTCTTCTCCCAATTTAGACAAAGATTGGTGTCTTCACACCTCTGAAGCATTTTTTCTAAATGGGAGAGACATGTTTGAAATGAATCCCCAATGACCGAGAAGTCATCCATAAACACCTCCATTGTTTCCCCGATCATGTCGTGGAAAATGGCCGTCATACATTGTTGGAACGTGCCAGGAGCATTACATAAACCAAAAGGCATACGTCTGTAGGCAAAAGTTCCGTATGGGCAGGTGAATGTAGTCTTTTCTTGATCCTTTAGATCAATGGGGATCTGAAAGTACCCCGAGAAACCATCAAGGAAACAATAGTACTCATTCCCTGCTAATCTCTCAAGCATTTGGTCCATAAAGGGTAGAGGAAAATGGTCTTTACGAGTAGCGTCATTCAACTTACGATAGTCAATGCACACACGCCATCCCATAACCATACGAGTTGGAATTAACTCGTTATCTTCATTTGTGATAACAGTTATGCCACCCTTTTTAGGAACACAATGGATTGGGCTAACCCAAGGACTATCTGAGATTGGGTAAATCAATCCTGTATCAAGAAGTTTGATAACCTCTTGTTTGATAACATCATGGATTTTTGGATTCACTCTTCTCTGATGTTGAACTGCTGGCTTGAAGTCATCCTCCATTAAGATTTTGTGAGTACAAAATTCAGGGTTGATACCCTTAATGTCGGAGAGTTTCCAAGCAATTGCTTGCTTGTGTGACTTCAAGATCTTTATGAGAGCAGACTTTTCATCTTTACTCAAATCTCTAGCAATAATGACTGGTAATTTATCATCACCTTCAAGAAATGCATACTCGAGATGAGGTGGTAAGTCCTTAAGTTCGACTTCAGGAAATTCTTCAGTTTTCTCAACTGACTTGACTTCCTTGTTATGAAGCTCGACGGGAGGGAGTGGAGGAGAAATGTCATGTTTTAACAACTTCTCAAGAAGAATGTCTCCCTCCAGATTAATCTCATTTTGATTAATCTCATCAGGAATTGAATCACTCGTGTGAGGGCCTGATGATGGATCATCATTAAGCAACTTCTCAATGAGAAGTATGTCCCCCTCAATGTTAATTGAAGCGTGATCAATTTCCCATGGAACAGAATCACTAGCCAAGTATGCTTCAATCTCTTCCAAGATGAAGTTGCTTCCCTCAAACGGAGTGAGAGAAGGAGTATAATTGGCTATGATAGGTTGAGAAGATGTAGTGGGATCCCCACTCACAGAATTATGAGAATAACCAAGAACTTCTTGAGAGTACTCTTCTGAAGCAACATCAATGATATCTACTCGGTTAACTGACTCAGAATCATAGTTTGCGGAGTACCTCGAAGTTTGATCAAGGTTAAAGGTGACAGCTTCATTACCAACACGTAATGTGATTTCTTGCTCAAATACATCAATGAGAGCACGGCCCGTTCTCAGGAATCCTCGACCAACAATGAGAGGAACCCGATGATCGGCATCAAAATCAACAACCACGAACTCAGCTGGAAAATGGAACTTTCCTACTTTCACAAATACGTCCTCGACAATGCCAAGAGGACGGGATATTGTACGATCTGCAAGCTCGAGAGTCATGCATGTAGGAGTAAGTTCCGGAAGAGAAAGTTTCTTCCATACTGAATAAGGCATCAGGTTGATGCTTGCACCAAGATCTGCTAGGGCAAAGCATTCAACCATTCCTGGAAATACACAAGGTAAGAGAAATTTTCCAGGATCTCCAAGCTTTTCTGGAAGCTTCTTCAGGATAACTGCAGAGCAGTTCTTGTTTAGAGGAGTTTTAGCCATTTCAAACAGCTTTTCCTTATTGCTTAACATGTGTTTGAGAGTTGATGCAAACTTGGGCATCAGCATGATAGCATCCGCAAAGCTTATGTCAAAATGTAGTTCTTGGAAAATTTGAAAAAATTTGTCCATTTGATGACTGGCTTTTTCACGGAGCTTTTGCTCATTCAAACGTAATGGGTAAGGAATAGAAGATTTGGATCTGGTATTTTCAACGGGAGCTACTGGAGGTTCAAAAACAACTCCTGGATTAGACTTGGGTTTCTGGACAACTTGAGGATGGACATCATTGGTTCCTCCGTTATTAACAGGAAGTTCCTTATCCTTTGTAGCCTCAGGTTCACTTTCCACTACCTTTGGGAGAGAAGAAGAAGAGGTAGTAGGAATAGCAGGTCCATTGTATGAAACACCACTTCTGGTTGTGATCGCCTTTGCATCTTCCCTCGGGTTAGCGATCGTGTTGCTCGGAAGATTCCCTGAGCCCGAGGGTTGATCATTTAAAGACTTCTTGAGATTAGTGATCTGACTGACCAACAACCTGTTCATTTCATCTTGGGATTTCATGAATTGCTTCAGTAACTCATCAGATGATGGCACTGGAGGATGTGGAGGGAAATTCTGAGGTCGGATGTTTTGATTATGACCTTGTTGTTGAAAATTCCCTTGATTAGGATTCACATTTCCATGAAATTGATTCCCTCGATTGAAATTGTTTTGATGAAGGTTTCCTTGATGTTGGAAACCTTGATTGGGTCCAGGATAGAAATTACCTTGGTTTTGATAACCTTGGTTCATTCTAGGTTGATTCTGATTCCGGTTAGGATTCTTGTTAAAACCGGGTGGTGCCTGATAAGTGTTAGCTCGGTAGTTTGGTTCATTTTGAGAACGGTATTGATTACCTCCCTGATGTGAAGTACCGGCTATAGCATTAGCTTCAAACGGACTACCATCGGTGGCAGTACAGTTGTAGTATGCATGAGGACCACCACAAGTAACACAAACTTCAACTTTCTTCACTTCACCATGTGATGGTGTTTGAGTGAAGGTGACTTTCTTTTGGTTAGAAAGAACCAAAGCCTGAACAATATCTGTGAGTTTATCAATCTTAGCATCGGTGCTAGATGTACTCACAGGAGATGAAGTAGAAGGTCCAGCATTAGACTGAGTCTGATATGTCTTTGTGCAGAAAGGGCGGACCTGGGACTTGTTTTCAATGATTTGCAAGGCTTCTTTTGTGGTCTTGCTTAGGAAATTACCTCCCGCGGAGGCATTCAAAGAGTCTTGGTCAGCTTGTCTCAGACCATTGTAGAAAGTATCCATTTGCATTAACTCGGTAAAACCATGATGCGGACACTTGCGGAGCAATTCTTTGTAACGATCCCATGCCTCCCCGAATGATTCATCAAATCTCTGAGAAAATTTCATTATCTCATTCTTAAGACTTGTAGTTCGGGATGGAGGATAGAATTCGTTAACAAACTTGGTGACTAGATCTTTCCATGTCTCAATGGAACGAGGGGGTTGTTTCTCAAGCCAATTCCGGGCTTGTCCCTCTAGAGAAAATGGGAACAGAAGAAGCTTAATTGCTTCATGTGGGACATTCTTGTATTTGATGGTAGATGCAATCTTGTTAAACCATCGAATGTGTGCATGAGGATCATCCCGCTCAAAACCATAGAATTGGCTTTGGGTTACAAGATTAAGCAACCCGGTTTTGAGCTCAAAAGTATCAGCCACAATGGCTGGGACAACAATGGCATCTCCGTAACCCTCGATGGGTGCTTGGAGAAGCTCATTCATTGGCTTATCTTCTACCATTTCGACAGAGGGTGGTGGTGTTAGACGTTCCTCAGTCACGGCTGAAGGAGCAGAACGTCCTCTACGTCTACGAGGAATATTTGCAAGCTCAGAAAGTGGACTTGTAGAACTGGAAGAACGAGTGCGAATGCACTAAGTATAAAAATCAATTTTCAAAACAAATGCGAGGCAAAACGACAAGTGAACTTAACCAATAATCACAAATGAAATGGCTTCTTTGAAAAAGGTACACCAAATCACAAGGACACAAAGGCAAGTTTTAAATCTGTGGTTCGGGAACTTATTATGGTCACACCCCCAGTTAGTAGGTGTACTGCCTTGATTTGCGGTGGTTGATTTTTATGTATATATTAAGTACCACTGAAAAGACGTAGGTAATGATTTGTGCTAATGGTTTAAAAACTTTTGGAAAATATTTTTGGTATCGTCTCGTTTAACCAAATCGTATTTCTTGAAGAATCACCTTAAAAGAAATACAAGCTAGAAAACGTTACGATTGTTTTGTTGTTTTATATTGTTTTTGGGTTTGTTAACACTTTAGGAAAAGTGCTAATGAACTTTTTTTGAGATTATGATAACTTTACAAAAAAAAAAAAAAAAAAAAAAAAAAAAAAAAAAAAAAAAAAAACAAAAAAACTTTTTACAAACTGTGGTATATGTGCAAGTACGGGTCTGAAAACTGCTAAAAACACGCTTACAGCCTCCCCGGCTGCGGCGCCAAAATTTGATTGGTGCAAAACCGTCAAGTTATCTCACACAAGCTAGCCACTTGTGAATGGCTAACCGTAAGAAACTTAAAACAGTTTAAACACTAATGCAATTAAGATCAGAGGAATATAGGGGATTCCTGGGTCGTTAAGTCCCACGGAGGATGAATTGGTGTTTAACACAGACAGATGTCGAATAATCACTAAGGATAGTGATCAGTAAGGATTTTGGAATATTTATACCTAAAGAAAAAGTTTTGTAAATTACAGCGACTTAAATGCAAATTAAAAGAAATTAAAAAGTTAAAATATATTAAATAAACGCTATCACTATTTTTACAATGATGTTTTTGTGATTTATAAAATAAAATAACTTAAATAAACTATTTTAACTAAAACTTAAACTTAAATTATCTAAAAATGTGACTTAAAATGAAAACGTACGTTAAGTATAAAAATTACGTGAGTGCGCAAGCAAAAACGTAAAATTTATGAAATAAAAGACCTGCGAATGTAAAAACAATTTTCTTACGTACTATATGACAAAAGAAAATTTTAGAAAAAAGAATTATATTTTTTTGACTTTTATATTTTTTATTATGAATTAAATAAGTTTTTACACTAATTAAATGTTTAAAAATACTAAAACTATTGAGAAAAATCTGAAACTTATTTATAAAATACTCTATACTAATACAAAGTTAAGAAAAATACAAAACATGAAAAAGCTAGATTAAATAAGCTAGAAATAAGCTAATAAGCTCGTATAAGCTTATTGGAAACAAAAAGGGGTATATATTAAATATTGCAAAGTAAAACTGAAAAAGACCCAAGGGCAGTTGGTAGAGTGTGTGTGTGGTGAGCTGGGTGGCCAGGGTTCGAATCCCAGCACTGCCTTTTTGCTAACTTTTTATTTTTGGACTTTTTCTTTTTAAAACTTATTAAGCTACTAAAAATAAGCACTTTTTATAACTACAACTTTCTATAAAAATGACTAATAAGCTCAGAATGAGCTTATTTATCTTAACAGTGGCTAAGAAAAAGAAATAAGCAAAAGAGTTTAAGCCAAATGGCTTTTAAGCTAAAAATAAGCACAAGATATACTGGAAATAAGCTAAGCTACTTACAATAAGCTAGAATTACAACTGAACAAGCACAAAAACTTGAAAATAAGCACTGATTAAGCAAAAATAAGCACTAGCTAACTGATTTGCACAGGACACTGTTTTGAATTACTAGGCACTTTGTAGCTTAATTTTAAGCACTGAAATAAGGTATAAAATGAAAAAAAAATACTGGAATAAGCAAGTTGACCAGTTAAGCTTTCCAAAAAGCTAAATCACAAAGATTGGATTACAATAATGAGTTTGTGAGAAGCTATTGAAAAAGCTAGAAAATCACTGAGTATGACTCAGTGTATGCTGAGTAAATTGGGACAAACTAATAAGCACTTACAGGCCAATCAAATAAGCTAGGAAGTTGAATTTTAAGCTTGAACCCTTAAGATGACTTGGTTAGCTTTCCAAAGAACTAAAAATCACAAGCTAAAGTTAACTAGAGAGCTTATGACAGGCTTGTGATTTTGACCATAAAACTGTGCACAGGACACATTTTGACTTTGTAAGAAAATGAAACAAAGTTGACTTTTGTGAGATTTGAATGATCCTAGGCTACTTAATTTGTTATATTAAGCTAATATGAGACTAATTTTAGCTAGATAAACAACTTTTAAGCTAGTATGTATGATTATGTATTCTAAATTCCAACAGTTAACTAGGTAAGTGATGTTAAAAGGTATTTTGACTTTTTAATGATCAAGCACTGGTTTTTCTTGTTTCTTTGAGTTATTATGGACCAATGAGACACAGCACAACAATGAACAATAACACAAACACTCTTTAACTCAGTTAAACAAGCTTATCCAAACAGTCCTTATTAAGACTGTTTTGATGTTTTTCAAGGCAAAACACAGATTTGGACCATGCAACTGAATCACAACCTTGTATTATCATGTAATAAGACTGAACAAGCATGAAACAACAGTACTATCAACATAAAACTCAAGTATGGTACTTATACTATTTTAACTGTTTTACTAAGATTTTTATTAACTTCCAATTAAAAAGAACAAGTGACTGGTTTTATCAATTAATTATACTTAAATATGATTAATAAACATTAATAAACAGAAATTTAAACTAATGAGCAACTCTAATATTGAAATGCCAAAATGGATCAAAATGCTTACAAATGGGATTCCAAGTAAAAGATGAGAACTGAGTCACACAAACACAACCTATAGCTTCCCAAGAAGCACTAATCCCAAGGCCATCCAATATAAACCCTGCTCCAGCTTTCTTGTATCTTTCACCATGGATTTTTATTTTTCAACTATTTATTTGTTTTTTTGGTGATTTTTATTTTTTTCTTCTAAACTGACTTTTAATGTTTCTAAAAGCTTGAATAAGCTTTATAGGAGCTTACATGTGCTTATTCAGTCCTTGAAAACATCTAAAAACAACATTGGAACATACATGATATTTTTGAATTAGGAAAAGTTGCATAAACTAAAAACTTGACTTAAAGCTGAAATTGATGGTTACAAAAGTTTTATTGTACAAGGAAAACTTGAAATACAAAGATTTAAGGCTAAAACATACACTGAAATTTGAAAGTAAGCTAAAACGACATTAAAAACTAAAAATTACTCTAGATAAGTCTTCACATTGCTCCAACTTGTATTTATTGATCTCTTTAGGCCTTGTCGACATCTCTGAACAAATCCCACCTCAATCCAGCCATTGATTTAATCCAGATCATCAAAATTGCCAAATTTCAATTTTGGCGCCTTTTTTCTTTTGAGCAGGTTTTGTTCATTAATGATTCTTGGATAGATGTGGAGGTGTTAGGGATTAGTAACCAGCTGTAGAAGTGAGGTGTAAAGGTGAAGATGTGGAAAACAAGTGGTGAAAACCACTGGTTTTGGCGTTACAGTGGTGGGAGAGACAATGCTACAGTGGACGCGGTTTTCTTTTATTTAAATTTTGGGCCGGGTTGGGTTAATGGACTGGGTTGGATTGGATTTGATATATAGGTCCGTTGTGTTTGTATTAAGCACAAGGACCATATTTGTAATTTGGTGAAAGTGAGGGGCTGATCCTGTAATATTTCCAAAGCTAATACAAGGGTTAAACTTGCCAAGTTTTATTTACCAAAGGACCATAAATGTTATTTTTCCAATTTTTTTTAACTTCCAAGGACCAAAACTGTCACTTTTATAACTTGAGGGACCAAATATGTAATTTCTCCAAAGTTCACTATAAGGACCAATTTTGTCATTTATGAATAGTACAAGGTTTATTTTTGATAAATTTCCATTTTTAAATTCACCAAGGACTATTTTTGACATTTTTTCAAAGTTTAAGGACTAAAGTTGTCATTTTGTAATTTTAAACTTTAAAGGGTTTATTTTGACAACTTTTGAATCCCATGGACCTTAAATGAAATTTTACTTTATTTTGATATACCAGGGACTGTTTTTGACAACTTTTTAAACTTGGGGGACTAAAACTGCCAATTATGCAAACTTGATACGTTTTTCACCAGATTTTTATATTTTTGCATTTAAAACACATAAAACACTTGTTTGTGATATTTTTATCATTTTGATGCATTTCTGAGTGTTTACAGATGTTTTTGGCATTCTAACAGTACAAAAATGATGAGTATTTAGACACTCATCAATGAGTTAGGATATATGTTGTTGAAGTTTGTTAATGTTTCGGAACTGTTGAGATGATTTTGTTGCAACACGTTATTTTGTTTTGAGAACCATAGACCAATGATGTTAGATGCTAACTGAGGTCGAGATGATGTTTTGGTAATTGATATGTTGGTAATGGTTGTGGTCGTGGTCAATTGATGACAGTTAATGCCTATGACTTTCTTCTTCTTCATCTCATTCAAGTCGCTTGTCAACACAAGTGCATCTTGACATAAGTTACTACGACAAGTTGCTACGACAAGTCGCTACGACAGTTGTCTCAATAGTCAAGTCGCTATGAATACAATGAATCTGGACTGAATAATGACAAGTCGCTAGCAAGATTATTTGACTTTATTCTGGCGTTGTTTTTCCGACCAATATTTCGACCATATTCATAACCAATCCAGAAAAAGTGACATAAAAATCTTCCATTTTGCCCAGTTTTGACCCTGTTTGACCACTCTAAACGGACCATATGACCACCAAAGTTCACAGATATTGGTAACAAAAATAGTCTCAATGGTACTGTTTTGGACATATGACACAAAACAGATGTATACATAAAGTCACATGACATTTTTTTGACCAAGAAGATTGTTAAAAACTGTTTAACCATACGAATAGGAAATAATAATTTTCCGACCATAAAAATACAAAAACAATTTTAACAAGGTACAATAGACCACAATAAATCAACACAACACAATAACCATGGCTCTGGTACCATTTGTAGGATCTTAAATATTGTGTTGTTTAATGATTCGGGAGATTATGAGAAGCACCACCCCTTCCAAAGATGGAAGGGGTATTTATAGTTACAAATACTACGTCCTCCTATCGGACTGTGGATCAGGCATACAGTGGGTAAAAACCCATCCTTCCTCCATGGTGATACACTAAACTAATCTACGCTACTAATTAACTAGTTAACTACTAAATAACGTAAATAACTACAAGTATACGAGCTAACATATGCTAGACCATAATTGGGGTGATCGACACTTTAACATGGAATTTCCAATTTCTAACAACCCAAAAAGATACAATGTATCTAGACAATGGGTCATGGGTCTTGGGTCTTGGGTCATGGATAATACCCAATATGATTTCATCTATGATGTCATGCAATGGGTCATGGGTTATGGATTAGCTCCATGGGTATGAGTCATGGGTCTTAGGTATTACCCATCCTATTACATAAACTATTACAACAAATAAATTATTACAACATTTTATGTAAATGACCAAATGTAAATACTTTACAAAAATAACATGTATTCTTATAATTTTACTTATGATAACTTTATATTTGTTATCAACAAAACACAAAGAGATCGCTAAATATGAATAAACGTTTTTACGTTTTATTTGTATTAACAAAACCGTCAGGACCCGGGGCTTTATCCCCACCACAATCACGTATCGCCTCGTAAATTTCTTTTTCCTCAAACTCCTTTCGAGATCTTGAGCATACTTTATTGATATGTTTTCAATCCTATTACAACAAAAGCTATGCCTCATTGTCTTTCCTTCTGAAAATAAAATATTGTAATGTCTAGCCATCTCCGGTTTAATCGTTTTAGGATCTTTGCACCATATACCGTCAACCATAAGTCCTCTAATATTACTCTTGTTATTTCTCCTCTTAACGTACGAATGAAAGAACTTTGTGTTTTCGTCACCCTCAATATCCTATTTAATCCTAGATTTTTGGCGTAACATATTGGAATATTCCTTTTCTTTGATCTCCTATTGCTTTCTTGCTTCCATCCATGCATCTCTCTCACTTTCCTTTAGTGTTCTCCTTTATGCTTCGAGTTCCCACTTTATAGCTTCGTTTTCGTACTCGTCAATTTTTTCCAAGTGACGCCCAAACCTCCCTTTGCCCCATACCCTAAGATTCGCCTTCACATTTTTTAGTTTATCCCCGAAACCTACAATCCGGCCGAATACTTCTCACTTATTTTTTCCTAGCCTCCTTGACTATGTGCATAAAATCCGCCTCCTCCAACCAAACATTAAAAACACGAGAAGGTTTTGGTCCAAATACAACTCCATGTCTTATAATACCATCGGACAATGATCCGATAGTTTACGGTCCAAGGCCACGACCGATAAATTGCCCCGTAAATATACTTAATTAATATTTTAATGAATAATAAAAGCATTTAAATCTATTTGTATTAGTTAATATTATACATAGAAGATAGATGCAGAGAGAAACATTAAACATGGCTTCACATTGTCATAAAACCAACCTATATAGTTGGGGCTTTATACAATACACTTTTATGGCCATCAATCCCAAATTGTAAAGCCAAAAACATCAAACAAACAAGTAATTCATCTTTTGAATCTCAAAACACAACCCAAACCTCTAAACCAAATGGGCCCTTAAATCCAAATCCAAATCCAAATCCTAAATCCATAAACAAACCAAATTCCTTAGTCTATAAGGTTGGGTGTAATAACACGGTTACTCACGCGTTGGTGACCTTCTACAACACGTTGCCCTTAAAATACTCCCCACCCAAGCACACACCTCTATAATCATTGCAAACTGAGAGAATTCGGTCGATTGATAGACCTAGTTGTGGAAGGAAGAAATGAAGACAACGGTCAAAAAGTGACCCGTTGGTTGATTTGATTAAAGTGATTTTTTTTAAGTTCACATAATTTTATACACCATAGATACCAGAATACCTTTTCATTTTTATTCACACTTACAAACAACATTCATTCTCATTATAGAAATACATGTTTCTCATTTCTCACAACAAATGAATTTAGAGCATTTCATGTTTGCATCCTTAGAAGAAGACGAAAAGTTAATAGTATGAATCCGGAGTTTTTAAAAGAGGCGACGATATACTACATGAATTATCATGAAATTTACAAAGAATCCAAACAAGCTCGTTGATGAGGTCTAATTTCATACTTTTTAAAGGGGTCATTTAGCGTCTAAACTCATACATATTTGATCATACATTGCCCTAAATTGTTTCTTTTTGAGTTTTAGGTATGTGGGAAAAACCTTTGGAAAAGTACAAGTTTTGGGCTCGATTGGACGAAGAACGAAAAAAAAGTGACAAAATTGGCGTGACAAGGTCACGTGATGGCGTCCCAATAAAAACATGACGTCGTCACCTCGTACTTTATGGGTCAGTGGATGGAGACGGCTTAGCAAGACGGCGTCATAAGGCATCTGACGACGTCACATCTCCAAGGTGGCGCCGTCACAACTAAGTCGGTGCAATATCAAAACCCTAAATGGCGGCGAGCTGACGGTATCACAACCATAACGTTACACCGTCACAACCTGAATTCAATATATGCAAAAACTTAGTTTTCATTATTGTGTGTGCAATTTTGGAGGAACATATATCACCGAACCATAGTCGATTTTTACAGCTTTTGTAGGACTTTTTTGCCCTTGAATATCTAATGTAATATTGAGGTAAGTTATTTATTCAATCATTCAATCATGTTTATGTGTGATTTGTTAAATTTTTTTTCTTTATATTACTATGCTAAGCTAAATTAATTGCACTTAGGATTGCATGGAACCTAGTTATTGATTGCTTGTTTATCGTCTCTTATCAATGGTTTGTACATTATGAGTTGGAAAACTGTCTACAATCCTATATGGGTAGCTTGAATGTCTACTAAAACGTGTCTAACTAATACTTATGTCTTAGGGATTAATAGAGTAGAGTATTGATGTGTCGTTTAGAATAGGTATATTTGTGAATTCAAGTTTTAATATTTACATTTAGCCGACTTAACCTATAAAAAACATTAACGAGCAGTATACCCGATCAATGTAGTTTAGTTGGTAAGTAGAGTGTCGATCACTAAGAGTGGAACGTTAACACTTAAATATCTATCAGTATTTTAATCCTAAAGTTAGTATAATTAAACCTAATGTAACGCAAGTGGGGTTTTCAGCCTGTGAGACTGGCATGATGTATAGATTAGGTAAAACTAATAAAGTAAAAGTTAAGACAACAAGACACACATGTACACAAATAGAAAACAGATAGCAATAAGAGGTCAAGCCGATAGTAAGGAAGATATGTTCGCTAATCGTTTACTTATATATGATGAGTAATAAATAGGTGCTTTCTTTATGGCTGCTTATTAAGTAGTGTACTAAATCACCTAGATCTCTTGTAAAATTCGTGTCACGACTAACTTGAAATCCGTATTAATATTTCCTTAATGATACTTTTATACTATTTATCCCGTTAGGGCTTACATTAACTATGCAAAATTGTTAATGAAGTAATTGTGCGAGCCGAGTCGACAAGGCACGATAATCAAGAGGTATCAATGCTTACACACCAAACATTAAAGGTAAATAAAACATCATATAATCATTAATGCATGTAGTATGTTTAATGCGAATCTAATGAAAGAAAGAGCACGCTAACCAAACGATTAAAGAGTACAACTATCATAAGCGAATCTCCCTATGTAATTATGCACTTGCAAGGCATTCTTATGCTTTTGAATCCGTTCTTCTGGATGTTTCTTATGGTGCTTGGTCTTATGTATTCGTATGGTATATTGTATCTCTATTTTGAAAGCAGTCGACCTCTATTTATAGTTTCTGGAAACGAGATCGATACGGCGTATCATTTTACTCAATACGCCGTATCTAGGTAACTTCGCGTGGGGTCTAAGATTATTATATTATGGAATATTCACACACCGTCATAGGATACGGCGCATCTTCAATGCACATACGGCGTATCACCTCTTCGTAATCTTGGAATGTCTTGGTGAAGTCTTCAAGTTGATACATCGCATCTCTTGGATGTCATGCGGTGTATCTAGAGTGGAATAAGTCAGATCTTCTATGTTGACCAAGGTTTCATATACGACGTATGGGAGAAACCCATATGGCGTATTCTTCAAAGTTAGGCAATGGTCTTCATATTTTTCTAAGTCTTGATGTACGACGTATCTGTCTAGAATGATACGGCGTATCTACCTTCAGTTTAGTGACTTTTTCAACTTAATCCATTTTGCTCCATTTTACGTCCAAAATAGCTAACTTTCACCAAAATGCTTGTTTTCAACTGAGAAATAAAAAAGTAAACGATTAAGTACCATGTCTCATACAAAGGAATATCAAACAAGCAATATTCATAGGATAAATGATGCTAATAATATGTTGCTATTTGATATCATCAAATATCCCCTACTTAAACTTTACTTGTTCCCAAGTAAACTCTAGATTTCAACTTATGAAAATGTATCCTAAACAATTGTTAAGTATGTTTTTATAGTTAAGCATTCATTCGTTTAATCTCAATTGCACAACCAAACACCTCACGAAGGAGGAAAATTAAATCACTCAAATCACTCAACTAATCTATGTGATATCATTTAAGTAATTCGCTCAATTTCTCGGTGGTGATGAATATTCTATCATAAGCTTGGCAAGGATACACATCTTCACCACTAAAGCTAAGGAGTAACAAGTCTAAAGCGGTAAATAGGGTTAGTTGTGATAAGGTTATGCATAGCTTATGTTCAAACATCTCCTACACACACTCAATAGATAGCTGGCGCGAATACTTGATTCCTCGAATAACGGATGGTCACTAGTGTGTATCTTGGATCGTTGATGTGTTATTTGCATAACGGATGATCACCAAAATACACACCAGATCGTTGGCGCGTCATTCAATTCCTCAAAAACTAGGATGGTCACTACCTTATTCATGCATTTGACATTCTCGCTAAGCTATAAAAGGGTGGGGATAAGGTAAATGTTTTTAAATTGAAATCACGAAACAAATAAATTAAGTCCAAAAATGAAGCAATGTCGTTAATTACTTCTCGAACTTTCCTTGAAAAAGATACAAATCATAGAATAATTCACGCTTTAATATGTAGACTCACGCTTTAATAGGTAAACACGAATTAGACTAAACGATGACTCAATCAAAGAATAAACCTTAGTTGGCATTCCCATAACGGCCAACTCCCTTGTAATCCATAAATATAGTACATCAAATAGTGGCGATATCTCCAATAATGCATAACTTACATCGTTGGTTTATAACACGTACCAACGAATAATCGATTAGCGCATAATATAACTTCGGTTAAGCTTTTACAAACCGATTATCTCACATTCTCACTATTTTCTTTTTTTTAAAGCCAAATAAAACTAATGGTGTAAAATTTCACCATATCACCATCATAATACGTCTGGATAATTTTTCCTTGCTTTTCAATACTTTAGATATGAAAATAATAATGATAGTAGCAAACACACGAAAATCAAAAACTACTATATCACATTCTCATTGTGATGTGCAATTCTCGACCAATACGTAGACAAGACACACACCTATTGCGATGTGCAATTCTCAACCTAACCATGATAAGAAACATACACAAAAACACAAAAAATGCACACTTTACAAAAATTAACCAACCACGGACTTAATCTACAGGGTAGGCTAAGGTGTATAAGTGTAACGAAACATATAATTAGGTGTAAGAAACTAAAGGAATGGCTCTGAGGGTTTTTCTATGGGTATCTTACTTTAAAAAGGAGCGTAACAAAAGGGTTTATATGGGGGTTAACTAACCAGTGTAGTTAGTTAATAAAACATGACATATAAAGGCTTTTTGGGTGTAATCATAGAAATTTACCAAGTTAGACAAGTTACTCCAATTATATCAATAATACTTATTATGGTGGTCTTGAATAGTATACAAGCCAAGTTCTAAAGTTTACTGTAAATCACCGGCACGCTCATATTTTTGTGAAATTTGGGTAAAATATTGGAAAGGGATAAGGCTAAATTTTGACAATATAGAAATAAGGGTTATCTGTGTGGGTCATGCAACTTTGATTTCACAAAAACATGGTAGCAGAATTTTAAATTTGTCATATATAAAGCAAATATTAGCATATTTTTGAAAACTAAGGACAAGTTACGTTCTAATTATGCATTCCCCACTTAAGATAAACAACGTCCTCATTGTGTAAAGTAAAATTAAAAACATGAAATAGAAAGAATTAGAATGGAAAGCTCCTCCAAGACTTGCTTGGTATGATCCTCCATGATGCGTTTGTGAGTAACTTTTTATTTTCTGTGTGTGAAGGTCGTCTGGATGTCATCATGGCTACAACACACAGAAAATCCAGGGTATATGTATACTACCATTTCCTTTGCATTCATACCACTCAACCTGTCTAATTAAGCATGAAAATTATAGCTAGTGTATCTACGTTAATCGATGGTTAGTAGAAATAAAAATTAAAAACTGTAAATCATCATGTTAGTTGATACGCCGCATCCATAGGAAGGGATGCGCCATACCGAGCCTGGAATAAAAATTAAAATAAAGTACGAGTCATATGTGATACGTCGCATCGCAATACCAGAATGCGCCGTATCAAAAACCATCTGACAGAAAGTTTTAAGTGTAGCTATAAAATTAAAATGAAGAAAAATAAAAATTGTATATGACCTGTACAGTCGATACACCGCACCCTTTTTAATTGATGAGCCGTATCTATGTGCAGGTCTGACATACTCAAAAACAGAAACAATAAAAAATTCCAGATTGTCTCCCGGTAAGCACTTCTCTTTATTTCAGAGTCTTCAAGTTAGACTCATCTTTAGCTCTTAATCCAGCTCATGCATGCTCACGTGTCTTCTTGTGAGCACTTCTGCCATCTTTTCGTCCCGAATGTATTCGGTTCCCAAATCAATGACTCCTTTGTAGAACCTCTTAAGCTTTTGATATGGATGCTCGATTCCTGTAATATGTCAAGTGTGCTAACCTGTAATAGTGGCCAAATTTTGTTACACTTCTCATTGGAGAGGTGTTTAAACCTTGGATCTGAGCGGCCCATTTGGAAAGTAACGTTGTTTTGACCATTCTAAAAGGTGATGATTCCCGCAAACCGTTTTGCTTCAACACAAGCAACATTGCAAAATGGTTTTCCTACGATAATATCACCCATATCTTTGTCGCGATACACATCCATATTTTCCACCACTGCAAAATCTGTTATGATAGAAAAATGTTCAACAAAAATAGGCACATTTATAAGAGCTCAAACCACATTCTTCCCCTTATATTCAAGCTTCTTACCATAATTGAGTTATAAAATCCTTAGACATTACATTAATAGGAATAATGGGACAGTAGTTAGCGTTAACGTGTTTATAACCTAACATGCATGAAAATTTCAAATTATAAGCATAATTAATGTGGATCCTTCTACCCGCATCGCAAAAACTAGGATATCCTTTGAAAGCATCATAATCCCTAGTATTAATCATATTGACTACTGGTATGTCCACAATCTCACCATCCTCAATCTCAGGTTCTACATCTTCCATTACTTGATCATTAAGCTTTAATGGGGCATTAAGGTCATTTAATTCAATGTAATCCCCATAGAGTGGATCTTGTGATATATTTAAAATCAATGTTTCTCCCATTAGCATATCTTCTAAATCAAGTTACATACGTTCTCTTAATCCTATTACATAAACACTTTTAATAATATTCTTAATAGGATCATCACTCTTAAATATTAATTTGTCATTCCCTACTTTTAAGGAAATTTTTCGTTTAAATACATCAATTTTAGCATGAACAGTAGACAAGAAAGGTCTTCCAAGGATCAATGGAATTTTGATGTCCTCAGGCATATCTAAAACCACAAAGTCTACGGGAAATACAAGCTTTCAATCCTAACTATAACATTTTCAGCAATACCCTCGGGGCATTTCACAATCTTATCAGCCAATTCAATGATTAATTTAGTAGGAGATAATTTACCTAACCATAGTGTGGTAAAGGTCTTATGAGGCATAACACTAACACTAGCTCCTAAATCAGCTAAGGCATTATTGAAAGACATATCATTAATACTACAAGGTAAAGTAAAACTCCTTGATATTTCTCCTTGTAAGGCAAAGCATTCTGAGCAATTGAGGAATATTCTTCTTTCATAGTATCTTTGATCTCCTCTTCAACTCTTGACTCCTCCTTGAGCAACCTTCTTAGGCTTATGGAAGAGTTAAATAAGAATTTAGGCTTTTCAGCATCAACAGTGTCCAATGAATGTCTATTTGGTCCAACTTCTTCAGTAATGGTGATTTCCTTGACATGATCTCTTAGATTGGTCTCAGTAGAGCCAGGTAAACTTTCAGATCCCCTTTCTTGAAGTACATTTCTTATTTGACCAATTTGTAGTTCTAATGCCTTGATCGAAGCTCCTTGATTTTTGATGGAAGCATCGGCTGAAGAACGAATCTCTTTGATCACAGAAGAGTTTTCTTCATGTCTCTTTGCAGCATCAGCCATGAGTTGCTTCATAGACTCTTCCAAAGTTTGTCTTCTTTTTTGATATGATGGATTTCCGCTGTCTCTTTGGTAAAATCCTGGACCAGCTGCTCTATACCTTCTTGATGGTTGAAATGGCTGGCTAAATTAGGTGTAGTATGCTTCTTTAATTGTCTCTCCTTCCTTCTTAGATGGACAATCTTTAATGTAGTGAGGTCCCTTGCATAATTCACAATCAACCTGAGCAACATATACATTCGCATCAACTTTCTTGAGATCTCTACTAAGCTTGTTCAGTTGAGCTTGAATAGCAACGTATCCATCAGAAGTATCGATGCTTTGAGTTCTAGTAGAGATCCTATCATGCTAATTTTGAGAATGACCAGCCATTTCTTGGATAACCTTTCTAGCATTGGCTGCACTCATATAAGGTACAACCCATTTAGAATCCAAAATTTGTCGAGTAGGCACATCCAAACCCTGATAAAACAAAATCACCTCCTGTTAAATAATATTGAGGACATTTTAATAAAAGATCCATGTATCGTTCCCAATCCTGATAAAGAGTTTCATCAGGCTCTTGCTTAAAGTTATTGATAGCCTCCATATTCTAAGTAGTGCGAGCAGGTGGACAATATTTCTTCAAAAACTTCTTCTTAAGGTCTTACCACGCGGTAATTGAACCAGCAGGTTCATTCTTTTGCCACCTATTAGTAGCTCTTGTAAGTGAAATAGGGAAAACACGAAACATTAGTTAGTCAATAGTCGCATCCGTAGTTGTGAATAAATCAGCAATCTCAAGATCCTTTCCACATGCTCATTAGCATCTTCATGCTACGATCCACTGAAGTTGTTCTCGCGCAATTCCTTGAGAAATTGGCCTTTCAGCTCGAACTTAGCCTTCTTATCAAACTTAGGCCTAGCAACACCCGGACCTAGTCATCTCGGGTTTTCGTCATGTATTCCTCCATAGTCGGGTCGGTCATCGTTTCTGTGATCTCTTCTTCCTTTTCAGCCTCTTGATCAGAAAAATAATCGAATTATAATGAATTCGAGAAATCAAAGCTTTTGGTCTTGAAAAGCTTCCTTAATGAATGAAAGGCTTGTTCGGGGTTCTTTATAAGGTTCAACGAGCTCTTGTTTGGAACTCCTCGTCATGCACTACCTGAAAACAAGACAACAAGCATCAGTAGGATAGGTTTGAAGAAGTATAACTACAGAAAACTAAGAATCAACACGGAATACGAAAAATAAAAGCTGCTGATATCTGCAGACGATACGCCGTATCCAGTTACCTGGATACGTCGTATGCTAGAAATAAAAACTTAGATCAGCCTTTTAGTCAGATAAAATATACGCCGTATTAAAAAAATCAGCGTGTCGTATTTTTGGATTTTCTAATTTGCATAAATAAAAGAAAATAAATACACCATATACGCAAAAGATAATACGCCTTACGCTCGTTATGTTTAAAATCTAAGCTTTTATTTTAGAAAATAAATACGCAGTATCGAGATAAATTGATAAGTCGTAGATTTAAAAATTCGAAACCGTTTTTGAAAATTAGATTAATACGCCGTATAAGCAAAAGCTTATGCGTCGTATGACTTTTAAGGGTTTTAATTAATTTATGATTAAAAACAGAATACGCCGTATCTATGAGATTAGAGGCGTCGTACCCGAATAATTAAATAATATACACTATATGAATAATAAACACGTAATATGCCGTATCTATGAGATTGGATGCGCCGTATCGTTTGGTTCAGCAAAATACAACAGACATATAATAATGCAGAAAAACAAAAAACGAAAACAAACAAACATAAAAACTAGAAAAATGCACAAAAACACAAATATACAAGCAACACAAATATATAACAAAGTTAGTCAAATAAAAATAAATCTAATGTTAAAAGCCTAAATTAAAATACTAACAAATACGCAAGTATTAAACACTTAACTCCCCGGCAGTGGCGTAAAAAACTTGATGTGTCGTTTAGTATGGGTATATTTGTGAATTCAAGTTTTAATATCTATATTTAGCTGACTTAACCTATAACAAACACTAACGAGCAGTATACCCGATCAATGTAGTCTAGTTAGTAAGTAAAGTGTCGATCACTAAGAGTGGAACGTTAACACTTAAATATCTATCAATATTTTAATCTTAGGTTAGACTAATTAAATATAATCTAACGCAAGGGGAGTTTTCAGCATGTGAGACTGGTACGATGTGTAGACTAAGTAAAACTAATAAAGTAAAATTTAAGACAACAAGACACACATGATCGTCTAATGGTTGCTTACTTTTTTGAAAATCTAATGTATGACGAACATAAATCCCATAAGTGGCTCCGAATGAGGCGGTCATTATTCACACGTATTGTTCTGGATGTAACTGGTCATTATTCTGTTTATTATAAGCAGTTGCGTCGCAAGACTAAAGATTTTGACATGCGTTCTTTGGTGTTTCTGGGTGACCAACGGCGTCAACTTTTTACATGAATCACCATTGTTCAATGATGTCAAAGACGATAAAGTGCCAAAGGTTTCGTTTGTGGCAAAAAAAATAACGTATAAATGGGGATATCATCTTACAAACAGGATATATCCGAAACTATCTACACTTGTTAATTCGATTTCACATACAATTGCGAATGATACAACACGAATACGATATAAGCAAGCGCATAAAGCAGCAAAAAAATTTGCGAATGATAAATTATTGTCAACAACTCAATAATTACATATGTTTCCATTGTTTTAATGCTTTCATTTATGGACTCAGACAATACATATCTCTTCTTGATTACAAAAATGCTTTCTTTTTAATCTTTTAAGTCGTCACCCAGATGCTACCCTGGCTGCTTATTCACGCATCCTTAAGCACAACACGAAAAATGTCACTAACACATATGCTTCTTTTACCTTTTCCAAATCGTTTACAAGTGAAGGCCCCAAAATCTCGATCAACAACCCATAACTTAGGGGTTGTTTAGTGTAGGGGCTAGATTTCAAGAATTGGAGTTATTCCATAATCTAATTGTTCGGTTAGAGATGTAGAATTCTTCATAATAAATTATTGTTGAAAAAAGATTCTTCATAAGATATATGGGTTTCTCATTTCATTCCCACTAATATGGCCTGCACACTCACACTCATGTCTTTTTGTTTTGTTTAAGTATTATATTTGTTCATTTTTCTTCTATTATCTATTAAACAATAATAAGATAATATATATTTAAATCCAAATTCTAAACCCATATACAAACCAAACGGGCCTTTAGACTAATTGTAATAAGACATTAAGACCACAAACTGCACTATCACATCAACGTCAACTCAAGTTTCTCTCTAAGACGTAACACATACTAAATGCTCGTAGTAAGGACCACACATGTGACCGAAAACTTTTTTTTAAATTAAAATTTCATTAATAACTAAAAAATATACATTGATAATTCAAATAAAATTAAAAACATTACAATAAAATTAGTGTGCATTGGTTTGATGCCAAATGTATTCCACCAAAATCGGCTTTAAGATTTAGATGAGTTTGCCGGCTTATGTATTTCTTTGACAACTTGTAACCTATCTTCTCTCAATCGTACGAGATCATCTTCACGATGTTGTTCCTCCAGATAAAAGTTGAGAGAGATGGCCTTCCCTTTCTCTATTCGAATCATATTATGTAATATGATACAAGTGTACATCAAATATGTACTTTTCTGAAGACTTCGCGACCATGCGGGAATTTTTACTATAACCCACTTTTATTTAGCACACCAAACGCTCGTTCCGTATCTTTTCTTGCAGCTTCATGTGCTTGCTTATATTTTATTTAGGGCTGAGCAACGGGTCAAACCCGAACCGATCCAAAAACTGATTAAGGGTAAAACGTGAACGGAGAACCAAAACAAGTAAAACCTGTCGAAACCAAAACCGAACCGAATAAGGTCGGTACGGGTTGGGTCAGTTTAGCTAGTTCGAACAAAATAGTTGTGTTTTGATCCGAACCGAAATACGTATACAAAACCAAAAACCAAAACGAATAAGGTCGGTTTAGTTCGGTTAGGCCTAGTTCGACTCGGTCTGTTAGGTCAGGTCGGTTTTCGGTTGATTTTGCTCAGCCCTAATTTTATTCGCTTCGTATCATTCGAGTTTGGCGATGAAACAAACTTAACAAGAACAACCATGTTGGTCTAGCAAAAAAGAAACTTGGTCACATAAAACGTTACTCGTTCTAGCAAAAAACATTCCACCAACTTTTGAACACACTTCGAGAATTATATGAAGATTTAGCGATCGTACAAAATCTAAATTTGAAAAAAAAAAGTGAGCCAAAAGCAAAAAATGAGTCTTTTTTTTAATTCTCTTGTTTTAATTCTTCATAGGTTTGCAAGTGACTTACATTTTTCATAAACTGTAAAAATGGTAAAGAACACATAACAAACAGCTTTTACACCCAGTCAACCACCCTTTGGTGTATTTTTTATTATAACAATTCAAGAAGATAAGTCTCAAAATGGATGCTTACCAGTACAATACAAAAGACAAAATTGATCTCTACTAGGTAGACACCAACCACACCTCACTACAAGATCACTCAAAACACAAAGATCACATAATGAGATTGATCCCTGATGATACAAGACTTAACAGATATCAAATTGATATCAACACTAAGAAACCACAAAGACAGTATGAGAAAACCAGAGAGAGTATACGAGATATGAATGTGAAGTTATGAAACCCTAGATCAGAAAAGTTGCGTATATATGCCAATGTTTCTCTTTACCCTTCCAACTTATCATTCTTGTCATTCAGCAACTAAACTTCAATAATAGGAATAGAAGTCTTCCAACTTGAAAATAATAGACCCTAGACTACATATCTTCCAACATCCCCTCTCAAGTTGATAGACTTCAGCTTTGAACAATTTCTTCAACCTTTGCCTGCTTGCCTCCATTATGAGACCCTGCAAACATGTCAACCAAACCAAGCTTTTTGCACAAAACACTATGTTGTTTTTGACCAAGACATTTTGTAAATACATCTGCAGTCTGCAGACTAGTATGAATTTTAACAGTTTTAATAACACCTGCAGACACCTTCTCCCTTACTAAATGCACATCCAACTCAAAATGCTTTGTTTCCTCATGGAAAACAGGGTTTATAGCAATCTGTATAGCAGCACTATTGTCACAATAAACATCCACAGGCAACAAGCCATCAACACCAAGATTACTCAACAAATTGCTCAACCAAATAACTTCACAAGTGGTAGAAGCTAAACTCCTATATTCAGCTTCAGCTGAACTCCTAGACAAAGTAGACTATTTTTTACTTTTCTAGGAAATAAGAGAGTCTCCCAGAAAAACACAAAAACCAGTAACAGATTTTCTAGTAACAGGGCATTTAGCCCATTCAGCATCAGCATAAGCTCTAAGCTTAAGATCAGAAATAGTATTGAATTGTAAACCAGAACTAGGAGAACCTTTAAGATATTTCAACACCCTTAAAGCAGCTTTAAGATGTGACTGTAAAGGCTTATGCATATGTTGACTTAAGCAATGAACATCATAACTAATATCAGGTCTAGTATTAGTCAAATAAATCAACTTACCAACAAGCTTTTGATAGTTAGTTATTATTCAAAACCTTATCATTATCAGACCAATACAGTTTAAAACATAATTCTCAGGTAATGGTGTATCAACAGGTTTGGCTGCTAACAAACCATACTCATATAACAACTCCATACAGTATTTCCTTTGTGTCATACACACACATTTATCATTTATCAACACTTCAATACCAAGAAAATACTTTAACTCACCCAAGTCTTTAATCATAAACTTGGTACTCAAAAATGTTTGAAATTCTTAATCTCAGTTTCATTGTTACCAATTATGACAATATCATCAACATACACAAGCAAAGCAACAAACATGTCACCTTTCTGTTTAATATATAAAGAGTAATCAAACTTACTTTGAACAAAGCCATGCTCAATCAAGGCAGTGGTTAGTTTAGCATTCCACTGTCTTGGAGCTTGCTTAAGACCATAAAGAGACTTATTAAGTTTGCACACTTTATTATCATCACCACCATTAAAACCTTTAGGCAAAACCGTATACACATCTTCATCTAATTCACTATATAGAAAAGCATTGTTCACATCCAGTTGATATAAAGGCCAGTTCATATTAACAACAATACTCAACAAGCACCTAACTGTAACCATTTTAACAACTGGACTAAAAGTTTCATCGTAATCAAAGCCTTCTCTTTGATTGAAACCTTTTGCAACCAATCTGGCCTTGTATCTATCAATTTCTCCTGATGACTTATACTTTATTTTCCAAATCCACTTATATCCTATGGAATGTCTACCAACAGGTAAAGCACATTCAGTCCATGTGTTATTTCTATTTAAAGCCTCAATTTCATTATTCATGGCTTCAGACCAGTTAGGGTCTCTAACAGCCTCCTCATAGCTTTTAGGTTCAACAAATTTATTTAATGTAGAAGCAAAACACATATTATTTCTGTTAAGAGCACCATAACACATATACTTCTCAATACCATATCTAACTTTAGAATACATCACATAATCATTGAACCTAACAGGAGTTTTAGTCTCCCTATTAGACCTTCTTATAACAAGTGTCTGCACATCATCATTACCAATATTAGACTGAGTTGTTATATTATCAGAGTTTTGAACATTGATGGGACTGTCCTTAGACCAGTATTGGTCACTAAAGTGGGTTGTAGAATGCCTACCTTCTTGATGCAAATGAGTAGTATCTGCATCATTGTCTGTAGCATCATAAGAAGGTGGCAAACTACCATCCTCAACTGGTGAATCTCCCCCTTCATCATTGGGACTTTGAGACCTTGGACTATCTAAAAACTTCAAGTGATCTACTTCACTTGCATTGTCTGCATTAGTAGGAACACAGGTTTTCATTTTAAGTGGAAAAATATTTTCATAAAATTTTACATCTCTTGCAAAAAACACATTTCTAGTATCCAAACTTAAAAGCTTATATGCTTTCTTAGTAGTAGAAAACCCTAAAAGAACACATTTTTCAGACATATAAGACAATTTATCATGATTGTTTAAAAGAGTGGCAAAACACAGACAACCAAAAGACCTCAAATGGGAAAGATTATGTTTCTTTTCATATAACAACTCATAGGGACATTTACCATGCAAGACAGAAGATGGCAGTCTGTTTATAAGATATACAGTCGTTAGAACACAATCAGACCAAAACCTTAAAGGAATCCCCCCTTGAAACATAAGACTCCTTGCAATATTAAACAAGTGTCTATGTTTCCTCTCAGCAATTCCATTTTGCTGAGGAGTATAAGCACATGAAGTTTGGTGAATAATACCAAGATCAGAAAACATGTCATGCATTTTCTTATTAACAAACTCAGTTCCATTATCAGATCTTACAACTTTAATTTTTAGATCAAACTGATTTAAAATTAAGTGAATGAAAGAACAAAAAACACCAAACACTTCATCCTTAGTTTTAACTAAGTAAACCCATACTGCTCTAGAAAATTCATCAACTATAGTCAAAAAATACTTGTATCCTTCTCTGCTTGTAACTCTGTAAGGACCCCATAAGTCAAGGTGAACAATGTCACCAAGATTCTGAGACTTATGGTCAGACAAGGGAAAAGGTTCCCTAGTCTGTTTGGCCCTATGACAGGTTTCACAAACAGAAATGGTAGAATTCTTGTAAATACCAAGATCTTTTTGAAGAACAGATAGAACAAGATCAACAGGGTGACCCAGTCTATTATGCCAAGTAAGCTTAGACACATTATAAGACATAACCACATTACACTTACCTAAAGACATATTAGGCTGCATGTCAAACAAATAATGACCATCAGACTGACTACCAGTCCCCAGAACAATCTCCCTTTTCAAATCCTAAATATAACATTTATCTTCATCAAAACCAAAAAACAATTTGCTATCTCTGAAAAGTTTATTAACAAACAACAAACTCACACAATATCCAGGAACAACTTAAACATCATAAAGAGTAACATTTTTAGTCAATTTTAAGTTTCCAACATGACTAATAGTGGCAAGAGTCCCATTGGGATGGCCAACAGTGATCTTAAGACTATTAATATCCACAACATTGGTCATACCAATGGTGGAAACAGTGAGATGCTGATTGGCACCTGAGTCTATAATCAAACCCAAAGAGATAGTATTAACAGCCAAACTAGAATTAGCATAAAAATATCTAGAGAAATTAACATTGAACCAGACATTCCTATTAAAGAAAGAAGCTCTACCTGCCATATTAGCATGTATGCTTCCAGAAGGAGTTTCACTAATCAAGGACAACAACTTCTTCATCTGCTCAGAAGTAAAACCAGAAGAAGTGCTATCAGATGAAGTAGTATTCTTATTCTCAGTCTGGTTAACATCAGCATTAGCATTATAGTTTTGTTTAAAACCAGTTTTCTTATTAACAGGATTATTATTCTTAACAAAACCAGGAGGAAATCCAATAATTTCATAGCATCTTTCAATAGTGTGTCCAATTTTTCTACAATTTTTACAGTTCAGATTAGGATTAGGATCTCTATTAGCAGAATTAGAATTAGAACTAGCACCTCTAGTGTTATTATTGTTGCTAAACATTCTTCTATTGTTATTAAAAGACTTAGAAGCAAAAGAAGATGCATTAAGTTTAGATTCAGAAACACTAGAGGACTCAGGAATCCCTCTGTAGGACTCCTCCCTAGACACAACAGCATAGGCATCTTTGACCTCAGGAAGAGGATCCCTAGTCAACAAAGCAGTCCTCACAGGTTGATAACAATCATCAAGACCCATAAGATATTGCATCAGCTTCATCAACTACTGATGCAAAACTAACTCAGTGCTAGCCTCACATGTACACTTATGCTCACAAGTACATTTAGGCAATTTAGTTAAGGCATCAAACTCTCTCCATAAAGAATTAAGTCTATGATAATAATCAGCAACATAACTACCACCTTGTTTCACAGAATTAATCTTTTGCAACAGATTATATATCACAGAACCATCAACTTTATCATATGTTTCTTTTAATTCATTCCACACAGAAGCAACATTTTCAAAATAAACCAATCCCATATAAATATCTTGAGACACTGAATTCATAATCCAAATCAAAACAATAACATTACATCTATCCCATTGAGCAGATAAAACATCACTAGTAACAAATGATTCCTTAAGACAAGTACCATTGATTCGCTCCTGAACAGTCAAGTTTAATCACACAAGCCGGCCACTTGTGAATGGCCGACCGTAACAAACTTAAAACAGCTCAGAAGCAAATGCAATGAAGATCAGGAGAGTATAGTGTTTCCCCGGATCGTTATGTCCCAGCGAGCTGTGCAATGGATCACCCAACGATTAGTGATCGAGAGATTTGAACGGAAAAGATGGATTTGAATTGTTATAACTACAGAAAAAGTTTATAAATTACAAGGCTTAAATGCAAATTAAAGAAAATTAAAAAGATAAAAAATATTAAATAAACGCTATCACTATTTGCAAAATGATGTTTTTGATTTTATGTTTTTATAAAACTGAATATTACGTAACGTACAAAAGAAAATGTGAAACTAGAACAATATAAATCCTAAAAATATGAAAATGACATTTTTACAAACCTAATGATAAAAGAAAATTTTTAGAAAAAGAAAATTATTTTTAAAACTATTTAACTAATTATTATTAATTAAAAACTATTTTAAACTATTTAATAATAGCCTAAAATACAAGAAAATATGAAATAAAGCTAGAAAAATGAAATTATGACTTGGAAAAATCTAAAATAACAAAAGAGAATTTTCAAAACTATTTTTGTATTTTTCTGATTATTTTTGTATTTTCTAGGAATTAAAAACTATTAAAAACTAATTAAATTGCTTAAAAATACAAATTTAAGAAAAATCTGGAAAAATATTTTTTTGACTTTTTATATTTATCTTAACTTAAGAAAAATGAAAAATTATTTTTTTGAAACTTTTCTGAATTATTTGTATTAAAAGCTATTTAAAAAGACTTAAAAACTAATTTAAATAGGGAAAAATAGCAAACTGACTTGGAAAAATATGAAAAATTCAGGGAAAGTCTAAAATAATATTATGATTCTAGGAAAAATATAAAAACAGGTGCTTGTGTGTAAGAAAATGAGGCTGCAAAGCAAAGTGCTTAAAAATAAGCACTAGAAATAAGCCAATGAGCACCAAAAGCTACCAAACTGAAACAAAGGCTATAATATGCTAAAACTACTAGAAAACAACTAATCTCAACTGCTCTTAACCACTGAATTGCTAAATACCAAGATTTGGATGATTTGGCTAATGAGCTAAAAACAGTTTAAGGGGTCTACTTTAAGCTTAAGCACAAGCTACAAAATAAGCTAAAAATGAAAATCAATTGTTGGAACTTAATCTAGACCTGGCTAGCTATGTCTAAACCAGAGATGACCCCTGGATGAGCTCTGATGAGCTCTGTGCAAGGGCTGCACAAACCTGTGCACACTCAGTATTCACTGAGTTTGTGCACAGGGGAATTATACCCATGTTGACAAGCAGTTTTGAGGCTTTTAAAAAATTACCAAAATTCTACAAAAATGATATTAAGAATCTAGACCAGTTGAAGTTCTTGAACCCACAATTTCATGTGATTTGGCTCAAAAATGAATCCAAGAAAAATCATCTTAGCTAGGCTCAAAACTGATTTTTCACTAATTTGACTTTTTGACAGAATTGATTTGTTGACTTTAATGAACTTTAATCTTGATTTATAGACTGAATATGATGTTTTAGGATGAATGAAACCTAATGCAAGCTATATATATGATATCCTAACACAGATTAAGCTTTTGCTTTAAGCAAATTCCAACAGTTAAGCTTATAAGACAGATGAAATGTAATTTTGACTATGAGTGTTTGCAAGTGCAGTATTAAGACAGATATGAATCACATGACATATATTAAGGCTAAATGAGCAAATGTCAAGTACAAACTAAAGCTCATTCTCAGTTAAATACACTGATCCAAACACCACTTAAGCAACTGAATTGAAAACAAAACTGAGCTAACTGCTTAACTAGCTTGAATTCTTGACTAAACTGAGTTTACATGACCTAAATACAACTATTTAAACAGGTTTAAGCCATCAATGATCACAGATACAAACACAAGAACAGTATGCAAATTTGAATAAAAAATGAAATTGAGAAAGATACTTACAAATGTCTAGCATGTTTTGCAGGCTAAAACCAAACCCAAAACTATACTAAATGAAACTATTCCAACCCAAATCAAGGATCTGCAACACCCCAAACCATTTCCAATTCCATTTGAGCTCACAGTTGACTTTTGTTGACCATGTGACAAAGTTGATTGAAACTTAATTGTAAGCTTATAAAAAGCTATAAGCAGCTTTTATAAGCTTATTAGAACTTGGAAAGAAGCTTTTTGAAGCTTGAAGGTAGGAAATTGAAACTGATATTTTCAACAGTAAACACAAAGGCATGAAATGTAAACATAAACTTGAATTGATATTTGAAAACAGTTGTAATACACTTAAACAACTAAGATTGATACAAATAAGCTTGAAATTATAACTAAAAATTTATTTAAGACATAATAATTTAAAAACGACATACATTTTTAAAACTAAACTAACTACTTCCTTCTTCTAGCTTCATCTTCCTCTTTTATACACCCAAATTGTTTCTCTTTCCTCTCTCATCACTTCCCACTTGGTTCCAGGACCAATAGATGCTTTGAGTGGATTTTGGCCATTGGATCAAAATTGGCGCCAAAATGTATTTGACCTGTTGGGGAGTTGAGTGCAAAGGGGGAGGAGGTAATTAATGTATTTTGGAGTGTTAGGAGAGGTGGAGTGATAGTAGAGGTGAGCTGGGGGGATGGGGTTGTCTGGTTTTTTGCAGAGATGGAGTGTGAGGAAGGAGAAGATTTTGGCGCGTAGGGTTTGTTTTGACTTGGGGGTTTGACTGGTGTAATATTATAAGGCAAGGGGTCCAAATTGTTATTGACAGGGGGTCACAATTGGGTAGGCAGGGGTCATAAGGTGTATGGCAGGTCCAAAAAGGTGTTAAAGGTTTTAATAAAACAAGGACCTATTGTGTAAATTCTGAAAATGCAAGGACCACTTCTGCCAATTCTGCAAAGTTGCTCCAAGGGACTAAAAGTGACAAGTTTCCATAATACAAGGACCAAACTTGGCATTTTCAAATTTCCAAGGGCCATTTTTGCCAATTTTTAAACTTGGAGGACCAAACTTGTAATTTCTCAAAACTTTTGATATTTTTCACCAAAGGACTAATTTTGACAACTTATGATTTTAAAAGGACCTTTGGTGATTTTTTCTTTTGAAATTAAGTGCTCAGGGACTATTTCTGACAACTTTTGAAACTTGGGGGACTGAAACTACCAATTATGAAAACTTAGCTCATTTTTCCTCTGATTTTGAACATTTTGCATCTGAAACATATAAAATGCAATTTTGGAATATTTTCAGTATTTTGATGCATTTCTGAGCATTTTTAAATGTTTTGCAGTTCAGATTGACCCAAAAATGATGAGTATTTACACACTCATCAATCCCCCACACTAAACTATTGCTAGTCCCTAGCAATCTTTTGAGAAAAACTTAATGGATTTGAATCTCTTTACCAAAAGCCATTACTTCTGGAGTAGCCAAATGTTTCAGTTCAAGTAAGAACCATGGTACACCGATAACCATGTGATTTTGAGCAAACCACCAGCTTTCAACGGATTTGGTTTGTCTTTACCAGAAGCCGTTTGCTTCTGGACTAGCCAACTCTTAGATAAATTATCAATATTATCTTTGGTGAGCTGATTACCAATTATGGTTTTTCCACTGCCTTTACCACAAGCCATAAACTTGCGGGCTAGCCAACTCTTCACTTTTAAGGATATGGTGAGCTGAATACCATACAATTTTGGGCAAATTGCAAGCCGTCAACGGATTTAAGATATCTTTACCAAGAGCCGTTTGCTCCTGGATTAGCCAATCCTTTTGTTTTTTAGACATGGCGGACTGATAACCAATTGAGTAAGTGAAAAAAACACTTACTCCAAAAAAAAAATTTGGCAAAAAATGGGGGAATTGGGCGGTATAATTACATGATAAAATTCGTGAGAATTCCCCCCCCCCCCCACACTAGAAATGAATATTGCCCTCAATACTCAAAGTACCGGCTGTTATGCCGAAACAAAGAACGTAAAAGGGAAATACTACGGCCATTATTTAGCAAGATTTTTTTTATTTTTTTATTTTTTTTTATTATTTTTTTTTTTAGAAAAGATTTTATAAACAACAGCGTGGGGAAACTCCCCCACACTAGGGTGGTACACACGGGTGAAAACCCATGTTTAACTACTGTTTTTGATTACCGAGTCGCTAGCTTGACTCGACCCCGAATTCATTGGTTCATGGGGAAGTAAGTGGAAGAGACAATCTCCATCGGACTTTCATTCAAGATGTTTGGACAAACATTTGAAGCACGTGAAAGTTCCACACCGATGAGATATACATAGAACTGGCTCAAAGATGATAAATGAAAATGCCGGGGTCAAAGATAGTGTCTTCATTCCCGTAGGAGTGAAGATGAAGAGAAATCACAAGATATTTGAGGAAAGGAAGAAAGGTTTTGATAACAATCAAGATCCATTCTTCATCCTCAAATGTAGACATAACGGGAGGAAGGGTGAGGGTAGTATCATTAATAAGCAAACTCGTATGATAGAGTACACCTTCCTCCGAGCCAATATCATCCTCAAGATCAAAATAGAAATGATCATGTTCCGGAGGAGATATGTCATGAGAGAGTTCACCGGAGAACTCTTCATGAAGAGAATCATTCACATGAATTGAATTTGTGAACTCTTGTTCCATTGTAGGCTCATCACTATCCTCAATCTGAGTATCAAAGAGTGGATTCTCAGAAATTAAGGTGAATTCAGAGTTGAATTCAAATAGAGGATTGGTGAAAGTAGCTTTGAATGTTTCGGGAACAAAGTGATCAACATTCTCTATTGGACTGTTGGGATAAGAAGTGAGTGAGCGATCATTATCAAGGAGACTTTCAGTCTCTCCCAGATCGGCTTCGAAATCAAAGAGAACATCGTTACTTTCTGATGAAAGTGGATTGATGTGAGTGAGTTCATCGGTGAACTCCTCAAGAAGATGATCAGCATCAGATTGTGGGAGTGATGTCTCAACATACTCGATGTTTCCATAGGAAGTACAATCGTCGCTAAGATCCGAGAAAGTTTCAAAATGATCTTTTGAACACTCAAGAGGGGAAAGAGAATCACACATATGATCAGAAGTTCCCTATGACTCTCTCGGGATTGGGACAAGGTTCTCAACACTAGACTTTATGAATTCGTCCGATTCCTTTTCAGGAACAGTGTCAAGATGCTCGTCCCCCATGTTCAGAGAGTGAGTGGGAGCTTTGGGTGTGATAGCAGTTGTTTGAGAATGAATCTCAACTGCTGGGATATCAATTGACTGAGGGAGTTGAGAAATAATATTCTTAAAAGAAATACTCTCCTCGTCATCATCATATAGAGCTGCCTTAAGAAATTGGGAACGTCTTAGAGCTGCATGCTCTAGGATTAATAATTCTTCCCTAGATTGGCGGGCCTCTCGTTCTTCGGCTAGCAATTCTCCCATGGTCTTTTCACCACTCACTTGATTCTTAAAGTTACTAATCATATCATCAAGTGTTTTCATTGCGGTTTCAAAATTTTGGGAGATTTCTTGAGACAACGGCTCAGGTGGAGTTTGAACCGTATGGTGCTGTGGAGGTTGGAAATTATCAAACCTGTGAGAGTCATGATTGTTACAAGGAAATGGATTCCCTAATTGACAATCAGAGCTGAAGTGGGGACCTCCACAGTACTCACAACAGTAAAACTGTTGAGTCTGGACTAGAGGTGCAACTAAAAACCGGTTTTCAAAAAAACCGGACGACAAAACCGGAACCGGTTTTCAACAAAACCGGTTTTTAAAAAACCGAAACCGGTTTTAGACAACCGAACCGGTTGTACCGGTTTTAAGTTTTTCCAGCGGACCGGTTTTTTACCGGTTCTAAAACTGGGTAAAACCGGTTTTTTGAAAAAACCGGTTAAAACCGATTTTTTTTTTTTTTTTTTTTTTTGTCGAAAACCGCTAAAAACCGGTTTAAACCGGTTAAACCGGTTTTAAAAACCGGTCAACGTAAAGTCAAACTAGCCGTTGGATTTGAATACCGGCTAAAAACCGGTTTAAACCGGTTAAACCGGTTTTAAAAACCGGTCAACGTAAAGTCAAAGTATCCGTTGGATTTGAATACCGGCGAAAACCGGCGAAAACCGGTCAAAACCGGTCAAAACCGGTTTTAACCGGTTTTAACTGGTTTTCGCCTGTTTTCGCCGGTTTTTAAAACCGGTCAGCTGGAATTTTGGTACTGTAGCACAGTAGACGTTGGAGCATGTTTATTACCGTTTTTTTTTGTCTTTTTTTTGATTTTTTGAGTACTTTGAAGCTAGAACTTGTAGTATAAATATGTGTTTTGGGTTGAGGCTTAAAACACATTAAATCTCTCTTTAATCTCTCTATTATCTCTAATTTCTTTATAATGGAAAACACACAATCACAACAAGCTTCCACTAATCCTCCCTCCGTTGGGTCTTCCCGGTCACGAAAACATTACACACAAGATGATGTTCTTCATGTTAAACCAACCGCACGAAATCCGGAGGTTTTTAATCATATGGATTTGTGTGTTATGAAGGATGGGACGGAAAAGGCGCGTTGCAAAAAATGTTTGAACTTTTATGCTTCCGGGGCTAACACTACACTAAGGGGTCATATAACCAAATGTTCCGCGGTACCTCAAAATGCCGACGGTACTATTGGTGAGGATGGTCAAATTTGTGTATATGATAATGATGCGCTTCAAAGAGATTTTGCGGGGTGGGTCATTCAATATACTTATCCATTCAACCTCTTCGACAACGCCAAGCTTACGGCCATCATCAAAAAGAGGCTACACGGGCGGTATAAACAAGTAAGTCGTACTAAACTTAGAAGTGATGCTTTTAAATTATGGGAAACGGCTAAAAATGATATTATTAATGGTTTTCATGATTATAAATATGGTGTTTCTATAACTACGGATGTTTGGACCGCACCACATGGTTCGGCAAATTCTTATCTCGCCGTTACGGCTCATTGGTTTAATCCCGAATCTTGGTTATTAATGAAACGGACAATTGCTTTTAAACTATTTGGTTATCCACATACGGGATCTAATTTAAGAAAAATTTTACATGACACTTTAATTGAATATAATTTAGATGATAAAGTTTTTACGATTTCACTAGATAATGCATCTAATAATACTAAAGCTATGGAATTGTTAAAATTATGTATAAAACCCATTTTAGATGGTGCTTTTTTTCATTCCCGTTGTGTTGCTCATGTTATAAATTTATCCGTTCAAGCGGCATTAAAAATATGTGAGAGATTACGTTTGGTATTTAGGGGTATATTAACAAATATATATCGCTCGTGTAATGAACGACAAATTAACTATAAACGTTTTCGTAAACAATGTGGTGAACCATGGCTAGGACCGAAATTAGATACACCTACTAGGTGGAATTCTACTTGCGTTATGTTTGAAAATATATTACGACAACGTTCTACTTTAGATGCTTTTAATGAATTACTTGTTGATAAAAACCGTTCTACTTCGATAGATGAGCAAGATTGGGATCGACTAAATGATTTAACTAATTTTTTACAAGTTTTTAAAGAGGCAACAACTATAGTATCGGGTGTTTATTACCCAACTAGCCCATTAGTTTTAAATCAAGTTTATGCTATGACGGAAAAATTAGACGAATTAAAAGACTCACCTACTCAAATGTTTAGAAAAATGGTTAAAGTTATAAAAAAGAGATTTATAAAATATTTTGCTAGTTTACCTTTGGTTTATACTTGTTCCGCCGCACTTAATCCATGTTTAAATGTTGGAGGCGTAGAATTTTTAATAAGAAGAATAATGGAAAATTTAGAATTATCTTTTGGGTTGGACGGTGAAGATCCCAACTATATAGAATCTCAAGTTTTTAAATTTAATGATTATTTTAAAAAATTGTTTGAAATTTATGCAACAAAATATGGTCAACAACCAAACCCAATTCTCGACCCAATGCGGGCCGGTTCGTCCCGAATGACAAGGGACATTAACACAAACCTTTATAATACTTTACGTGAAGACGCTACAAAGCGTCAACGATCATCGGCCCCGACAAGCGAGTTGGGACAATATATGGCTACAAACTTTTTAACAACTTTAAGTCCCGATGAGTTTGCAAACTTTGACATTTTGGCTTGGTGGAAAGAAAGGGAAATCCAATTTCCAATTTTAGCCGCTATGGCTCGTGACTTATTAGCGGTCCAAGCTTCGACGGTAGCTTCCGAATCGGCCTTTTCTCATAGTGGTCGAATTATATCGGATAGAAGGACAAAACTTAGCCCCGAATCCGTGGAAGTATGTGTATGTTTGAAAGATTATATGGACGGAGTAGATAGGGTACAACATCAAACATCGTTGGAAGGTTCGATTGAAGAAGTTGAAGAAACTATAGCACAAGAAGAAGAAGACATGGGGATATCACCTCCGGCTACCGAATTAGATGAAGGTGAATTTGAACCATTTGATGTTGAAGAGTTAGATGTAGAAGAATTTTTGGATGATTTAATTTCTTGAGTATACACGGGTGATGGCAATGCCGAAGCTCGATATACTTGAGTATACTAATATGTTTTTGGGTGATGGCCATGCCGAAGCTCGAAATGTATTAGTATTTATTTATTTTTAGTTCTATAATTGTATTGTTTAAATAAAAGTTATGATTGTATTCGAAATGTATTAGTATTTTATAGTTTTAGTTGTATGATTGTATTGTTTAAATAAAAGTTATGATTGTATTCGAAATGTATTAAATGTTTTAAATTCCGAAAAAAACCGAACCGGTAAAATACCGATAAAAAACGGATCCGAACATTTAAAACCGAAAAAACCGAACCGGTAAAAAACCGATAAAAAACCGATTCCGAACATTTGAAACCGAAAAAAACCGATTCCGAACATTTAAAACCGAAAAAAACCGATTCCGGAAAAACCGAAAAAACCGAAACTGATTTTTGGCAAAACCGGTTTTTTAAAAACCGGTTTTTGGAAAACCGAAAACCGGTAAAAACCGGTTTTTGTGCACCTCTAGTCTGGACTGGTGAATCATATGGATTTTGGTTATAACCAAAGTTCTGAGCATCACTGGAAAACTGTTCATAGACAAACGTGTTTCCGGATTGACACTCAAATCCTAGGTGAGGACCTCCACAAAATTCACAGCAGTTATGTTGGTTATATGAAGATAGGTCGGGCTGTGGTGGGTAATTGGAAAAGTTTGAGGGGTCGTTAAATGAGTTCGGATTAGGATCATAATCAAATGAATTCCTCGAACCACAAAACAAACAACTCCCGTTATGAATATCATTACCACATTGTACACACGTACACCAACAACAGGGTGAACCAAAAAGAGGCTCACCACAACCGACACAAGGAATAAACGATTTCATTTGAGAGTTATGAGAAGGAATCAGTTTATTCAAAGAATCAACAAAACCAACAAGGTGATCTGAATGACTATCAAGTCTCGAAGAACATTTTGAAAAATCTGGAGGTGGGACAAGTGGTGTGCTCTGAGAGCTAGCAATTTCCACCACTTCCGTTATGGTCTCCGGTTCTGGTTCTTGAGAAACGTGAAGATTGGGCAAGTCATTCTTGCTAGTCACCGGTCTAAATTCTGCATGTTTGCTTTTAACCGTAAATTGTGAAAGTTTAGGATCAATTTTAGACGGCTTAGGAGCAATCGAGGGGTTAGATCTTTGGATAACCGTAGGTTGGACGTTTTTAGCACTTCCATTATTAGAGGGAAGTATCTGGTCCTTTGTCACCCCGGTTTCTCGTTCCATTTCCCTACGCAGAATTAATGGATCATCACGAACAACACGAATTCTTGACATTTGCGATGAAGTCTGAAGTTTTTCAACTTCGTCCCAGAATTCGTCGTAGTCGAGAGATTCCATGAGAATAGAAGAAGTTAGAATCAAATGGATAGAGGGTAAAGGGATAGAGAATCAAAAAGGGTAAGAGGGTAAAGATGAATATTTTTGGTATTTTTGAAAAACATGATGCAAAAACAAAGAATGAAAATCTTTTTGGGTTTTTGATTTTTTATAAGAAAATATAAACATATATAGATGGATGGTATGAACAAAGAGTGAATATTCAAATCACTAATCTGCTAAGCGTAAGATAATCAGCAAAGCTCCCCGGCAGCGGCGCCAAAAATTTGATTCGCTCCTGAACAGTCAAGTTTAATCACACAAGCCGGCCACTTGTGAATGGCCAACCGTAACAAACTTAAAACAGCTCAGAAGCAAATGCAATGAAGATCATGAGAGTATAGTGTTTCCCCGGGTCGTTATGTCCCAGCGAGCTGTGCAATGGATCACCCAACGATTAGTGATCGAGAGATTTGAACGGAAAATATGGATTTGAATTGTTATAACTACAGAAAAAGTTTATAAATTACAAGGCTTAAATGCAAATTAAAGAAAATTAAAAAGATAAAAAATATTAAATAAACGCTATCACTATTTGCAAAATGATGTTTTTGATTTTATGTTTTTATAAAACTGAATATTACGTAACGTACAAAAGAAAATATTAAACTAGAACAATATAAATCCTAAAAATATGAAAATGACATTTTTACAAACCTAATGATAAAATAAAATTTTTAGAAAAAGAAAATTATTTTTAAAACTATTTAACTAATTATTATTAATTAAAAACTATTTTAAACTATTTAATAATAGCCTAAAATACAAGAAAATATGAAATAAAGCTAGAAAAATGAAATTATGACTTGGAAAAATCTAATATAACAAAATAGAATTTTCAAAACTATTTTTGTATTTTTCTGATTATTTTTGTATTTTCTAGGAATTAAAAACTATTAAAAACTAATTAAATTGCTTAAAAATACAAATTTAACTAAGAAAAAACTGGAAAAATATTTTTTTGACTTTTTATATTTATCTTAACTTAAGAAAAATGAAAAATTATTTTTTTGAAACTTTTCTGAATTATTTGTATTAAAAGCTATTTAAAAAGACTTAAAAACTAATTTAAATAAGGAAAAATAGCAAACTGACTTGGAAAAATATGAAAAATTCAGGGAAAGTCTAAAATAATATTATGATTCTAGGAAAAATATAAAAACAGGTGCTTGTGTGTAAGAAAATGAGGCTGCAAAGCAAAGTGCTTAAAAATAAGCACTAGAAATAAGCCAATGAGCACCAAAAGCTACCAAACTGAAACAAAGGCTATAATATGCTATAACTACTAGAAAACAACTAATCTCAACTGCTCTTAACCACTGAATTGCTAAATACCAAGATTTGGATGATTTGGCTAATGAGCTAAAAACAGTTTAAGGGGTCTACTTTAAGCTTAAGCACAAGCTACAAAATAAGCTAAAAATGAAAATCAATTGTTGGAACTTAATCTAGACCTGGCTAGCTATGTCTAAACCAGAGATGACCTCTGGATGAGCTCTGATGAGCTCTGTGCAAGGGCTGCACAAACCTGTGCACACTCAGTATTCACTGAGTTTGTGCACAGGGGAATTATACCCATATTGACAAGCAGTTTTGAGGCTTTTAAAAAATTACCAAAATTCTACAAAAATGATATTAAGAATCTAGACCAGTTGAAGTTCTTGAACCCACAATTTCATGTGATTTGGCTCAAAAATGAATCCAAGAAAAATCATCTTAGCTAGGCTCAAAACTGATTTTTCACTAATTTGACTTTTTGACAGAATTGATTTGTTGACTTTAATGAACTTTAATCTTGATTTATAGACTGAATATGATGTTTTAGGATGAATGAAACCTAATGCAAGCTATATATATGATATCCTAACACAGATTAAGCTTTTGCTTTAAGCAAATTCCAACAGTTAAGCTTATAAGACAGATGAAATGTAATTTTGACTATGAGTGTTTGCAAGTGCAGTATTAAGACAGATATGAATCACATGACATATATTAAGGCTAAATGAGCAAATTTCAAGTACAAACTAAAGCTCATTCTCAGTTAAATACACTGATCCAAACACCACTTAAGCAACTGAATTGAAAACAAAACTGAGCTAACTGCTTAACTAGCTTGAATTCTTGACTAAACTGAGTTTACATGACCTAAATACAACTATTTAAACAGGTTTAAGCCATCAATGATCACAGATACAAACACAAGAACAGTATGCAAATTTGAATAAAAAATGAAATTGAGAAAGATACTCACAAATGTCTAGCATGTTTTGCAGGCTAAAACCAAACCCAAAACTATACTAAATGAAACTATTCCAACCCAAATCAAGGATCTGCAACACCCCAAACCATTTCCAATTCCATTTGAGCTCACAGTTGACTTTTGTTGACCATGTGACAAAGTTGATTGAAACTTAATTGTAAGCTTATAAAAAGCTATAAGCAGCTTTTATAAGCTTATTAGAACTTGGAAAGAAGCTTTTTGAAGCTTGAAGGTAGGAAATTGAAACTGATATTTTCAACAGTAAACACAAAGGCATGAAATGTAAACATAAACTTGAATTGATATTTGAAAACAGTTGTAATACACTTAAACAATTAAGATTGATACAAATAAGCTTGAAATTATAACTAAAAATTTATTTAAGACATAATAATTTAAAAACGACATACATTTTTAAAACTAAACTAACTACTTCCTTCTTCTAGCTTCATCTTCCTCTTTTATACACCCAAATTGTTTCTCTTTCCTCTCTCATCACTTCCCACTTGGTTCCAGGACCAATGGATGCTTTGAGTGGATTTTGGCCATTGGATCAAAATTGGCGCCAAAATGTATTTGACCTGTTGGGGAGTTGAGTGCAAAGGGGGAGGAGGTAATTAATGTATTTTGGAGTGTTAGGAGAGGTGGAGTGATAGTAGAGGTGAGCTGGGGGGATGGGGTTGTCTGGTTTTTTGCAGAGATGGAGTGTGAGGAAGGAGAAGATTTTGGCGCGTAGGGTTTGTTTTGACTTGGGGGTTTGACTGGTGTAATATTATAAGGCAAGGGGTCCAAATTGTTATTGACAGGGGGTCACAATTGGGTAGGCAGGGGTCATAAGGTGTATGGCAGGTCCAAAAAGGTGTTAAAGGTTTTAATAAAACAAGGACCTATTGTGTAAATTCTGAAAATGCAAGGACCACTTCTGCCAATTCTGCAAAGTTGCTCCAAGGGACTAAAAGTGACAAGTTTCCATAATACAAGGACCAAACTTGGCATTTTCAAATTTCCAAGGGCCATTTTTGCCAATTTTTAAACTTGGAGGACCAAACTTGTAATTTCTCAAAACTTTTGATATTTTTCACCAAAGGACTAATTTTGACAACTTATGATTTTAAAAGGACCTTTGGTGATTTTTTCTTTTGAAATTAAGTGCTCAGGGACTATTTCTGACAACTTTTGAAACTTGGGGGACTGAAACTGCCAATTATGCAAACTTAGCTCATTTTTCATCTGATTTTGAATATTTTGCATCTGAAACATATAAAATGCAATTTTGGAATATTTTCAGTATTTTGATGCATTTCTGAGCATTTTTAAACGTTTTGCAGTTCAGATTGACCCAAAAATGATGAGTATTTACACACTCATCAACCATCAACAAAGCTGTATTTGTTCCTAGCTTGTAAAGCTAATTTCATAGCACCAAACCACACTCTATAAATTTCAGTCCCAAGAAGTTTAAAAGGAATTAAAGCAGTACCACTATTATCATTAGTCTGGATATGCAAAGGATTACCAGCATCAAGATTACTAATCAAAACAGGTGGAATAACACCACCTTCAGGAGCAGACATATTAACAACAAACTAAGAACAAACAATAGCAGACAGATAACAGAAAAACAGTAATAACAGACAAGAAGACAAATAAACAAACCAATAACCACCAACAATCACAAACAACTTCCAAGACTGCCCAAATCCTATCCTCCTTCGACTTAGACTCAACAAAACTAAATAACAAAGATAAATGAATAAAGGAAATACAACTCACACCAAAGAACAACAAAAAACCAGCCAGAAGACTGGGGACAGCCAGAGCAGGTATTCGTACCAATCAAGTTGGTAGATCAAGATGTTAACTGTCCCGTTTGCACCTTCTAAACTAAGTTAGTGTTGTCTTAAAGAAGAGAAAAATACTTACAGTGCTTAACGGATGAAAGAATAAACACAGCCACACTAGATTCGCTTAGTCTAGTGTAATTGTAACCAAGAATGGGCCCAAGAACACCAGGGAGAAAGATCCCCAAAAACCAGAAATTAGGGTTTCAAGAAACCCTAACTAAGAATCCCACAAGAATCACCAGATCTAGCCTGATCAGACTAAATCAACAACGGCCGTTAAGAAAACAGCCTCAATAAACCAATAGCACCGTCAATTGCAAAAAACCCCAAATATCCTTCGAAACCGTAGAATCTCAAAACCACCAGATCAGAACCGTGAGCTCTGATACCATGTAAAAATGGTAAAGAACACACAACAAACAGCTTTTACACCCAGCCAACCACCCCTTGGTGTATCTTTTATTATAACAATTCAAGAAGATAAGTCTCCAAACGGATGCTTACCAGTACAATACGAAAGACAAGATTGATCTCTACTAGGTAGACACCAACCACACCTCACTACAAGATCACTCAAATCACTCAAAACACAAAGATCAAATAAAGAGATTAATCCCTGATGATACAAGACTTAATAGATATCAAATTGATATCAACACTAAGAAACCACAAAAACGGTATGAGACAACCAGAAAGAGTATACGAGATATGAATGTGAAGTTATGAAACCCTAGATCAGAAAAGTTTCTTATATAGGCAAATGTTTCTCTTTAGCCCTCCAACTTATCATTCTTGTCATTCAGCAACTAAACTTCAATAATATAAATAGAAGTCTTCCAACTTGACAATAATAGACCTTGGACTACATATCTTCCAACATAAACATTATTTATTTTTAAAGAAGAATATACGTTGATCAAAATATGTTAAACAATGACCATGGTTATATATAATTCTAGAATATTTATAAAAAAGAAATAAAAATAATATTCAAGACGAGTGATGCTTAACATGGCGTATGTGCCTTCGCCCCAAGGTGGTAACTCTAATTTTGTTCCTATTCGCAGACAACCTAGAAAACTATCATAACATCCTAACTTCCGATTAGCTTTCTCTTAAATCTATTCGTTTTGCAAGAAATGAAAGTATACTATAAACGCTTAATAAGAACAATTATGCGTTGAGAATAATTTTATATGCTCCATTATCCGGCATATCTTTTATATAAGAGAAAAAAAGCAAAAAAATTTGGAAATTTGTATTTCGAAAACAAAATCTCGTGTAATAACTAATTCAAATTTTTTTTTTAAAGATATTTAATAATAATATATATTTTTTTTAAAACGAGAATCTCCTCATGTCAGTTTGAAAATAAAAGGTCATGTTGGTTTTGTTGTGTAAGAAAATTCAATTTTTTAAAAAATGAAGGTCCCATAATAGATGACTCAAGTTTAATATTCACTTACAAAAAATTCAGCATTACCTTTTTATTCAAATTAAACATAAAATTATCTCAATCTTAAAAAATTATTTTTGTATTAGGTGTAGGGAAAAAATAATACTCCGTAATAATGTAATCCTTAAAATTCACTTGTTAATACTTTTGGGTCAAAGTTAACTTTTTCACACTTTTAAAATTAATCCAAATTATACTTCATATCTGTCTCATATCATTATAGATGAAAAACGTCAATTATTATCTGAAACCGAAAATATAAAAGAAAAATGATATACACGCTATATTTTTGATTGAGACATTTAATTATATGCATTAAACTGTTATATTGCATATATATACTGCTTTAACTAACTATCTTTATCTTTACTCTTTATAAAGCATTTAGGACTTTTATTTTTAAAAGTCTTAAAAATTTTAAGCTTACACACTTGCTATTATTAGTAATTTTGAAATTAAACTTTTAAAAACATACTAATTGCACATTAAATTATGACATTAAAGTAAATGCATGTTATATAAGTAAAAGATAACTAATACAATGAATTTAATATTTTTAAAGTTAAAATTAATAACTTTTAGAATTTGCATATATAATAATATGTCATATTAATTCTTCACAGTCTCACAACATAAACACAATTTCTAGAAACTATCTTTCATAGAAAATCGTTAAATAATATTCGGCCAAAAAATAAAATTATAAAATCGTTAAACAACATTCGCATCTGAACCGCTGCTTTGCGCGGGTACCATGTTAGTATACATAAATGTGCAAATCAAAACATAATGTGTGCAAATTATCTCTTAATATAAAACGTCGTCAATCATACTAGGAAACGTGTAAACGTTTGTTATAGTCAATTTTTTTGAATATTAGTTTGTTATAGTCAATTGATATTAGTTTCTGCTTACTACCAAAGTTTTATTAAGTCAATGGAAAGTCGCTGTATTGAATATGTCATGGTCAATGCCGTCAATTCAACTATGTGGGGCTTTTGTTTTCCAAAAAATACAAGAAAGTCGTGTGAACACATGGAAAATAAAAAGCCAATTACCTAAATAACCTATTTAAATAGATATTACCTATCTGAACCTTTTTTTATTGTTTTACGAGAATGAACAAAACATTTCAACATCATAGTGGCCCACTCTATTTAATTATATTTGACCATGAGTAAAATTTATATCCATAGGTAATTCATAGGTTCATGTGATGATGCTATATTGCATTTGTACTTGTATGTATGCTTTGTATATTGTATTTCTCAAACTATAATAAGTACCCTACTTCTATATTTGCATGCAAAACATATCACTCGCCCAGTAAACATATCACTCGCCCAGAATCTTCTCTCATCCACGCCCAGGGCACGCCCAGCCACCCATGCCACGCCTAAAGCACGCCCAGCCACCCATGCCAACAAGTTCCACGCCCAGGGCACGCCTCATGCCACGCCCAGGCACGCTTAGGTCACTCCCTCGCCCAGTACCACGCCCAGAGGAATTGGTGTACACGTGTACGGTTTAAAACGTATTAAGGTACCAATCAAACGTCTAATATTGAAAAGTTCATTTTAGAAAATTGTATGGGCGTGGTTTAAAACGTATTAAGGTACCAATCTAACGTCTAATATTGAAAAGTTCATTTTAGAAAATTGTATGGGCGTGGTTTATATGTGTAAAGTACTAGAGAAAAGTGTTCATTTCAAAAAAATTCTCGAAAATAAAAAAGGAAATTTGATAGAATCACAAAAAAAATCCACACAAACCATCCAGTGAGTGATTGATTTAATCAGTAGGGTCCCACTGATTAAACCAATCACTCGCTGACATATCAGCGAGTGAATGGTTTGTGTGAATTCTTTTTTGTGGATGTATCACACCTCATCTATACTACATAAAAAGAGAAAATTGTCAAATAGTCAATAATTAGAAAAGTGAAAAGTGGAATATGTTAAATCTCATACCATTGAATGCTATGCTGTAATCTTAACTTAAATGCGATGTTGTATCTTTGAAAAGTATAGAATGTCTCATACCATGTCAAACTTGATAACTTTGGAAAGTATGGTTGATTTCTTCAATCTTCAATCTTCAAAGGCGGGATTTAAATATAATCATTCAAATTGGATTCCTTAATTGCCGCTAAAATTTTGTCGAAACTAGACACCGTTGCCGCTAGGCGCGGGTACTCGTCTAGAAAAAAATTATATTTACATACTTGATAATATATAAAAACTTGCAGAATTAAGTATCCGGATATTATGTTAGCATGATAACATGATTTTAAAAATTAACTTGTCAAAACTTAACAAGATTGTTTCTTCTTATTGCTGAATCCAGTTACACCCATTTTACGTGCATGAAGTATTGAATTATGTCGATCGAAACAAAGTGGACATTGCACATTTTTTATAGTGACGGATATCCACACACCAAAATCTTACACTGTCTCAATTGAAATTAACTGATAATTTTTTACTTTGCGGACATGTCACATACTGCAAGATCAGAAGCTCTATGTTACATATGTGATAAAACGTTCACAATTGTCAACATATTTAGTATCATTGGAAACAAAATAATGCTAGGCATATGTAGATATTTTAGAGACGTTATTTTGGATCACAAATTTTATTTCATATTATGACCAGACTTGGGTAGTATGAAAATTAAACGTTTGTTTTAGTCTTTTAGTTGTCGGTTTCATATGGGCATACGGCATGGACACGGCGATGACCCTTGACTTCATCCCTAATGTGTCCAATATTCACTATCGACATGTACATTTATTAAAATTCGTCAAGCTTTTTTATTATTCCATTATGCTATATACAAAATTAGATGATAAACTGTACGTTTATACAATACCAACATGCTATGCAATATTTTCATATTGATGTGTGGATAAGTTTTTTCTTATGACAATACTAAAATCTATCTATGTACGTATAGTAAGATATATACTTCACATATCGACGTGCCGGCAAATTCATGTTATATGATTTATGGGTTTAGAGCATCAGGTGTCATAACAAACCTCAACTTCGTCGTCGTGCCACCTCAGCGCCACATCAACATCCCATTTTTCCACAACAAACCTCCTCCTCACTCATAACAAACCTCAACCTCTTCATTTTGGGCCCACCTTTACAATTTAATTTTTTTTTACATTTTCACATATATATACAACCATATACACTATACTGCCAAAATATAAATATATATATATATATATATATATATATATATATATATATATATATATATATATATATATATATATATATATATATATATATACAATCATATATACTGCAAAAAAAAAAAAAAAAAAAAAAAAAAAAAAAAAAAAAAAAAAAAAACTTCTTCTTCCGTAACCACCATCTTCACACACACACACATACGCTGCACACACACACACACAACCCAACCACCATATCTTCTTCTTCTTCCATAACCACCATCTTCAAACACACACACACATACGCTGCACACACACACACACAACCCAACCACAACCACAACCCACAAACCATTTATAAATTGAAAAAAAAAAAGATTAATCTCACACTTGGGCCCCACCTTGTCAGGAAACTCTCTCGTCGTCACCACGATTTCATTTCCAACGACGAAGCATGGCGAGCCACCCCGGTGTGGCGGCGAGGCACGGCTAACCCACACCGGATGCTCTTATGCATTATAAGAGGAATTAGTGAATTCCAGGTGCTTCAATTAATTAAAGATGAAGATGGGTAAAAATGTAAGGTTGAAGGTTGAAGATGAATATTATAAACAGATCAAACGTGGAAGACAACTAAATACTCTGGTGTATACTATTATCGGTTTTGTATGCATTCTATTTCTTATTACTAGGGCTTGTAAATAAATCGAACTTTCAATAAATATTTCAAAAACCATGTGATAATGTTCGTTTAAGTGCGTTTGTTTATTATATGAACGAACATCAACAATATTTTATGTCTGTTTAGTTAAATGAACGAATATAAACAAAATTCTCGTTCGTTTATTTATGCTCGTGAACTTCTGATTATACGTTCGTTAATGATCGTTTATTTATTGATGTTCGTATATCGTATTTTCATATTATATAGTTTTAAAATTGGTATACTTAAATGATTAAAGTCACATCAAACACAATATTTTGTATATTTTTGTTTGTTATCGTACGTTTATTTATGTTCATTTGTTTCATTTCTTAATGAACATACATAAACGAATATGAAAAGCCTCATTTACTTAATAAACGGACATGGACAAAAAAATTCGCTCGTTTAAACATTCGTGTCTGTTTATTTGTTTGATTAAAATTAAATGAACGAACATGAGTAAGACGTCCGGTTCTGTTAGAACCCTACTTATCACTATGTATATAGGCCCAAAAGGCAACCCGGAAATTAACATGATATTATTTAGATCTTCCATGGCTTTAACTTAGAACAAGGATTTGCCCCCACCGCGTTGCGGCGGCTTTGGTTCCTTTGTGATAGGCGTTGTTCTAGTTTTTAAAATTTTCATTGTGGCATGAAGGAATTTCTACGACCCTTTTTCTATATCATTGCTGGTGCAATTGCTATCAAAATGTGTGCAATAGCTTGTTTCTGGCACGTTTGCCTTATGAGGCTTACATAGGTTGGTTCTTATAACACTACATTGGCCATGGCTACAGGAGCTTTTACATAAGTGTGTTTCAAAAGTGTGACGATCATGTAGAAGCCGAAACCTCAAAACAAAAGAAAATTGTATGTTAAAGGTCTTTAAAAAAGGGAAATACATAGCCACTAATGACCTAAAAAAAAATGACTAAACTTGAAGAAAAACCCATTAAGACCACTTGCGCCTCCCAATAATGACCCATTTTAGCAACTAAATGGCTACTGATCCGCTGCGATGTAGTACTTGAATATTGTTGTGTTATCGAGTGGAGTCTTCCCACCTAGAAGCACATTTCAACCTTCAGTCGCTAATCTTAACATGTGATGTTCAGGGTAGCGAAACCCGTCTGATAGCCCCCTCAAATCCCTTTTGCTATTTCAACAATCTTTGTGCAAACGTCTGCACCAAACGTATTGCTAGACCATTGTTATAACGAAAGGAATTCGAGTGGAAGATCAGAACAGGCCAGTACCTTAAACATCTCGCGTCAATATTGGCAAATGAAAATTGCGATATTCTCCCGAGTGGAAAGATTCCAATCGATGACACAACTTATTCAAAGCTCCATACGACCTATCCAAACCAAAAAAGAAAACTTCCAAACCTGAATATCGTGAGCAGGCTAAAAAAACTGGCAGTGAAAGATGATCACAGAAGGATTTGTGCGACCTGTTGGCCGACTGTTGGGTTGAAAGATGATGGAATTTTTACCCCAAACCACCTTAGCGGAATTATGTGCTCTATTGGTTCCTGCTACCGCATTGTTATTTTTGTCATTAGCTTGAGCTACATCATTTGATATCTCATGTCTGTATATCTTGAGGCGGTAGTAAAGGCCCTTCATGGCTGCAATAAATGAAAGACATGTGTTTCTGAAAAAGGTAGACACTGAACACCGTGAGCTGACATTTTTATGTAGACCCTCAAAATGTACTTCTGTCACTCCATTTGTACCTTAAATAATAGTAAAGATGATTGTGTCAGTATGAGGCAACTCGCAAGTGATATCTTGCTCTAAATGGAAAAAAAATACGGATATTTATAATGCAAGACTTTTATTACAATCCACTGCAAAGATTCACATACCTGTATTAGACGATGATGCGTGTGATCTATTACAAACTCTTTCTTACGTGCATGTTCAAGGAGGTTATCACCATCTACTTGGTGAAAGAATCTTTCGCTGTTCGCGAAGCTTGTACCCGCATAAGTTGTACTCTGTGAGGATCCTTTTGTTCCATACTTGAATATCGTTGTGTCATCGAGTTGAATCTTTCCATCTGGAAGTATATTCTAATCGCCAGTCGATGATGTTGACACGCGATGTTCAGGATAGTGAGACCCGTCTAATCGCCCCCTCAAATTCCTTTTGATGTGTCAAGAGTCTTTGTGCAAAGGTCTGCACCAGACGTATTGCTAGACCATTGTTACAACGAAAGGAATTCGAGGGGAAGATGAGAACTGGCCAATATCTTAAACATCCCGTATCAATATTAGCAAATGAAGATTGCATTATTCTACTGAGTGGAAAGATTCCAATCGATGACACGACTATTTAGTTCCGTAAGATGCAACTCATTCCGACTGCATACATATGGGCAATTCCAGACAACCCTTAGTTACAAATATGCAGCTATCCATGATTCTGAAAGGTGATGTAAGCACATATACAATATGAGGATAATGGCATTCCAAATACTATTATTACAATATTAGAATTATAACGTACTAATAGAGGAACACATACATGGTAGTTGGCAGGTAACATTATTTGCTAGCAAACCTTTTATATACATTATTTGTGGGTCATGATTCAACATACAGCAACAATAATACGTACGTGTTAAATACGCGCGTTGAATACTACGTAGACATGCGTGTATTTCTCACTTAATCCACGATTTCACAAACACGTCGAAAGTAAAAGAAAAACATGAATGATGATTACAAATGAGGCTCGGATATATGTATACAATAGCGATACCAGGCAACCAACATGGTTGCAATCATACATTCGATGTGACTGCCCTGCCACGATGCGGGCCAAGGAAATGTATACGCATTGCTGACCATATTATCATCATCGCCTATAGATTGGTAGAACGCTAAAATTCAGGTATACAATACCGTTGCCATGCAACAAACAGTGCTAGCAAGACTCGTGGTCGCGTTACAATAAACGGTCCGACAACATTACAGCTTTTTAAAGGTTTAAATTGTCAATCAATGTGCTAAGAAGACAAACCTTCTGTGCATGAATTATAACTTGTGTGCTTCAATTATAACTTCTGTGCATACAACATTACACCTGAATATTGTTGCGTCGCCGAGTGGACTCTTTCCACTCGGAAGTACATTTCAAGCATCAGTTGCTAATGTTGAGACGCGATGTTCAGGATAGCAAGACCCGTCTACTCGGCCCATTGAATTCCTTTTTCTATTTCAACGGTTGTTGTGCAAAGGTCTGCACCAAACGTATTGCTAAACCGTTGTGAGAACGAAAGGGTTTCGAGGGCAGAATTAGAACAGGGCAATATCTTAAACATCTCATATCAATATTCGCAAATGAAACTTGCAATATTCTACCGGGTGGAAAGATCCCAATCAGTGACACGACAATTCAGTTGGATAAGAATCTACTGCTAGCGACTGCAAATGTATGGGCAATTCCAATCACCCCACATGAATATTAATTACCAATGCGGCTCAGATATATGTATACAATAGCAATACCAGGCAACCAACATGGCTGCAGCCACACATTCGATATGACTGCCCTGCCACGATGCAGGCTAAGGAAATGTATACTCGTTGGTCAGCATATTATCATCATCGCCTATAGATTGGTAGAAGGCTAAAATTCAAGCATACAATAGCGTCGTCAGGCAACAAACAGTGCCTGCAAGACTTGTGCCTGCGTTACAATAAACGCCCCGGCAAGATAACACCATTTTTAAGGTTTAAATTATCAGCCAGTGCGCAAAGAAGACAAACCTTTTGCGCATCAATTATAACTTCTGTGCACACAATATCGCTAACTTTTTGTATAGATTCTGCATCTTCTTACGAAACCTGTTCAAAACTTTTGCATCAACAAGACCTAGAAACAAAATTTCGTAATTAGTTTTGCTACTAAAGAACGCAAAATATTACATAGACAAATAATAATATACCATCCTTTATTTTACCTTAATTTTTTCAAACCATTATAATACCTAAATTCAACGATATCATAAAATTTTCACATCAGCTATTAACAATACCAAGTAACGCTATTCCATTAAAATAGCAAAACATTAATATAATTGTTAGGAAATTACCATTTTAGGTGAGAGCCAGTTGTGAAGTTTGTTCTAGGCAAGATATACAAATAAGGAAATCGAGACAGCCCCAAGTAATATTATTCAGTTAAATACGTAAAATCTGAATTGGATCTTAATACCTGTATCCGTAAAGATTGAAATCACGTATGAAAGACCAAACCTTGTGGTGGATGCATTATGGAAATCAAAAGCGCTGATCAGTATTCGACCAATAAAAAGCAATCCCAGTACATCAGTAGTAGGATTAGTTTTTCTTGGCCGAATACTGGTTGCAACATCCATTTGCCGAATACTGATCAGGAAAAGTTGAGACCAAGGAATTGCAAGACTGCGATCAGATCGCAGTCATACAACTAAAAAGGCTCAGGTCAGCAATTATTGAAGTGGTACTCAAAACCCCATGGCTGCAACCGTGAGGTCGCCACGCCAGGATATGGGTTTTGGTAAACAACACTTACAAAAACACCAAACGCTGACAAATCCCATCATTGCCTACAGTTCAGTCAAACGTCGGTCCTTTAAAACTTACTCCTTTTACGGAACCTGCATTATGTACCATGTTTAAATATAATAAGAATAACTTCAAAGGAATACATCCTAAAACTGACATAAACGGTAATTGGCCCAAACCAAAATAGGCTCGTAACCGATGTTGACCCAAAACCCAACCCGGTAGATAATCTGGAAAGTTAATCCCTTTTTGCATACAGTTCTAAATACGCGGACCGAATACTACGTAGACATACATGTATTTCTCACTTAATCCACGATTTCACTAACACGTCAAAACTAACCGAAAAACATGAAAAATGATAACGAATGAGACTCAGATATATGTATACGATAGCGATACCAGGAAACCAACATGGCTGCAGTCACACATTCTATGTGACTGCCCTGCCACGATGCGGGCCAAGGAAATGTACACGCGTTGATCAGCATATTATCATCATCGCCAATAGATTGGTAGAAGCCTAAAATTCAGGCATACAATAGCGTCACCAGTCAACAAACAGTGCCCACAGGACTTGTGGCTGCGTTACAATAAATGCACCGGCAAGATAACACCATTTTAAAGGTGTCAATTATCAGTCGGTGCGCAAAGAAGGCAAACCTTTTGTGCTTCAATTACAACTTCTATGTACACAACATAACCTTGCTTTGAAGAAACGAGGTGGCAATACAAAGAGGTAAGAGGCGCGTAAAAACATTCGGTTGGGCCACATATTTCGGGCCACAAAGGCAATAGGTAACCCACAACACCTACCATTCAATAATCTAATCATTTACATTGTCAGATCAGCAATTATTAGGGTGGTGCTCAAAACCCCATGGCTGCAACCGTGAGGTCGCCAAGCCAAGATACGGGTTTTGGTAGACAACACCACACCACAATAGACATGCAACAACAAAAGTCATCCATAAAGGGCTAATATGCAACTGTGGAACGGTGGAAAGAATGATCGCACCTACTCCGAGAATGAAAGAAAAACCAACACACACACAAACCTTGCTTTGAAGAAACGAACCGCCAATATAAACAGGTAAGAGGCCCGTAGAAACATTCGTTTAGGCAACATATTTCGGCCCACAAAGGCAATAGCTAACCCACAACACCAACTCCCCATCTTATAATACAATATAAATATTACTAAAAAAGAGTTTAGAAACTAACCGACATTCGGGATTCATTGCCTACAGTGCAGTCAATTATTGAAGTGGTGCTCAAAACCCCATGGCTGCAACCGTGAGGTCGCCAAGCCAAGATATGGGTTTTCGCAAATAACAGTTACAGAAACACCAAACGCTGACAGATCTCATAACCTGCATCATGCACCATGTTTAATAGACATGCATTATGGAAATCATAAGCGGTGATCAGTATTCGACCAAGAAAAAGCAATCCCAGCACATCAATAGTAGGATTAGTTTTCCTTGGCCGAATACCGGTCGCAACATCCATTTGCCGAATACCGATCAGGAAAAGTAGAGAGCAAAGAAATGCAAGACTGAGATCAGATCGCAGTCATACAACTAAAAACGCTCAGGTCAGCAGTTATTGAAGTTGTACTCAAAACCCCATGGCTGCGACCGTGAGGTCATCACGCCAAGATATGGGTTTTGGTAAACAACACTTACAGAAACACCAAACGCTGACAGATATCATCATTGCCTACAGTGTAGTCAAACTTCGGTCCTTTAACAACATACTCCTTTTACAGAACCTGCATTATGTAGCATGTTTAAGAATAACTTCAAACGAATACATCCTAAATCAAATCACAACCAATAAGACCTTCAATCAAAATCATATTCAAAATATTGAGAAAAAAAACTAAAATAAAATCTAAAACAATGACCTCAAAATTTCTCGTAGCTTTGGTTTTACCAAATCCACCGCCTCTTCGCAGCGAAAATGATTATGCCGTGGTGGATCTGGATATGGATATACGTGTTCTGTGATGTGTTTCTCTCAACACACGTGTATTCAACGTAATGATATACCCCCGGCCCAAAAGATAATAATGGGTAACTGGCCCAAACCAAAATATTACTAAAAAAAGTTTAGCATACATCACCGACATTTGAAATTAGTATAGATATAGAATATACATATATATAAATATAAAAATTATTAGCTGAGGTATAAGAGAAATAAGAGTTTAAATATGTATATGAAGTAAGGGTTAATTCCATATATATCCAATTTAAACTTTAAAATGACTTATTTATCCAATCAAATTTTATAATGTCATATATAACCAACTTAAACATAATATTTCCATATTTACCCGTTTGATTATAAAATTAATTTGAAATGAATTCTCTTATATTAAATTCCTAGTATACCCTTAAACTCTATGGTTGCGTTTAGTTGAGGGAAAACACCCTTGTTTTTCACAAAATGTTTTGTGGAAAACAAGGAAAACGGAGATCGCGTTCAAATCAACGTTTTCCAACAAAATGTTTTGCAAAACACAAATCCCTTATTTCCTAACTTAACAAGGAAAATTACAAAACAAAATTTAGTTGTTTTCCTTGTTTTCCTTTGTAACCCTCAACCCTCCCTCCCTTTCTTCAAAACAAAAAATAGAAACATCAACTAAACGCGTTTTCTATATTTTCGAGTGTTTTGTGGAGATTAATTCTCCTTCCAAATTTTTACAAAACTAGAGATAGAAAATAAGAGAATTTGTTCTCCAACTAAACGCACCCATATATGTTTTGCTTGGTGTTTTCATTTGTAGTGAACAAATCATTTTCTAAGAAATTGAAAGGTAGTTCCTGATGTGAATCTAGTGTTACCGTAGATGTATTAGATCATTTTTGGACCAATCCATGTAAATTTCATTGATCCAAATTGGACACGACAACATATATAATATATACCAACCCTTTCTATAGAAACGTAATTTCACTTTAGTTTACTAATCACAACACAAAATCATTACATTATGAACAAGAAAAACTGCAAGAAAATGCGAGGAGCTATTTACTTGATTCTGACATGCAACGCATTTTTGTAACCATTTAATAAAACAGATACCATTAACTTAAGTTAAGCAGCTCCTTAACTTATTATCCAATGTACAGAGCATTTCGATGTGCTTTCTCACTCAAATAATTAGATAACCTAACCACTTAAGAATCTCTTCTTGCACCTTAACACTGCTACCGGTGACACCAATAGGCGTCTGACTGTTTTGCGCCATAACACCGCTATCGGTAACACTACTGGCAAGCAATTGAGATCCAAGTGAATTGTCTGACTTGGTAAACCTATGCTTTTTCACCTATTTATATTCTTGAAGGTTATATTTGGAATTTAATTATGTAAATCTTTATTAAATTGATTTTATAATTAAATGGGTAAATATGACAAATATGATGTTTAAGTTGGGTATATATGACATTACAAATTTTGATTGGGTAAATACGACATTTTAATGTTTAAATTGGACATATATGGAATTAACCCATGAAGTAATGTACAACTGAAATTATTTTGTATATATTTTAGAAGTAATACAATGTGGTGAATGCTCATAGTGATATCGTGGTTGGTAGTTTAAAGCTTGGGGTTATGCACTAGTGTGTTTGTTTTACACTTTCAATTCTAACATTTGTTTGTTGGCTAGCTGTCGTTTGTTTTTTCAAAGCTTTTACCTCTTCATTTGCAAACTATGTCTGCAAAAGAAGAGGTACATTTAAGCTCTTCATCTGCAAGAAGAAAACCGTTTGTTTTTTGTGCTATTGAAGTACTTTTTTCGTATTTCTTCTTTTTTCTTTTCCTATTTCTTTTTTTCACTAGTATTTTTGTGCTATTGAAGTAATTTTTTTTCCTTTTTCTTTTTCACTAGTTTTTTGTGCTATTGAGTGCAAAACAAGTAATCGCTTAAAATACGAAGTATTAAAGACAATACATAATGGTTCAAAATATACCAATATCGACCGTTTTTTACATTTTAGTCTGTTTTTTACTTCTTCTTCAGTTTTTTTAAGTTTTCAACCCCTTTTTAAGTTTTTGTTTGTTTTTATACGTATCTGTCAGTTTTTTTACGTTTTCGTCTGTTTTTTACGTTTTCGCTTGTTTTTAGTCCGTTTTTGTCCGTTTTTTACGTTTTTGTGCTTTTTTTACGTTTTTGTCTTTTTTTACGTTTTCGACAATTTTTTTACGTTTTCGTCTGTTTTTTTACGTTTTCGTCTGTTTTCTTTCGTTTTCATACGTTTTCTAACATTATCTTACGTTTTGTTAGGTAAGATAAAATAACATACAAAAACTTGTAAAATCATATAAAAACGGATGAAAACGTAAAATAAACAGATGAAAATATAAAAAACGGACGAAAACGTAAAAAATGGACGAAAGCGTAAAAAACGGATGAAAACGTAAAAACAGACGAAACCGTAAAAAAGCGGTAGAAAACGTAAGAAAACGGACGAAAACGTAAAAATGCAGGCGAAAACGTAAGAAAACTGACGAAAACGTAAAAAAATGGTCAAAACGGACGAAAACATAAAAAACGGACGAAAACGTAAAAACGCAGGCGAAAACGTAAGAAAACGGACGAAAACGTAAAAAAATAGACGAAAATGTAAAAATATGATCGAAAACGTAAAAAAATGGATGAAAAAAAAGGTAAAAGCGGACAAAAACGTAAGAAAACGAAAGAAACGTAAAAAAGGGACGAAAACGTAAAAAAATAGACGAATACGCAAAAAACTGACGAAAACATAAAAAAACAGACGAAAAGATAAAAAAAAAACGAACGTAAACATAATAAAGCGGATGAAAACTTTAGAAAACGGGCGAAAATGTAACAGAACGGACGAAAACGTAGAACAATTGACGAAAATGTAAAAAATGGCAAAAACGTAAAAAAGGAGGCGAAAACGTAAAAAACGGGCGAAAATGTAAAAGAACGGACGAAAACGTAAAAAAAATGGACGAAAACGTAAAAAGACGGACGGAACGTAAAAGAGATGTAAGATATTGAGAAAGAGATGTAGGGGTTGTGAAAAAGAGGTAAGAAGTAAAAGATAATGTCTGAAATTTAGAAGAGGAAAGAAGTGAAAAGAAGCACGTATGTCTGCAAAAAAACAAACAGAAACCTCTGCCCTCCTGCAGACGAAAGAAGTGAAAAGAAGAAAAAAGTGTTTATTGGGAAAAAACAAACGACACCTTAGAGTAGTATTTTTAGAATCAGATGGATGCATGTTTAGAATTTGTAGCTTCTGTTGGAATATGTATATATTTACAAACATGTGAATGTCCGGATTCGAACTCGTGACCACGGGATTGCACACATTAGCGAATGAGAATTAAAGTTAATAATTAATGTTTATGTTTACGATTAATTATTACACATTAAGTCCGGTTAACGATCGTTATGTATTTAACGGAAAAATGACTAACGACCGTTAAAATGGAAAAGAGAAGGACTAGAAATGGAAACATTGGAAAGTTATGGAATGGGCTTTGGGCTCCTATAGGTGGCCGGCCATAGGCTTTTCCAAGGCCTCAAATTCCCCTAACTTGTCCTCTAAGTTTTACTTCTAGTATATAAGGAGGGGTAGGGTCTAGGGTTTCATTCACACCTTGTGCATTGAATTAACCCTAGATCTCCTCTCTTCTCTTTCTTTTGCATAGCTTGGCCGAACACCCCATTTGTTAGGGAGTTCGGTTTTGTTTTTGCATATACGAGGGCTTGTGTTAGATCTAGCAATCGCTTGATTCGTTGGTTAATTCGTGTGTACAAGAACGTGGTTGTAAGACATTATTCTTACACCATTTAGTACTTCTTTGGTTTGCTTTGCTCGAGGGTGGTTTTGCTTTGCTCAAGAGATTTGATATTCGCAAGAGGTACGTTACGCATACTTTCAGTTAATTAATTTATTTGTTATGATCTTAAGTCTTCCGCTGTGTACTCTTGATGTCTTTATGTTTTATTTTATTTTATATATCATAAACTAAACAGTGGCATCACGAGCCTTGTATAACAAGTAATTAATTACTGAAACACATAATTAAAATAAACATGAATGTGTTATTATTTGTATGCTTAGATCTAGGGTTTGCAAAACCTAAACCCTAATTTTGAGGGGGGGGCGTTTTATTTGGTGCCCTAATTAGGGTTTTGTAAACTATTGTTTTAATTGGATTAGAAACCCTAAGATGCATGCAACTTTATGTGTATATGCGTAACTCTGTTTAATTGCATTAATTGTTAAGTGTAATTTATATCCATGATAATTATCTGCATGTTTTATCATGGATCTACTTTTTATTGTATGTCTTTCATGTTTTAAGTGATATACATTAAATTATGATAGATCTTAAATTGGGGAAGACCTCAATTATTATTAATTTAATCAATTATGTGCTATGTGGTATATATTTAGTTTTGACTTACGCAATCGATGAATCGATGCATGTGGTTCACCTTGTACATAGATGAAAACAGGTGGAAGTCTTAATTAAATATATGCATATTGACAGATCTAGAATTGGTTATTAATAAGATTTATCAAAACCGTTTGCATGTGGCTATTTGATATGCATGACTTTTATTTGTTATGTATTCATTGTTTATTTGTTTATTTTTATAAATACTTGCTTGTTTGTGTTTTAGTAACAAGGGTATTTTTAAAAGAAAAATAAACTGACCTAAACAATGGTGAAACATGTATTTTTTAAGAATAGTAATCATAATCGTTTAATTGATTGATGACTTTGGTACAAATGACTGAACGGCTCACCCATGAGAATGAACTAATAAAAGGGGTTTAAAGAAGTGCGCACAGACACACTGAATGGATGTCTAAGGTTGTGCTTTAGCGCTTACCTGGTCCTCTGCCCCCTGTAAGTTCGAGTGGAGCTACTTAGTAAGTCATTAAATGTGCAAGCTCATCTTAAGGGCGAATTCGTGTTGATTCCATGCGCCACTTCGGTGGTAATTATCCGAAACACTAAGTGTTTACACTTATGCAAAAGTACGGTATAATGGATGATAATTAACACTAAATTCCTTGATTGGTGAAACCAATACCTCAATTAAAGTTTGATGATGAAAAACTTAAACATTAAAACAAGATATAAATGTTTTAATAAAACCTATGTTACGAAGATGAATGCATGACATCTTTGTACATATTTGATTTTACATCAAAACTATTACCCTTTAATTTAAGTTATATGCCATCCAACGAAACGGAAACACCTAAGATTATTTTTTATTTGCGTGAGACCGTGACTTAGATCGTAATCAAAGGGTAAAATGTCCACGTGTCGTGAGAACGGGCATGGACGATTTTGCAGTTTCTTAAGTTGGACAACTTAATTGAGTTTTGTAGTGAGAACTGGCAACTCAAGGCATAAGATGGGATAAAACATGTTTACATGGCAATTGAAATTGGCTATATGTAAATCCCATAAATCTAGGAATTGCAATTGAAATTGGCAATTGAGCACAAGCTCTATCACTTTGTATAAGGTTCATTACTAGCAGATCAACTGATGTGATGAGATTATGACAATTTGGATCCTAGTTTTTCAGTGAAAATTAAATGGTTATATGCTTATGAACCATGGGTAATTAATTTTCTTGAAAAAGGTTAATTATCGAAAATACTAAAATTGAATTTTGTAATTCTTTTGAATGTATAATTGCAACATTTAACCGTAAACAAAGTTTAGTCTTTGATCAGTAAATTGATCCATTCTGCTTTCAAACAAATGTTTGATCGAGAATAATTTACTGAAAAGACAAACGAAGTCTCTTTTTCATGGGAGGAGCATTAGACTCAATCCTATTCCTTTTCATGAATGAGAAAGGTATAATAGGAACGTTTTGAATTGTCTAAATTCTAATGTAACTCATAGCAATGAATTGCACATCTTATTTTCCATAAAGATTTCATTACCTTCATTTGGTGAATGAATTCTTTTGTAACAACATGAATGTTGGTTAACTGGAAAATATGTATGTGAGTTACTAAATTAGAAGCTAAACTAATTACCGCGAAAATTGGTAAAAGGAAAACTAGCTTAATTTATCTAGTTGGTTTACTTTAACCTTTAAAGGTGCTACATACCAGTATGGGGATGGTAGACCTGTTAAGGAAGAAATTGCATACCCAATTTTTCAAGTTAATAACTTTGATGGATAACCCATCATTCATAGAGTAGAATACACCTTTTAGTACCTTAGTAATGATTACGTATGGTTCTTTAAAGGTGTAGGAAAGTAAAAAGCAAGCAAGTTGTTTTCACTGGTTATGCAACACTTACAATGTTGTCAGATTAAGTGGGAGCATTTGTGTTGCATTACTGAATAAGAAGTTGTTTAATCGATTTCTAATTCAGTGGGAGCTACAAGCTTTGTTTCCTGTGTAGTAACCCATATTATCTTCAAAGATAATTACTTTCCAATTGTAGGCACTTATGTTTTTTTTAAGGATTGCATGTGCGTTTCCTTACAAATCAATATAGTCCTATATCTACTAGTTATATCTATGACACAAATCATTTTAATCAAATAAACGAACGTGTATCGTGTTGTTTATCTATTACATGATGTTGTTCCGTGCACAAGTGGGAGAAATCTTTATTGTGTGCAAGGTACAACACATATAAATATGATTTAAATGAATTCTCTTGACTGTAAAGTAAGAGAATAACGTTCTAATAGGAAATATACATTTAAATATGTATGATTGCCCTATTAAGAACATGTGTCAAGATGATAACAAAGACTACTTTATTTTCAATATTTATGTCATTCAATATTTAAGAAACACTTGTAGTTACAATTTATGTTACGTGAGAACGTGAACTAGATTATAGCCCAAGGTAAAATATCCACGTGTCGTGAGAACGAGCATGGATGATTCTGCAGTTTCTTACATGGAACATTTCATGGAATGACATAATTAAATGAAGTAATCTAATACTACTTTGAATTTAAGTATTCGTTGAATGACTTAAATATATGTAGTAATTATTAACTTGAAATATTAATTGAAACCTGAGGTGGTGTTCATAATTACTTTAATTATAAATGTTTATGATTTTGTAAAGTCACAAACATGAAGTCTTTTAATACAAGACTTAGAATATAAAGTAAGACGTTAACTTGCTATGTTTTAAGACATATGCATGAAGTCAATGAGTTGATCAATGACTTATAACGTATAGTGGGATTATAACTGGTATGTCTTTTGACTTGGTCAAGAATATTTGTGTTATAATACATGCAATTGACTTGGTAATTCTATTGTACCATTAAGTTTTACTTTGTTGGTAAATAGGTAAGCCAAAGAGTAGATGGTTATCTAAAATATTGTTAGATTATCTTACAATATTAATTCTAATGAAATACCATAGTTTTATGGTATGTTCAGTTAGAAGAATCAAAATCTATTGGCATGTTTGATTCAAGATAACTATAGTTTCTTCCAAAAGTTATCAAGGTTAGTAGATTGAGTATGGATTGAATATACTCAATAAGACTCCAACCTAGAAGATTAATAAGACACCATTTGTTTATGGAATGTGATGAATCACATTAAGTCTTGTAAATGAAGTTCTGAATTTGTTAAACTACTTGTATAGTGAGTTGTAACAAACTGATGTCAGGAACTATCAATGTGTTTTGTAATATCCTAAAAGAGAACAATGTATTGTTGCTCTACTTGCTAAACTATTTAAAGGTAATCTTTAAATTTTTAAAGGCAAGTGGGAGTTTTGGTTAGATCTTGAAAGATTGAATTACAAAATACATAATCTTCTAAAATACACTAGCAAATATCATGATGAGGTTAAACATGTAAATGATAGACCTCAATATGATGGAATTGTAGTTCATAGATCCGAAAGGATATCTCAGATATTTAATATGCTGAGGAATATGAGTTACAGGATCATGGTAAGCCTGTTAATCATAATGATGAATTTATCAAATGTTGAATTGTGATAAATCAATCATACTATGAATGTTGAGATGCTGTCCATAAAGATAATCAACTTTAGATACTTGGTTTATCTTAATAATAAATATGAGTTTCTTCAAAGGATGGAAACCCTAGTGGTTTAAATCTTTATGTAAAAATCATATGGACAATATTGTACACATATTTAATGCATGTCTAGTGATAATAATATTAATCATATTTAAGCAATTAACTATGATTGAATATTCTTTACTAGATACATTAAATAGAAATATAAAGATTATAATTGTCATACTTAGTTTCATTGATATGAAATTTTGACAATGAATGTCATAACTCTTTGTTTTGGAATTACTTTTGCGAGGACGATGAGTAATACAAAGAAGTTTTATGAATTCAAATAATCCTTGGATATGTACAAACTGCAAGAATCCATGAATGGATATATGCAAGCATCTAAGAGATGTTTCTTATGTTTAATATTAAATCCATGTTTGATTTAATAATTAAAATAAGATAGCTCATAAGTATTCCTAAAAGCTAGTGGGAGTATTATTTTAAATCTTATATGTTGTATGGGCAACTACATTCCACCTAAATTAAGTTTTAGTTGGGAATGAACTTCGTTTGTAAGATTTGGAAATAAGATATATAACCTTGAAAAATATGTTTATAAACATATGCGGTAAATAAATGAGTCTAATAGAACATGATGAATACATATCTTTGACAAGATAGATGAGATCTTAAAGTTTAACAGATTCATCATGAACATCATGTTGTGTATAAGATTGTTGTGTCATGCTTGATTACAAGATGATTTGACAACATTGAAAGTTGTTAGTGTAATAAATATTTTAAAAGGAATATGTTTGGATTTAGAATCACATTCCACAGTCTGGAGATGCTCCTAGATTCTATGGATGGAAATATGGCAATTATTTCATAATTGTCATTGCCAACAAACTTGAGTTTGGTAGGCACCAACATTACACTATAACTGTTCGAAGTTTACGGACGTTTAAAGAGCATATTGTTGTACACAATGATGCTGGTATAATTGAGATGACACTCAATTCTAGTCATGGTATCCTTGATGATGACCATGTTGACTAGTTATGCTCAACTAGGAGCATAGTTGCATTATACATTAAAGAAAAAGAATACTTTAAAACTTTAAAGTTTTGAAAGATGATTGTCATAAAAGGGTGGTTCAGGTTATCACGCACCTTATGGAATGATATGACAATATCAAGATATGTGTAAACATATACAAGAAATTCACTTATTGAATTTTTGAACTAAGTATTCTCAAAATTCCTGTAGATCAAAGTTAATTGAAATTATGCCTTGTCAACAAGTATGATTCTCATGACTTGTGGCAAAATTCATTAACTAGTATTATCATGCATTGATCTATTTAGTATTTGGATAAAGGATGTTAAACAATTATTATTTATAATTAATTAAAGTACGGTATACGTTTAATTTCATTTATAATATTGTGTCCTATGTTTGCATGTTTAAATCCATGAATAACTTAAGTTATTCTAAATAGTCCGTTGTCAATCAATAACATGGGAATGATATTGAATTAAGACAAATCTGAGTATTAGTTAGAATATACTTGAAAGTATATTGATGCGTAGCATGACTAATTTCAGATGATATTCAATGAATTGAGTATAGGACTTATCCCACTCACATGATGATACTTTATGGATCTTTGTCATTAAGTATATCATGGATATTTATCCTCTGACTTGAGATACAAGAGATATGTCATGGATGTAGTGCATTTTTGTGAAGCAATTTAACGCTATACGTAACTGGTAGTTATAAGGGTTGTTTTCAGAAGTGTTGCGAAATTTATGAATCCTGCTTGTAGTCAAAATGGGATTTGTTTCCTTCAAATTTATTTTGAAGTACAATACTACTGGGCCCCTCGTAGGGTTGTTAAGATGTTTGCATGGCCATGCCCAAGGTCTTCTGGAATATGTTCAGAAGAATTGGTAATCTTAATCAATCACATAAAGCGAGAAACAGAATAGTTAATTAAGAAATGAGTGAGATCCATATTCTTATTAACATGGTATTAGAAACAAAAGGATGAATATGATGATGAATCATCAAACTTGGTTTTTCTCCAGAAAACCATACACGAGTTGTACCGGGGGCATTGGCGTGTTGCTAGACGCTAACCAATGTCATTTCACGTTTTGTAAACATATCCAAGTGGGAGCTGTTGGAATATGTATATATTTACAAACATGTGAATGTCCGGATTCGAACTCGTGACCACGGGATTGCACACATTAGCGAATGAGAATTAAAGTTAATAATTAATGTTTATGTTTACGATTAATTATTACACATTAAGTCCGGTTAACGATCGTTATGTATTTAACGGAAAAATGACTAACGACCGTTAAAATGGAAAAGAGAAGGACTAGAAATGGAAACATTGGAAAGTTATGGAATGGGCTTTGGGCTCCTATAGGTGGCCGGCCATAGGCTTTTCCAAGGCCTCAAATTCCCCTAACTTGTCCTCTAAGTTTTACTTCTAGTATATAAGGAGGGGTAGGGTCTAGGGTTTCATTCACACCTTGTGCATTGAATTAACCCTAGATCTCCTCTCTTCTCTTTCTTTTGCATAGCTTGGCCGAACACCCCATTTGTTAGGGAGTTCGGTTTTGTTTTTGCATATACGAGGGCTTGTGTTAGATCTAGCAATCGCTTGATTCGTTGGTTAATTCGTGTGTACAAGAACGTGGTTGTAAGACATTATTCTTACACCATTTAGTACTTCTTTGGTTTGCTTTGCTCGAGGGTGGTTTTGCTTTGCTCAAGAGATTTGATATTCGCAAGAGGTACGTTACGCATACTTTCAGTTAATTAATTTATTTGTTATGATCTTAAGTCTTCCGCTGTGTACTCTTGATGTCTTTATGCTTTATTTTATTTTATATATCATAAACTCAACAGCTTCTTGTTAGTTTTTATTTATTAGTATAAAATAGATTTTTTTGAAAAAACAGGAAAACAGTCATTTTGTTTTAGGAAAATGATTTAGAGGCCGAAAAATGGGACTAATTATATGCCTAAAGGGATGTGGCAATTAGTTATTGGTTTGTGAAGAAGCGGGTCCCTCTCATGTCACCAATATGCTATTGACACATAGGTTTAGGCATGTAATTAGTCACACCATTTAGGCATGCCAATCAATGCTCTTTGTTTTATTGTATGATTATTGTGTCGTTAATTTCGTCATACAAAATTTTCACTACTGATTACAAGTCAAATAATAGACATAACAATTATGGCTAGCTAGTTGAGTATTAGAAGATAAATAAGTTCAAGCCCGGAATGTGGGCTTCAAGTCTATTAAGATTTATGAATAGGTTTTCATGTATTGTATCATTATAAATAAATAGTTATCAATAAAGACATGATATCTACGGGTTAACATCATTCAAAAGTATTATAAGTAGAGTTATTTTATACAACGTGATACTTAGATCCAAAGCTTTTATTATTTTGATCTCTTTCACCAAAATGTGTGTAAATCGGCGAGAAATACTAACCTTGTGTAATCTTTTTGAGTGCCGACTGAAGACGTTTTGATCTCTTATCAAGTAGGATGAAGGTATCTTAGCTTTTTATAATGGAAAGTTTCTTTATATTCTTGTAACCATAGTTTTATTAGTTTCTAATCATAAATAGAGTAATAGAGCATGTCTACAGAATTACGTACACGTACCATCACATACACTTGAACTTGTCAAAGCTCGATTTTGACTAAATTATTTTTCTTTCAAATAAGTGTATTACTGTATTAGGTAATATTAGAGCCGAGTTATTAAGATGGAGAACAAAAATATATGAATAGCTAAATATATTTAAGTACCCTCAATTCAGCTAGTAGTACCTTTAACTGGTTGAGGGTATCGTTATGCACCTTTTGTAGTTCAACATGCTAATGCATGCTATGTTTAGCCAAATTGAGGTATTAAAATTCAGTTTAGCCTATTTAGTACATAATAATCATATTCGATCCTTTTAGGTTCAGTCATGAGTCAACATATGTCGTAGTTGCATCCACTTACCTCAACCCCATGGTACTCATCTATAAAAGGCTCGCTAATTTGAACATTCAAATCATTCGCATTCTTCCATCAACTTCTCAAAGTCTTCCTCAACTTTGAGTTTCTAGACCCTGAGTCAAAAATAAATACTGAATGGCAAAGGACAAGGTAGTGATCTGTTTAGTTGTTGAATCTGATTATGTTTTGCATTTGTTTGAATTAGTTGACATCAATTTGTATGATTGATTGCTTTTGTAGCAAAAGATAGTCGTAAAGGTGACGATGGAGAATGACAAAAAGTCTCGTAAGGCTATGAAGATTGCAGTTAGTGTTTCTGGTAAGATGATCCAATGCAATTCTAATATTTAGCATTTAAAATTTACAGATAATATATAAGAATCATTGAAATGACTATCAAGATCTAAAACTCTAAAATTTAAATTTGCACTTGATTTTCGTCTAGATTGTGGTTTTGGACTGCATATTTGAATATATAATTGAGATGCACATAGGCTGCTCTTTTGAGTGGAATTAAGTTGACTAAATTTTGTTTGGAAATTGGTGAACAGGAGTAGAATCAGTGGCTTTTGGTGGATCAAATAAGGAGCAGATCACAATAACAGGAGAAGGAATTGACTCAGTTAAACTAACACACCTGTTAAGAAAACGGGTCGGATACACTGAGCTAGTAAGTGTTGGATTGCTTGAAGAGAAGAAAAAGGAGAAAACTGAAACACCAGGGAGAATCGAGTATGCTTATCCTCATCATTATTATGGCAATAGTCTGCCCATGCAAGTTGTGCATGAAGTCCCTTCCAATCCTTGCAGTATCTTGTGAAAAAACATTATAAATAACTAGGCGAGTACCCGTGCCTAGCGGCATCGGTTTCTAGCGGCAGCGGTTTCTAGCCGAGTGTCCGCGCGTAGCGGCAACGGTATCTAGCAGAGTAGCCATGTCTTGCGGCAGTGGTATCTAGCAGAGTACCCGCGCCTAGCGGCAACGGTGTTTAGTTTTCGACAAAATTCCTGCGGCGAATATTATTTTTTTCAAAAAATTGTATATGTATTGCTCGGGAATCCTTTTCGAAGAGCACTTTTTCTGAAGGCATGATTGCACAACAACGACAATAGATTATTGTGTTTTTATGAAGGTATAGGGGTGGCGACGATTATTTACCGGCAAACATCTTATTCAACATGTAATTTTTTTTTATAGATTGTTTTGGTTTATGGTACTTTTATTTCTTTATCTACTTTTTATAGATTGTCGAGTACTCGCGCCTAGCGGCAACACTATCTATCCGAGCAGCCGCGCCTGGCGGAAATGGTATCTATTTTCGACCAAATTTTGATGGCGAATATTTTTTTCAATAGATTGTTTTTGTAGCGTAAAGGAATCATTTTCCGGTAGTATTGTTTTAAGTCGTAATGTTTTTCTGATCGTATGATTGCATTGTTCTTTTGATAGCGACGTTTTAAGTTTCAGTAGTCAATTAAAACTGTAGTATATATATAACCGAGTACCCACGCTTTCAGACATAGTTTTCAACAGAATCCAGTTGCCTGTGTCGTTTCCGGTTACGTCGATTTTTTGTGTTCGTTTATTTTCTATAATAAAATTAGTAAAAAAACTATAAGAGCATGAAATAATACATAGATCTATAAAACGAACCATAAAAACATGAAAAACGTTTAGATCTAAAAATATGTCAATCCATTAAAAAATACATAGATAAATAAATAAACACTAACAAAAATACCTTAAAGATCCGGCAACTGTTTCGGTGATTTTTGTACCGGTGATGGGGTTTGTGTGGCTGCGAGGATGAGGTGGTTCAGGCAAAAACAATAGTTTCGGCGGGGGTTGAGGTTGTGGCAGCTGAGGAGCAGGGTGTCCTGGAGAAGATGGCTGGTTATTTTTAGTGAGAAGATGTGTTTTGTTTTTTGTGTGTGTAATATGTGATGAGTGTTAAATTTTTTAGGTGTTTTTATAATCCCCAGGCTCAGGAGTAGGTTCGGGTGGCTGAATCTTTTAGGTGTTTTTACATACAGAGAAAGATAACCACACAATTTAAACCTTACATACAGAGAAAGATAACTAAATTTAAACCTTAATTGTGTGGTTATCTTTCTCTGTATGTAAGGTTTAAATTTAGTTGTCGTGATAGTTGAGAATAATTTCACTTGTTACATTGATGTATGGTTATGTTATATGTTAACTCAAAAACAAAAAATGTTAAATTATTTGATATACAAATTTACAATATGAAGTAATTTATATGTCGTATTATCTTATTTTTCCAACATTGATGAAACTATACCAAGTTATCTCATTTTTTACTTTATCTACCAAATAACAATTTTAAAAGCAGTATCACCTTAATATTTCTATATTGGGAACGGGCCACCATTTTCCCCGCAAATTATCTGTTTAAAGCTAGTTTAACTTTATTGGATGGTGATTAAAGATTTATGTTATTTTTTGTTACCTTGGGTGCATAGAACGAACGTAATAACATTTATATATGATGTCACATACGGAGTATTTCATTTACAGAATGGTTTTGGCTTTTTCTTTTTTTTTTTTAACTTTTCAGTGTCAGATGTGGTTTAATGGAGGTATATACTATCAATAAATCATGACATTACTCGCTTTTTACAACAAGCATCTTCAATAGTCACCATTGTTTAATTACAATCTATTACTTGTAAGGAACATGGGGGACAAAGCATGGTATTTTATTCTCTTTTTTCTTTTCAGAGACTAATGCATATAAAGTTTCAACATTACTGATTTGAACTTTTATATATATATATATTTACAACAAGCATCTTCAATAGTTACCATTGTTACAATCTATTTATTGTGCAGGGGTCTTGCTGTCATTCACCTCATTCTTCCTTATTTGTTTAAGCTTCTATTAGGCGTGGGAGACAAGAAGACAATATATTCCCCATACTTCTTTATTTAATCTAAGGTCCATTCTAGACATTGCTAGCCAACTTTTTAGAGTCATAAGCGGTGCTTTATTGAAGCACATATCAATTCCCTTTTTTAAATATGTTTTTGAGTTTTTCAATGACATTGCTAGCCAACTTTTTAGAGTCATAATAGTCTTAGTCACATAACTCCATCATGAAGATGTACCTCAAATGACACAACTATACTAAACTTATTTTTAAACATGATGGTCCAAACACTTGGTTCAAATTTTTAACTTTATGAGAATTATAAGTCAAATTTCTTTTTTATCTCAAGCTACCTACCTATATAGCTAACTATGTCACATGCACCATTTAATCAAAACTGTCACTTGTGCCATTTAGTAACTTTTTGAGAAATCTAATTTCACATTTAAAACAACTTCATTAGTTGTCAACATCAACTTTTTCTTTTGTCATAAGATATCAAACATACAATATTACCAATAATCTACCGTATCTTTAAACATACAAAAAATTTTGAATTTCAAGAACTTTAAAAGTATCACATTTATTAAATCTAAACTTTAACTTTTGTTCAAAAAAAACTTTAAAGATACTTTAAGAAGTTCGAAATTTTCAAAAGGTTTTAAATTTAAAGAGACTTGAAATTTAAAAACTCCTAACTATCATGATGGCGGCAGTGGAGGATTTCGGCAAACAACAATGGCAAATCTGAAAGAAAAAAAATTGTTAGATTTACAAAAAAAAAATCAATAGATTTACAAAAAAAAAAATCGGATCTATAAAAAAAATTAGAACAATTCGAATCTATAAAAAAAATCATTAGATCTAAAAAAATACGCATCTATAAAAAAATTTAAAACAATTCGGATCTATAAAAAAATTTAAAATATATTACGGATCTTTAAAAGAAAAAATACGGATCTTTTAAAAAATAAATATCTATAAAAAAAAATTACGGATCTTAAAAAAATAATTAGAGCTACAAAAAAATTAATAGATCTACAATAAAATCATTAGATCTACAAAAAAAAAAAAAAAAAAAAATAGATCAACAAATAAAAAATAATAATAAGAATACTACGGATCTTTATAAAAAAAATACGGATCTTTTAAAAAAGAATATATCTATAAAAATTACGGATTTTTAAAAATAATTAGATCTACGATCTACCTAAAAAATTAGATCTACAATCTACCTAAAAAATAAACCATTAGATCTTCAAAAAAAATTTGGATCTATAAAAAATTAAAAAAAACGAAGGATCTTTATAAAAAAAAAAAATAATAAAAAAAAAAAAAAAAAAAAAACTACGGATCTAAAAAAATACCAAAAAAATGTAAAAAAAAAACTATAGATCTCAAATAAAATGTACGGATCTAAAAATAAAATGTATGGATGTATAAAAAACTTTAAAAACTTGATTAATGAACATAGATCTATTGAAAGAGTTAAAATAATACCTTAATACTTGAAAAAAATACTTTTGGTGGTCGGTCTTGGTGGTGCCGTCCGAAGGTGGTTAGGTCTAACAAAAAAACACCAAAAATGTTAATATACATAGATTTATATAAAAAAACTTTAGATCTACAAATAAAATGTATATACCTATAAAAAAAACACCCTTCAAAACTCAGATCTATTAAAAATACATCAAAACTTGAAAAAATATTATTGGTGGTCGTGGGTCTTGGTGGTTACTCTTGGTGGTAGTGCTACTGTTGTGATGGGATGATGGTGGAGGGTTTCGGTGGCGCTAACGTGGAGTCCGGTGGAGGTAGCGCTGGGTGCTTGTGCCGTCGGATAGTGGTATGGTGGCGTCGAGTGGTGGTGACACCGGATGTTCGTGGTGTGAGTTGTGATGGTTGGGTAGTGGAAGAGATGAGGGGTTGTTTTAGGTGTGTTTGTTTTTAGAGTGTGAAATGAGAGTATTTGTGTGTGTGGTTTTGTGAGGAGTGTGTGTTTTTTTTTTGTTAAATATAAAGTGGAAGTAAAAGGATTGGAGGATGGGTGTTTGTGGGGTATTGGTTTGTATGGTAGGTTTATATATTTTTATTGGTTTGGTAATTTTTTTTAAGATGGGAGGTTGGTTTGGTGTGTGTAAATTTAGGTTTGGATGTAGCTCCGGATGGCTGAATCTTAATAATTAGGGTCGGAGTAAGGTTTGGACTTAGGCATTGGATATGCATACATTATATGTAGTTAAGAAGGAAGTTGATTTTGATTTATGGTCATTTGATTTATGTTTTTAACGGTGTTGTAAATAAAGCCTGCAAGGCCGATTAATCGCCGCTTTTACGCTAAGCGGCCACTAACCTTTCCGACAAGGTTGAAAAATCGCGAATCGATAGTCGTGCGGTCGAACCCCTTGTAACTTGTATTGGTCTAGGCCGGATTAAGTGATGATTAATCGAATTGGCATTTTTGGCAAGTATTGGGTATTTCCGGCGAATTTTGGGTATTCATGGCAAGATTTTTCGTAAAAAAAACATCTTGTAATAGATATAAAAATGACTATAATTGATTAAAATTAGGTTATGGCGAGTTTTGGGTATTTCCGACAAGATCTGCAAGTTTTCGACAAGTTTGACCGTCATTGACATTTGTTGACCGCCGTAGACGATGATTGACCGATTTACACATATCGCAAAAGGTTGGTGGCCAGTAGCGCCTAGGCGGCGATTAATCGGCCTTGTAGGCCTTTTTTGCAACACTGCTTTTCGATTTGTGAAAAAGGGTAAATCAAGGTCAACAATAGTCAATGATGGTCAAACTGGCCGAACACCTGCAAATTCTGCCCGAAATACACAAAACTCGTTGTAAACTATTTATAGTCGTTGTTTATATCTATTACAAGTTGTTTTAAGAAAAACATTTCCGAGAATACCCAAAACTTGTATGAAATGTCAATCCAATTAATCACCGATAAATCCCGCCCAAATCAATTTCAAACTAAAAGGTGGTCTACCAATCGACTACTGATTCACGATTTTTAAAACTTTGTTTTTTGAGGTCATGTATGGAGAGAACCCTTGTATCCGATCATAGGCGTGTTGATATAACTTGTAAGCATTAGCGCATTCATAATGGTGGAGTTTTTAAATAGGTTTATAACATGCTAAATCATCAACTTATAAAACTTTTGATACTATAAACATATTACCACTATGTATAAAACTTTTACAATTATATCAAAGGTTCTACCATAACACACATGCATTAAATTATGAAGAGGTTTAGGATTTTGGACATCTTCATGCAACATAGATATAAACCATAAGCTCACTATGGTTGATACAAAAGTTAAAACTTTTTATAGGTTTTATACATTTTCATAAGGGAGGTAATTTGTACACTCAATAAAATGATTGGGAGACTCTAATTAATTATGTTTGGACATTTGTACCCTCACATGAGTGAAAGCGTAAGGGTAACTGTGAGAGTATAAATGTCCAAACACAATTAATTGGAGTGTCCCAATCATTTGATGGAATGTGCAAATTAATCCTCTTTTTATAAACCTCTCATAGTGGATGTCATTAGTTGCATAATTTGAAACTCAATTTTAAAAGATACTAATATTTGAATGATTTCTGCATTTAAATTTATACTATCGTTTTGCTACTTTTAATGTTGTTAAATACATCATTTAAAATTTTACTATCTATACTACATAAAATGAAAAACAGTCAAAGTGGAAAAGTGAAAAAATGGAAGGGTCAAATAAGAGTGACAGATACATGTAAAGGCATATTTAATACTCTCTTATCACAACTCACTCAAAAATACATACAAAATGCTCTCCTCTTCCACACATCTCATCAACCACCATCCTCACCACCACAAAACCCCTCCACCACCGGACCACTACACCACCGCACCACTCTACCATCGTATATCGTTAATTGTCTGCCGCTAGGAACCGCTGCCGCCAGGTGCGGGTACTCGCCTAGTCGTTATAATGACTGTTGGGCCAATTTTGTGTGAAAGTCCCTAATTAGCGTTTCAACATAAAAATTTTAACTGTAAATTAAGTTTATGACTGAATAAACACATGGAGTCAACTTCAAAGTTTTTTTGAGACAAAGTATAAGTCTCTCCACTTCGTGAGACGGAACTTAGTAAATGAAGTCTCTGAACCAAATTAGTGAGATGTGACAATGTCTTATTGACTCCCTTTTGACCTCCTCAACACCAAGAACATTCTGAACTTAGATACTTATGAAAAATATCTAAGTATCTAAGAATGTTTAGGCGGAAATTTTCTTGTGAAGATAAGCAGAAAAGCACTTACCAAAGAAAGTACACGCTTGGTATAAAGGTCTCAACAGTTGTCAACATTGTTCTCTAAAGTGAGTTTTGACACATTCCAAGAATAAAAACATTTAATGTAAGTATACTACAAAATCTAATGCTCAACAGGTCCACATTACCCCACGGGTATCAACCTCGATCTTAACTCGTAAAAGAGAATGCTTCAAATGAGTAAATGTTATCTCTTGCAATTAATGTGGTATGCATTCAAGAGAGCATTTACTCCTCTCATAAAACTGAGTCCCTAAATCCATTCAATGTATTAAGATAAATCTTACTTAAGCTCTTACTTGGGTTAGTGTTTAAGTTGGTGATAAGATCATCATAGTTTGTCATTCAGCTCAGATTTTTATTCTACAAACAATGTTAGTAAATTATTTTATTCATTCAAATAAGAATTTAAACTTTGAAAAATACTGTTGTAAATGTTCCTTATTTGTTTATCTTTGTTAAACCATTTTAAACTCATGTCATTAACACGGAAAGTTGTTGGATAACTTCTTCAAATATAGGACCTAATCTGATTTATGGTTGTAACTTGAAGGACTTAGAATGTTTAAATATATTTGCAGGCTTAGTTCTTTGGATGTGGTTAGTATCTTTCGGTTGTGTTTGAAGAAAAGTTAAAAGACATGAGGCAGAAATATTAAAGGAAAAGCACGGAAGGTCTCATTTGCAAATACAGAAAGGCTTGATGTTGCAATTTGTCAAGAGTTGCATTTACTACTTACTTCATTTCTCTTTTCTAGTCTCTTTAATTTATCTTTTAGTTCAAGAACTTCCTTTTCTAAGAATTCATTTTTATTTTTCAAAAGCTTATTTTTGTTAATTACCTTGAGACTAATTTTTCAAAGCTTGTTATATTCAAGATGTAAATATTCATCATCTACAGATGAACTATTGATGCACGTACGAAGCACGTTCGGGGTCAAAGGAACTTCCTTTTCGTTGAGCAAGTTTTTCAACACCCTAGGCAGTGAACCTAATCGTTGTAGTGTAGTATTGGGTAAGCCTCGGGTATTGATATCGTTCTCTAGGGGAATAGAAATGCTAGCAAGAAGTGTATTACGCTAAGGTGGGGTTGAGGATGATTCTTTTTTATCTTTTATTGGCTTTTTAGAAAGCTAAGGGTAAAATCTCGGGGCAATTGGTTTGGGGGTGGTACTTCTACCGATTACTTCTACTATTCTAATTATCTATTACTACGGGTAGCTATATCTATTTGATTGTGTGCTCGTATGATGATTAAAATGTGTTCACCTAGATGCTATTACTCCTTAGTTATCTTTTATTGTTGATTGAATTGTCACGTCCTTATTCTTAACGCGTTGCGTTTTCTAAGGTCGTAGGGTATGCCTATGCCCTAACTCTTTGAGATTAACTTTAGGTTATTGCATACGAAATCCACCAACTCATTCATAAACTAACTTTAAGGTTATCTTTGGATGTTTAGACTACGAAATCCGCTAAGTGATTCATAAACTAGTTTTCACTAAGATTACTCAAGCAATTAAACGGAACGATAGCCTAGTTGCACTCCTAAGCCAATTACAATTAAGATAAGAGACAACCAATCAAAAATTAATAACTAGGTTTCATAGATCTAAGCAAACACACAAGAAATTTAGCTAGACATGTTAAACAAGCAAGCATACACACATTCAATGGAAGACATAATGATACTATTGGATTAAAACACTTATCTTGATGTGTAAAATAGGGTTTGGGAACCTAAGATACTGTCCAAGTCGGACTACAAACATTTAGGGTTTTTACTCCAAAAGTCTACATCTCTAAATGCAGAAAAATTGACTTCTATATATAGATTTACACTTGCGACGGCGTCGCCTTATAGGTGGGACGCCGTCAGATCGCCGTTGATAAGGTTTTAAAATGTACCTTTTTGAGGGGTCGTTTAAGCCCTTATTTGATCACTTTTGTATCCGTTATTACTTAATATCGTTCCTTTTCACTTTTAAGGTCTCTAGAAGGCAAATTGCTGGAATGGCACTTATTTGGACGAAAAGCCGCGGATATACGAAGAAAATGGCCAAAGTCAAGAATCGAGACACTCAAGCTGCTGAAATACAAGGGGACGGCGTCAGGTGTTAATTGCGACGCCGTCGGAGCACTTTTGCGACGGGACAGTAGCCAAATTGCTTATTTTCAAGTGACGGTGTCAGGCTTTAAAAGAGTAGGCCATCGCAACTCAGACGGCCTAGATTTGATCCAGACGGCGTCAGAGACTGAAGGGGACGGCGTCACAAGCATAAGGTGACGCCGTTGCAAGACTAACGTGGCCAAGACGAAACCTTATTGACGGCAACCCGACGGCGTCACAAATCATAAGGTGACGCCGTCGCGATTGTAATCTTATATATAGAATCCGAATTTTTCAGTTTTAGTGTGTAGTCTTTTGGAGTAAAAACCTAAACTGAACCAAGGCTGTCTTGTACAGTATTTTAGGGTTCCAAACCCTATCTTACCACAAGATAAGTGTTTTACTTTATTAATTCAATTATGTCTTCAATTATTTGTGTGTATGCTTGCATGTTCTCCATGTCCGGCTAATTTACTTGTGTGTTTGCTTAGTGAATATGAAACTTGATTATTGAATATTGATTGGTTGTCTCTTATCTTAATTGTTAATGAACTAGTAATGCGATAGGTCATTCGTTGTGTAGTTAATGCTTGATTAATCTTTGTGAACCTTAGGCTATTACACCTAGAGTAGTTGTAGGCTAAACCATCCAAAGAGTACCTTAGAGTTAGAGTTTATAATTCCTAGAGATTTTATAGACGAGACCCTTTGGTAGTTTCAAAGAGTTAGGGATAAACGCATACCCTACGACTTTAGACACACAACGCGATTAAGAATAAGGACGTGACAATTCAACCATCAATAGGAGATAATTAAGGAGTAATAAAACCTAAGTAAACACATCTTTAAACTATCATACGAGCACACAATAATTAGACATAAACTACATACACCTTAGACTAGATAATTAGATAAGTAGAGTAATGGGTAGAAATACCAACCCCCAAATCCAAACCCCGAGATTCGTACCTTTTCATTTCATAAAATATAAAAATACAAAAATAATCTTCCTCAACCACAACCTTAGCGTAGTAACTTCTTACTAGCATTTCTATTCCCCTAGAGAACGATATCAATACCCGTGGCTTACCCTAATACTACACTACAACGATTAGGTTCACTGCCTAGGGTGTTATAAAACTTGCTCGAAGAAAAAGAAGTTCCTTTGACCCCGAACGCGCTGCATAAGCGTATCAAGTTTTTGGCGCCGCTGCCAGGGAATAGAATAGCTAGTTAGTCATCCACCTCGTTTAGGTTACTTTGCTTGATTCCTATCAAGTAAATTTTTCTTATTTTTAGCTTTCTCATAGTCTATCCCCCTTCTTCGTGACCTTTGTTCGTAATCCCATCACTTTTCATCATGGAAGGTGATAACCAACCACCATTCATCAACCTACCACCAAATGACCCGCCAAGAGCCCGTACTCTTGGTGAATACTCGAGACCAAGCCACCTAGGCTATAGGAACACCATTAAGCTTCCCGACCAAGCCCAAACTATGGCCCTGCGATCCGACACCATCCGATTGGTGCAAAACGGATGTGCATTCCATGGACTTCGTTCCGAAGATCCAAATCAGCATCTAAGGGATTTCCTCAAAATTGTCGATTCCATCGACCTTGATGCTACTACTCGGGAGACCACGCGCCTGTGTCTCTTCCAATTCTCTCTACGGGACCAAGCTAGTAATTGGCTTGAGCGACTTCCCGCCGGCTCCATCTCAAGTTGGGATGATCTCACCTCTCGCTTCCTTGCTCAATTTTTCCCACCGGGGAGAACCACTAAACTTAGACGAGACATCCTAACATTTCAACAACTTCAAGGTGAGTCTCTCTACAAAGCATGGACTCGATTCAAGGACCTACTCAGTAAACTCCCTCATCATGGCATTGATCTTTGGCTTCAAATCCAAATATTCTATGACCATATCGATTTCATCACTCGACGATCCATTGATTAAGCCGTCGGTGGAAGGATCAGCGACTTTGATGCAGAGAATCTTGGGATATTATAGAAAAGCTTGCTGATCAAAGCTACGAAGATTGGAATGAATCTCCTGAAACCACTGTTAACGTGGTTAGTGCCATATCAACTCCTCTTGAATCTTCCGACATCACCGAGGAGAAAATGAGTGCTATTGAGAGGAAGATTGATTATCTTATGGAAAGGCATAAAAGAGCTCCCGTACAAATCCCTCGAGAAGCAGTCAATTCCACCAACCACCCAACACCTTTTTCGGAATCCCCAAGTCGTGAGCAAAACCCCAATTCCGAAAGGAGCTTTCGTACTACTTCTCCAATACCACTCTCACCAAGCTTTAAGGAACAAATGAGGGAGTACATGGCAGCTCATATGGAGAGATTAGCCAAATTTGAAGAGGGGGTTTATAGGCAGAGAGAGGAAGTGCAAGCAAAAATGACGGAAATGATGAACCTGGTAAAAGAATATACCAAAACAAAAGTTCCCGAAAAGGTACTAGTAAGAAGCAACGATTGTCCTCCCACTTCATTTGTTAACGCCATTTCCATTATGCCTAAGGATGGAAAGGTTGAGGTGAAGAAAACTGAGGAAAGCAAGAGGGAGGATTCTGAACCTAATGATGAGCCCGAGACCATTGAGTACTACCTTAAGCACGAAATTAACAGAAAAACCATTGCAAACCAAGTAAACAACTTTAGGTATAATGAGGTTCTTAGGGAAGCCCTTGAAGGAAAAATAACAGAAGAAGAGTATGACGCCCTGCCTATGGGACCTATGTATGAGTTGGTTCTAAAAAAACCATTAACAAAAAAACGAGACACCACAGGGAATTTCGTGATACCATGTAGCATAGGTGATATTGATAATATAAATGCCTTAGCTGATCAGGGGACTGATGTGAACATAATGCCATTATCAATTTATAATAAGTTGACTAGGGAAAAACCAGCCAAGACCGATCTTAGACTGTCCTTAGCTAATCACACCTATGTCTACCCCATAGGAATCGCGGTGGATGTTTTAATAGAGGTGGATAATATTGTTTATCAGGTGGATTTCGTGATCATAGATGTTGAGGAAGATAGAAACATACCACTCATTCTTGGGACACCATTTCTGGCCACCGCCAAGGCAACCATCAAATGCGGGGAGGGCACCATGATACTTAAAAGCGGAAAAGGGTACGCTAGGATACCCATCGTTCCAAGATATCCTCTTAAGATCATGGAGAAGATTACGGGTGAAAGTCCACAAGTCCCTAGCAATATAGTTAAGAAGAAAATGAATGATTGGGAAAAGGGGCTTAGAGATTTTATGGTTCAAGGATTGCATGCAACATTGTGGAAGCCCGATAAGAAGTTAGGAAATAATCCCACGTCGATACCAAAGGCACAAGGGAACCCTAAGGAATTTCTAAAGGGAGAAAAAGTACTTCTATACAATTCACGGATAAGGGCATTACAAGGTAGAAACAAACCAAGATGGTTTGGGCCTTTTACAGTAATGGAAACCAATCTAAAGGATAAAACCGTCACCATAATTGACAACGTTGGCAAGGAATCCACGGTAAGCATACAACGTCTACGCCCTTTGGACGAAGGGAAAGCGAAGGAAGGAGATGACGGTAATGAAGTTACGTAGTGGCACGACTACGAGTCTAGCTACAAGACTCATAAATAAAGAAAAGCGCTTCGTGGGAGGCAACCCATGCTTAATTGTTTGCTTGTTAGTGTCATATCTCTTTTATTGATTGCTTATTCTCATGTTTAAATTTGTAAAAATGTTTTGTTTTGTTTTTAACCTCGTCTTAATTGCATATAAAGGTATTTTACATAAAGGATAAGTGTAGGGAGAATTACACACATTTTCAAAAGAAACGTGAACATGAGAATAACAATTAATTAAAAGATATATATTTGTGTTTGTTCGAGTCAAATGCTTGTATCGAGTCATAATGGATGTTTTGCAGAAATTTTTCCAGATTCAAAATATGTAAATTTTCCAGAATTTTTTCCAGAAAATCGCATACCAGTTTTTGTCAGGATAACCTGACGACGTCAGGATCGTAACCTGACGGCGTCAGGAAGGAGTAAAAACAACAGATTACTTTTTTCTCGTTTTCTGAGCTACTTATAAATTTTTGGAATTTTCCAGAAATTCTATAAACATCCATTCCACAAGCATTATATCCTAGTTTAGTAGAGTCTTATATATATTATTATCGCCGATTTTACGCGAAGGTTTCGTTTGTTTTCTTCAAGTGTGCAGGTTTTATTTATCAAGAAGAAGAAACAAAAGATTGGAAGGAGCTTTTCAAGCATACATTTTTCTTGGAAAGGATTTAACCACCACTTTACACGGATCCTACCGAGCTAATCAGGGGAGTATTAGTTTCTTTCATTTTTCATTACCTTCTATTATCATAACTTTGATACTTTCGGGGAACATTGGGGACAATGTTCAGTTTAAGTGTAGGGAGGGAAAATAAAACGGGACCTTTGAAACTATGCTTATCCTTGATTATTTGCTTTGTCCAATTGTATTTGTGTAATAAACCATGAGAAAATATCAGTTAGGGTAATTTTGGCACCAAATTTAAAATTTTTCATGACATATAGGAGTGAGCCATTAGTCTTAACAAAAGCGTCTCACGGATAGGAAGTTGCATGACTAGCACAAAAACCCTTTACCACCTGAATTCCACCCAAAATGTGAGGATCACCCTTAGATTAGTAGGAATTAAAGCATTCATCTTTAATGCTTAGAGTGTGAACCGGTAGTATAATAGATTCTAGAACTTGTTTTGTGATGCATCCCGAGATCGCTAGTAAGACTACACTTGTGTAGTTAGGAATAACTAAATTATAAGAGGCATTAGGATAACCCTTGTTTGATACCCGTAATATAATTACTTCTTCCGCTTCGGTTGAGTAATTCCCCCACACCCTTGCATTGTACTCATCTTTAGTACAGGATACCCCTAGTTAACCCCTCAGAGCCTATCCTTTTCGCGGTTCTCGTGATGTTTCGGTTTTTTCAGAATATCAATGAAGAGCATTGTTTACACCCCACCCCCAAATGTACACCCAAATCGCCTTAGCCTACCTTGTATGCACTCACTTTTAGTGCATTGTTGTTATCACCCTAAACCCTTAGTTCAGTTATCTAGTTGCTTGCATGAGTTGCCAAGTCGAGTCATATCCTTTGTACACAGTTTTGGGACGATTGGGACTCATGGGAAAAGTTAGAATTTATGAAATGACTGAAAGGGAACGTTAAATTCCCTTATTTGCATAATAACGTACCCCAAGTGTTTTAATATTTTCAATTCGGGTCAAATTAGTGTTAGAGTAATAAAAACTCAAGTGTAGGGATGTGCCTATAAATCCCTATCATTTTGATGTTACCGTAGAGGATGGTAGAGTAAAAGTGTATGAAAAAAAAAATCGAAAAAAAATAGAAAAAGAAAAAAAAAAAAAAAAAAAAAAAACGGGCTACCATCCTACATCTATCTTTAAATTTATGTTTGTTTGTTTCAGTTATCTAGAGTTTAGAGTGTCGAGTCTTGGCTTAACAACGCCATTATTCATATGCTTGTAACATAAAGATTTTTGACTTGCCACCACTAAATAGCCTATCCCACCAAACCCTTTGTTTCCTTACCGTAAGCCTAACATTAAAACCCTTTAAAAGACCTCTTGGATAGTCTTTCCTAGGTGCTTACGCCAAAGCGATGGAGGTTTGATCTATTCTCAAGCCTATGGTAATCTACGTACTAGGACCGGTTAATGAGTGTTTATCTTCCATTTCCAACTTGTTATATTTCATATACACCCGAGAGATGTGAGTATCCAAACACCCCATGTGAGGTGCTAGTATGTAATTTCCGTGCTTGTTATGACTTTTGCGGGGCTTATATGTGTTGTGGATTGTTCTAAACCAATGCTTCATGACCCCTAACTTATAAATTAATTGGCTAAAAGCACATTTGCATGAGGACAAGCAAATACCAAGTGTAGGGATATTTGATAAGGTTTTAAAATGTACCTTTTTGAGGGGTCGTTTAAGCCCTTATTTGATCACTTTTGTATCCGTTATTACTTAATATCGTTCCTTTTCACTTTTTAGGTCTCTTGAAGGCAAATTGCTGGAATGACACTTATTTGGAAGAAAAGGCGCGGATATACGAAGAAAATGGCCAAAGTCAAGAATCAAGACACTCAAGCTGCTGAAATACAAGGGGACGGCGTCAGGTGTTAATTGCGACGCCGTCGGAGCACTTCTGCGACGGGACAGTAGCCAAATTGCTTATTTTCAAGTGACGGTGTCAGGCTTTAAAAGAGTAGGCCGTCGCAACTCAGACGGCCTAGATTCGATCCAGACGGCGTCAAAGACTGAAGGGGACGGCGTCACAAGCATAAGGTGACGCCGTCGCAAGACTAACGTGGCCAAGACGAAACCCTAATGACGGCGACCCGACGGCGTCACAAATCATAAGGTGACGCCGTCGCGATTGTAATCTTATATATATAATCCGAATTTTTCAGTTTTAGTGTGTAGTCTTTTGGAGTAAAAACCTAAACCGAACCAAGGCTGTCTTGTACAGTATTTTAGGGTTCCAACCCCTATCTTACCACAAGATAAGTGTTTTACTTCATTAATTCAATTATGTCTTCAATTATTTGTGTGTATGCTTGCATGTTCTCCATGTCCGGCTAATTTACTTGTGTGTTTGCTTAGGGAATATGAAACTTGATTATTGAATATTGATTGGTTGTCTCTTATCTTAATTGTTAATGATCTAGTAATGCGATAGGTCATTCGTTGTGTAGTTAATGCTTGATTAATCTTTGTGAACCTTAGGCTATGACACCTAGAGTAGTTGTAGGCTAAACCATCCAAAGAGTACCTTAGAGTTAGAGTTTATAATTCCTAGAGATTTTGTAGACGATACCCTTTGGTAGTTTCAAAGAGTTAGGGATAAACGCATACCCTACGACTTTAGACACACAACGCGATTAAGAATAAGGACGTGACAATTCAACCATCAATAGGAGATAATTATGGAGGAATAAAACCTAAGTAAACACATCTTTAAACTATCATACGAGCACACAATAATTAGACATAGACTACATACACCTTAGACTAGATAATTAGATAAGTAGAGTAATGGGTAGAAATACCAACCCCCAAATCCAAAACCCGAGATTCGTACCTTTCCATTTCATAAAATATAAAAATACAAAAATAATCTTCCTCAACCCCAACCTTAGCGTAGTAACTTCTTACTAGCATTCCTATTCCCCTAGAGAACGATATCAATACCCGTGGCTTACCCTAATACTACACTACAACGATTAGGTTCACTACCTAGGGTGTTATAAAACTTGCTCGAAGAAAAGGAAGTTCCTTTGACCCCGAACGCGCTGCGTAAGCGTATCAGCCGTCATTAGGGTTTTTGTCTTGGCCAAGTTATCGATGGGACGACGTCATGTTAGAGTTGTGACGCCGTCGGGCTTCATATGGGATGTCGTCTTGGTTCTGGATCTGGGCCGTCTGAGATGAAAAGTTTGAGTAACGCCCTTCTTCTTCAAAGCCTGACGCCGTGAGGTGTTGTGAGCAAAAATTTCACTGAGCCGTCTGGTGCATGTAATTATCAAATCCGTATAGAGTGACGGTGTCGCCCTTTGATTGGGACACCGTCAGGTTCAGTTTGAGCAGCTTGAGTGGCTTCAATCTTGACTTTGCCGTTTTCTTCATGTTTTCACTCCTTTTCGTCCAAATGTGCATCATTCTAGCATTTTGCTTCCAAAAGAACTAAAAAGTGAAAAGGAACGAAATTAAGCAGTAGCGGATATAAAAGTGATCGATTAAGGGCTTATATGACCCCTAAAAAGTGTACGTTTTAAATCCTTATCAAATATCCCTACACTTGGTATTTGCTTGTCCTCAAGCAAATGTGCTTTTGGCCAATCAATTTATAAGTTAGGGGGCATGAAGCATGTGTTTAGAATCACTACTACAAAAAATGCAATGAAGACCCTTAAAAGAGATGGGTTTTATAAAAAACAGTCTTTATGGTAAAGAAAATGCGGAAATAGAAGAAAAAATACTAGTTTTGTAGAAAAAACAAGTGTCTATGATCCAAAAGATATAGAAAATGGTTTTTTTTAAAGAATACCGCTCTCTAAACATATGTATTTGTTAACAATAATTTTATAAAGAATAAGGAAAAAAGTAAACCCGCTCACTTATCCTTCCAAAATTTATAATTCTCAAATTGATGGCGCCCTTTTTTCCACCTAAACCTTTTAACATTCCTGACAATTTTTACAAATCCCTCCTAAACCTTGGTTTTCTTTTTCCCCTAATTAATTCCCTCCAAGTCTATTAATCGATATATTTTAGCCATCATAGTACATCGCTAGGCCCTTAATCTGCTCGAATGTTCTTCCTCCTTATCTAGTTTATACCGACAAGCAACAAGGTAATTTTTCATCGTATTCATAGTAGAAGTTAAATGCGAAGTCTCAATTTCTTTGGTGCCTGTGTTTCTTAGCTCGTTATACTATTATTTATTTCTCTACATTGATTGTATGTACAATTTTCTGTTATGAATAGATGGAATACATATGAAAATGACCCATTAAATTTTTTGACCACCAGGTGTTTGATGAAAATCCTCAAAAAGAGAATTAGTACTATGGACTATAAAAAGTCACAAATGTTTGTTACAGTAGGTTCTAGTTGTGCATTTTGATTAATAAACAAAATTTGTAGATTCTTAAAACTTATCTTACCCAGCTTATGTATTTTAATGTTTCGTGTTTGCTTCATTTAACCCCTCAGACAACACTATGACATTTAGTTATTTGTAATAAATGATGGTATAAGTTCTATCTTTCGATGGTCTTTAATAACCCCTTCATTGATCATCAATTTTTTTTATTACAACCGCTGCTAATCCTCATATTTATAATATATTTGGTTTCTCAAATCTGCAACAATGGTAGGCCATTTTCAGCACCAATATTGTCGTTGGTAAAGATGAATATATCTATTGTGACATAAAGTTTGATGCAACCTGTTGTTGTATATATATAATTTCAAATTATTGGTTCTCTTAAATTTAATGTATCATTATGCTCGTATCTTAGGGTTGCATGTACTTGACTGTGTTGTGGATGCTTTCTTGCTGCTGTCATGAGGGAACAACTTGAAGAAGCTAGCAACGTATGTACCATGTTCATAGTTTCTTTTAGGATGGTATTATTTCAATACGATGTATCTGATAATCATCTATAGACAAGTCATATGTCTATATATGCTATAGATTCTTTTGCTATACCCCCAACTTCAAGCTCTTGTGGCTGTTATGGGTTGGGATCTTACAAGTAGTTTTGAGTGTTTGAATAAAATTGCTTATATGTATCTTCTTATTATTAAGCAAATAGATAGTAGTTTGGCATCGATAACGAGAAGTAATGGGAAAACAAGATTGCAGTCGGCTTCAAGACATGGCCATCTTAGAGTGGTGAAAGTTCTTTTGGAGAAGGCACCTGGGATTTCAGCGAGGAATGATAACAAGGGGCAGACCACCCTTCAAAACAATTATGTGAGGCCCATATTGACTCCTAAAAATGTGTTGTATATTCTCAATGGAAGGTCGAACATGTATCTCTTTATTTTTTCATGATTTATCATTAAAAGCAAAAGGGTGAACTAATTAACGCTTAAACTATTATGTGACCAGACATGTTTTGCAGGAAATGCCAATTGACACATTTATTCCAAATGATACAAAGATTATCTATCAAGGTACAACAACTGTTATCTTTCTTGATTGTTTCTTGGTTTTGTTGTCTTATGAGACTCCTTAGAACATGGTCCGTTTTACAGGGAATGTTCATATTACCATTGTACCCAACTATTCAGGCAAACTCATATATAAAAAGCAGGTTGTTCCTAATTTGTCTGTTTCATTTGTCACTTTTTCATCAAAAACTTGCACATAGAAGTCTAATATCATTGAGTTTCGATCTCATTCTTGAAATAAAATACAGGTAGCACTGATAGTTTTTCTTGCCTACATTAGAAGTTCGTACCAGCAGATGCTGCAAAATTAAGTTTAACTGACAGGTTTGATGCTCTTCATCGCTTATCTATTCAATCATATCTGATGCATTTCATTTTGCATAAAAATAAGGATGTGGCTGAAAACAAAAACTAATATCAAGAATCTGTAATAAATAATTTAAATTCCTCTTTTTTTTAAAGGTAGTGGGCAACTCAAAGTTCATCTGTAGAAATTTGTGTTTAAAGTAAATATAGTGTGATGCAATTGAGTTGAGCATTTAATGTGATAGAGTGTCGTGTACTGAAGCTAAGTAAATCAATGAACCAATTTGAGCATATCCTGAATGGTTTCTGCGGTGGCACATTGAGAAACTCCGCGTAAAAAATCTCCATGGCGATTGTGTAGTATGCTAAATATGATTGTTTTCTGGTCTCCAATAAATAGCAACAACATCAATCTTAAGGTTCCACATTGATAGCTATCTTGAGTCAAACTAAAATAGTAAGGTGGAAACTTATTTTAGGAGAGAGGGAGTAATAAAGAACGTGAAACTCTAAGCAGTGAGTAATAATGCTTATCCGTTATAATTTTTTGAGTAATTTTATGAATTGTTTGATGACCCTTTACTTTAAAACTGATAAAGTTTGAATCTGCAGTATTTGTTTATGTTTTCACTATTTCTTAAGGAGATAAGGACATATAAAAACATGTAAATGATGAAGAGTCATTAGTCGAATTTTGATTAGTGAATAAGGTATTTAGAGACTATTAATACCTAACGGAACGACTGAATCGTGCAGTCAAAAAAAGGTGTCACTCTTGGAGACGGGTTGGTTTAGATAATGAGGGAGTGTGTTTTATCGACGACTATGATAACGAGTTAAAATAGGTTTTTGTTTTTGCTGGCGAAGGCTCTGGCATGGCATTTTGTAAGGCATACTATGCTTTAGTTGTTTACGTTCGTGATAAATAAAAGTCGCCTAACAAACTTATTTTTTATTTTTTGCAGGAAAGCGAACAGAAATGCTATTGTACTGTTCATGTCAGTATCAGTTCTAATAGCGTGCTCTCAATCAGTTTTCATGAGATGAGAAGCTGATGCTTCCTTTGCTAATGCTTTCGACCAAGTATCACTTAAAAGGTGCTTATATGTTAGTGCAAAACAATACTATCTATTAATATCAGATGCAATAGTGCAAATCAGTTTTTGATACGTTGTAAACTATTAATGTTATCCTTTGTTTCTCTATTATATGTTTTAAATTTTGATGGCTTATCATATCCTATTTTTAACATGTTATCGCCAATATAGCAATCCCACCTTTTTAACCTATAACAGAGAAATTAGGATCTGATAAGTTTCCACCTTTTTAATTTTTTGTGATAACATGTTCAAATTAAGATCTGATAAGCTTATTAGTCTGTAACCTTTTTAGCAATCCAACCTAATTTGCTGATAACTTGGTTACCGCAACAACAGTTTATTAGTCTGTAACCTTTTTATCAGATCCTTTGTTTCTTAGGCGAACCATAACCTTTTTAATGATGCAGATAATGATGGTGAACATTACTACCTGTTAGGAATTATATTTGAGTTGATTATGACAAAATATAAATAATAAAGTCTTCTTTAACAAGTAAGTCCCTTGTCTTTCTTTGTCTTCATAAGTCCTTCATCTTTCATATTTTGTCATAATCAAGTCAAATATAATTCCTAACAATCTTCCCCTAGTTGATAATGACAAAAGCAAATAAGCACGAACTTCCCCTGAAGTTAAGATGTCATGAAAGATAAGAACTTCCTATTAAACATGCAATCACCAAGAATCTTCAAGTTGCAAACCGTCTTTTTCGCCTTTCTTCCCCTTTTTGTCATAATCTACTAGGAAAAGCTAAGTAGAAGCAACTTTGATTCCAACCACCACAAACCAATATCATACGACTAATCCATCCTTCTAATTCCTCAAGATACCCGCCATGAAGATCACCAAAAAGCTTGCTAAAAATGAAATTAAGACAAAAGAAATTTGAACCAATAGTACAAATACTAACAAGTAGTATTAAAAACCTTCCCCTCGAATGATGCATGTAGTAACCATAAGAACTCGTCGAATAACTAATCAACAATATTATCGAACACCATGTTGTACCATCCATGAATGAACATCCTAATTCCGCATTAGGTTTGAAAGATGACAACAACAATATCCGATATCAAGTTGTAGTAAACAATGTAGAATAATTCTATGGTTAACGAATACCCTAAGAACTTTTCAAATAACTAACCACCACCGTAACAAATACGTTGTAGTTCCAGCCATGAAGAACATAGTACCTGCTAGAATACTAATAAAGATGACTACAATTGCATTTGTGACCAAGTAGTAGCATGGAAGAAGATTTCTTTAGGTGAGCAATAGAAATCATGCAGACAATAAAAATCTTCCCCTTAACGTGAACATAATAACTACTTTACCAAACATTCCAAACTGTGTGTGTTTACCAATATCCAATGTGTGTGTCTTTTGCCCAAAATCACCATAACTTGGACACGAACATGTATTATCGCTTCAAACCAACACAACTTCTTCTATGTGTGTGTGTCTTCCAATAACTTCCAATCTCATCCGAAAACCAAATCGAGGTTTACTAGCTTCCCCTTAAATCTAAAACTTCTTGTGTGTGTGGTATCCGACATCTTCGCAAAACATGCATTGTCCAACTCTCTTGAACATCATACCCAATAAAGTATCAGAATTAATTACTTCAAAAACTCTGAATAAATGAAAACCAGATAACCAATATAACTCCATAACTAGCCCATATGGAAGACTCCAAGCTCAGCCCAATAACAACTCATATACTCACCTCCTGGTCTCATTCAAAACACATTCTCATAATATGACCAACAATTACCTTTAAACAACCAATCAATCATGCTTCCATTCACTTTTATTATACTTATCATACGTAGCACATGCACTTATCAACTTGTTCCTCAGTTTGTATGTCACCAATATTACTCGAATAAATATATCGCATGCACAAGATCACTTCCATATAACCACCATCCATGATAGATTAATATAATCAGACCACCGACCCACTTAAAAGATTAACCAATCAAAGATTCATAAAAACTAGCAACCATGTACGAAAAAAAAATATATCCAACATCTTCTCCTCATAAAATCAGAACTGCCAATGTATGAACTCACCAAATCTGCTCTTACAGTGTGTGTCCAAGATCACCAAAGCGCAAAACCAAATCGACACACTCGACTTCAAAATTCCCATGTACTGTCCGATCAAAACGAAAAATCATCTTGTTTTCTCCTCACGCATGTCACCAATCAGAATACAAACGCAACTCCAACGACTTATGTGAAGTATGCAAAGCAGTACTTTGATTAAAAACTGATCGACCATATTCGACGAAGCTTTTCCATATTATACCATCAATAACTATGTTCAACAAACAGTACCTTGGAGCAGTATCTTGGACAAGGAGCAGTACTTTCAAGAAAGGGTAGCAGTACTTTGTAACCTTGATCAGTACTTTGAAACAGTACTTTGAAAAACGCAGAAGTACCTTTCAGTTCATGAAGCAGTGGTAGCGTTTTTCCAATAGCATATATTAAGAAGAACAACATTTAATCGTAGCAGCAGAATACAAAACATATCAGCAATAGTAATTATCAAACCTGATGACACAACCCTCAAGCCAAAACAAATTACATCAGTAACGTTAGTCCATAATACATAAAGGTTATTAACTAAATCATACTCCAATATATTCCCTTTTATGTCACATCCAATAAAGTAATTAGCATCAGCACCTTGTTTATACATGCCACAAGCCACCAAATTTATAAAGACACTTTAGCACATCAGTACGAGATAGGACCACTGACCATGTATGGACCACTAGTATATGTTGTATAACCAGTAGATGTTGTGTATCTTCCAGTTCAAACAAACCCTCGACAACATAATAAAACAAATAAAACTGAGAGTTAAAACCAGGTAGGGTTTTCCAAGGATGTGTCGGATTAAAAATAGCATTGGTTTAGGGTTTCTTGTGAAAAACGATTTATCAAACATCCAAATATTCTTTCTTCCATGATTAAATAACCAATAAACAACTTCCAAAATGATTTAGCACAAAGAAAATGAATTCAATAAGTTGTATATGTAGAAAACCCTAAAAATCGATTTTCTGAAAAACCTTTCAGCAGCCAACTTCGACGCCTTATATCTTTTTACTGGAAGTTGAGATCAAAGATCCCTTCGGTGGAAAGTTAGTATGGTATATAGAGAACATCCACACAAAATTTTGTCCCGATCCAACGGTTAACGAAAAAGTTATCGCTGTTTGAAAGCAGCCCTGCAGAAACCTTACGAAAATTTTCTAGATACGATTTTTTCTTCCTTCTTCTTCGAAAAACCTTGTAGATCCCTATATCAAGAGCTCCCCGCTCTGATAGTCAATTGTAACCCTAGACTCTCTAGTATATAAAGAGAGGCAGGGAATTAGATTTATTGTGGGTCAAGATGTGAACACCAAAGGTGTGTATGTGTGTAACCTAGGCGTAGTGTATAAACGCCTAGGGTTGGTTAGTTATTTAGTTATTCGATTAGTAAAGGTGATGATGACGAAGAACTTTGTTAATAATAACAAACAATGTTTTCTTATTCCGCTGTGCATTATAATTGTTGTTATTATTATCCCCTGGAGCTCATAAACGATCTTCACACTACCTCACTTTTACATATGGATGATCTTTCTCGCGACATGTCTTCATGTCCACCACCTTTGATTTCAGGACATGGGTGAAAGTCTTACTAGAAGCTGTTATAGATAAACCATCTCATGTACAGGCTGCAACTGCCTAAGAGGCATAGGTGCGTCACAATACATTTCTCTTAGATATTGTGGAACTTAACATTGTGACTCTACAGTTGACTCTTATGATATGTTGCCGAGGTGGCTATTTCGACCTATTTATTAGATGGTTATGCTAAATCTCTAATGGGTCAAACTAGTAAAATAAGTTCAAATGGAAACATATAAGATGGATCAAAAGTATGTTTGTAATGAATAAGTATACTAAGGGGGTGTTTGGGAGTGCGATTTGAAACTGATTATCTACTTATTGCGTTTTCAAAACGCAATTAATCTAAAATGAGTGTTTGGCAAAAAATTCAAAAAATCAATTATTTGCGTTTTGGATGCCTCAAAACTGCGTTTTGGAAAAGTAAGTGACCCCCTGCAGTTGGAAAACGCAGTTTTGAAAACGCACTTTTTAAAAACGCACTTTTAAATAATCAAACCCAAACACCCCCTAAATATTTTCTAAAATAAATTTGGATTATTATTGAAATAATAATTGACAACTATCTATTTTCATAAAAAATTTGCGCTACCATGCAAAAGTTTAAAAACTTGTACTTCATGTATTTTTTGTGTAGCTCATTGATTATCAGAAAAGCCGACAACATATGGAAAAATGAAGAAAGGAAGGATGGAGGTCCACCGTGAAAGAATAAGAGGCAATTGTTAGATTTCATTACTGTGCATAATAATTTGTAAATGACTAATTTTTGTGACATAGTTCTTGAAGAATTACAGCTTAAAGTTGTTGGTGTGTTGCTGTATAACATGACTTGATATGATTAATACTGAAGTTATGATAGGTCTAATTGTGATTGTCTTTAATTAAGTTGTATATTCGGGAAATTCTGAGAAATTGGTATTTTGGAAGAGTTTTTTTGATTTTTTTTCGTAAAAAGATTTCATAAAGACCGGTTCTAAGAATAAAAAAAGGAGTTTGTTTAGTCTAAAATAGAAACTGGTTCTAACAAGAAATCATGTCTCAATACTCCTATTAGAGATCGGTTGTAGAAACCGGTTTCTTTGTATTTTGATCATGGAGATACCCCTCCTCAGAGAGTGGTTGTAAAACCACTCTTCATGGGCCATTTTGACCGGTGTCTATGAGATTTTTTGTAGTAGTGAATAATTCATAACAAGTAAAAGCACCGCAATAGTTATAACAAGCATGAAAATTATACACTAGCACCTCACAAGGGGTATTTGGATTCTCTCATCTCTCGGGTTTATATGAAATATAGTAAATGGAAATGGAAGATAAACACTCATTACCTGGCATAGTACATAGATTACCATAGGCTTGAGACTAGATCAAATCTCCACCGCTTTGGCGTAAGTTCCTAGGAAAAACTATCTAAGAGGTCTTTTCAAGGGTTGTAACGTTAGGCTTACGGTAGCGAAATAAAAGGTTTTGTTGGATAGGCGATTTAGTGGTGGCAAGCATGAAAAGCATGGCATTGCTAAGCCAAGACTCGACTCACTAAACTCTAGATAACTTGAAACAAACATACATAAATTAAAAAACATAAACATAGAGATAGATGTAGGATGGTAGCCCGTATGTTTTTCTTCATTTATTTTTTTTCACACTCTTTTTTTTCGGATTTTTTTTTTTTTTTTTTTTTTTTTTGCATACATTTTTACTCTACCATCCTCTACGATAACATCAAAATATAAGGGATTTATAAGAGCATCCTTACACTTGAGTTTTTATTACTCTAATCACTAAATGACCCGATTTGAAAAGATCAAAACACTTGGAGTGTTTAATTACGTAGACAAAGAGAATTTGAATTTAACGTTCCTTCCCGTTACTTTATAAAATATTACTTTTGACCATGAGTCCCAATCATCCCAAAATTGTGTACAAAAGATATGACTCGACTTAGCAACCTTGCAAGTAACTAGATAATTGAACTAAGGGTTTAGTAGTGATAACAATAATGCACTAAAGATGAGTGCATACAAGGTAGGCTAAGGCAATTTGGGTGTACATTTGGGGGTGGATTGTAAACAATGCTCTTCATTGATATTCCAGAAAACCGAAACATCACGAGAACCACGAAAAGGATAGGCTCTGAGGGGTTAACTAGGAGTATTGTGTACTAAAGATGAGTACATCGCAAGGGTGTGGGGTAATTACTCGACAACATGGAAGAAGTAATTATAATACAGGTTTCAAACAAGGGTTATCCTAATGCCTCTTAGGGGGTGGCAGTGGGTTCGGGGTGGCCATCGGTATGACCCAAACCGATCGGTAACACCAATGCCACTTATTCGGTGTGGTGTGGGTGTGCTTCAAATTGGTAACGTTCACCGAATTGGTGTGGGAGAGGGATTCGAAAAGATAGCCGTTGAACGGCTAAAAATCATACCGTTGGGAGCTTAAAAAAAACAAAACAAAACAAAAAAAAACAAAACTTATTTCCCTTATTTTTTTACCTATTTAAACACCACCTATTTAACATTATTTCACAAACAAAAACATCTCTATTTTTACTCAAACAAAAAACATCTCTATTTCACAAACAAAATGGCTTAACCTTCATCTTCTTCATCCGAGGACGAGTTAATTTTTCCCTCCGACTCTTCTGAACTATTGTTTTCCACATGTTCTACCCTGTCAACCTTTTTAGCCACGTGCAATGCCATTGAAGACACGGCAAGCTCAACCGATACCCGAGAGTATGTTACCCGTTTTCGTGAAAAAAGCTCTTCAAACTCTAATGAATGACTATTTCGTCAAAGAAAACCCAAAGTTCCCCCCCCCCCCATGTTTTTCGTGAAAGATTTAGTATGAATAAAAGCTTGTTTCTAAAAATTGTTGGTCGTCTTAAAGGAAAATGGATTATTCTCAGTCATCCTCTCCTGGCTATGTCCGTCGAAAAGATTCGAAAAATCGTTCATACGTGTGTTATATTACACAATATGATTTTAAAAGACGACGGGAGGGAAATATCACCGGTTCATATAATTGATCAGCCGGTCACGCATTTATGACCCGAATGTACTACCGGAGTTACTAGATGAAAAAATCCATCACCGTCTCCGATATGATCTTAAGGACCATGTAGCGGCTCAAGACTTACCATACCTTGATGACTGGTGTTTTTTTTAATAAGCATTATGTAATTTTCTTTTAAGTATTAATAAAATATTATGTTTTTATTAAATTATTTAATATAATTATAAATATAAAAAAATAAAAATAAAATTAGATGAGGTATGGGTTAGGCATGGTTGCCACTAAAAATCTATGTTTAGGTATGAGATAGGTATGAGATGAGATGGAAGGATATTATTGGTGAGTGATTAGGTATGAGATAGGTATGGTGGCATGACTGCCACCCCTTATCATTTAGTTATTCCTAACTACACAAGCGTAGTCTCACTAGCGATCTCGAAATGCATCACAAAACAAGTTCTAGAATCTATTATACTACCGGTACACTCTCTAAGCATTAAAGGTGAATGCTTTATTCCTAAAGATCTAGGGGCGAACCTCACATTTTTTGGGTGGAATTTGAGTGGTAAACGGTTTTTGTGCTAGTCATATAACTCCTATCCATGAGACGCTTTATTAAGACTAAAGTTTTAGCTTGTACATGTCATAATTTTTTTTAAATTTGGTGCTAAAATTGCCCTAACAAATATTTCTCATAGTTTATTACACAAATGACCAAGGACAAGATAAATAATTAAGGATAAGCATAGTTTCTAAGTTCGTGTTTTATTCTCCCTCCCTACACTTAAATTGAACATTGTCCCCAATGTTCCCCGAAAGTATCAAAGTTATGATAAAGGAAGGCAAGTAAAAGAGAAAGAAACTAGTACTCCCCTAATTAGCTCGGTAGGATCCGTGTGAAGTTTTGGTTAAATTTTTTTCCAAGAAGAATGTATACGTGATAAGCTCCATCCAATGTTGAGTTTCTCTTTCTTGAAAAATATAACCTGCACACTTTAAGAAAATAGACGAAATCTTCACGTAAAATCGGCGGTAAAACTATATATGACACAACTACACTAAGATATAATGCTTGTGGAATGGATGTTTGCAGATTTTCTGGAAAATTAAGACCCGAGAATTTCCAAAAATTTATAAATAGCACAGAAAACGAAAAAATTTGTATAAGCTGTTTATGCTTGATCTGACGTCGTCAGGTTGTCATGACAAAAACTGGTCTGCTGCGTTTTCCTAGAAAAATTACATCGTTAAAACCTGGAAAAATTTCTGCAAAACATCCATTATGACTCGATACAAGCATTTGACTCTAACAAACACATATATACATCAATTTCACTAATTGTAATTCTCATGTTCACGTTCTTTTAAAAACATATGTAATTATCCCTACACTTATCTTTCTGTAAAATACCTTTATATGTAATTAAGACGAGGTTAAAGACAAAATAAAGCATTTTCACAAAATCAAACATGAGAATAAACAATAATGAAAAGGATGTATGACATTCAAACAAGCAAACAATTAAGCATGTGTTGCCTCCCACGAAGCGCTTTTCTTTATTTATGAGTCTTGTAGCTAGACTCGAAGTCGTGCTCTTATTTTCCTCTTATCTTAGATGCCCATTCGATTTCCTTAACTCTTCTTTCATCACGAATATATTCAGGGCCTAACTCTAGACAAGCGGTGTAGTAAACTTTGTTCTTCCCATCAACTTCAAAATCCGAAATGTTTTCTACATCTAAATCATCAATACCCTTAAACTTTTTATTTTTTGAGGGCATTATATATTTAACACATTCGGTTCCATTTGAGAACTTGGCTATTCCTTCCTCTTGATCATAAATCATCATAGATTCCTCAATAAATGGTTTCCCAAGTATCACATCTCCTAAGAATCCATCAATGATACCTTTAACATCTTCCAAGATCATGAAATCACACTTATATGTGAAATTTCCTACAAAGACATGCAATCCTCTAGCTCTCCCAACATAGTTACTTACTTTCCTAGGGTAAAAAGGATCTCTCCTAGGTCCTAACATTTCGCTCATGATCCAATTGTAATAGAGCCTAGACATTATGTTCATGGGTGCCTTATAGTCTATGTAAGTGTGACCCCTATATGAGTATCCAATCATGCACGGTATCTTAATGTTTTTAGGGTCACCCTTTTTTATGCATGGCTCGAAAGGTGGTCGCGAATAGTTAACTACGTTATAGTGATAGGCGGTTTTCTTTCCGTTAGGGTATGACTCGAAATAATCCCTAAGTTCCTCTTCCTTACTACCATTCATAATTTCCAATACCTTATAATCCCCTTCTCTAATTTCATCCTCCGAATCATCGCTCGTGGTTGAATCACTATCTAAAGTACTAGTGGATTGCTAAAGGGCTTTCTTAAGTGCACTTTCAATTATCGTATTCAATTTCTCAAGTTCTCTAATTTCACTAACAATACGAGCTCGAAGTTGGTTGGCAGAAGTTGGATCGAGTGGTGGGTAGTTGTTTGATGGTGGGTTGTTGTTTGGTAGGTTATCACCTTCCATGATGAAAAGTGATGGGATTACTAACAAAGTTGTTAGGATTTAGTAAATCCAGTTATTAAAGTGTAGGTCACCTCAAGTATATGTAAACGTTAGAAAGCTCGTAGTCGTAGTTATTTTATGTTAGTTAGTATTTAGTTTAGTATCACCGTGGAGGACGGACGGGTCTTTACCCACTGTATGCCTGATCTACAGTCCGTAGGTGGCGTTTATGTAAGATACTATAAATACCATCTACCTCTCAAGGTAGAGGGTTGGAGCTCATAATAATATTTTTTACTTTCTCTCACTAAGTTCCTAAACCTCTAAACTTTCTCTCTCTAAAAACCTCAAAGTATATGCCTAGTATGATCATGGTTTGATGTGTTTGTGAAATTCAATATGTTACAAATGGTATCAGAGCCATGGTTTGATCATCTCTCTTACATATTCTTGGATTTCTAGTGGTTTTATATGGTTTTTGAGTTTGAAAACGTTTAGTGGTATTTGCATCATTTGGATCATTTCTTTTGTTAAAGTTTGAATTTTGATTGTACTTTCGTGTTTAGAATCATTGTAAGTGCTTGGGTCTTGATTTGGAAAGCTTGAATCACTGTGGTTGGGTTAGTTTTGGAATGAAAAGTGTTGTGTTTGAACTTTTCTTGCTAGCGACTTGAGTCTCGGAACAGTATTCTTTCTAGCGACTTGTATTGTTATTATTCGGCGACTTGTAGTTGTTGTGGTAGCGACTTGTCTTTTGAGACAAAGCGACAAACAGTACAAAGTAGTGGATGTACCAGTTCGGCTAGCGACTTGACTTTGTTGTGGGTAGCGACTTGTACTCTAGCGACTTGTCTTTTGAGACAAAGCGACATATAGTACAAAGTGGTGGTCGTACTGTTCAGTCTAGCGAGTTGTTCTTTAGCGACTTGCCCACTTAGCGAGTTGGTACTTTAGCAACCTGTGTCTAGCGACTTGTATCACTAGCGACTTGTGCGCTCTAGCGACTTGTCCACTAAAGCGACTTGGATACTTAGCGACTTGGTGAATTAGCGACTTGTCTTCAAAGTTTATAGCGACTTGATTAATTATTGTTTCTGATACGGTTTTCTCTTGATTTAGTAAAATCCCGTGAAAGAATCTATTTCCCTGTTTAATCATAGAGTTATAAAATCCCGTGAAATCTGTAATCATGTCTACCAACGTGCCTACAATCATCTCTTCTGTAGTTGAGGACGTTCAAGCAGCTGGATCAGATACTCGTCCACCCATGCTTGACAGAACTAACTATGACTCATGGGCTCAACGAATTAGCTTGTATTGTTTGGGAAAGGAAAATGGGGTAAACATCTCAAGTCAATTGATGAAGGACCTTATCAGATTGAGACTACAAGAGACACAATTGAAACTGCTGCAGATGGAACAGTGATCTTAGGTTTGGACAGGCCAAAGACGTATGATGAGCTCAGTGATAAGGAGAAAAAGAGATATGATGCTGATATCAGGGCTTCAAGCATTATACTTCAGGGTCTTCCAAAAGACATCTACAAGTTAATCAATCACAACACTGAAGCCAAAGCAGTTTGGGACAATGTCAAGATGCTTCTCCCTGGTTCTGAATTAACTAAAGAAGACAGAGAATCTCAACTGTATGATGACTTTGAGCACTTTAAGATGATACCAGGGGAAAGTGTCACAGAATATTACGTGAGGTTCCACAAGCTTGTGAATGACATGAGGAATATAAAAATGACTATACCAAATATTCAGCTAAACTCAAAGTTTGTGAACAACATGAATCCCGAATGGCACAAATTTGTCACTTCAGTCAAGTTAACTAAGGGTTTGAGGAACACTAACTATGAGAAATTGTTTGCATTCCTGCTTCAGAATGAGAGACATGCTATGTTTGAACAAATGATTCTTGAACAGTTCAAATCTAAACAAGGAGAAGCAAGTTCGTCAAATGATTCAACAGCCTTTTACACCAATGTAGGAATTACCACCAAAGCTTCTCAAGTCATACCAATGGGTAACGGTAACCACAAACTCATTCCTGGTCCAGGGTATCAACCCTCAGACAGATTCTTGGAACAAGTTGCTCATCAAGTGGCTCTAATGGTTAAACAAAACCTGAACTTTACCCCACCTTCCAACAATCAACTCAGATCAGCTTCTAATTTCCACAATCATACTACCATAAGAGAAGGAAAGGTAGTGGTGCAAAATGTGCAAGGAAGACAAAATGCATACCTTCCACATAATGAGCAAGGTAATGTTGGAGCTGAATATGGGAATGCTGGCGGTGGTGGTAGATATATGGGTAATCCGAATCGTAGAAGGAATGTAAATCAAGGACAAGGAAAGTCAATCAAGTGTTACAACTGTGGTGGTGAAGGACATATTGCGAGGAACTGCACATCTCCAAAACGCCCTCAAAATACAGAGTATTTCAGGGACAAGATGCTGCTGGTACAAGCTCAAGACAGTGGAGCGGTTTTGGATGAAGAAGAGTTGCTGTTTCTTGCTGAGGGAAATGCCAAAACCTATGATGCTGATGTGGATGAGCAGCCAATTCAGGAAATAGGTCACAATCATCAAAATGCCTTTCAAGTTGTTGACTGTGATGCATTTGACTCTGATGTCGATGATGAACCTACTGCCCAGACAATCTTCATGGCAAGCATTTCACCTATGGTCTCTCCAAAGGTCTCATCACCACAACAGGCTGGTCCATCCAAAGATTCAATCATCTCAAAGGTATTAAAACTATATGATGAGGTGGATGAGCAAAAGATACATAACGAAGTACAATCTCTTGAAACTTATGAATCAGATATTGATAATGAGGGTAATAATAATATTGTCCCATATGATCAATATGTGACACAAAGTGAAAGTGAGATTGTACCGAGTGATGCATCTTCTGCAGTCAATGATGACTATGTTTTTTATGAATATACTGCATGTGCTCCTAATGATTCTGTTATCTCTGAACTGAATTCCTATAAAGAACAAGTTGCTATTTGTGAACAACGTGCTAAGTTTGAGTTAACTACCCGTGAGCAAGAAATGGATGACCAAATGCGTACAATTATTAGAAAAAGTAATTTTAGATAAGAAGTGTTAAAACAAGAGTTAAACTCCTTTCAAGAAAAGCTTTCTAAAATTGTTAAGCAAAAGCAAGAGCTTCAAGATAATGTTAAAGTGCTTAAACAAGAATTTAATGCTAAGGAATCAAAACTTTTGAATGACTTTTATAATCTAAAAACTTTGAAAAACAAGCTTGAAAATAAGTTGTACATACAAGGGAATACCATTCAGACTGCTCACATGATCACTAAGCATAGAGTCTTAAGCGATAAGCATAGTATTCCCCTAGTAGAGGAGCCAAATCCTGAGTATTGTAATAGGGCTAAAGCTTTCCATCCGATTGTATATGATGGTAATGAGATCCTTAAGCCTAGGCAAACACCATCATGTATTGGAAGCATGGAAGAGGATAGAAAACTAGAAGATGCCTCTAGGGAGAAAATGGATAAGAAGCTAAAAGATCCTGAGTGTAAAAAGCAAAACATAACTATCAAACCACATGAGTACACAAAAGAAAATTGGATCTCCCTGAACAGGTTTAAGCCTCAAACTCAATTAACCCCAGAACAAATTTTTTGGAAGAAAGATATGGATAAGCAAAAAGCAAATGTACTTGTTGAAACAAACCCTGCCCTTAGGAAAGTGCCTGCAACTACTGTGTATCCTCCGAATACACCAATGCATTTAGTTCCTAGAACTATTTCCACTAATAGAAAGACCTTAATCAGCCTGTATGTTGTTTATCAATTATTTGTTGATTTTGAGAAGACATGTAAGAAGAGAATCACACCTACAGGGATAACTGAAGGGGAAAGGGGTTTTGAGCAAACTAAAGAATGTTATTTAACTGAGATCATGCCTTTCTTTAAACAATTAAAAGGTCAGTTTAAGAATCTTCAAAAAGGGATAGACTCAGATATTAAAGAGATGGAAAAGGAATTTGATGTTGAAGTCAATGATTATGAACGGGAACTCAAGATGTGTTTTATACTGTTACTAAGCACTCTATTACTGCATCTCAATTTCATGAATTATATGTTGCTTTGAAAGTTTCCCATGATCGTGTCATTGAGCTTGAAAATAAAAACTCAAAACTAAATGAGAAAATTGACCAGGATGATCACGATAATTTGGTAAAACATCTTTCTAAGCTAGAAGTTGAACATTTTGATTTGCAACTAAAATATCAACATCTCAAAGAAAATGTCAAAACCTCAAACATCAAGACATCCTCAAATGTTCCAGAGTTTGATGCAGTTTTTGAGATAAACAAACGTGACGAACAGATTCAAGCTCACTGTAACACGATCAGAAAGTTGAAAGCCCAAATTTCACAATTAAAGGGTGAAAAGAACAATGTGACTGGCTCCCAAATGCCTCCTCCTTTAGATTCTCAGTGTTCTCAAACTTTTCATCTTCAAAACTTGGTTAATGTTTTACAAAAGGAAAATGAGAGTTTTCTAGAAGAAAATAAAAAGGTTAAACGACACTTTAAAGAGTTATATGATTAAATGAAAGTCACTCGTGACAAGAACAACGAAAAAATAACGTCTTTACAAAAGGAAATTGAGAATCTGAAGAATCAGGTAAAAGGGAAAATGCCACTTGTCCTTAATGAGAATGTTGCATCAAAGTCATCTGCAGACTCTAAATATACTGTGACTGTTAAATACATTCCTTCTCATCTTAGAAATAACGAACTTGTGTTTCATAACTATTTTGCTCACCTTAAGGATAGTCTAGAATGTCTCCGTGAGATAGGATTTCATAAATAAGCCACTTGATAGAGAAATTAGGTTTGCTTGCATTCAGGCCAAACGATCTCAGGAGCTGTTAGAATGTTTAAGAGCAACATGTCCTAAATCCTTATGTGAGAAAGATAAAGTTGTGATGCCTTGTTATATGCCGAGTGCCAAGTATGCAACCCATTCTATGCCAGTGTTAAGAAAGTGAACTCTAAAGTGCCTTCAAGTAGTTCAGATCCCTGCACTTCTAGTTCAGGAATGCAAAAGGTAGCCCAACCAACTAATGTTCCCATAATTCCCTCTACAGGAGTAATCAGTGACATAAAAGCAAGCGGGTCAAAGCCTCCAGGCAATACAAAGCAAGATAGGACCTCGCAAGCTAAGAATGTGCAATGGAAGAGAGTAGAAGACCACCCTAGGAACATTAAGTTTGTGTTGAATAAAACGAATCGTGTTGATTCTAGAATTAGCTATAAGTGCACTGTAATTAATTCGAATTCTGCTACTATCTGCAAAACATGTAATGATGATTGCTTGGTTTCTGTTACTAATCATGTATGTGGCGTGAATGATTTGATTAATTTTGTTAAACACCCAGTTAAAATCGTTAATGCCAACAATCATGTTAAGAAGGCTAGAAAGCAATGGTGGAAGAAGGTTAGAAAACATTGGAAACCCACAGGAAGAAAATTTAGTAATGTAGGTTATCAGTGGATACCTACTGGCCACAAGCTTAGTCTTAATGAGTTGTGCCCTAAATTATCTAAGTCAATGCCCATTAGAAAATGGATGCCTACTGGTATGACTATTCCTTTAAGAAGTGAACATACTTTGAATAGGTCAAATACGGACACTAGCACTGCATCTATCCCTGATGATTCTATTGTTTCTACTTCTGATGTGGGTGTTCCAATCACTGTTACTAACCAAATGGAACCCATTCTTGCATGGGTATCCCAATTATCTAGTTATCCATTCTTGTCTGTGTTCAACTGCAGATCGTTCAAATCGTTCTGTGGTACCTGGACTCAGGCTGTTCCAAGCATATGACTGGAGATCGCTCGCGGCTTGTGAACTTCGTGAGTAAATTCATCGGAACTGTTAGATTCAGGAACGACCATTTTGGTGCAATTATGGGTTATGGAGACTATGTTGTTGGTGATAGTGTAATCTCCAGGGTATATTATGTAGAAGGTCTTGGTCATAATCTGTTCTCTGTTGGTCAATTATGTGATTCCGATCTAGAGGTGGCTCTTAGAAAACATACATGTTTCGTTAGAGAACTTGATGGTGTGGAACTGTTAAGAGGAACACGTGGTTCAAACCTATACACCATCTTTATCGAAGACATGATGAAGTCTTCTCCAATCTGCTTGTTGTCAAAGGCTTTGAAAACAAAATCATGGTTATGGCATCGTCGTCTTAATCACTTGAACTTTGGTACCATTAGTAATCTTTCCAGAAAGGATCTTGTAAGAGGCCTACCCATATTAAAGTATGAAAAATATCATCTTTGTTCAGCATGCCAATTGGGAAAAAGTAAGAAATATGCCCACAAACCCAAACCCACAAACTCAGTAATGGAAGTTCTGCATACCCTTCATATGGATTTGTGCGGACCTATGAGAGTGTAAACAATAAATGGGAAGAAATATATTTTAGTCGTTGTTGATGACTACTCTCGATTTACTTGGGTTAAGTTTTTGAGGACAAAGGATGAAACTCCAGATGTCATCATCAAACTTATCAAGTAGCTTCAGGTTCGACTTAACAAGACTGTTAGAATTATTCGAACAGACAATGCCACTGAGTTTGTTAACAAAGACCTAAGTCAAATTTATGAAAGCATTGGAATCAGTCATCAAAGAAGTGTTCCATGCACGCCTCAACAGAATGGTGTAGTTGAAAGACGAAATCGGACCCTTGTTGAAGCCGCAAGAACAATGCTAATTTATTCAAAGGTTCCAATGTTTCTTTGGGCTGAAGCCATTGCCACTGCATGCTACACCCAAAATCATTCCCTCATACACACATCTCATGAAAAAACTCCATACGAACTTATCCATAAACGAAAACCTGATCTCTCATACCTTCGTGTGTTTGGTGCTTTGTGCTACCCAACGAATGACGGTCAAGATTTAGGTAAATTAAGAGCTAAGGCGGACATTGGAGTTTTTGTAAGTTATGCATCAAACAAGAAGGGTTACCGAATCTACAACAAAAGAACCCGAGATATCATGGAAACTATTCACGTCACGTTCGATGAGCTGTCTGGGCAAAAATGGCTCCAGGACAATCAAGTTCTGGACCCGTATCACAACCTTTATCAAGTAGTCCCATTAGTTCTTCTCTTGTACAAAATCTCTCACCAGCAACTCCTTATGTACCTCCTTCAGAAGATGGTTTGAAGAAACTGTTTAATCCAATGTTTGATGAACACTATGAGCCAATCGCTAATGATCTGTCAAATTCATCAACAGAGGCTGCTCCTATCCCTGTCAACGAAGATAACCCTTCAGTTTCTATGTCATTGAGTCAAGAAGCGCATGTTGCTGATCACTCTGTCTCATCATCAAATCCTCAATCATCGAGTGTACATCATGGAATTGTTTCTGGCACCTTTGAAGGAGATAATCCCTTTGCTACTCCTGAAGATACTCCCTTTAAGAACATATTTGCTCCTAAATCATCATCAGAACCATCTTCATCAGGAGAAAACGACTCTGCTACTTCAGTTCCTAAAAAACAAGCACATGAACACCTTAGAAAATGGACACATGACCATCCATTGGACAACATCATTGGAAACCCCTCTCGTCCAGTATCTACTCGTAAACAACTTGCAACTGATGCCTTATGCTGCTTCTTCAACTCCGTACTGTCTAAGATCGAACCAAAAGACGTTAAAACTGCCATGAATGAAGACAACTGGTTCAATGCCATGCAAGAAGAAATTCATTAGTTTGATCGACTAGATGTATGGGAATTAGTATCTGCTCCTGACTGTGCTATGATCATTGCTCTAAAGTGGATCTTCAAAGTAAAACTTGATGAGCATGGTGATGTATTAAAGAACAAGGCTCGATTGGTTGCAAAAGGATACCGTCAAGAGGAGGGTATTGACTTTGAAGAATCATTTGCTCCAGTTGCACGTATCGAGGCAATCAGAATTTTCCTGGCTAATGCTGCAAGTAAGAATATGGTAGTCTATCATATGGATGTAAAGACGGCTTTTCTTAACGGAGATCTTAAAGAAGTCGTATACATCAGCCAACCTGAAGGTTTTGTGAATCCAGAGCATCCTACTCATGTCTATCGCTTGAAGAAGGATCTTTACGGTTTGAAGCAAGCTCCAAGGGCATGGTATGATACGCTATCAAAGTTTCTTCTATCTACTGGATTCAGCAAATGAGCAGTTGATTCGACATTGTTCACCAGAAAATCAGGCAAACATTTAATTCACGTTCAAATCTATGTTGATGATATTATTTTTGCCTCCACTGACCCCAATGAATGTGACCGTTTTTCTAAGGAGATGGGCTCCAAATTTCAAATGTCAATGATGGGACAAATGTCATTTTTCTTGGGATTACAAATTTCACAAAGTCTCGGAGGCATTTTTATCAATCAATCTAAATATGCAAATGAGATTTTAAAGAAATTTGGATTTGATTCTTGTGACCCTGTTGACACTCCCATGATAGAGCTTACTAAAATGGATGAGGACCACTCAGGGATCATGGTAGATCAAACGAAATATCATAGTATGATTGGATCCCTGATGTACCTCACAGCCAGTAGACCTGATATTCTGTTCGTTGTATGTATGTGTGCTAGATACCAGGCTAAGCCTACCAAAAAGCACCTTGAAGCGGTTAAACGGGTCTTTTGGTATCTCCAAGGAACCATCAATATGGAACTTTGGTACCCGAAGGACACTGGTATGTCACTAACAGCCTATGCAGATGCTGACCATGCAGGATGTCAAGATACACGTCGAAGCACGTCAGGAGGTGCTCAGTTTTTGGGTGATAAGCTTGTGAGCTGGTCTTCAAAGAAACAAATGAGTACATCTATATCCTCTACAGAGGCTAAATACATAGCCATGTCATCTTGTTGTGCTCAAATCCTATGGATGAGATCCCAATTATCTGACTATGGCTTTGAATTCAACAAAATCCCTCTGTATTGTGATAACAAAAGTGCCATTGCTCTCTCATGCAACAACGTTCAACATTCAAGAGCAAAGCACATTGAGATTCGACATCATTTCATCAGGGAGCAAGTGGAGAACGATGTGGTAGAACTTTATTTTGTGAGGACTGAATACCAGTTAGCAGACATCTTCACCAAAGCTCTTCCTAGATAATGTTTTGAGTTTATCCTTCCACGCCTTGGTCTAAAGAGTCTACAACCGGAAATACTCAAACGTCTTCAAGAGGAAGACGAGGAGTAAAAGTTTTTCTTCATCCATCTCTTGTAAATATTTATTCAAAAAGCAAAATACAAAATTACAAAACCAACAAAAAGCAAATAGAAAAATATAAAACCTTAAAAAATACATAAAAATTTGAAAAACTCGAAAAATTTCAAAAAATATTGTCATTTTGTCATGTTTTTCTCGATTCGATAATATCTATGGTCTTTGTGATGTCATTCAAAGAGTGACACGGGTTTTTAGATGTTGTTTGAATGTAGATAAATCATTAAAAATATATATATATATATATATATATATATATATATATATATATATATATATATATATATATATATATATATATATATATATATATATATATATATATATTGAGAGAATGTAAAAAGGCTTATAGTCATTTCAGTCTATAACCCGTTTTTAAAGTAAGAACAGAGTCATGCTTTATCTTATTTTTCAAATCTCATGCTTTGATTCTCCAAACAAATGTTTGTCACTAAAAAGACAAATGTTTCCCTCACAAATATTTTTCCTTCTATAAATTCTTCTGAAAAATATTTGTTATCTAAATGAAAACTAATAAAAATAACTCGGTCTCAATTTTTGAAAATCATCTGGACTTGACATTTGTCAAAATCTCTATCTCTCAATCAACAACTCATGTCATTGATTGAGGGGGAGAATGATTTCATTTAAATCAAAAGGTTATTTGTCATACAATTGGTTCAGACCAAGGCTTATGTCATGTTTTCATAAGATATTCAAGCATGTTTAATCGTTGGAGTTTAAAGTCTCAAATTTGATCCTTATCGGTTAAATGTTTTCACAAGAAAGTCACAATTCTCCTCAAAAGCTTTCAAAAACAATTTAAATCTATAGAGATCACAAATCTCAAATGATTTGAAAATTGTGATCGGGGGAGAATTCGTGATTTAAATTGGATTTAAACTAATAATTCGATAAATGATTTGATAGTGATTTACAAGATCTCCTCCCTACATGTGCAAAACGATTTCAAATTTTCCATGCACATGTTAAGGGGGAGCATCTATATCAAACCAAAAAGGATTGAAACGTGATTGATTTGTTTCAATGTGCAGGTCTTCCCTTATATGTGCAAAACACTATCGAATCTTGATGCACATACTGAGGGGGAGCAACTTTTTGAAAACCAAATTCGTTCCCAAAAATACCTTTAACTAAGTGTGAAAAACACGAATCTTGATTGGGAATATGATGTAGATATTTTTTTGAAAATGAGAGTCAAACTCTTCAACTTGCCTCCATGTGCCAAAATGATTTCAAATATATGATGCACATGTTGAGGGGGAGCTTTTTCTAAAATATCAAAAATAATTCAGGTACAAAATGCTTTGATAATATATCACAAGTATCTGGATTGATTTTCAAATGGTTTTCAATTGGTTCTAATGGCTGATGAACAATACCAAAAAGACCGACCAAATTTAATTTATGTATGGTGATATAAGGATGGTTGGGTTAGGTATTCGTTCCCAAGATCCAGCCAGAACCGGAGGGATCTACCCAGGGACAATCCACTAGATAGTGTAGAAGTCCTTAGGTATAATGAAAAAAAGGAGAAAAGTGAGATATGGGAAGAGTGCGGACTGAGATAGAGCTAGAACTGGAATAAACCCAACAAGGTTCTAGTTATGAAGTCTCGGTAAGCACTAAAGGGGTTGAAGAATGAAAAAGAAATGAATGTGAAAAGGGTGAAAAGAAATAGCCCTCCAATAATTCAACCTTAGGGCAGAAACCGGGTTCAATACATATGCTACTGGTTGTTACTAAGGTAACACCGGTATTGAAGACAAGACGTCATGGACCAAGTGACGCACTGCACTACAACTTCCCAAGCCACCCAAGTTCCTCTTAAAAGGACTTTTTTCATTCTCACGGGGAACCTACATAATCTATCGACTTTCTCTTAGAGCATGTTGATATTGAAGAAGGAGACCCTCTCCCTAGTCTCCGGCATAGGAACCAAATGTGCACTATTGAGTCTAGAACCAAGAGATCATCCACAAAATCTCATTAGGACACTGTCAATGAAGACTCTCTGTTTCACATAATGTGGAAAGAGAGAATATATTTTAAGAGTCCTACGCATTATTCTTGTGGTATTGCCACAACATCTGAGTGATATGCAAACATACTCACAATGAAGATGGAAAGCCTTCTAGAGCCAACATCAACCAAGCTCTTGGTAGGTGGCATGTGAGATCTATCCAATAGATCAACCATGTGACAACTGAACAGAAACAATGGGGCGATTCATAATTATGAATCAATCCTGGTTCAGGTCATGGATTGACGAATACTTTTGAAAAACCGGTCGTTGTGCTTAAAATTTTTTTCTCTAGCACATCGACTGTGTATTATTATTCCAAAATTAAAAGGTATTTATGATTGATAATTGATTTTCCTTAAAACCTTCATTGTATTGCAAAAACTCTTTATTGAGCAGTACACGATTGTTTTTCAAAACTCTTTTCATCAATCAGTGAATCTCAAATTCGCTGGTTCACTCACTCCGTGTTGTCTTCTTTGAGACTGTTAGGAACATGTTTTAATTATCAAGTGTAGGTCATTTCATTTGTAATAGGTCGTTAATTAATATGGTTTATAAATGTTTGTAATTGATTTCACAGCTCATGCAGTAAGCCCATGAGCTGTGATAGAAGGTTCTTCTAGAACCAAGGGGAAACACCCCTACTTATGTAAACACTATAAATACCCCCTCCCTAGAAGGGAGAGGGTTGTTGGTTCTAATTACAATTATCATTTTCATTAATCATTCATTAGTTCCTTCCACTTTCTCTCACTAAAACTTTCTCTCTCTAGAAATACATATTGTTATGATAAGATGGTGACCTAACAAGTGGTATCAGAGCGCCAAGGGATAGTTTAGGTTAATATTGATTAGATTTTATAGAAATTCGTACTTAAAAACGTGTTTTAGACTGAAATTTATGGAATTAATGGACTGAAATACGTGTTTCTGCAAGTTTGGCGAGTTAGCCTTGAATATTGGCGAGTTTCACTTGAATACTGGCGAGTTTCACTTGAATACTGGCGAGTTTCATTTGAATACTGGCGAGTTTCACTTGAATACTGGCGAGTTTCCTTTGAATTTCTGCGAGTTTGCAGGTTGGTGAATTTCAACTTGAATTTCTGCGAGTTTGCAGTTTGGCGAGTTTCTACTTTAATTTCTGCGAGTTTGCAGTTTGGCGAGTTTCTACTTTAATTTCTGCGAGTTTGCAGTTTGGCGAGTTTCGGCTTTAATTTCTGCGAGTTTCTAAAATTTTGGCAAGTTTCTGACCTTTTGGCGAGTTTCTGAAATGTTGGCGAGTTTCTGAAATTGTTGGCGAGTTTCTGTCAAGATTTCTGCAAGTTTGGTTTGCTTCTACTCATCTACCTAAGTCTAATCAACCTCAACCTTAATTATCTTTCACGATCAACATCAATCAACAACTATGTCTCAACCACCTTCATCTAACTACTTTCCCTACAATTATAATAAACAACCACAACAACAACTCAGTCCACAACATCAACAATGGAATCAACAACAAGCAATTTATCAGCAACAATTTAATCAACAATATACTCCACAACATCTTCAACAAGGTATACAACCAACGCCAACGGTTCCACAAATCCCTCAACAACAAACTTGGTTCTCTCAAATGTGTGAAGCTGTTACAAGTCAACAATCAATTCATGAAGCTGGGTCGGATACACGTCCTCCAATGCTTACACCAGGCAATTATGTTCAATGGTCAAGTCGATTTCTAAGGTATATGGAACTTAAGAAACCTCATGGTAAGTATCTAAAGAAGGTGATTTTAGAAGGACCGTTTCAAATGCCAACTGAAACTGTTCCCGGAGATCCTACAGCTGTTCCACCAAGACCCGATACTATCTCAATTGTTCCACTTAGTCGTTTAACACCAGAACAACTACTTCATCTTGAAGCCGATGAGCTTGCTATGCAACAAATACTTCTTGGAATTCCGAATCCGATCTACAAAAGTATTGATGCACAGACAACTGCAAAAGCTATGTGGGAACAAATTCATCTGTTAATGGAAGGCACTGAACTGAATAAGGTCGATATGGAGTCTAAGCTATATCACAACTTTGATGTGTTTACCATTGAGCCTGGGGAATCACTTGAATCATATTATCATCGTTTCACAAATGTGGTCAATGATTTGCATCGACATAAGATTGATCTTCCAACCATTGCTATTAACACCAAGTTTCTGAACTCCTTAGGACCGGATTGGCACAAGTATGTTACTTTTGTTCGACAAGTCAAGGATCTTCATGATGTCAAGCATGGGTTATTGTATGATTATCTGAGACATCATCAATATGAAGTTCTCAAAGATAAAGAAGCCCGTGGCACACATGGTTTCCCTCAACCACCAATTGCTGATCAGATTGCTCTCATGGCACATGGTTATCCAACTCCTTACCCAAAGTCAAATCATGCTTTTGATCAACAACAACGTCACTTTAGTTATGCTCCACCTACACCTTCTCATCAACTCACACCTGAAGGAGATACTAACACTGCTTACTCTGCTCAAATCAATGATGATCAAGTTGATGCCTTTGAAGCATTAAATCATGGAATGGCCTTTATTGCTAAAGCCTTCTCCAAGTTCTCTACTCAGTCAAACAATCGTCTTCGTTCATCATCAGATCCCAAAAGTCACGCAGTTATCCAAGGTGGCAAAGTTGAGGTTCAGAACAGAACTAGTGGTCGTCGTATGATTACAAGTGGGTATTCTGGTAATTCTGGGAATGGTCAAACATCAGCAGGGGGATCGGGTAATAATAACTTCAAGAGAAATATTCAAGTTGTGGAAACAGGGAATTCACCGGCTTCAGGATCTACTATTCGGTGCTATAATTGCAAAAAGCAAGGACATCTTGCTAATGCTTGCCCTGAACCACGAACCAGAGGAGGAGATTACTATAAGCAAGTCATGCTGATGGTATATAAGGATGAAGCAGGAGGGGAACTCAGTGAAACTCAACAAGGTTTTATGGCAGATACTCTTTCAGATGATGAATATGAAGATTTGGAAGCAAATGCTGCAGTTGTTTTGATGGCAAATATGCAAGAACATCATATCAGTCAAACAGCGAATGGACCGGTCTATGACACAGACGGTCTATCTCAGGTACCTGATACTGATATATGCCTCATAAATGCAATTGTGTCTGCATCTGCATCTGATGAGCAGCAATCTGTTCAACATGAATCATTATTTAATCATAATGAAGTTGATCAAATTAACCCCGTGGTTACATTTGATGACCTAAGTGATGATGAAAATAATGAGCATATTGAACAGAGTGAAGCAATTCATGGTCCAGATTCAGAATATCTGAATTCATTACTTCTGCCATTGCAAGCCAAAACTGAAAAATGTAATGAGATAAACCAAAACCTTAGGGCTGAGATTACTTCCTTGACTGCTGAACTTGAGAGTTGTCGAAAACGAATAAATGATTTTGAAACAAAAACCATTCGAGAAACAAGTTTTGAAGTGGCCTTTCAAAAATCTTACGTTAACGAACAAAATCTTCAACATCAAATGCATGAAATTGTTGCGTCAAATAACGAAAAGATTTCTAAAATTGAACAAGAAAAGTTTGAACTTCAGAAAAACATTGAAAATCTTCAAACGGAACTTTCAAATACTAAACAAGATTTTTCAAAAAGTCGGTCAAATTTTTCTGAATTCAAGAAGAAATCTAAGAAACGCATTGATGATCAAATCGAGGAAATTCTTCGATTGGAAAGACGGTTAAAAGATTTTGGTACTGTTGTATATAAGATTGGTCACTCAGTAAAACAGATTGAAATGTCAACTTTACTTCCGAGTCCTGATGACTCAAAACGTTTTGCTCTTGGGTATAATCACCCACGTTTTCTTCACACAGCTCTCAAGAACATGCCCAAATTGTATAGTGTTCAATGTCTTTTAGATCCAAGCATGCAACTTGTTGTATTTGATTGTGAGGAACAATGGGCACAAGATGATCGAAGTCGCTTAAATATGCGACAAAATGGAATTTTACCATATGATTACACAAGAGAAAATGCGTCTTACAAACTAAATGTCATTTCAACACCATCGTATAATCTTTCTGAATTAACTGAGGCATCTTGTGTTGAAGGCCCCGTTCACAATGTTGCACAAATAAATGGTCCTTTACCGTCCTCTTGCAAAAGCAACTCATTGCCAAAAACTCCAAAATCTTGTTTAGTATTACGGTACTTTCAAACATTTATGGAAGATATTTCGTTTTTAGAAACGGCAATTGAGAAAAATTCTGAGTTAAAAGCATCTAATTTTCAATCTGCTTATGCAAGAGAGCAACGACAAATGTTTCAAACCCAAATCTCACCTCATGTCGCACATTTGCGTCTGTGTGCAACACACTGGGAAAGGGAACTTCAACAAGAGGTGACTTCAATGATTGAAGCTTTTAACACACTTGAAAACTCTGTTTCACAAGAACAATGCAAAAACCAAGATCTTCAAAATGCCTTTGATCAATTGTTAGAAGATGCTCTTTCTGCTAATATTGCTTCTGTGGTTATATATTGTGAATTTGCTTCTGTGAATGATACTGTGTTAAGTGCTGAGAATCTCAATATGGTTCAAACGTTGGAAATGGACAATCAGATGTTAAGACATGAAATTGAGAAATTAAAATAGGAAAATGAAAAAATGTTTTCACAAAATGATGATGTCCAATCTAAACTTTCAATGGAGATTTCTGAACTTAAACGAAGACTTCAATGGTGTCAGTCTAAGACAATTGAATCTGAAATTGCTTTACAAAATCATATGGAAAAGGTGTCTTTGGATCAGTCGCGAATTTCAAAAGTCGAATGTCTTGATGATGAAAATGCATCGTTAAAGTGTCAAATTTTCAAATATGAACAAGAGATTGCACAAGTCAAACAGGAATATAAAACGATTTTTGATTCTCTCAAAACTGTTCGTTCTGAAGCGTCAAAAGAACTTGATCACCATGTTGAATATACTCGACAAATGTTGGGTGACCAAGGAAGATTAAATTCCATAATTCAGGATCAAAAACACATCATCATTGAGCTTAAAGAAAAGCTAGCTAAACATGAAACTAGCAAGTCTAGTAAAACAAAAGTGATTGCTCCTGGCATGTATATAGTTGATAAAACTCAGGGAACTAATTTGCTTTCTTCCACTTCTACAGGAATAGTTGCGTCTACTAATGTTAGAAGATCCGAGAGTAAGAGACAACAAGAAAATACTAGGATCTCGCAACATAGAAAGAGCACTCGTCCGACATCAGAAGTAGAAGTTCATCTTAGGAAATCGAATAAAAATCATGTTGCATCTGCTTTAGATTCAAATTTGGCAAATTGTATTTCTAATGTCATTGTAACGAATGATAAGTCTGTAAACGTTTCAAACGTTAATGCTTCCTGTGTTTTTTGTCGTAAAAGTATGATGTCTGGTAATCATGTAAAATGTGTTGCAAATTCTCTGTTAGCTCGTTCTAAGAAATCTGTTATTGGCCCTTCCTCTAGGTCCACTATAGTTGCAAAATCGAATTTAGGGAAGGTGCACAGTGTAGATTCTGAGAAATCTGTAGACACACCCATTACTGCAAAAACATCTCCTAAGAAAGTGTTCTCACCTAGTGACTTCACTAAGACCAAAGCGAAAAATAATTGGTTATGGCAACAATGGTTGCAGCGTACCTCAAGTTTTAAATGGATTCCTAAATGTGCAAATGTGTGTAACACTAACATAATGGAACCCACTAACTCTTTGGGTTCCACTGCTTCTATCATACCACCCTCTTTGTCTTCTTGTGTTGCAGGTGATTCAACTTGTTCTGTGGATTGTTGATAGCGGATGTACCCGGCATATGACAGGCAATCTAAAGCTCTTAGTAAATTTTGTTTCAAAGTTCATCGATACTGTCAGATTCGGGAATGATCATTTTGCTGCAATAATGGGATATGGAGATTATGTTAATGGAAACATAGAGATCAGTCGGGTTTATTATGTTGAAGGTCTTGGACACAATCTTTTCTCAGTTGGACAATTCTGTGATGCTGATTTGGAAGTTGCGTTTCGCTCCAACACATGTTACGTACGTGATTTGGAAGGACATGATTTACTCACCGGCAATCGGAGCACAAATCTTTATACGATTCCTATGTCCGATATGATTGCATCTTCACCGATTTGTCTTCTCTCCAAAGCAACTTCAACAAAATCATGGTTATGGCATAAAAGGCTCTCTCATTTAAACTTCAAAACCATGACTGAACTCGCTCATCATAAGTTAGTTGATGGTCTTCCAAGGTTCCGATACACCAAAGATCATTTATGTTCGGCTTGTGAACAAGGCAAGAGCAAGAGATCTAATTTTCCTTCCAAACCAGAACCAAGTTCTCACCATGTTCTTAATTTGCTTCATATGGATTTATGTGGCCCCATGCGTGTACAAAGTATGAACGGAAAACGTTACATTCTGGTTATTGTTGATGATTATTCACGATGGACTTGGGTCTATTTTCTCCGAACTAAAGATCAAGCTCCAACAATGATTATCACCTTTCTCACAAAGATTCAGGTTCAACTCAAAAACACTGTCCGCGTTATACGAACAGACAATGGCACTGAATTCAAAAATCAAACACTTCGTGCATATTTTGAGAAAGTTGGAATCACACATCAGACCTCGATTGCTCGTACTCCTGAACAAAATGGTGTTGTTGAAAGACGAAACCGGACATTAGTGGAGGCTGCTCGAACAATGTTGATTTTTTCACACTTACCGGATTTCTTATGGGCTGAAGCTGTTTCAACTGCATGTTTTACTCAAAACCGTTCCATCATTCATACACGCCATAATAAAACTCCATATGAGATTGTTCACAACCGCAAACCAGATATCAGATATTTTCATGTTTTTGGTGCACTTTGCTATCCAAAAAATGATCGTGATGATATTGGTAAACTTCAGCCGAAAGCTGACATTGGAGTTCGAATTTTCATAAGCACAACAAATCTTAATTGATTATCTTAATTGATTATGTTTTTCAGTTAAACCTTGAGTTCGAATTTTCATAAGCACAACAAATCTGATAATATGTTTTTACAACGTGTATTAATCTGATTCAAATTCGGCTCAAGAAGGCTATCTCTCAAATATATTTCCGTATTTGAGGGGGAGTACTTTTGTTCAACGAAAACAAAATCTAATTCCACGAAAGGACCCTGTGGTACGTTTCAGTGCCTCAATCCTAATGAAAGGAGCGAAAGCTTCTTAACTGTCTTGCAACAAAAACTCTTTGTTCGAAATCAAATGTTCTTGAAATCCATTTCTTCCCAAATGAATTTTCAATGCCTCAAAAAGCATATTTTAATCAACATGTTTTTCAAAAACACCATTCATATGCTATTTTTGAGGGGGAGAAATGTGATTAAAATTGATTGATCAGGAAGTTATGGAATCTCATATCGTGCTCGACTCAGATATCACCAATGAATTGACGAACTTTGAAATGTCAGTAATCGAACAGACTTGTTTCCAACGAAACTTGTCTTAGTAGAATGTACCAATTCGAGACACTCTTGATTGTCATGAACTTTGACGGGTCAAACCTCCTTCTTCAAGGAGAGTTTACATCTTCAAGATAGTTATTAGAGCTAGTTGTCACCTAAAAGCTGATAATGGAACTCTCTAACTATACAACGTAACCGTGTCTCGCAAGGAATTGTCTATCAAGAGTCGATCAATTTAAAAGTGCGAGCTCTACCCTCACTGTGCAGATTTCAGTCAAAACTCATAAGCACATGTGGAGGGGGAGTATTTCTGAAAAACCAAAAACTCTCAAGGTGTTACCAAAACATGTTTTTCATCATAAATATCTTGAGAGATTTTCAAGAAAAAGTTTTGTGGCAACATAGGATAGTCATGGAGTTAAAAGGTGACTAAGTTTAGGAATAAACGTCCTATGATCCGCCAGAGCCGGAGGGATCTACCCAAGGACACCACAAATAGTTAGTATTTAGAAGTCCTTAGGTATGATTGAAAAAGGAGAAAATGAGAATCGGAGAAAGAAGGAGTTGAAGAATTAAAAAGAAAAGTTCAAAAAAAGGGTGAAAAGAAATAGCCCTCCAAATTATTCAACTTAGGGCAGACACCGGGTTCAATTCATATGCTACTGGTTGTCACAAGATGACACCGGTATTGAAGACAAAGTCGTCATGGACCCAGTGACGCAATGCACTAAACCTTCTAAGCCACTCAAGTTCTCTCAAAAGAGCTTGTTTCATTCTCACAGGGAACCCTACGTAATCTATCGACTCTCTCTTAGAGATTGTTGTATTGAAGAAGGAGACCCTCTCCCTAGTCTCCGCTCAGGAAAATCAAAACGCACTAATCGAGTCTAGAGCCTTGAGATTCATCAAAAGATCTCTTAGGAACACCCTATAATTCATCACTTGTTTGTTCAAACAATAAGGACACAAGTGACATTTTTCCAGAGTCCTACGCAGATCTTAGCTATCTGCCAGAACATTTATGAGGGGATTCACAATTGTGATCCTCAGTGATTGAATGGAAATTCCTGCCAGGGTTAACATCAAACAGCCCTGACAGCAGGTCACTTCGGTAACTCCTTGTGGGTTACGCTTAGTGTGTCTCAAACGGTCTACAGTCGTGGGGTGATGCTTCGGTGTACCTCAGCGACTCATCTGAACTGTAGGTGTATTTCGGTACATCGCGTTATCTCACTTGTGGGACTCCAGTTCAGGAACAGCCTTTGTGAGAATTAGAGATGTGTTTTCACACTATGCTGTTAACACTTTCAAAGTTCAAACTTGTAAGTGCTGGATTATTTCTAACCCATGTTTTATGTTTTTTCTTCTTATGGATGCTCACGGGTAGAAAAGATCGTGCAGACTTTTCACATGCTTCTACCAACATCAACACTAATTGAAAGTTCACTCAAAAAGCAAAGAAAATTTCAGAAAGATTCTACATCAAAGTCAAAGAATCTGCAAAGTTATGAGATAAAGATCAAAGTTAAAGATGTTGATAAAGGCAGATTTCACAACTGATCACAACAACAAGAACAAAGAACAAAGATGCAAAGAATCAAAGACGTCGCAAGCCATGAACGCCAAAGAAGTTCAACACGTCAAACGACCTAAGCAAGACAACAAATGATGACCAACCCTTAGGGGGAGATTGTTAGGAACATGTTTTAATTATCAAGTGTAGGTCATTTCATTTGTAATAGGTCGTTAAATAAAATGGTTTATAAATGTTTGTAATTGATTTCACAGCTCATGTAGTAAGCCCATGAGCTGTGATAGAAGGTTCTTCTAGAACCAAGGGGAAACACCCCTACTTATGTAAACACTATAAATACCCCCTCCCTAGAAGGGAGAGGGTTGTTGGTTCTAATTACAATTATCATTTTCATTAATCATTCATTAGTTCCTTCCACTTTCTCTCACTAAAACTTTCTCTCTCTAGAAATACATATTGTTATGATAAGATGGTGACCTAACAGAGACGTTCCAATTTGAGAATGGCTAGAGCAGCTGCGAAGCCCTGTCAAGGAGATTCTTCAGAATTATACTTGATCACAGGCAGTAATTATACTGATCAACGGGGAACCGTGGGCCGTGTACCTCAATTCAAAGAAAGTGATCAAAGACACTTCCGTGTGTTTTATTGCTAACTGTTGTATGCACGTACACACAACGATTGCAGCTGATCAGAATTGAGAGGTCAATCCATAGCCGCATGCTCACACAACACATTCATTTCTAAAGAAATCATGATAAGTGCATCAACGACTCTGATATTATCACTCCATGCTTTTGCTACGCTGTTGCCAATATCATGAATCAACTAAAGCTTCCGCTACTCTGATGAGAAGATATCATGATCCAGAATGTGAGCATGTCGGTCCAAAAGTCACAACATCACATAATGTTAAAGGAAGAGTCAGAGATTTATGGTAGCTGATGATCTCAAAGCTGGTTCAAAACTCATTATCACGTGGATCAGTTAAAGACCTCTACTCGGATTAACCAAACATGCAAAACATGAAGAATCAAAGACTACGGGCTATAGAGCAAAGAACTTTTACAAGAATCCAAGAACAATCTTAATGTTATATCTGTTTGTGTTCAATGTAATTTGAGGTGACCTCCCTTAGGGGGAGATTGTTAGGATTTAGTAAATCCAGTTATTAAAGTGTCGGTCACCTCAAGTATATGTAAACGTTAGAAAGCTTGTATGTTAGTTAGTATTTAGTTTAGTATCACCGTGGAGGATGGACGGGTCTTTACCCACTGTATGCCTGATCCACAGCCCGTAGGTGGCGTTTATGTAAGATACTATAAATACCCTCTACCTCCCAAGGTAGAGGGTTGGAGCTCATAATAATAATTTTTACTTTCTCTCACTAAGTTCCCAAACCTATAAACTTTCTCTCTCTAAAAACCTCAAAGTATACGCCTAGTATGATCATGGTTTGATGTGTTTGTGAAATCCAATATGTTACAAAAGTCACGAAGAAGGGGGATAGACTACAAGGAAGCTAAAAATGAGAACAAATCTCACTTGATAGGAATCAAGCAAGGGAACTTAAACGAGATAAAAATCTAACTAGCTATTCTATTCCCCGGCAGCGGCGCCAAAAACTTGATGAGTGTACGAAGCGCGTTCGGGGTCAAACGAACATCCTTTTCATCGAGCAAGTTTGTCAACACCCTAGGCAGTAAATCTAATCGTTGTAGTGTACTATTGGTTAAGCCTCGGGGTATTGATATCGTTCTATAGAGGAATAGAAATGCTAGCAAGAAGTGTATTACGCTAAAGTTGGGTTGAGGATGATTCTTTTTTATCTTCTATTGGTTTTTTAGAAAGCTAAGGGTAAAATCTCGGGGCAATTGGTTTGGGGGTGGTACTTCTACCGATTACTTCTACTATTCTAATTATATATTACTACGGGTAGCTATGTCTATTTGATTGTGTGCTCATATGATGATTAAAAATGTGTTCACCTAAATACTATTACTCCCTAGTTATCTTTTATTGTTGGTTGAATTGTCATGTCCTTTTTCTTAACGCGTTGTGTTTTCTAAGGTCGTAGGGTATGCCTATGCTCTAACTCTTTGAGATTACCTTTAGGTTATTGCATATGAAATCCACTAAGTCATTCATAAACTAACTTTAAGGTTATCTTTGGATGTTTAGACTACGAAATCCGCTAAGTGATTCATTAACTAATTTTCACAAAGATTACTCAAGCAATTAAACAGTACGATAGCCTAGGTGCACTCCTAAGCTAATTACAATTAAGATAAGAGACAACCAATCAATAATTAATAACTAGGTTTCATAGATCTAAGCAAACACACAAGAAATTTAGCTAGACATGTTAAACAAGCAAGTATACACACATTCATCGGAAGGCATAATGATACTATTGGATTAAAACACTTATCTTGATGTGTAAAATAGGGTTTGGGACCCTAAGATACTATCCAAGTCAGACTACAAACATTTAGGGTTTTTACTCCAAAAGTCTACCTCTCTAAATGTAGAAAAATCGAATTATATATATAGATTTACACTTGCGACGACGTCGCCTTATAGGTGGCACGTCGTCAGATCACCGTTATTAGGGTTTTCATCGTGGCCAAGTTATCGATGGGACGGCGTCATGTTGGAGTTGTGACGCCGTCGGGCTTCATATGGGACGTCGTCTTGGTTCTGGATCTGGGCCGTCTGAGATGAAAAGTCTGAGTGACGCCCTTCTTCTTCAAATCCTGACGCCGTTAGGTGTTGTGAGCAAAAATTTCACTGAGCTGTCTGGTGCATGTAATTATCAAATCCGTATAGAGTGACGGCGTCGCCCTTTGATTGGGACGCCGTCAGGTTCAGTTTGAGCAGCTTGAGTGGCTTCGATCTTGACTTTGCAGTTTTATTCATGTTTTCACTCCTTTTCGTCCAAATGCGCATCATTCCAGCATTTTGCTTTCAAGAGACCTAAAAAGTGAAAAGGAATGAAATTAAGCAGTAACGGATATAAAACTGGTCGATTAAGGGCTTAAATGACCCCTTAAAAGTGTACGTTTTAAATCCTTATCAACTACTATAATTTAGAGAGTCGAAACATATCTCGTTGGAGTATTTTGCCACGAGACAAATTTCTTCCTTCTCTTTCCCACTCATTCCTCAAGAACCACTCACGAACGCCTTTTGTTCGTCGCGTTTGGGACACTCACTAATGAAGTGATTTGGATCCCTGCATTTAAAACATTTGCGTTCATCCTTCACTTTCTTGTCGTCTTTGCTTTTTCGCAACCCTTTCTTATCATCATAAGGTTGCTTGACATATCTTCCTTTTCTCCGAAAGAACTTCTTGAAGTCTTGTACCGCCATTGTATACTCTTCGTCTTCACTTTCCAAAGATGAGATTTCTTCATCACTTGAGATTTTCTTGGCCTTTAAAGCGAGAGATTTATGTTTCTCTTTCTTTTCCTTCGATACCTCGGAGTCTTTGGCGAGTACGAGCTCATAGACTTTTAGGTTGTCTATGAGTTCATCGAGAGTGAGGATTGACAAGTCTTTGGATTCTTCAATGGCCGTTACCTTCGGTCTCTATTTTGATGGAAGCGCCCTTAGAAATCTCCTGACATGATTACGACTTGAAAAAGACTCATCAAGTGCTTTTAATGAAGTAATAATAGTATTAAAGCTAGCAAATGAATAATCAATACTATCCTCATCCAATATTGCAAATTATTCATATTGTTGAATAAATAAATCAATTTTGTTATTTTTAACTTGTTGATTTCTTTGGTGTGTTACAACCAAAGAATTCTAAATTTCTTTAATGATTTTATGCATAGATATTCTTTCAAATTCCTTTTTGGGTAAGGCATTATATAAAACCATTTTTGCCTCACTATTTTTGGAAAGCTTTTTCTTTTGGTCGTCAGTGAGACGATCATGAGAAATATTTTCTTCATTGCCGGTTTTATCATCTTTTATAGTTGCTTGAAAATCACCTTCAACAATAATATACCAAAGATCAATATATTTAGATTTCACATAAGTTTCAAATCTATTTTTCCAATAAATAAAACTATTTGTTTCAAGTAGTGGAGGTCGTTGCATAGATAGCCCTTCTCTATAGTTTTCAAAACTCATTTTGATCGAAAAGTTCTAAAACAATTTACTTTAAAACTTTTTGAAAACCTTGCTCTGATACCAATTGTGGAAAACTAGAAGAGGGTTGAATAGTTTTACCGATTTTAATTTAAGTTTCAAAGATTTAGATTCAAACTAATGTGAATTCCTATGGATGGACAAATAGTACGAAGCAATAAGTAAAGTAAGTAAAGAAAGCAATTAAAATAAAATGATAGAAAGTAGCGACACAAGTGATTTATACTTGTTCGGCTACAATGACACCCTCCTTGCTCTACTCCACTGCCCGAGTACTCCACTCGAGAGTTCAAGCACTATGTCAATAAGCTCCTTCAACTTGGCAGACAAGCCTCACAACGTCGCTTACACTTTTTTGGGTACAAAGCTAAACACCGAGTTCTTCCACGAGGTAGAACTAAACCTTTACACAACTATTACACAACAACTATGTGAAATATGAATTACAAGATATGCTACAGAAATCTTGTGGATGGAAAAATCAATCAAGGACCCTTTGTTTAGATGACTTTTAGAATAGCGTGATCTCGCCTTCGTGAAGGACCTATATGAGAATCACAACAAAAGATAGAAGGACTACTAGAATGATCAAATGATCAGAGGTTAGGAGAGTGAGATAGTATATGAGAGAGTTGTAAGAAGAAGGGTGAGAAACAATGAAGAAATGGCTCACTATTTATAGGCAAAAAAACCTTCTGTCCCACGGTTCTGGCGGATCCCTCACCCAAGGGATCCGGCCAGTGCATTTCCAGGAATCCGGGAGTCTGGGTCAGAATAGTTCGGATTTTGGGTTATGAGCCATGGGTCATGGACATTGGGTCATGGGTACCCAACAAGATACAATGTATCTAGACAGTGGGTCATGGGTCTTGGGTCATGGATCATGGAAATCGGGTCATGGATCATGGAAATTGGGTCATGGGTCTTGGATAATACTTGTAGAAAACTAGAAGGGGGGGTTGAATAGTTTACCGATTAAACTCTTTGTTTTGAAACTTATTGAAAGATCAATTGATATTGATCTTAAGTATGTTAATGAAATATGCAAGCAATATGTAATAAGTAAATAAGGAAAGAAATGATCAAACCACAACAAGTTGTTTATAGTGGTTCGGCCAACAAGGACTCTTTTTCCTTGCCCTACTCCACTCCCCGAGTCTCACACTCGAGAGTTTAACTTCACTAGTCAACAAGCTCCTTTCACCGGCGGAGAAAACCTTTACACTTCGCTTACACTATTTCCGACACTAAGCTAGATGTCGAGTTCTTTCCAAGGGTACAACTACTCCCACACGCAATGTATTTTGAGGACTAAAATACTAACCACTCACACTCACAAGATTATGATGGTTTGATACAACAATGAAGTATGGATCAATACTAGATCATACAACACTAAACAAACAAGACTTCCAACTTCTCGTTGAAGCTTGAATATGACTTGATCTTCTTTGCTACAAAAGAGATCACTAATATGATATGAAACTGAGTTAGAAAGGTTAGAGAGAAGATATGTATGAGAGTATGTTAGAAAGGGATGAGAAACTACTTGGCTTGGCATTGCTATTTATAGCCAAATTGGACAGGAGCGTCCACGGATCGCGGACCCCTTAAAAGGGTTTCGCCCGTGTACCAAATTGGTACCGCCAGTCTGACAGTCAAGATATCAAATCTTGCCTAAAGTCAACTCTATCTAAGTAAGATTGTGCAAGATATGAAGAGTACAAATCTTCACAAAATATCTAATGGAATCTTCCAATGATCTCCATGATGTAATACATGATGTCAAATGTTGTATTACTATTAATAGAAATATGCAAATGCTTAAGTAGTGTTTGGTTTTAAGAACCTAACACATTCTACAAACTACTATCATACATAATGATTAGAGTCATATCAAGATGTTACTAATCATAAATGTAAATGCTTGAATGATGAATATATTGTTTGAGAAAGCTTGTTTTAATATCTAATAAACTTGACAAGCTTTAAGCTTTTATAAATTAAATTTACTTTTGTCGTTAACAAAACTTAGGCAAAGATCAAAAATATAAATAACGTTTAATGACGATATTTGTATTAACAATCTCCCCCTTTTTGTTGAGGACAAAATATAAATTTTATTTTTATAAAAGAAACAAAGTTTGTACAAGAGTTATACAAATATTAGTTTTAGAACTTTGAAAAGGAAATGATAATGCAAGTGTATGAATTTTGACTTTTTATGAAAGTCAAAGAATTCACTAGTTGATGCATGATGTTGACTTTTTCAGAAAGTCAAAGTATGCAGTTTGACTTTTTTAAGAAAAGTCAAGTATTATCAATGAGGGTTCCTGTTTGACTTTTAGAAAGTCAATTGTATGCAGTTTGACTTTTTCAGAAAAGTCAAGTATAAATAATTTCCAAGTTCTATATTTTCTCCCCCTTTTTGTCTCAACAAAAAGAAGAGGCTATGCGGAATGTAATGAGCCCGAGCTTATTATCTCCCCCTTGTTCAAAGCTCCCCCTAAATTGGGTGCTTTAATGGGAAGATACATGGATTGTGAAAATAAAGCTACAAAAGAAATTGTTAGTAATAATGATCATTCACAAGCATTTCCAAACACTATGTAATGACACCAACAATGTAATAAACAACATTCATTAGTTAAAATTTTTCATGAATCAAGATCATGAAAAGAGAACACAATGATGTGTTTTTAGTACAAGGAAAATAAAAATTATCCTAAGAAAGTAAAAAGAAATACTATTCTAAAACCATCCTAAAGTGATGGTGGATGGGAAAGAGCGTTTAGACGCTCAAGAATGTGGTTGAGGATGAACCTCATTTCTTCGTGGAAGTCATGAACCATAATCCGGGTCCGTTCCACGGTTTGACCCGTTTGCTCACAAGTTGAGCAACCATGCCTTGGAGGGTAGAAAGTTTGCGGAGGTTGTGGTGGTGGAATGGTTGATGTGTTGGTGGTGTTGGGGATGTTTGGAGTGGTCATGATGGATGCAAGCAAAGCACTTTGCATTTGCATTGTCTCACTTAAGTGAGAATCCACCATGCCTTTGAATTGGTGGAGGTTGTGGAGTTCGGCTTGAATCTCCTCTCTAGTGGGATTGTCATCCCACATGCACTCCGGAATGTCCTCAATATGAGGGGACATTGATGATGGAAGTGGATGATCCCCGTATAAAGGACCATGAATGTCCTTGTGAATGGGGTGGAAAAGGAGAGGTCTTGGCCCTAATGGGGCGTTTGGGTCAATGGATGACCGAGGTGACTCATGAGCGATTCGCTCAATGGTGCCAAAGGATGGCAATGGTGGTGGATGACTTGGCCTAGGAGGCAAGTCTTCCAAGTCCTCTAGGAAAGGATTTGGTGATGTTGGTGGAGTTGAGAATAACTCCATGGGAGTGAGAGTGGGAGACCTTGGTGAAGGTGGTGAGGGTGTTTTGGATGTTTGGATGGGTGCCGGTGGAGGTGAGGTAGGTGTTTTTATTGGTGGTGGAGTGGTGATCACAATGTGTGATGAAGTGGGTGTAGCTAAGGTAAGATGTGTATCATCTCTAATGGGAGATGAGATGGTGAGTGGTGAAGATTCGGATGATGAGCTAAGATGAATAAAACAACAAGGCCTTACGCTCATTCTAGCGGTTTTCTTGCAAGGTTTTGGTGATGATTTAGTCATTTTTAACTTGGGTTTTGATTTGATAGATAGTATTGAGAATGAAGAAGGTGTGAGGATGATCATGGTAAAGCCTTTCAATTTATAGAGGTAAGAAATTGTTGAGAAAAAGTTTGATTTGATGTTGAACCATTGAAGAGATGAGGTTCCTAATGATTTGGAAGTGGGTTGAATGCTAGTCATATCACCCAAGTCAATCCATACAAAGAAGATGGAGTGAAGAAGAAAAGATATGCAATAAATGTGTTATAGTGAGTGGAATTTCCTAATATTCAGATTACCCACGGATTTGAAGGTACCAAAAATTTGGTTCCTTCCTTTATGCCAAAGGGCTCCTTGGGTGGATTTTTCAAATTTTTGAATTTTGGTGGGAAATGGATTTCTTATAGACTTTGGTAAATGATACTAGTTCTAATAACAGTAAAAACTAGTTAAGATTGATTTATAAGTGATGGAAGATAATTTGGAATCACGAAAAAGTCGAAATTCAGAAAATTACCTGGAGAATCCACGGTACCAAAATAATACACGGACGGTACCCTAAAAAGGGTGCCGTCTGGTCCGCCTGTACAGGTATGGCGGTACCAAACGATATAAAGGACGGTACCAAAATTTTGGTGTCGTCGGATCCGTGGAGTGCTGAAAATTGGACAGAGTTCGTTTTTAGGTGTCGGGCAAATTTCCGAAAACTGAAATTTTTCTTAAAAGTTGTTATACTAAACATTTCTAGTTAGGAAAAGTAAATAACACATATCTAAACATAGAGGAGCATAGATTTTGAGCAAGGCTTATTGATTTTCACAATATAGTGAAAATGGGTAAAATTTGATAGCATACTTGTGCTATCCCCCTGCATGAGATTGTTAGCATACACCATTGTTTCAAGTTATATTATCATCCTACATAATAAAAACAACTAAATAGTATCAAACATTAACGATAATGCATTGTTCCAAACACTCCTTAAAGTACCCTTATTTGTCCAATTTCTTGTAAATCTTGTTCATCATCCTACCAAGGCACTTGAACATTCCCTTAGTTTGCTTGAATTCTGCTGATTCATTCTCAATCTCGGGAAGAGATGCGTAATACTCTTGAGGTGGAAGATGAGAGCTTGGAAGACCATCCTCGGAGCTATTTGATGATGATGATGAAGGAGTTGGAGGTTTAGCTCTCTTGCCTTTAGTCTTAGCAACTCGAGCATCACTCAAAGGTACAAAGATGTGAGGGATGAGTTCATAGTGAAGATGCATCCCTTTTGGGGTTGGTGGAATTGGAGCGAAGTTTCTATAGAGACGGGTGAGAAGCATCCCGTATGGAAGAGCAACGGATCCTTGAGTTGGAATATCAATCATTCTCCTAGCTATGTAGTAGGCTAAGTTGAATGGTTGTCGGGTGGACAAGTTGTAAAGCATGTGGCAAAGACAAGCGTTTATGTGATCCCTATTCCCTATGGTGCTAATGACGTTTGCTCTAAGTAACTCCTCCCATTTCTTAAATTCGTGCTTAAGTTCATTGAGCTCCATTCCATATGGATCTCGGTCTACCTCTTTTCCCTTTCGGGTTACTCGGGTTGTATCCGTTTTTGGGTTAAAAAGGTGTTCACGGATGACATCCTTATCGGCTAAACGGGTTAGATAAGGAGAAGTGCGGTCGTTGATTGCATCAAGGGCGGTGAGTGACCACTTATCCGTGTAGACACAAGTTCCTCGGTTGGGAATTCCTAGTACTCTAGCAAATTCACTTAAAGTGATGGTGTAGTCATTTTGGTTGATTCTAAAGCTAAGACAAAACTCATCATCATCTTCATCACTAAAACCGGTCACACTAGCATAGAATTCTAATACGAACCTAGGACAAATTGGTTCATCAATGTCAAGAAGACAATCGAATTGAATGGCGGCTAGTTCTTCACGAAGATTGGTATGCTCAAGGAAGAATGGGTGAATGGTTCTACCCTCGTGGAAATACCTTGATTCTAGACCCCTAAATATTTCTACTTGTTCCTTGGTGAGTCCTTTGGTTTTGTGGTGTTTGGGAATGTAGTTAAGAGTATCTTTGTGATCATAGAATCTTGCGGCTACCATGGTTATTCCTAAGGACAAGAATTAACATGTAAAAAAAAACAAATTTTAACGTTTTTGATTCTAGTGTGTGCCTATATGAAAAAAATTTGGAGTTGCGGTTATCTCGACTCATTTTATGCACAAAATGGTTTTAGTGGAGTGTTTGGCAAATACCATGAGATAACCCAAATGCTCCTAATTCAATGTGGCTACATTTGAATATACCCGGGAGTGCATATTAGTTATGCAATACCTTTAGTATTCAAGAGCATGCAAGTGATGAAAATTCTAACGTTTCTATTTGTATTAGCAATGAAAAATATTTTCCTACAAGTGAGAAGCTTTTCAAAACTTTTGACATGGGGTGTTTGGTTGTTTGAATAAGGCCTTATATTTATTATCTATCAATTAGTGGGAAACATGATTTGTTTATGCAATATGATAATGTAGTACCTAATTTCAATGACTAGTTATGCAATTTGCCAATTGAATTCATATTTGGTATAAAAGCATACATAAAACCCCATGTAATGATTTGTGATAGTTTGTGCATAAATAAGAATCCTAGACTCAGAATTAAGAGATGAAGTGTAGTTAGGATACTTACAATGATGTTATCTTCAGTGATTAGTGAGTGGGAAGATGACAATAATGAGCTTGGTTTAAGTTTTACACGTTTTGGTAAAGTGGGTTGTGAGGAAGAAGATGTTATGTATAAAGCTGTTTTGCTTCTGTAGACACCACGGACCAGACGGCACCAAATTTTTGGTTCCGTCCGTGTTGTCGTTTGGTGCCGTGGCTACAGTAGCAGATACAAGACAAAATTGTTTTGGTTTGACTATTCTAATGTTTTAGGCTATGTTTATCCTACATGTTTGGTTCCATTAACCCTAAACCAAGTCTAAGAAGATTAAAAGGTTCTCGTTTAAGAGGTTTAGTAAAGATGTCGGCAATGTTGTCTTTGGAGGATACTTTCTCGATTGAAATGTTTCCTTTTTGAACATTGTCGCGAAGAAAGTGATGACGGATTTCAATGTGCTTTGTACGAGCATGTTGAACGGGATTCTTGCTGAGATCGATGGCTCCTTTGTTGTCGCAAAGTATCACAATGTCGTTGAGATGAATTCCGTAGTCTACGAGAGCTTGCTTCATCCAAAGAGCTTGTTGACATGCTTTTCCGGCTGAGACGTATTCGGCTTCAGTAGTAGAGATGGCTAAAGCCGTTTGCTTCTTTGCAAACCATGAGGTGAGACAATGTCCAACAAAAATGCAAATACCACTTGTACTTTTTCTATCGACATAATCACCGGCATGATCCGAGTCGGCATACACTATGGTTTCTATACCCGTTCCTTTGGGACCATAATCTTAAACACGTTGTTCCCTTAATATATCTAAAAATCCTTTTTAATGCTTCTAAGTGTGATGCCTTTGGGTTTTCTTGAAAGCGAGCACATAGACAAACACTAAACATAATGTTGGGTCTACTAGCCGTAAGATAGAGTAGGCTACCAATCATTCCTCTATATTTAGTGTTATCTACGGATTCACCTTCTTCGTCCTTGGTGAGTTTAGTGTCCGAGGACATGGGTGTTTTAGTTGGTTTGGAATCTTCAAGACCAAATTTCTTAAGCATGTCTTTTATATATTTAGATTGGTTAAAGAAAATACCATCATCTAGTTGTTTGATTTGAAGTCCTAGAAAGAAGTTTAACTCACCCATCATACTCATTTCAAACTCGTCATGCATGATTTTAGAGAAATCATCACATAGCTCTTGACAAGTTGATCCGAATATAATGTCATCAACGTATATTTGAACAATAATAATTTGCGATTCCTTTTTCTTAGTAAAAAGAGTATTATCTACTAATCCCATAGTATATTTGTTATCAATAAGAAAAGTCTTAAGACGGTCGTACCAAGCTTTAGGTGCTTGTTTAAGGCCGTATAATGCTTTCTTGAGTTTGAAGACATAATGTGGTTTCTCAAAGTCGGTAAAACCGGGAGGTTGAGCAACATACACTTCTTCGTTAATAAACCCATTAAGGAAAGCACTTTTAACATCCATTTGAAATAATTTAAAATCATAAGCACATGCATAAGCAAGTAATATTCTAATAGATTCAAGTCTAGCTACCGATGCATAAGTTTCATCATAGTCAATTCCTTCTTGTTGATTATAACCTTGTGCAACAAGCCTGGCTTTGTTTCTAGATACTACACCATTTTCGTCCATTTTGTTTCGAAAGACCCATTTTGTTCCAATTATAGTTTGATCTTTGGGTTTTGGAACTAGTTTCCAAACATCATTTCTAACGAATTGGTTTAATTCTTCTTGCATGGCAATTACCCATGATTCATCTTTTATTGCTTCATTTATGGTTTTTGGTTCAATGGTGGATACAAAACAAAAATGATTACTTTGATTTTGAGCTTGTGATCTTAAGGTTCTTTGATTAAGTTTTCCTATGACCTTTTCTAATGGATGACTTTTAGATTCTTTTATATTGACAATTTCCTTATTTAATGGTTCATCTTCCTTGTTATTATTAATTTGACTTTCAATTATTTGACTTTCAACTAAGTCATCATCTACCAAAGGTGATGTCTTAGAAGGAGGTGGACTTTCGTCAAATGTTATGTTCAACGATTCCTCGACTATCATTGTTTCTTTATTTAGGACAATGTAAGCTTTACTAGTTTGAGAGTAACCAAGAAATACACCTTCATAAGACTTTGGGTCAAACTTGGTGAGATAATCCTTAGTATTAAGAATAAAACATTTACAACCAAAGACTTTAAAATATCCTAATGTTGGCTTTTTACCTTTATAAAGTTCATATGGTGTTTTGTTTAGGAAAGGACGTATTAGGACTCTATTTAAAATATATGTAGAAGTGTCAACGGCGTTACACCAAAACTTTTGAGGAATGTTTTGTTCATTAAGCATTGTTCTACTCATTTCTTGAATTGTTCTATTTTTACGTTCTACTACTCCATTTGATTGAGGTGTTCGTGGAGCGGAAAAGTTATGTGTTATACCATTTGTATCACAAAAGTTTCCAAATTGAGTTTCGTTGTCAAATTCACGACCATGATCCGTTCGGATCGACACAATTTTGACACCTAGAAGATTTTGAATTTTCTTGCTAAGTATTTCAAATTTATCAAAAGCTTCATTTTTGGTTTTCAAAAACAACGTCCAAGTAAACCTTGAGTAATCATCTACTATGACCAAAGTGTATAAGTTGCCTCCATAGCTTCTTATAGCGGATGGTCCAAACAAGTCCATATGTAATAATTCTAGACACTTAGATGTGGACACCATATTTTTAGATTTGTGACTACTATGTGTTTGTTTACCAATTTTGCAAGCGTCGCAAAAGTGTTGGTCATATTTTAGTTTTGGTAAATTCCTAACCAACTCTTTTGAAGATAGGTTTTGTATAAGTCTCATATTAGCGTGACCTAAGCGTCTATGCCAAAGAGATGAGCTATCGTCTAATGTTGTTAGGCAAAGTTTGTCATTATATGTTTTATCTATTTTCATGACGTATATGTTATTTTTCCTAACTCCTTTAGCTATGGTGATGCCATCTTTTAGTATTTTACTACCATTTTCATCGAATAGTACTTTATACTTTTTATCACATAGTTGGCTAATACTAAGTAGATTAAATCCTAACCTATCCACATGAGCAACATTTTCAATAGTTAGAGAGTTATGAGCAATCGTACCTTTGCCAATGATTTTGCTTTTGAGATTGCTACCGAAAGTGACATTACCTCCGTCATACTCTTGGTATGATGAGAAGAGACTTTTGTTGCCCGTCATGTGTCGTGAGCATCCACTATCTTTTATCCATTCATCAGGTTCCAATCCAACTTTCAAGCATACCTAAGAAGCAAATAACTCAAACATTTGGTCCCCAATATCTCATGGGTCCGTTTGGGTTAAACATACCATTTATTTGATTCATGTATGGAAATGATGGGTAAGGGTTCCATGGCATGTAATCTGGAGTTTGATATGGTCTAGGAAAGTTTTGATTCCAACCGTTGTGTTGGTAGTTAGGTTGAACGTTGTGGTTGCTCTTAGGAAAGGGGCGTTTGGCAAAAGAAGTTTTATATCGTTGTTGAGTAGTTTTTGATCTAAATTCATTTTTAACAAGTCCTACTCCTGATATAATGGCTGGTTTTAGTTTAACATTATCATTGGTTTTCTTTGTTATTTTAACAAATTCAGTACGGTCCGTATTGCGAACATTCTGTTCTGCTGAAGTACCCGCGGTACCATTTTGCACAACGGACGGAACCCTTATTTTGGTTCCGTCTGGTCCGTGCTGTACTGCAGCAATTTTGACAGAATGTTCGTCCTTTTTGGCCGTTTTGTTTTGACTCTTTGAGATTAATACTTCATTAAAACCCAGCCCATTCTTGTCTCCTGGTGTTTTATGGATTTTAACTATTTCATCGGCAAGAGCGATGTTCTTGTTAAACCTTTTAAACTTAGAATTATTTTCTATTAAAACTTCTTGTGTGAGCTTTAGTTTTTCTATTTCAAGATTAAGCTCTTGACATGATTTACAATCATCGTCATTTGCTTTTCCTTTTTCAAGACGTTTTGCTTTTTATTTTAACTCATATACCTCATTTTCCAAAAAATCCTTTTTGGTTTTTAGAAATTTATTTTTAGTTATGATTTTTAGACTTAGCTCACACAATTGATTATATTGTTTTTGCAAGGTATCATCATCTATAGAAGAATAAGAAGAGTCGGAAAGTACCTCATTTGACTCATGTGCCATTAGAGCGATCTCTTCCTTGCTTGATTCTTCATCGTCTTCACTATCACTCCAAGCACCACTTACAAAGGCTCGTTGAGTTTTGCTTTTAGGTGGCTTGGGACATTCTCCTATGAGATGACTTGTATCACCACATCTAAAACACTTTCTTTCACCTTTAATCTTCTTATCATCCCGATCTTTTCGGAATGGCTTCTTTTCTTCTCGAGGTTGTCTTACAAACTTTCCTCTTCTTCTAAAGAACTTCTTGAAATCTCTAACGGCCATGGCATACTCTTCATCTTCACTATCGGAACAAGATTCACCATCATCGCTTGATTCCGCCTTTGCTTTAAGAGCAACGGATTTGATCTTCTCCTTTCTTCCTTTGATGATCTCTGAATCTTTTTCCATTACCATTTCGTGAACTTTGAGGTTGCCAATTAGCTCGTCTAGTGACATTATTGAGAGATCTTTTGATTCTTCAATAGCGGTCACTTTAGCTCTCCATTTGGGATGGAGTGCTCTAAGAAATTTCCTGACAAAGTTCTTACTACGAAAAGATTCGTCAAGTGCTTTAAGTGATGTAATGATAGTGTTAAAACGAGCAAAGCCACAATCAATGGTTTCATCTTCAGGGATAACAAATTGTTCATATTGTTGAACAAGAAGATCAATTTTGTTATCCTTGACTTGTGAATTACCTTGATGTGTAACAATTAAAGATTCCCAAATATCTTTGGCAGTTTCACACATAAAAATTCTTTCATATTCTTTTCTAGGTAAATCATTGTAAAGCATCATTTTAGCTTCATTATTTTTAGCAACTAATTTCTTTTGTTCATCAACGGAAATATCCTTTGTTGTAGAACTAAAATCTCCTTTAACAATAATAAACCAAAGATCTATATCTTTTGATTTTACATATGTTTCAAAACGGTTTTTCCAATAGATAAATCCATTGGTTTCAAAGAGTGGTGGTCTTTGCATAGATTGCCCTTCTTTAAAGTTTTCAGAATCCATGGATCGTTTCAAGTTTATAAAATACAAGTTATTTTAGAAATTCTTGAGCAACGAGGCTCTGGTACCAATTGTAGAAAACTAGAAGGGGGGGGGGGTTGAATAGTTTACCAATTAAACTCTTTGTTTTGAAACTTATTGAAAGATCAATTGATATTGATCTTAAGTATGTTAATGAAATATGCAAGCAATATGTAATAAGTAAATAAGGAAAGAAATGATCAAACCACAACAAGTTGTTTATAGTGGTTCGGCCTACAAGGACTCTTTTTCCTTGCCCTACTCCACTCCCCGAGTCTCACACTCGAGAGTTTAACTTCACTAGTCAACAAGCTCGTTTCACCGGCGGAGAAAACCTTTACACTTCGCTTACACTATTTCCGACACTAAGCTAGATGTCGAGTTCTTTCCAAGGGTACAACTACTCCCACACACAATGTATTTTGAGGACTAAAATACTAACCACTCACACTCACAAGATTATGATGGTTTGATACAACAATGAAGTATGGATCAATACTAGATCATACAACACTAAACAAACAAGACTTCCAACTTCTCGTTGAAGCTTGAATATGACTTGATCTTCTTTGCTACAAAAGAGATCACTAATATGATATGAAACTGAGTTAGAAAGGTTAGAGAGAAGATATGTATGAGAGTATGTTAGAAAGGGATGAGAAACTACTTGGCTTGGCATTGCTATTTATAGCCAAATTGGACAGGAGCGTCCACGGACCGCGGACCCCTTAAAAGGGTTCCGCCCGTGTACCAAATTGGTACCGCCAGTCTGACAGTCAAGATATCAAATCTTGCCTAAAGTCAACTCTATCTAAGTAAGATTGTGCAAGATATGAAGAGTACAAATCTTCACAAAATATCTAATGGAATCTTCCAATGATCTCCATGATGTAATACATGATGTCAAATGTTGTATTACTATTAATAGAAATATGCAAATGCTTAAGTAGTGTTTGGTTTTAAGAACCTAACACATTCTACAAACTACTATCATACATAATGATTAGAGTCATATCAAGATGTTACTAATCATAAATGTAAATGCTTGAATGATGAATATATTGTTTGAGAAAGCTTGTTTTAATATCTAATAAACTTGACAAGCTTTAAGCTTTTATAAATTAAATTTACTTTTGTCGTTAACAAAACTTAGGCAAAGATCAAAAATATAAATAACGTTTAATGACGATATTTGTATTAACAATACTCAACATGATTTCATGCATGATGTCATGCAATGGGTCATGGGTTATGGATTAGCTCCATGGGTTTGAGTCATGGGTCTTGGATATTACCCAACCTATTACATATTATATTACAGTAATTTATTATTACAACATTTATGTAAATGACCAAATATATATACTTTGCAAAACAGCATGTATTCTTATAGTTTTACTTTATCAACAAAACATAACGAGATCGCTAAATATAATCAAAGGTTTTTACGGTTTATTTGTATTAACAATTGATTTTGCTTCATACCAGTTATATTGGAGGTCATAATGCAAAACTTGCATTTATCATCATGTTAACTACTTAATTGCCTATTTTGACCAAAGGATTAATATTTTTGCAGTGACACAAATAGGTTATATATTCATATGGATGCTTAATGATCTAATGCATCTCAAATTTATTTATACATTTTTTTATAAACCAATAACATGATGTGCATGATAAGTTAGAAAGTTAGAAACCCTACAACCTGATACTACTTCTTCTAAGTTGTTCAATAAGGACTTTTGTAATGTGCATGTTATATCAACATTCAAATTGTATTGTGTATTGTTTGTCAACATACACAAGGTATTACATATTGCACTCTTTGGAAACAAATTTTCTATCACTCATCATAGGCTGCTCAATATGGTTTTGTAACCCCACCTGCTGATATTAATGCCCGTTATGTTATTTTGTATAAAACAATTGTGTACTTCAATTGTCTTTTGTTATTAATATCGTTCGCACTTTATGGTTAGGTTTTTTTTAACCAACATATATATTTCATACGAGTGTTAGTTTTTTCACAAATTATGTCATTGTTTTCTACATCCTATTATGATAGATGATACTTAAAAACCACAAAAATTTATAGAGCTAGCCCGCTCATCGGGGTCTTGAAGCTAGTATATATATATGACATAAGAGTTAAATCGGGATATGTAGTTTATGAAAGAGTAAACGAGTCCATTTTTCTGATAATGGGTCCCACCACATTGGTTTTTAAGTAAAAGTGGTCAAGTAATAATAATCGTCACGTTTAGAGTTTTTATAAATTTAAGTTTTCCCGTCTTAATTTATACATTATTTCTAAATGAACTTTACAGGTTTTTGGGTCCACTGCCCCTAAAGTTGCTTAACTAAAGTGAAATACTAATTTACCCTTAGATATACATGTTGTTTGCTTCAACAGCTTACAGTCTCACGGTTTTGGCCATTACTTGAGTTTTACAACTCCGTTCTATGCTCGGTTTTCGGCTACGTTCAAGTGATGTTAGCTACAAATTTTCTTATTCGATAAACAGTTGGTTATATGCAAATTTTATGAGTTTAACCGTTGGAAAACTATTACCAAGATTTCACTCCTGACAAAAAGATTTCTATTTAATTCATCGGTTATTGTTTTTGCAAAAACATTTCTATTTAATTCATCGGTTATCGTTTTTAGGACTTTTACCCACCGAAACGATCGCAATACATATACCTAACTCCCTATATTTTTACCTAAGTTTTAAAGTCCATGGATTTTCCTCAGTAATTCCATTTATACCCCCTGTCCAGAAACTATTTTGCAAATAAGGTCCTTTCGATGTTTCTAGTGGTTTAGTCTAATATACCAAGCATAATCAAGTGTAATAAGCATAAAAATCATATGAAATACATGAAATATAATTATTTACAAGAATCAAAGAAAAATATAGATGTTTTCTTACAACACTTGTGAGGAATAAATCAAGAAACAAAAACTAGAACTCTAACTTAAATCCTTCCAGCCAAAACCCTAGCTTCCAAATCTTTCAACCCAAGTCTTGAAATTCCCTGATGACTACCTAGGAAAACTTGTTAAGGTTCTTGTAATCTTTCCAATAAAACCGTTGTGTAGCTTCCAAATCAACCAAAGGATGAAGAAATTGACACTAGTTTTATGTAGAGAATACTAGAGGCTATAACTTTGATGTGTAACTTATTGCTTGAAGATCAAAGATGATGATTTTGTATGATTATTGATGGTTCAGAAATGGAGAAGAAACAAAGGAAATGGAAGAGTTTTCTTGGTCTTTGGTTTAGATATGAAGATATATGTATAAGACTTAAAGATATTTTAAAACTTAGCTAGGTAAACAAAACACTTGTAACCATCTTACTCAAGATCAAATCTCACCAAGTCACATGGCTTGGTGAGTAATTTAAAACACCACAAAGGGCATAAATGATGAGGTTAGGAAGTTTTAGATATTATTTTGAATTTATGGAGTGTAGTTTGGTCCCAATAATTATTAATGTTAAGTATTTAAATCACGAAACTTAAAACTGTGTATCGTAAAAATAATAAACTTATTAAATTGTTAAAAATTATCAATATACTCTATATTAGCATATTAAATAAGTGATAAGTTTAACGGAGAGCGTAAACGTTGTTAAAACCTAAAAATGTAAGTTAAATACGCGTAAAACGTACGAAGTTTACGTGAAAATAGAAAAAGTGAAATGTGACTTTTCAAATATGATTATAAGGAACCTAAAAGGCATATATTGTGTAGACTAGTCTAGTGTTAGTTTGTGTTAAATACACGTTAAATACAAAACCGGAAGTTGTAAATCGTGTTTGGTGACACTGGTTCTTGAAAAAAGTATCGTAAATTGTAAAAATGATTCGACTAGCCTAAAACTCACTTTATATAATAAAAATAATATTAAATTCTCATAAATGTACTTGAAATGAAAATATTAAATGACGTAATAATTCAAATAATAACATCTTAAATTGAGAATGGTTATAGAAACAATGTCGAGAATTGGGTATTCAGCGTTGGCCTCATCGAAAACTTAAGAGTATACACTCGCTAATCAACAACATTCATGTTAGACTTCAATGCCAACTAAAGTTTTATTATTATCCTTTACCACATGTTAAGTTGAATCAAAGGAATACTATGTTTCTCATAATATCAGATTGCATAATAGGAAGGCAAACCAAGTAAAAAGAGAGTTGAAGGGAAAATGCACGAAATCATGGAGATATTGGAAACAAAAAAGAGGAAGCTGGAAGAATTAGCACTCCAGCTAAGCACAAAAAAATAAGACAAGCGTGTTTCAAAGCGAATTACAACGAGAAAAAAAAATGGGGTTGATACTATCAATAACTGATTCGACAACATCAAATGTCACTACACATTTCTCGTCTTCATCTTCTAACAATGATGCAGATTATGAGGTGATGGAAGATGGTTACGGTAGTGATTATGATGACCAAGAATAGTTAAATATGCAGGTTGAACTTTTGCAACATTAAGGAACAGGTTACTTAACTACAAAAACAAATTATGGGTATTTGATGCTTTCTTTCCACATAAATAAATTTCAGTTTTATATCATTGATGATATGTGAAAAGCATATTATTAATGTAAGAAAGTGCTATAGATTACACTTGGGGTATGTTTGACGGCAAAGATTATGGAAGATTATTGAAGCTTAAGATTATTTTTTTTGAAAAATAAGCTGCTTAAAAAATAATCTTTGTTTGGCAGACATAACTTATAAGAGATTATTAAAAAAAAAAAAAATCTTCCATAATCTCTAAAAATAAAAGGTTACTTCATGTAGCTTATAAAAATAATCTCTTTTTATAATTTTTTTCAGCAACAACATCAACAGCAACAACACCAACACCAACACAATCTATTTTTGCCAAACTTACCCTTGGTTGATTAAAAAACTATTAGGCTACACTGACATAACTTTCAAATCCAATACATTGCTATGTTTAGCACACAAGATTTTGGAGAGATTATGCTTATTTTTTCAAAAAAATAAGCTACTTAAAAAATAATCTTTGTTTGGCAGACATAACTTATAAGAGATTATAAAAAAGATAATCTTCTATAATCTCTGAAAATAAAAGTTTACTTCATGTAGCTTATAAAAATAATCTCTTTTTTATAATCTTTTTAAGCAACAGCACCAGCACCAACATCAGCACAATCTATTTTTGCCAAACATACAGAAGGTGCTATAAATTACACAAGAATACTGTTAGACCACAAAGAGCCCAATTACTTCGTATGTAATATGGGCCATTTAAAAACAATAGTCTATTATGAAACATTAAGCTCAAAGTAGGGGTGTAAATATCCACAGTAACCGAAAATCGAAACCGAAACCGAATCGAACCGAAAATAATTGAATCGAATTTGTGACCGAACTGAATTGGTCAAAATCGAACCGAACCGAACTAAATATTTGGTTATCGGGTTGGATATGGTTTTGGCAATGATAACCGAAAACCGAATTCATATAAAATATATATTTTTTCTATGTATATATACGAAAAAAAAAATCACTAAAACTCTTTTTTAGTATAACTATAACATGATTTAAGCTTGAAAAAAATATTTTGTGCTAAAAATATATATAATTAAATAAAAAAATAATTAAAATTATGTAATTCGGGTTATTCGGTTCGGTTTTCGGTTATAGGGGTTCGGTTTTCGGTTATTCGGTTTGGTTTTCGGTTCGGTTGAATCAAATTTAATTTCGGTTCGGTTCAGTTTTCGGTTATACCCAGGAAAAAAAATTAGAGAAAAGTACAAAAATAAGCCAAAATCTTTTTTGAAGTCCCCTTTGTGGTCAAGTTTTAACCCAATGTCCAAAATGGTCATGCGCAACCACTCGACTCCGCAGCTCCACCCAAAATTCGCCACGTGTCCAAATGAAAGTACACTTTTTGTACTTTTTTTTTATTATTTGTACTTTTTGTACTTTCATTTGGACACGTGGCGAATTTTGGGTGGAGCTGCGGAGCCGAGTGGTTGCGCAGTGGCGAATTTTGGGTGGAGCTGCGGAGTCGAGTGGTTGCACATGACCATTTTGGACATTGAGTTAAAAAGTGACCACAAAGGGGACTTCAAAAAAGATTTTGGCTTATTTTTGTACTTTTCTCAAAAAATTAACCGAACTAACCGAACCGAATAACCCGATAACCGAACCGATGAACACCCCTAACTCAAAGTAACTAATACAAATCTAATACATTACATATAACTAATTACCAATAACTAGGGGTGGCAATTTCTGACCCGACACGAAACCCGACCTGAAACCGACACGAAAATTAACAGGTCCGGGTTGTGCTAAATAGATTTCGGGTCAGTTTTGGGTCGACCTATCTAACCCGTTTATTAAACAGGTCAGGTTCGGGTTGGGAATAAAATAAGCGGGTCGACCCGCCAACCCATTTAGATTTTTTTTTCATAAACTCAAAATTATTATTCATATAAAATAAGTTAAATGATGATAATCGTATCTCTTAAAATAATTTAACTCGTATTCGAACACCGCCCAGATAATTGTTTACTCTTTAAACACACAAAAAAAAAAGGTATTGGTATCACGTAACGTGACGGTGTAACGGTGACAGCTAAGCACCCCAATACACACATCTCGTTACATTTTAAATCTCTATTTATGATCTTTTAACAACAAAAAAAAAAAAAAAAAAAAAAAAAAAAAATCCTCTTTTTATTAATCTTTGATTCAATTAATAATAACTCAAATCCTTGTTTACTCATACTTTTTGAAGATCTGATTAGTAGCTATGTCGTATGCTTATCTTTTCAAGTATATCATCATCGGTGATACTGGTAATTATTTAATTTTTAATTTTATTTATTAATTAGTTGTAGCTTTTTGAGTTGATGCAATTATATAGATGTAAAGTTGATTGGCTAACTATTATGATTTAGTTTGTCAATTTTGATCATATAATGATTCAGCAAAAAAAAAAAAAAAAAGAGCTTTTTATTGAGATTTTATTATTAACTATCACATATTACATAGATGTAGTCTGGATTTTATTGTTGATTGATGAAAAACATATAACTAGGGCGAATAATGTTTTGTTTAGAGAATTTGGTTTGATGCCGTCATTAAATACTAGATACTAGATTTGAAGCTTAGAATCTGCAAGCCTGTTTAGTTGGTTAGCGAGAGTCTGTTTTTTCTACTATGTACTTTATATATCTAGACTTGTATCAAGATGCAAAATAGATTCTCGGTAGCCAACTAAAACAAAACGCGGGATTATAAGCTTCACATTTATTATCTATGAACTAATGTCCTTCACACTGCACTTAAGTTAAGATAAGTCGTCCTACAAAATCGTGTATTGCATCAAACCAAATTCTGTTAAAATAACTTTATTTACCTCAAACTGTATGTATGTTTTTCTTGGATCATGAATTCTGCACCATTACTCTCTGTAGTTAATAAACAACCGTGCGATGAATTGAATCATCAAATGAGCAAAATGACTAAGCTACCTAAATCTTCCAATCATTTTAGTTCATGATTGAATTTTCTCTTGTTCTTTTCTTTTGAACAAACTTATGTACAAGTATCGCTTATCTATGTAAATATAAAGAGGAAGGCACCCTTGATGCAATGACAATTCTTTAAGAAGAAATTTTGTTGAACGGGCTTTTCTCTGCTCCAAGCCGAATTTTGATTATGGTTATGGGGAGGCGGTGGTTATATGTGGATATTGAAACTCGTTTTCCGTTTGCTCAATATGTTCAATTGTTTTTATTAGCAATGTTGACCAGATTGTAATACAAGTAAATGCTGATTTAGGTAGCTCCATGATGTTCACTCGAGATTAGTTAAAATTATGACGTATTCTTGTTTCTTTCTTTGTCTAAGTACTCACGTTTAGCTTTTGGAAAAGTAGAACATAAACATAAATGCCCCTAAATCTTTTGCACTTTTATAGATTCTTTGAAACGAACCTGCCTAATGTATATTAAGTTTGACCAACTTAGTAAGCTCATTAGGAGGAAAAAAAACATATTAGTAGTGAAAGTTTGGCTAACATAGAAGGTCTGTTTTGATGTTATGTTTGTAAAATATTGGACATCAAAGTTGTAGTCTTTGTAGTATGTAAGTAGAAAGGAGTTTGTCCATTTGAAAACAATCTGATGTCCGGTATTTCAGTTACGTAATCCATTTTGTAGATTAATTCCGATTCGCTAATGCATCAATAAAAAACTGCCAAATCCACGTTTAGTGATTAAACAGCCTTTTGTTATACAACCTAGTATTTTGTAGAACATTCCTTACAGGGAATGGTCCGTTAAAGTCTAACCCACGTTCTTTCCGGTACTGCCGTTGATGAAAGAAACATTCTAGTAACGTAGGTGTGTTGGTTATTCAGGGGTTGGAAAATCATGCCTTCTGCTGCAGTTCACAGACAAGCGTTTTCAACCAGTTCATGACTTAACCATTGGTGTTGAATTCGGGGCCAGAATGATCACCATTGAGAACAAACCAATAAAGCTGCAGATCTGGGACACGGTTTGTTCATTGCTTTATTTTTTATTTATTATTATTATTATTTTTTTTCGCTGGGTTTAAATTTCTTTTTATATTGATTTCTCTGTGATTTACTATTTTATCTAAGTATTTTCTTCTTATTTATATTTCTGTCAGGCGGGTCAAGAATCGTTCAGATCTATTACCAGGTCTTACTATCGAGGTGCAGCTGGTGCTCTTCTGGTTTATGACATCACCAGGTATGGTCTTATTGCATATTTGGAAAACTGTGCTGCCTTTTGTTCTCTCATCTTTTAATCAATTGCCCACCCTGAAAATGGTGCACACAATACCATGGTGACCCTTTATCTAAAGATATCACTCAAAAACATATTCTGGGGTTCAATGGACCGATTTCATTGTGTAGCTGTGTTGTGTAATACTTCATATAATATGACATGTGTTTGCATACATGCAGGAGGGAAACCTTTAATCACCTTGCTAGCTGGTTGGAGGATGCAAGGCAGCATGCAAATGCAAACATGACGATTATGCTTATTGGTAATAAGTGTGATCTTGCTCACAGAAGAGCTGTTAGTACAGAAGAAGGAGAACAATTTGCGAAGGAGCATGGTTTGATATTTATGGAAGCTTCTGCAAAAACTGCTCAGAATGTTGAAGAGGTAGATGAACGTTTGTTATATAACTGAAGGACTTTTAATGGGGGTACTAGTATGTTCACTTTTTAATGTTGATTATCTCTTTCAGGCATTTATAAACACTGCTGGAACAATTTATAAGAAGATTCAGGAAGGGGTTTTCGACGTGTCAAATGAGGTTAGTTCTGCTGTTTAGTTTGCTTACAAGTTTCTCATGTTTGTATGGTAAGTTTAGATTGTATATACTGCAAATGGTTATTGTTAAATGGCTGCTCAATTGGGTTCACAATACTTGTCCAAACTTCATAGGCGACTTTATTTTGTGCCTCATAACACTTCTAGAGGGACAATTTTGAGCCACTTGGTGACCCATTTTCTTATTAATGGGATGTTTTAGAAGTTTAGATTGTCTTTCATCTCAAATGGGTCAAATTTTAAGATTGAGCTTTAAAGGGAACAATGTCATCAGGTTAAAAGTTTTTCCAAGTATGATGTATTTTTCATACTTTTACACATGTATTTATAGAAAACAGTAAAATTAAGACAAAATCTGTTTGCTGTTCACCCGGCCCAGCCATCTTCGTTGCGTACCAGAAAAGGCCTGTTTCAACCGTTGACCTTACTCGAACCACCCATAGTCACCTCTTTATTACACTCTTACATAATAGCATGTAGAACCTACGGAGAGGGGATCATGAGTATAACTTTCATGACACAAGTTGTTTGTTAGACCTTGTTGCTGGTGGAAAATTTTATTGTCTGATGCACCCGATGTTAACCTGCTGTGAGATGTTAGTACAAATATAAGAACACATGACAGCTTTATTCTGGATAAAAAAGTTAAGGAAACGGTATTATCCAATCTAAAAAAGAAAGGGTAACTTAGAAATTAGTATCATAAACTTGTCTCGAGTGCTGAAATATATATTATAAATATTTCGGTCTCCACGTCTAAACTAATACGGAGCATAATTTTGTGTTTGTTAATGGCAGTCTTATGGGATTAAAGTTGGGTATGGTGGCATCCCTGGGCCCTCAGGAGGAAGAGATGGATCATCGTCTCAGGCAGGGGGCTGTTGCAGTTAAAAAGAAAATTGCGGCTTTATTAACAACTCTTTTCCGATTCATGCATAATCTTTTGTGTAAAAAGCTATAGATATCGGTAAATATTTGTGTATGGGTTTTTGTAATTCTTGCATTGTTTCTATATCCGTGTGTGTTAAATGTTGTTTGTTTCTACATTTGGGGTTATAAATATGCACAAGTGCATTTGTATGGAATTGTCTTTATAGGCACAAGTGTGCTACTCTGTTGTTTATTTGCAAGTTTAAAAACCTATTGAAATTACTGTCATAGATTCATTTTTGAAGCTTTCGAGCCAGCACACATACGTCACTGACCCACATCGCAACTGTGATTCACACATTTGGGTTTCTTTTGTCCTTCATTTGGCATTTGCAGTAATGCAGTTTTCGGTTTGCTTCAAGTCTATTGTTTATTTTTGAGAAAATTTGGGGAGTAGCCCAATTGCCCAAAGGTACTCTTTATAGAGAAAAAATTCCCTAAATAGCCCGGGGCGACTGACAATTGGGCAACCACCTTAATAACTTGACACGTACGTGTCTCATGTAGTATTACTTTGTCTTTACTATATTTTACTATAATGTAAATATACATCCTCTTCTTTTGTAATTACATATATACCAACCACTTGATATCACCACCAAGGTCTAGTTATTTTAACACATTCCATTCATAATTTTTCTCATTTCATTTTCCATTTGTCTTTTGCTGCTTCTCTACAACGAGATCTAATGAAATCTTCTAACTTGAATCAAATACCATGCGCATCGCCATGCAACTTTTGAGAACACAGGGGCCTTCATTTCTGCCCAATTGCAAATACAAGATGTTGATGCATAATTTGGCGCGGGCTGGATTCGACGACTCTCCCTTGCCGTTCGTCGTCTTCTCGAGCCCTAAGTAGACATGTCAACAAAGAGAACCCGTTAGGAGTGGACCCGAGGCCGTAGCCCCGGGGTCCACTTCCGACGGTCAAGTTAGTATCGGTGCGATGTGATGAGTTAGGGTTACAGTAACCTGTTATCCGTCCTTGAGAAAGAGATCCAACCCTATATTTATAGGGCATGGATTAGGGTTTAGGCGTAAAGTGGGCCGCTGTCTGCCGGGCCTGACCCATTCCTGGCCCAGTCCGGACTATACGTCCACAAGCCCTCCAAGTCTAGTTATGAGATAGTGCATGGCTATGTTATGCTAGACTTAAGTTCTGTTCATGGCCGCGTAGGCCTAATCAATCATGACAACACGGCCATGTGTGCGCAACTCAAGTGTGCACATGAGACGGACCATACTGCGCAGCCCAAATGCGACAGTGCGCACTTGGCCCATGGCGCTGTCCTGTTTAGCGCATATGCTAGGTTTCGCCAAAGAGTAACTGTAAAGACCCCGGAAGAAGACACGTAGTTCTATAGTTGGGGTAACTGTGACATTGCGATTGTGAGAGTCTCACAATGGTGAAAGTGGATCCCGTATGCTGCATCCTGGGTAAGGGCATACCTTTTGTACCAGTAGCGACGCAGCATGGTGCGACAGAAGACGTGCTTCTGTAGCAAAAGTGCGCGTTGTGCGCGACAAAGAGGTGCGACCGAAGACGTGCTTCTGTAGCAAAAGTGCGCGTTGTGCGCGACAAAGAGGTGCGACAGAAGACGTGCTTCTGCGCGCATTACATCCGTCTTTACAACCGACAGAGGACGTCTCCCCTGCGGCAAGATGGTGCGAATATTTAAATCCGTCTTTGTACTGGGCTTGCAATACCTCTTACATACGATCTGCTTCCAAATATACCTGCGTGATGCGTACGGAAACAGTGGTAGCATATACCCTGGTAGCCCCCCAAGTTTGATGGTGCTACTCGTGTAAGAGCATTAAACTTATGTATGCCTGCGCAAAACACTTAATGCAAATATTAAAAGTATATGCCGCGAATCGCATCATATAAAACCTAATAAAGTGAAGCAATATATAGCGCATAGCATGTAAACTTAACACATAAGAGAGATGATAGTGTGAATTACCCCTATCGCGAGGTTTTACACAAAATTAATTGTTTTTTTTTTTTTTTTTTTTTTTTTTTTTTTTTTAATATATAAAAAAACCCGGATGGATGTACCGTGACCGCGACTAATAGACGCAGATAGATATATCGTGACCGCATGACTCGAACGTTTGTGAATGATCGCAGATGAACATAACATGACCACGGCCTTTGGTCCAGTGCGCTCGTGGCGATTGACTAGCATCGTGGTGTTTGCTCGTAGCTAATCTGCGACGATGTCCGAACGCACGGCCTAACGCGGGTAGATTTATCGTGACTGCGTTGTTCGATCGTACAAACAAGCGCGAACATGCATACCAACCGTAAAAACAGTATCTGCGCGAATTAATTCACGGCTAAAAGATAAAATAACTCCGATCGTGCGGATATTTTCTTAGGTCCGATCGTGCGCGAATTAACGCACGGCCTAGCGCGGGTAAAAAGTGCATGCCATCATTATTAAATACAAGCAGGCGCGTTAGAGGAGATATATATCTAGGTGTGATATCCGGACTTTAATTATTTTGAATCAAGTTTAATATGTCTGGACCAAAATTCAAATAATAACTTGAAGTGGCATTGAAGTAAGGGACAAATATCGTGTTTTTCTCATGCCAAATGTTAACGAGCCTGTTATTCAGATGTGCAGTGCTTTTAAAGTGATATTAAATTCACATGATGGTAAAGCAAGTTTTACGCATGGCAGAATGCAAAGGTTTTAGAGTTACCGACTTTATAAATTGATTTATGCTTTTCGGTAATATAAGAACACGAAACATAGTTTATTCGTGGTCTCACGGATGGCGCCAACTTGTTGATGCATAATCTGGCGCGGGCTGGATTCGACGACTCTCCCTTGCCGTTTGTCACACCCCGCCGGAGGCGGAAACGCGAGGTGTAACATAATCAATATGCATCGCAAAGAGATATAGTACAATACCATAATTTAAATTTAAAGAAATATTGTAACATTACAACAAGGTTCTAGCCGACCTTGGCAATTTAGACATAAAGTTTGACTTCCAAAGGATAACATTTTACTACATGACGACCCAGATAACTTGTGACGACTCCTTTATTTAAAATCTTCATAATATAAGCTAAACAACGATCACCTGAAATGCATGAGAAAACGGGTCAACTATGATAATAGTTGGTGAGTACACAAGTTTTATGTAAAATAAATTATCGATTTTTGAAGGTTTGATTGGCAAATGTCCTGTCAACTCACTATGTTACAAATCCTGCCCATACAAGACTTGTAACATATGAATTCACATACATTTCCATATTTTAAGTCAAGTGAATAATGCACATATAGTCACAATAACGCCTCGTATATAATAAAGTATGCGGCAAAGCCCCTAAAATAAATAATATGCGTTCCGTAGACAGGGGAACGAGAGGTTGGCCGACCTCTAATAGCGCTACTCATACTATCTACTGCCCCACACAAGGAGGCCGTACGAACGGTACGTATAATTGGAGTGCGAACGGCAAACCAATAGGGGACTAACAATGCGAATGTACGAACAGTACATCATAACAACTATTATATAGTATCAATTAAGACTGCTCCGAACATGGGAGACTCGGCAGTGCTCCGAACGGGGAGACTTTAGGTCAAGGACGTACGGTCCATCAGGTTCAAACAAGTCATAAATTTATAAGTTAGTCTAAGGGTTTAAAATATATCAAATAGTTCAAAGAAAACAATTTAATTTTATATTCATGCATTTCACCCCAAATAAGTAAAACAGTAAAAAGGGGGTTGTGAATACTCACCTTGGCAAAAGCAGTCTAAAGCAGCAGTCAATTAGAATTATTGGATGGCACCGACACGCGACCTAGATTAGTATGACAAATTTTAGTCTTTATTTATGATTATGACTCGACAAGGTTTAATAAAAGTTTTGTTGTTGCTTGTGTGGCAATGATTAATGTTTAATATAATTTTTGTAGATTTTGGCTCTTGGAAGTGCATAAGTACATAATAAGAAAATATCAATGACGAAAGAATCTTCAATTCGATGGCAACCGAAAGACGCCGTACGGAAAATAATTATATGTAATATTAGACGTTAACTATTTAAAATCAAAAGTTATTTAAAAGTATATACATTTATATACGGTCAATATTAGTTGACGATAAAAGTATATTAAAATCGCACTCTAATGGTTCGTTTGGTAGGACAAAATGAAATGTCAAATGAATGGAATAAACGATGTAATGGAATAAACAGTGTAATGTAATGATTCATTGCCGTTATTAATCGTGTTTGGTTTGTATGATAAGACGTAATGGAATCATTAATAAAAAGACTAAAATACCCATTGATGATATGAAGTTTATTTAATGCGGTTAGTTAATGATGGAGTTTTATGTAATTTTGATTTCATTACAAGATGTAATGAAAAAAAAGTAGGGGACCCCTAAGGAATGATTTTGGTGTAATGGGTTATTCCTTGCAATGAATCATTACATTTCATAAATGTAAACAAACAACATTTTTTCATTACATCGTATTAATCTTTTCCATTCCGGCTTTGATTACAGCATACCAAACACTACGTAAGTGATGGTTTTATTAAAAGAGTTTATATTAAATACTTTTACTAGTTATAAATGTAGGTTTTTGAAAAATTTGGGCATGACTCATGTATCCATTTTAGTTTTCTGTGATAAGTAAATGTTGCAATTTTTACTTTTAAGGAATAGCCGTATCTATATTGTTTATCAAATTCCCATAAGTTTTTATACTCAAAGTAACAAAAGAGAAAAAGAAACATTTACTAATGACACTTGGGCTCATCCCACTGCCAACTCGGCTCACGCACATAACTGACTGCTTCAATTTACCAAATGTCAACATGAATTTAATCCAAACTCACTAGCTTTTTTTATTTATTTTAAACCAATAATGTTATTAGTTGTTGTTATTATTATTTTTTTTTTTTCATTTTTGTATCTTGCCATTTTACCACAGTGGGTAACTAACATTGAGATTGCTATTTGAGTGTAGAAATATATAAACAAGAACAACAAAAGAAAAGAGTACCCACTGTTCGAGTTTGACCACAAAAACAACCATCTCAAGTTCAAGACACCTCAACTCGTTAGACCTTCTAAACTTTTGGAACTACATTGAATCAAAATATAACTTTGCTAAATACTATCTCTCACAGATGGTTTGACCCAACATGGGGTTCGACCAAACACAAACCAACTAACAATCTAACTTGGCCCAAAACACATTTATTTACTAAATTACCTTAAGTTTGTAATTTGATTGTTTTAATGTGAAATGTCAAACCAAGAAGGAAGCACCACTGTTGTACAGTGGGTTACAAAACAAACATAGCAACTAGATTTTTGTCTAAAATTCATTTTATCTCAAGACTTAACAAATAAGCTAATAAGCATAATGACAAAACAAAATAAAATAAGCACTTCTAATCCATGAGCCCACTTTTCTTTTTAAATCAAATTTTAGTTTGTTTATTTTTGTGTTCCCTCTTGTAATTCATTAGTGCCACACAAGATTCACAACAACAACATTCAATCATATTCTTATGAAAACTTTTATGCGTCGACCGGTAAAAAAATATATATATAAATAAATAAATAAATAAAAATTTGATAGCCAGATATATTATTAACCATTTACAATATTGTCATCTTATTAGTACCTCATATATTCAATAGGAATCAATCATGAACATAAATATAAATTCGAATTATATAAAAAAAACAAATAAATTAATTCATTAACAAATATTATTCTTACAAGGATTAGTTGATGGGTCGAGTGTGTATGAAAACCGAATACAAAAACTCCAATTAAGCACGATTGAAGATGAATTAGAACAAATTGAAGCTTGATTTGGACTCTCTAAACCTCCAATTACAAAACCCCTTTGGTAATTTCGAAAAGCCATTTGATTTACCAAACCCTAATTTTTGTGAAGGTGATGATGAGAAACTGTTTTTGGGGCGTCTTCTACCTCCACTAGTATTTAAAGGAGTGTTTTAGGATGCCTTGACTCTTATTTCTCCTCTTGATGTTTGGATTGAAGCCGAAATTGGTTAGCTTCCAAAACTAGACGAATCTTGGGTTTGCTCAAGGTAGATTGAAGTGAAGATATGATTCTCTTGAGTGATTATATCTTGATTCTTCTTGGCTTATTCGATCCATAGCCGGCGCATCAAAAGGGAGGATTTGGAGAGATTAAAAACTTACATGGTTTTGGGTAAGAAAGAGAAGGATATGGTGAGATATCATGTTGGGTTTTCCTTCTTTGGGAGATTCGGTCTAGGAGGGATTTGCAGGGCTAGATGAGGAAGAAGAAGATATGATATCTTCATATCTCTGCTTTTGGGTTTGGTCTTTTGTCGTGTGTGGGGATAAGAAAGACAAAGAGATGTATTTTTTTTATTTAGTGTATTATATGTACATCGTACTGTATAATTTGTTCCGTATAGGATAACGTTAAATTATGTAGAATATTATTCGGGTGTCCGTATTTTATAAATTTTATATTTTTGGAGACGTTTTGACGAGCGAAATATTATGGTATTATTATTACTTTGAAATTTGAAAGTAAATTTTACGTCAATTTAATTATGGTGTCGGTACGCGTGTGGTGCCGGGACTTTAGAAAACACAAGATAACTTCTCGTTTTTGAGTTATAATGATCAGAAAATAAATAACTCGCATATTCTGATGTAAATAGTAGCCGGGAAATTGACGGATTGTCACAGTCTGCCAGCCTTAAAAAGAATCTCGTCCTCGAGATTCAGTCCATCTATACTACAGACGTACATTCTCATGGTTCAAATTTTCTCATTCTCGAACTTTGCCCTCAAAAGACTCTTAGTTGGTGAATTTTCACAACTTTCCGACCTGACCGGTCATTTGTTTAAGTTGTATAGGTTGAGTAACAACTTGATTCTAACTTGATTTTCGCAACTCATCAAACAAGAACTGTCACTAGATCAAGCTAGGAAACAAGTTGTCGGAGAGAGATGGCTTCTCATGTATGTAAGAGACCTTTTGAAAGCTTGGCTCGAGTTCGAAATCATTTAAACCAATCAATACTAATAGTGGGGTGCTCAGATTAGCGAGAAGGCAACAATTAAACTAAGGCTCATGATGCAAGGTTCTACACTAATCAATGCCATGAACTAGAATTAGAAGGTACTGAAATAAGGTGGGTGATCAAAAGAATGTACCCGTCACGGTGCTTGTGTCTTAGCGAGCTTCCTTAGTGCCCAAGAAGTATGCTCGACCCCGAGCTGGGCTGACATTGCCTCCACGGTTTGGGTTATCTTCATCAAGTGCTAACGCGAGAGTCATGCTACCGTGCTCCGACTTTTGTGCCCTATTCAACTTAGGACATGTGTTCCGAAGGTGATCCGGACTTCCACACTCGTAGCATGTTAGCCTTCGTACCTGGTTTCCATTTATGTCTGAGCAATTCCGACTAATGTGGCCCGTCTTCTGGCACATGTTACACTTAGGGCAGTTTCCTTTGTGATGGAGGTTGCATCGAGTACACTTAGGATGTGGACCTGCATATCCTCTGCGCTCCTGAGTCGTCGCTCCATAGTTCCTTGTCACTCGTTGCCTCTTGTCTTGATGGTCCTGGTCTCGGCTTCCCTGGTGATCCTCATATCGCTTTCGCCCATAGTCGTTTGTTTTTGCTAGTTCTCCAGACCTGATCACGTCATTAGTCAAGCGGTATGCCATCCCCACAGCAGCTTGCAGGGTAGTTGACTTGGATGAGGTGACATCTCTCCTGATCTCAGGAATCAAACCCCAAATGTATCGATCAATCAGCTTCTCCACAGTAGAGACCATATGGGGAACCATTCTGGTCAGCTCGTGAAAGCGGGCTGTGTACTTGTCAACTTCCACTCCTACCATCATATGGTTCCAGAATTCCGCTTCCAGTTTCTGCACTTCATCCTTCCTGCAGTACTCCTCGGTTAGTAGCTTCTTGAATTCTACCCAAGATAATCCATTTGCAGCTTCTCTCCCTCTGGTCTGTAGCTGGTTGTTCCACCATGTCAGTGCTCGACTCTGAAGCAGGCCTGCAGAGAACTCAACCTTATCTCCTTCAGCACATTTAGTGATGCTAAGTTTCGACTCAACATTCTCAAACCATGATAGCAGGCCAATGGCACCCTCGGTGCCATGAAATTCCTTTGGCCTGCATGACATGAAGGTCTTATAGTTGCATCCGTGGCCATTGGTCGAGGTACCAGCTCTCTCATTGGCTCGTCCTGCATCAATGTGTGCGACAATCTGAGTGAGGAGATCCGCCAATCCAGCAGCACTGTCTCTTGGGGCTTCATTGTTGATGCTTCCTGAACGGGTGTTCCTTGTAGTCATGATTCTACAATAGGCCAAGGCATTTGGTTGAGTGAGACAATGGCGGATGATGTGTGGGACGGCGACAGGTAGTGAGTGTAATGTGACGGGAACAAGAACGTGCCTAGCCTATCAGGTCATAATATAAAGCAAGAAGAAAGCATACATAAAATGTACATAAGGTATGGTGGACATATAAACACGCTATGCATACTCACGCGACTAATGCAGTTCCAGGTGATCATACTCTTTAAGACTCGACCAAACATAATCCGAGGCTACTAATCCCATCATCATATAATTCCTCCTGAATTATGCATAGGTGTACAGGCTATGCATAATTTAGGAGTAACGATGCAATGTTGGTGCTAGTCGACTCGTATGATGTTTCCGTGTTTTAAGAAAATTTGATTTTGGTTATAGTTGCGATTTTTATTTTATAAAAACCGGTATTTCACTATAACCTGGCTCTGATACCAATCTGTCACACCCCGCCGGAGGCGGAAACGCGAGGTGTAACATAATCAATATGCATCGCAAAGAGATATAGTACAATACCATAATTTAAATTTAAAGAAATATTGTAACATTACAACAAGGTTCTAGCCGACCTTGGCAATTTAGACATAAAGTTTGACTTCAAAAGGATAACATTTTACTACATGACGACCCAGATAACTTGTGACGACTCCTTTATTTAAAATCTTCATAATATAAGCTAAACAACGATCACCTGAAATGCATGAGAAAACGGGTCAACTATGATAATAGTTGGTGAGTACACAGGTTTTATGTAAAATAAATTATCGATTTTTGAAGGTTTGATTGGCAAATGTCCTGTCAACTCACTATGTTACAAATCCTGCCCATACAAGACTTGTAACATATGAATTCACATACATTTCCATATTTTAAGTCAAGTGAATAATGCACATATAGTCACAATAACGCCTCGTATATAATAAAGTATGCGGCAAAGCCCCTAAAATAAATAATATGCGTTCCGTAGACAGGGGAACGAGAGGTTGGCCGACCTCTAATAGTGCTACTCATACTATCTACTGCCCCACACAAGGAGGCCGTACGAACGGTACGTATAATTGGAGTGCGAACGGCAAACCAATAGGGGACTAACAATGCGAATGTACGAACAGTACATCATAACAACTATTATATACTATCAATTAAGACTGCTCCGAACATGGGAGACTCGGCAGTGCTCCGAACGGGGAGACTTTAAGTCAAGGACGTACGGTCCATCAGGTTCAAACAAGTCATAAATTTATAAGTTAGTCTAAGGGTTTAAAATATATCAAATAGTTCAAAGAAAACAATTTAATTTTATATTCATGCATTTCACCCCAAATAAGTAAAACAGTAAAAAGGGGGCTGTGAATACTCACCTTGGCAAAAGCAGTCTAAAGCAGCAGTCAATTAGAATTATTGGATGGCACCGACACGCGACCTAGATTAGTATGACAAATTTTAGTCTTTATTTATGATTATGACTCGACAAGGTTTAATAAAAGTTTTGTTGTTGCTTGTGTGGCAATGATTAATGTTTAATATAATTTTTGTAGATTTTGGCTCTTGGAAGTGCATAAGTACATAATAAGAAAATATCAATGACGAAAGAATCTTCAGTTCGATGGCAACCGAAAGACGCCGTACGGAAAATAATTATATGTAATATTAGACGTTAACTATTTAAAATCAAAAGTTATTTAAAAGTATATACATTTATATACGGTCAATATTAGTTGACGATAAAAGTATATTAAAATCGTACTCTAAGTGATGGTTTTATTAAAAGAGTTTATATTAAATACTTTTACTAGTTATAAATGTAGGTTTTTGAAAAATTTGGGCATGACTCATGTATCCATTTTAGTTTTCTGTGATAAGTAAATGTTGCAATTTTTACTTTTAAGGAATAGCCGTATCTATATTGTTTATCAAATTCCCATAAGTTTTTATACTCAAAGTAACAAAAGAGAAAAAGAAACATTTACTAATGACACTTGGGCTCATCCCACTGCCAACTCGGCTCACGCACATAACTGACTGCTTCAATTTACCAAATGTCAACATGAATTTAATCCAAACTCACTAGCTTTTATTTTTATTTTAAACCAATAATGTTATTAGTTGTTGTTATTATTTATTTTTTTTTTTCATTTTTGTATCTTGCCATTTTACCACAGTGGGTAACTAACATTGAGATTGCTATTTGAGTGTAGAAATATATAAACAAGAACAACAAAAGAAAAGAGTACCCACTGTTCGAGTTTGACCACAAAAACAACCATCCCAAGTTCAAGACACCTCAACTCGTTAGACCTTCTAAACTTTTGGAACTACATTGAATCAAAATATAACTTTGCCAAATACTATCTCTCACTGATGGTTTGACCCAACATGGGGTTCGACCAAACACAAACCAACTAACAATCTAACTTGGCCCAAAACACATTTATTTACTAAATTACCTTAAGTTTGTAATTTGATTGTTTTAATGTGAAATGTCAAACCAAGAAGGAAGCACCACTGTTGTACAGTGGGTTCCAAAACAAACATAGCAACTAGATTTTTGTCTAAAATTCATTTTATCTCAAGACTTAACAAATAAGCTAATAAGCATAATGACAAAACAAAATAAAATAAGCACTTCTAATCCATGAGCCCACTTTTCTTTTTAAATCAAATTTTAGTTTGTTTATTTTTGTGTTCCCTCTTGTAATTCATTAGTGCCACACAAGATTCACAACAACAACATTCAATCATATTCTTCTGAAAACTTTTATGCGTCGACCGGTAAAAAAATATATATATAAATAAATAAATAAATAAAAATTTGATAGCCAGATATATTATTAACCATTTACAATATTGTCATCTTATTAGTACCTCATATATTCAATAGGAATCAATCATGAACATAAATATAAATTCGAATTATATAAAAAAAACAAATAAATTAATTCATTAACAAATATTATTCTTACAAGGATTAGTTGATGGGTCGAGTGTGTATGAAAACCGAATACAAAAACTCCAATTAAGCACGATTGAAGATGAATTAGAACAAATTGAAGCTTGATTTGGACTCTCTAAACCTCCAATTACAAAACCCCTTTGGTAATTTCGAAAAGCCCTTTGATTTACCAAACCCTAATTTTTGTGAAGGTGATGATGAGAAACTGTTTTTGGGGCGTCTTCTACCTCCACTAGTATTTAAAGGAGTGTTTTAGGATGCCTTGACTCTTCTTTCTCCTCTTGGTGTTTGGATTGAAGCCGAAATTGGTTAGCTTCCAAAACTAGACGAATCTTGGGTTTGCTCAAGGTAGATTGAAGTGAAGATATGATTCTCTTGAGTGATTATATCTTGATTCTTCTTGGCTTATTCGATCCATAGCCGGCGCATCAAAAGGGAGGATTTGGAGAGATTAAAAACTTACATGGTTTTGGGTAAGAAAGAGAAGGATATGGTGAGATATCATGTTGGGTTTTCCTTCTTTGGGAGATTCGGTCTAGGAGGGATTTGCAGGGCTAGATGAGGAAGAAGAAGATATGATATCTTCATATCTCTGCTTTTGGGTTTGGTCTTTTGTCGTGTGTGGGGATAAGAAAGACAAAGAGATGTATTTTTGTTATTTAGTGTATTATATGTACATCGTACTGTATAATTTGTTCCGTATAGGATAACGTTAAATTATGTAGAATATTATTCGGGTATCCGTATTTTATAAATTTTATATTTTTGGAGACGTTTTGACGAGCGAAATATTATGGTATTATTATTACTTTGAAATTTGAAAGTAAATTTTACGTCAATTTTATTATGGTGTCGGTACGCGTGTGGTGCCGGGACTTTAGAAAACACAAGATAACTTCTCGTTTTTGAGTTATAATGATCAGAAAATAAATAACTCGCATATTCTGATGTAAATAGTAGCCGGGAAATTGACGGATTGTCACACCGTTCGTCTTCTTCTCGAGACCTAAGTAGACCTGTCAACAAAGAGAACCCGTTAGGAGTGGACCCGAGGCCGTAGCCCCGGGGTCCACCTCCGACGGTCAAGTTAGTATCGGTGCGATGTGATGAGTTAGGGTTACAGTAACCTGTCATCCGTCCTTGAGAAGGAGATCCAACCCTATATTTATAGGGCATGGATTAGGGTTTAGGCGTAGAGTGGACCGCTGTCTGCCGGGCCTGACCCATTCCTGGCCCAGTCCGGACTATACGTCCACACAAGACTTGCGGTAAGTTAAATCATGGACCGGAATGTTTTAGAACACAAAAGATATACTAGAAAAGGTGGGTGTTCTTTTACCCCAAGCATAGAGGACCTGTGATATTGTCATAATACCTTCCACCCCCTTTTAACATTAGATAATTCCTCTTAAGAGCGGAAAAAAGGTCGGTTTTTTATATTTCCTGCTAAGAGCAAAAAAAGGTCGGTTTTTTTATATTTTGTTTCAAGAGTTTGTAGCACTGAAAATGAACAATCTGTAAACCTGTGAACTCTTGAGTTCCCTCGCCATACAATAAATCGATTTTTAGGTTTTATATCAAGAAATTGATACAAAGATTGTGAAGAAGAAGAATTTTGTAATAGTTTATGGATTAGTGTAGACCAATGGTGAATCTCAAGATGCTACTTGGGAGTTGCTTAAAGATCTGTACAAAAGGTAGTCTAGATTTGATTCTTGAGGACAAGAATCATTTAAGAGGGATGGATTGTTATGAGCTATTGTTGGCATGTGAGGTGCTCATATGGGATTCGTATCACACATGAGAGTTGACATGTGAAAAACTCCACAAAAGTTCATAACTAACTTTGGTGCCAAAATACAAAGTTTAAATAGTCGTTAGCCTATTTCATTTTTATCAGTTTTAGATTGAACGAGTGTGGGAACCCGCGCGATGCAGCGGGATTGGCTTTAAAGGACTTACTTTGCAGCGACACTTGAACCTCAGGGACTATTTTTGCTAAGTTGTGAAACTTTGCATTTAATGTTTGGACTTATTTTGTAACGACGCTTAAACCTCAGGGACTGTTTTTGCCAAGTTGTGAAACTTTGCATTTAATGTTTGGACTTACTTTGCAGCGTCACTTGAACCTTAGGGGCTGTTTCTGCCAATTTGGGAAAGTTGGCATTTAATGCATGGTTGGTTTCTCTCTCTCTTCCGTGATCTTTAGTATATATACTAATTTCCTTCTCTCGTCTTATTCATTTCACTGTAACAACATTTCTCCATTGATAATTCAATAAAGGCTCGCGACTATGTTCTTCATTCTTTATCGTCCAAGCTTATTAAAATTCATTAACGGATCTTAAGTGATCCCTAGTGGTGGTGTGTATTAGATTCAATGCTTACATCAGAGATAGCCTTAGCCGTATGTGACACACAAAACACAACACTCACACGAGAATTTAGAGATCCATAAGATCCTATTAGATGATAGATTATAAATTAGTCGGCTCAAACATCTTTGCGAGTTTGAGTCCATAACATTTATATAGGGTTCTCAATATCATATTTGTACGATATAGAACATCATCAATAAAACAGTATAAACTATACGAATTTTACAATCAAACAATATTAAAGTGGGTAGCATGCAACAAAAGACATTTTGTCTTTGTCAATTTTTATCGTACCATCGCTCAATGAACATTTGACACTTTTCAAGCATAGTACTATATAGACTTCTATTAGGCCAATGATAATGGCATGGTTGGTTGCTCTTCAACCGAGTAGTCGACCGAGTTCCCTCTATTAGCCCAATTGGATTGGTGACCGGTCACCCTCAACCATTTCAAAGTTATGATTGAGTTGACAACCGAAAGAATTAATTTGTTTTGTGTGGTTTAGTTTTTTTTTATTTGGTTTTTGTGAGGTATATTTTTGTTGTAATTGTATTCGTCTTATTAGCAAATTGTTCATTGAGCTGACGTGACGCTGATGTGACGGTAACTATAATATTTACGATTACCATTGACATTAGCCTTAGTTTCAAAAAAATGGGTCGGCAATATCCAGAGAATCTCAATGAAATCAATCTAAAGTTCTATACAACACCAAACAAAAATAGATACCAAAGAATATGCTTTCTTAAGAGTGAAGCTTTTTTTTTTTTTTTTTTTTTTTTTTTTTTTTTTTTTTTTTAACAAATTTTAGAGAAAAGTATCACGACGTCATGCAAATAAAAGGGTTTAATATATAGTGTGTTACGCTTAATTGGAAGTGTTCACAAATCGGGTAATACCGTAATACCCATATAAACCGAATCAAATAAAATCGAACTAAATTTATAGCCGAACCGAATTTGACAAAACTGAACCAAACCGAATTAAATGTTTGCTTTTCAGTTTGGATATGATTTTGGCAAAATAAAAACCGAACCGAACCAAAAACCGAATTCACATAAACACATATCTTTTTCATGTATTTATAAAATAAAGAATCCGTAAAACTATTTCTTAGCATACCATACAATAATATTTTTTAAGCTTATTTTGTTTTCGCTAAAAATCTAAGTAATTAAATGAACAACTGAATTCAAATTTGGTTTTCGGTTCGGTTTTACTAAGGGAAAAAAAAACCAAACTAACTAAACCGAATAACCCGATAACCAAACCAATGAACAACCGGTGCTTAATTATAGGTTCTAACATCAATAAACATATACATGCTCACAGTAGGATATGTTTTTGTGTTTAGTTATAGGTTCTAACATCAATAAACATATACACGCTCACAGTAGGATATGTTTTTGTGCTTAGTGACTACTGACTAGGACGTAATACTGTGTTTGTCATGCGAATTCATGAGCTTTGGCCTTTACTAGCTCTTCGTCGTGAATGTCGTTGAAGTGTGGGAATGGTTTTTTACAGCTGCCCACCGGTAGGTGATGGTGAAAAAGCATGTATGCAACAACGTAAATTCAAGTATACACACGTTATACAAACTATATTTCTACATAAAAACCTACCAAAAAGCTGTAACCTTCAAATAAAGGACACCACAAAAAAAAAAGTTATCCAGCCTGCTAGCAATAACATTTCTACATGTTTAGAGAGAGATGCATGTCACATGTGCCATTTTATCCTGTAAGCAAGAAAGAAAGCTAGCATAACACATAAATTCACTTACCCAATCAAAATAGTAGCAAGTTCTGAGCATGCAGCTTATATTAACCAATAGAAATAGAGTAAAATACTTTACACTTTAAACTAAAATTAAGTGTCACCTCCAAGCAGCTTGTTTAGTAAATTAAATATTGCATATTGCCCTTTTTCTTCATGGTGAAGCATATTATTACACTAACATTTCTAGTAAACTATTGTCACCCATTGGCATAAATAACACCCCTCATTCACCCACAGATACACACAAACACAAAGAGGATAACATTGCATAAAACACAGAGGCATATGTCTCCTCCTGGGTCAAATTTACAACCAAGAAAAACATATCTTCAAATGCAAAAGAATAACAAATCTATACTGAATATCATTACAAATAATGAACTGATATTTAAAGAATAACAAGTTAAGTGTAGAAGCTCAAGTAGCTGATAAGAATCAGTAACAAAACAACCAAGAAACCAGTATCTTGCATTGGTTTATTGTCAGCTTGCTTTGTAACTTCAGTTTCTTTTAATGTGTTGTTTGGAAGCAGATCTAGCCATTGAAGAGAGGAAGTGTAACAAGATGTTGGGGTGAATTTTTCTGGTTATTTGCAAGGTTGTTGAGACCTCCACCACCATCATCATTCTGCAGCTGCTTTGCTGATGCAACCTGTAAGTCAATAGATCTGACTCAGTTTTGTACTTGACTAATGTTTCATTATCAAAGCTAGATCTAAAGCTCTGAGCTACTTTGGGCAATCTAAATACTAGAAAGGAAACTTTAGAATGAGATAAGACAGAGATATAACAGGAAAGCAAGATCTGAACTATCTTGTGCAATCTTCTTATCAATACTACAAAATACATCAAAGGAAACTTGAGAATGAATAACCAAAATGAGACGAGCATATAGATAATGTACAGGAAAGCAAGATCTAAAGAATATTGCCTGATTTTCTATGTTTTCAAGATTATAAATGACATTGGACATGGTAAGTAGTACTAGTAAGATTTAGCATTTAGATTTGACTTTAGTTTGAGATATTCTCAAAATGAAATTTTCAATTGTCAAGGATGGCTTAAATGAAATATGTATGCAATTTTTAGAAGAACTAATCAGAAATCAAAAACTTAGATGATAAGGAACTTTGCAAATGAGCCACCAAAATGAATTTAAGAGACAGAAGCAAGATCTAGAAAGTAATATGCTTTTATTATATTTACAACATCTTAATGACGTTGAAATTTCTTAAACTGCTAATCTGCTTGAATATAAGCTGATAAGATATTCCAAAAACCCTGTTAAATTACCTGCTTTTCCAGTTCTTCCTTATCTGCAGTTACCTTCTTCTCCTGTTTAACAAAATTTAAAGCAAGATTATTATACTCGTTTTATGCTTGTTCAAGTTTATTAATATTGCTATGCTTCTCAACAGGGTGAAGAGAGAAGATGGATTTGGTGCACACAGATACCACCGCAGTGTATCTCATCTTAACGACCTTGCAATTAACCAGATGAATTAACCTCTACATACTTCATCAACAGTCTTTTTATCACTGTGACTTTGGTTAACGCATTCCAAATAAGGACCAAAAATGTCTTCCTAATTTTCTATTTTATTTCCTCATACTTCATATAATGCTCTAATGTTTTTATCTAACACAGCAATGCAGCAAGCCAGCAAGCTACAAATGAAAAGTGATATCAAAGTTGCAATGTACACAGTGCTGCCTCGTGGGCTCGTGGCTATGTGGGTAACCCATGGTTTGAACATTTACCGATACGGCTGAACATATAAAGGTGACTTTAGAAAGGATTTAGACCACTCATGTACACTAGTATAACTTTGTGCTTAGTGCAGCACCATCTACGCCTTTATGGTATAGAAGACCATAGGAAACAGTCCCATTTATATTTATTTCTGCATCAAGTCTCCAATCAGGCAAATCCTCTGGACCTTATGTATAATTGTTAGTCTAAATGCCTAATGAGGGTACCAGCAATCCCATTTATATTTATTTCTGCATCAAGTCTCCAATCAGGCAAATCCTCTGGACCTTATGTATAATTGTTAGTCTAAATGTCTAATGAGGGTACCAGCAAGATCAGGGCCAGTAAACCCCAAATCAGGAAGCAACAAACGATCAACGGTTATAAGAGGTTAAATGTTGCATTTTTGTAAGGAGCTCAATTTATACTACGGGGGTGTTTGGGACTGCTTATTTTTTTCGATAGAAATAGTTTTATTTTACCCGAGCTGCTTCTGTTATTTTTGAAACAGTTTCTGCTTTTCTCCATGCGTTTATTTTGGAATGAAATTAATTTTTTCTCTTACCTTCATTTTTTACCTACAATCTCCTATAAATGACTCGGTCAATTTTCCAAACATATCATAATTTGTTCAATTAATAATGCAGTCATAACAAAATAGGCAAACACTGTTTGTGAAATACTTATTTTTAAGCAGTTCTGTGAGTACTTTGTTTATTTATAAACAGGATCATGAACAGAGAGAGGAAAGAAAATGACAAAAAAAAAAAAAAAAAAATTCAGTAGAAGCATACCTCTTCTTGGAGGGTAGAGATGTACTCTGTCATCAACTGTGTCTGAAACGAAAATCACAAATTAATTGCCAGCATATCAACTACTAAAAAAAGACCTATTATGTTTTGGTTGCTAACACTATTCCCATATATATGAACCACAACAAGATATCATCTAAATAGTCGGTGCTTAAATATTGAAGGCTAAGGTAATAGGCAACTCTGTTCTCTGATCTCCTTTGCATGTGAAGGAGAACATAATAGTTACTACTAAATAAATCATTTAGTAACATGAAGCAGGGAGAAGAAAAATTACAATCTAGTGTATCGCGATTAATAGATGAGATAATATATTTATCATTTACCCAATTGGGAAGCCTAGGGTCACTCCTTTCCTGCCAACGAGTCCAGTTATGATACTCAAACATAGGTCCTGCTCATCAATACAATAAATTCTCATCTGCAGGACTGAGCTCGTTTTGTTAGATATGTTGAATGATCCAGAAGATAAAAATTTGTATACAATTTAAAGTTATACTGTACACTACAAAAATGCTATGATGTCCAGAAAATCATTGTGTATAAGATGAAGGGATATGAGTGTTCCAATTGTAACCGCATATGGTCTATCTTCAAGCAACATGACACCTCAAAAGGAAAGATAGACCATGATATGGTCTATTTTCATACAGATACGACAACAGTCGAAGAGAGATCGACCACAAAAGTGCCAAAGTTGGACAGAAATATCCTCTCAGCACCCGACAAATAATCAATATGATGCAACTGGTTTCTAGAAATTAGACAAAAGCCTTTATACATCACAAGGCTTGACTCTGTCTATGGTAATGTGGTTCTTCAGTCTCAAACACAAAAAGGAATTAAAGGTTAAAATACCTAGTATATATGGCCATAAATGATGAATGTGCATTGCTACCGTCTAGGTGAGCCAGGATTTACATATCCCATCATGTTGCTTCGTACCACCAACTCAGGCTTTTATCCTTTTTTCATCTCAAACTCTTTTCGTACTTGATAATGGGTTTCAGTTTTTCATATCTCCAACTTCTGACCAGGAGAGATGTTAAGCATGTTGCCATGGTCCATAATCCTGTATGAGCTTTAGAGTTGTATATCTATATTTATATCTATACTACATATAATGGAGGGATGCACTAAGATATTTCAAAAACTTAAGGAATACAAAATAGTATGCCTAATGTACAAGTAAAATGAACACAACAATTTTTCTTGTAGCACATAGGCAAATCTGTAAGAGCAAGGTCAACATTATATAACTAATCAATACAAGTAGTAATAAATAATAAACTTGAATACATATATAAGATTAGCTTTAAAACTATTAGCATCTCAATATGTAACTGATGTGAGCCCAAGTCTTGATGAACGGGCCATTATGTATCTAGAGGCTCAAAATCGTGCGAGGATATGAGCCTCACTAAAATCAGCATAACTTGAGCTACAAGACTCCGTTTCAGGCCCATGACCAGTTGATTCGAAGCTTGGACCTTTTGAGCCCCAAAACACTCTATTTTATGAGTTATTTGCATTTTTTTTTTACTTTTGTTTTTAGGCTACTTTTCGTCCCGTATGTCTTTTGGCAGCTTTTACTAAGAATCAGCATTCGTGTGAATCTGGTAGAATCGTTCCTTGTATTCGTGCAAATCAATAGGCCCGATTTGTGTTATCACGTTATTTAATCAGTAACCAAACAAAAACATCTTAAAAAGAGAAAAGAAGAACATTGTGCTTAATAATTAAAAAGCAAAATACAAGTAGTTATGTAATGTCTAGAGACGCAACAAAAAAGTGGTGTAAGAGTTTATACTGAGAATGAGAAAATTCGTGTGGGTTTAAGAATTAACAAAGAGGGGTGATGGCACACGCTATCAAAAAAGTAGACGTAAGAATATGTTGTAGAAGACCGATAATATTTTTACAGCGTCAGTAGAGTAGCCAATATAGGGTTGAGAACGTAGAAAATGGTTATGCTTTGACACCAAAAATATTGTTATTTTCGACATATATATATGGGGTATATATTGTAGCAAGTAGATAAATGGGCTTAGATGGGCTTCTATGTTTTAACTCATTTGATGAGTTTGAGTCATATTTAATAGATGTGAATTTTATTTAAATATGATCATAACAAATATTACTCCCTCCGTCTCATATTATAAGTCCATTTTAACTTTTTTAAAGTCATTTTATACCAACTTTGACTTTAATTATTTCTTTTAGCGTTATATAATATTTGTTGTAAAATATATAAATGGATATATGATTTAAATGCATTTTCATTTGTATACTTTTCATCAAGTATTATATAACACGAAAAAAAATAATTAAGGTCAAAGTCGGAAGAAAAAGACTTTGAAAAGTTAAAAATTGACTTATAATTTGGGACGGAGGGAGTAGTTGATTAGACTAAATTTAAACAAATATGATAAAAATGCAATGAGCTCTAAAAGAATAATAATTATAGAGTATAGAGTTAGGATCAAATGAGAATGATAAGAAAAAACCACAACCACACATTTCAGATGCACCTATTAAAATAGATGCATCTCCCTTTAAAAATCTCCTCTTATTTGAAATGTGTGGCTATAAATTCTTTTTATTCTTCTCATTTTAGTTTTTCTTCTTATTAGATCCCTTCCCATAGAGTATATTGTAAGATCACGCCTTAACATATGCAGATAGTAGATCCAATATTGCGAAAATCTTAACTAATTATAATGCATTTAGGTCATTCCTAAAAAGGAAGTCTTAAAAAAATAAGCCGACACACTTACTATAAGAAGAAGGCTTAAAATTTAATACATCCCATTATTCAAAATTAAATGCAAACGTTTCCACTAATTTAAATACAATTTTCAAATTATTTACAGCCCATTATTAAATACGTATAACCGCTAAAAATCATTATCAGTAATGATTATTAAAAACATATAACCGCATCCACTATATAAATACACACAAACCATTTCATATATCTCTCACACACATCTAAAACATCAGCAATAAGGCTGAGTGTACCCGCCGCCATAAAATTTAGTCACATGGTACCCGCCGTCGCATTGCGCGGGTACCCTACTAGCAATTTTTAAATAAAATAGCATACTTTGCAAAAATGTAATGGAGCTTGTCATACTGTCTCACACCTATTTGTGACTACAAACTAATGTCAAATGCTTTGAACTCCTGCCTTTTTAGTATTGATATTATCAACTACCGCCTCTATATTGCCGCAACTTAGAGTTATTGGCATATAAAATACGCAGCATCCTTAAAGTTATTTTTACAAATAACATAAAATCGGAAACAATTTGCTCGCTGAAAATTTTAGTTACATGGTACCCGCCGTCGCAATGCGTAGGAACCCTACTAGTATTACATAATGCAAACAAATGTTTATCGAGTTTGACTATCATTAAAGTCCTAAATTGTAGTAAAGGGCATTTATGCTAACAGATTTTGCGTAGATGATTAATTTAGGTCAAGATATATTGGATTGTGAGCCTATGGACACGACAGAAGTTTTGATGTTTTGGAAACATCGAAGGAATATGTAAGAACCTGAAGGAATCCGGAAACTCTAATATGGATCTACATGTGCACACATAAAGCATGCCCATGTAAAAACGAAAACAAGAGTCTACATGATCCGGTCTAAGAATGACATGTGAAAATAGTAATGCTTCCACACACCAGTGAGTCGACCTCAATGATCTCAGAATAGGACCATATACTACCTAAAAGGAGCAAATATTATAGGCGGATCAAAACCAGGCAAGAATATATGTGTTGTACCCAAGGATATGATATCGCCGTATAACTGATACCAAACACTGAGACGTGATTAACTAAGGGTTGTCCTATTAAAGTGTTCTATGAATTGCTCTTAGTTGAGGGACTTACAGGCGATGAAAACGAGAATTTGTCAGTTAAGGTTATATGAATGCATCAAACTAGATGCTGGTGATATTCATCGACCAAATCTAATATGGTAGGAAGGTGGTGTCACACATATCACAACAAACGAACTAGGGTCCAAAATGTGCTTGGTTATCACTTAGTCACCAGGTCTCAACAGTGTAGCATGGCATATTTGGGTCCACCCTAGCTAGGATTGTGCTATAGGCACACTAATTAACAGTTGGTGTGGGTTAGCTAGCACCATTCACGCTATTGGTTGTCACAAACATACACTCAGATGCCGACAATTCAGATGCCGGCGTGCTCCTCAACTTTATACAGTTTTAACCACCAATCACATCAACATAGATCAAGGTGGTGTCGTAGCCCCCCTGAAGGTCCATTACCCAAGTCTCACTAGTCATTAACCTGTGACCTATGTGCTTGCTACATGAGCTCACTCTTCTCTATCTTACTACACTCCAGAACTTTCTGTGATTGACAAAAATCTTTTCGAGTTTTACCAACGTTTAATAAAGTCTAACCTAGATTAAAAAAAAATGGAGTCTAACCACCTCTTACAATTTGAATTTTATCTAGGATAAAAAATTCCGTCGTCAATTCGTAAAACCATTGCCAGGAATATTTACTAGTAACCCTCTTAAAGAGGGCACCCTTAATCCCACATATAGAGCATACAACTTTTCAACTTTTCGTGAAGAAATTTTACTAATCCACATAGAACATTTCTCAAACTGACCACTGACCATTGATCATACGATAAGTGATTGTCACCTATTTCCAAATTTCAAATGTTTGTATTTCCTTTCTCTTCATTCCTACTCTCATCCATTCACAAGATGAGAGTACATAACTAAATTAACGAAACCTTGGAACTTGAATACAGCAAAGAACACGCATCATGGACTTCAACAGATTCAAAAACACAACATGTAAAGACAAGTTGTACTGTTATTGTAATCCAACACCGATAACCTTTTAGAGTGTGAATTGAATAGATGTATAAACAATAAGTACATAAGATAGTTCTGAACATATAAAGCAGTAACAGCATGGGAAACGGAATTGAATAAGTAGCATCGGACAATCACGTTTCTCAGTCGTGTTTGGACAAGAGCAGCATCAAGTTCTAGTTCTAAATCCGTCATATCAGTCACAGTCACAGAAAGCTCCTCACTGTTATTCTCTTCTACAAGCCTGTGAAAAAAGTTGGGATTTTCATGCTGCTTGGTGAACCATATCATTATGCTCTCGCCTTCCAATGTTTACTTGACATTGTTTTAGAATAGGAACATGCATGCACGTCTATAGGTTATATGTTGTGCATTGACAATCGAAATTTTATGTTACCTATCCACCGTCTGCAGAAGCTCTTTACATGTCCTGAATTTTGTGCTCTGCGATAGAACTTCCTGATGACATGATTTTCAAAGCATCTCATTATTAGTTAATTCATCATACAGGTTATCATCTATACTGGGACTATAAGCTGTTAGCAAATAATGAACAGCTCATAAAAAGCTATTGCTTACCAAATCTCCACCAGCTCCATCGTTGGTTCTCTCTCCCGCTTCAATGCAGCTTTTCTGATACCTATAAAGGATATTATTCTCCACACTGAAACGAACATAGTTATTCAGCACTTATACGATTAGGAGCGAGACAAGTAGTTAATACGAAAGATATTGATCACAAATATTGATATTATGCTGATCTTGAAACATAACCACATAGTATTCAATGCATGGAATTAATTAATAATGAGTTCATGACATGTTAAGTTAATGCATTGGCACATGCTGAAGTTACAGAGGCAAGGAAAAAGCGTGTCAAGGATTATCGAACAACTTTATCCAATTTAATGAAGATATTTTAGCTATAGAAGCTTGATGTCGTTGAAGATTAGATCCTTTTCTGGTCTTTTAGAAGCGAAAATCACTTCATTGTGAAACCGCCAAAGTAGCCAATAGGTTGTTTGAACTACCACATCAAATGCCTTTAAATGATTCGGTAGGATATCCACGTGGTCCGCCAAGTTGATTGCTTCATCGAGGTTTGTGGTATTATGGTTTTCTATATTCCACCATTTGAGAACCGGCAACCACGTTTCCTTAGCTATGACAACTGACAAGAAGGTGTTCCTCGGTTTCAATGTCCTCTTCACAAATTGGACATAATACCGAGTCTAAATCAATGCCTTGATAATATTATAATCTAGGTTAGTCCTTGTTGGAATTCTTCGATTCAGAATGCGTCATGAACTGATATTTACTTTAGAAGGAAGAAATTTGTTCCATCTAAAGTGTGAACGGGCAGATTGGAGGGATAAACTATTAATATAGAGACGCATACCTTTAACAGATAAACTTTCAGATTCATCCAGGGAGCTAGTCAGGTCATTGAGTTCTACTTCCTCGGCAGAAACAATATGTCTTGGGCAAGGCCAATGAATGATTAATCCAGGTGGGCTTTGAAGGCTGTTCTGGCCCATGCCCAACTAATAAGGAATCTGGAGGAGAGGCAGTAGGTCGTTGCAGAAAGTGGGGTGTTGGTTGTGTGAAGGTGACCAATCGTTTACAAAAGTTGACTTATCGGTTTCTAGTTGAAATAGATTGGGGAAGGAATAACATAACGAAGAGTCACCTACCGAATTATCCAACCAGCAGGTGTTCTGCTTATTAACAATCTTCCATTTGAAAATCGAAATCAAATTTAAACCAAGACTTGATAAGTCATTTTTAACTTTTTACTAGCTTCTCGGTAGTCTTTTAATATCAATGGGTTAAAAAAAAGCACATGTTCTGAAGGTAATAGTGATCGACTTCAAATAGCGTGGCTGTTGATGCAGGTTATTTGTTTTATGACTTGATCGTATAAAAATTGTGTTCTTTATTTCCGTGAATACTCACACTCGTGTTTTCATGTTAAATCCCTACGTGCGTGATCGGGTACACATATATGGTCGTTGGTTTGCGTAACTTACCCACATGTTGCTCTACCTTTTTCATATTCCAGCCCGAAAGAGGATTGGAGAAAATGATTATGTATATATGTGCAAGTTCACCATATAATCAATGTAAGCCATTAACCATTTGTACTGAAATCTCATGCAAGATGTCATACATTAGGAGTTAATCGAGCACAACTGTACAATGTTTGTGTAGCTCGCAACTAGCTTTAAGTGATCAACATCGCTGGCTATTTTGTTCCGCTTGAGCTCTTATAATTTTTTTTTTTTTTTTTTCCAAAAGACAACATATAATAAAATAAGAAAAGGCCCGCCTAAGCCATACAAGAAATAACAACAACAACCTACGACTGCAAAACTTTGGTCCAACAAGCTCTTGAACCTAAAGCAAGAACAAAAAAAGAAGACTTCATAAAAGAAAACAATGACTACAGACAACCAAACTTACAAAAGAACAGATTACAACTAAACTACACACCAGTGGACCCCCAACATTTTACTCTGTGTACTATGGGCTATCATAGTGTGTTTGAAACATGAAGTACATTAATACTTAATTTTTCAAAGCTCTTTACATTAAGGGATTGAAACCTATAATCATGGAGAAATTAACAAATGTTGATCACTTCACTTCATTCTCTTTTTCACATTCACACACACACACAAAAAGAGAGCGGCGAACAGCCATATATGTAGTATATACTAGTAACGAACATGATCAATTCACCTACATCTATAACACCTCACATAAGAATATGAGAAATTAAAGAATCTTCTAGTCAATATTTATGATTCACTAAACCAAAAACATCTTATAGTGTCACTCACGAATCACGATCATCAAGGTCGCGCCCTAAGAATATTATTTTTACTTTAATGATTGAGCTTTGATTGGAACACATCATATTGCAAGTCAATTAAATAACTTTGAGGGAGATATTGCATCATTGTCATCACAATAACAACGAAGTGACAATGATGAGTATAAAAGCACACAACAACCTGAACGAACATGATGATGAGTGAAATATATGTCGCGTGTCGAATGATGTATAGATTAGGTATATCAGCTAGGCATGTAAACCATTACTCGTATGAAGTAGAGTTGTAAACAAGAAGCGACAACGCACGCGTTACATGAGGCTGACTCGCAAAATACTCAAAATCGCGATTATTCCGACTGAACTCGAGCTCGAGCTACTTGAGTAGACTTTTGAGTCGAGCTCGATTATCAAAATACTTGGATCGTAAAGCTCGTGAGTCATAACGAGCTTGGTCTGTTTACATTTTTACCCTTATATATATATATATATATATATATATATATGTATGTATATTTAGATACTTTTTGTATAATACAAGCACGTCGAGTCGTTAAGCTCAATTATGCCGAGTTAATTTAATGTTAACCTCTATTAATATTGTCACCGGCCAGTATTTCAATACCAATAGTCGAGCCGAGCTGAGCTCAAGAGTATTCACCAAGCTCTGGTTAAGTTGACTGTGCTCGACTTGCTAGGATCGACTCGGTTACATCAAACACCACTCATGAAAAAGGTTGAATGCCGCTGCACTACTAAAACACAATTGAAACGAACAAGGAACAAATTTGCATTAGCTGATTAAGACTTGAATTATGGGGTGGTTACTAGTTACTCAAAGGCTACATTTCAGTAACCCTACTAAAACCACATAAAATCACCTAATAAACCCTAGCTAGCTATTTACATTCATGAATATCACATAAGATGCCGTAAAAACATAGTAGCAACTAGCAAATTAATTAACTAATTGGATTGTATAGTATAGGAACAATGAAACTGACCTGTTGCCGCTACATGATTCATAAAGTTTACCATGGGCGGAGAAAACAAGGACGGCTATATCAACATCACAGAGAACTGAAAGTTGACGTGCTTTCTTTATTAAACCCGTCCTTCGTTTGGAGAAGCTCACTTGACGGCTGTTTTTGTCTTCGATTCTCTTCATTTCAAGCTTCCTTCGCCCCATCGTGTACTGAAACTTGTAGTAGTAGATCTAGCTAACTTTGTTTTATTAAGTTAAGTTGAGGAAGCAAGCCACAAGTAGGTTGATCTTATCGTTATCTATATTGACTTATTGAGATATTATATATGGAAGTGTAAGTGAGTGCAAGTGGCGGTGACGAAGGAAGCAAGATTTCAATTTGAAGATGACTTTAATTTACTTATGACCACCAGCTGCTCCACCTTCTACTAGATTTTTATCCAAACTCGCCGCCAAATTATTTTATATCCAAACTAGCCGCCAAATTATATATTACTCTATATACTAAAAGGCAGGAGACTTTCACCCAAAATAAGCGCATTTAATGCCAAGTTTGTCAATTTGGCGAAAACAGCCTCTGAAGTTCAAGTGTCGTTGTAAAGTAAGTCTTTTAGCATTAATAATCTTTCGCAACTTGGCAAAAACAACCCCTGAGGTTTAAGTGTCGCTGCAAAGTAAGTCCTTTAAGCAATCCCGCTGCATCGCGCGGGTTTTCCAACACTCGTTATATCTATTAACTAAAAAGCGGGGAACACATGTGCTCATGCCATGTGTCCCAGCATTTATTGCTAAGTTTCGCAACTTGGCAAAAATGGCCCCTCAGGTTTAGGTGTCGCTGCAAACTAAGTCCAAACATTAAATGCAAAGTTTCACAGCTTGGCAAAAACAGTCCCTGAGGTTTAAGTATCGTTGCAAAGTAAGTCCGAACATTAAATGCAAAGTTTCACAACTTGGCAAAAACAGCCCCTGAAGTTTAAGTGTCGCTACAAAATAAGTCCTTAGAAGCCAATCCCGCTGCATCGCGCGGGTTTCTACACTCGTATATTAACTAAAAGGCAAGACACGAGGTCTTCACCTGCCACGTGTCCCACATTTAATGTCAACTTTTGCAAGTTGGCAAAAATAGTCCCTGAGGTTTAAGTGTCATTGCAAAGTAAGTCCAAGTTGGCAAAAATAGTCCCTAAGGTTTAAGTGTCGCTGCAAAGTAAGTCCTTTATAGCAATTTGGCAAAAATAATCCCTATCCAAATTCACGGCTACAAAAACAATCTCGATGCATCGCGCGGGTTTCCACACTCGTTGTATCTATATACTAAAAAGCGTACAAGTTTGTATCCAAAGTGAAGCATTAATTGCAAACTTTCTCAACTTGGCAAAAATAGTCCCTGAGGTTCAAGTGGCGCTGCAAAATAAGTCCTGCATCATTAATTGCTATCTATAGCAATCTGGCAAAAATAGTCCCTAAGGTTTAAGCGACGTTGCAAGGTAAGTCCTGTAGAATTAATTGCTAACTATAGCAACCTGGCAAAATTAGTCCCTAAGGTTTAAGTGTCGCTACAAAGTAAGTCCTTTGAAGGCAATCCCGCTGCATCGCTCGGGTTTCCACACTCGTTATTTTACTATATTTGTTTTACACTTTTTGCTCTTGGAAAATTATTACACGTCAAAATGTGACGTGTTATTTGGCATAGTAACTTTTTTACCAAGTATGTCCGGACCGTCATCCATGACCAAGAAATCAAAGCCCAACTGTTGCCAAAGCTAACGAAGGCTACACACAATAAAAGGAAATGAATCAATCAATCACCCAATCTCAGTTGATCGGCCTTTGTGTGGCAAATCGATCGATTGAAAATTTTGGGAGATCATGGTCGTTTGGGCAATTTAGATCGCCCCACTTTTTTTTTTTTTTTTTTTTTTTTTTTTTTTTTTTTCAATACTTATGTTTTGTGTTTTGTGTTTATCGTGTTTTATTTTTTAAATTTGATATAAAATGTCTATTTGATACGGAAATAAAAATACATTAAACATTAAAGTGAAAACACGAATTACATATTAATACAAACTACGATACGATAATGAAAATGAAACTACAAATTACAATGAAAAGTCTGAGTTTTCACCCCCGTCCCAATATTCTGCAAAAGCCTCAGCAATCCTGTCCTCTTCATACTCTCTTCTGATAGAGTGTTATTGAAGTTGTGGAATTGTTGTGAGAAGTCGTGTTCACTGGAGAATTGTTGTGAGAAGTTGTGATGACTGGGGAATTGTTGTGACAAGTTTTGAACCTCGAGGAATTGTTGTGAGAAGTCTTTGTGAGACATTTTGTTGAGAGAATTTGATAAGAAATATTCTGTGTGTGTATGAGTTGTGTGTGCGATAAACAATGCAGAGTATTTGGCTATATATAGGCAACTTTTGGAAATTGAAATCCAAATTAAATTTGAATAAAGCCCGCTTGTATTTGAATTTTAAATTTTGAATTTGAATTTGGTGGGATCCCGCTCTAACTGTATCATTTAATTTGATATTGAATTATTAAATTGAATAGGGTTTGTTTTGAAAATATAAAAAGAAGCGTTTTCTTTTTTTTTTTTGAAAAAAAAATAAACGTCGCCCTTATTGTGGCAGCCAATCGCTAGAGAGAGAAAGCTGACGAAGCAGAAAAATGAAGGGGATTAACCTTCATTACTGTGTTTAGCCTAACAACGGACATATATCCATACTTCATGTCATGTTTCGGACACAAAGTTCTCAAACGTTTTAGAGTAACTAGTATATAGCCTTTGAAATATAAAATTTGTGTGTCAAAGAGTTTGTAATATTGTTATTTTGTTTATATGCTAGCACTAGAAACGCTACTCAAAATAGCATTCTACTACTGTTTATTAACTGTTAGTTTTACCACACAGAGCATTACTGTTAGACCACCGTCAATGGTGACATAGCTTCACTTGCTAGTTTACCTTGAATAAAAAGCTTCTTTCTCTTTTCGTTAGATGCACTTTGGCTTTTAAATTTATCATGTTTCTTTGCTGTGTTTTTTTAGAATACAATTTATTACACTTGTTAACTACTTAAAATCACATATACTTTTAAACGAGACTTGAATCACAACCTTTTAGAGGTGGATGCTATAACTACATCAAGAAAGGGTGCGACTGCCAGGGCCCCTTATCTACCAGCGGAGATCCCGAAATATTCTATGATCAAGGTAAACTTGTCATCGGCTTTATTGCAACAACACACGGAGTGAAATGTCCTTTGCTTTGAGGGCCTACATCGACTAGTCCTAATGCTGACTTCGGGAAACTGGCCAGGGCGCACGAAAAACTATAACGAAAATGGATTTACTTGGTTTAAGTTTGCTTGACGGTGGATTCAAACCCTATATGGACTAGTCGGCTAAAAGGTCGAAGATGCTGGTTACTAAAAAAATCATTTTATTTGTTTATGAGCTACTCAAGTACAACTAAACTACAAAGCACTTCAAAAACGCAATCAGTCTATAAAAAAAGTAAAAACATTGTACATCCTAATACCAACACATTTTGCGACTCGATTTAAGCTGGTGGAACTTTTCTTTTTCTTTTAAAAGACAAAGAATTAAACTAAACATCAATTTTAGGATAAGGAGTAAGGACCTATACAACATGATCACCTTGATAAGATATAACAATTTTTGAATACATAGCAAATCGATAATGTTAAGAAGCAGCCAAAAGATATGTGTTAAATCCACGCCAAAAAGACACTTAATGAATAGTTAAAACTTATAACCTATTATCATTTCAGCACTTGAGGTTATTATCATACATTAAAAAATAACATAAAAAATGCAAATAATGATTCTTTATGTAGTACTCAAATAATAACTTTACTAAAAGTTAGACTTAAACTATCAATATAAGTAAATAACATTGGATATTATTTTACATCAGTTTTATAAAAAAGTTATAAGTTAAGGGGGTATTTTGTAAATAAATACAAAAGTCATTTTGTAACAAAAAGTGTTTTTGTTACTTAGGTATGTTATAAGTTTGATATAACTTAGGTGTAGAATGTATTTTGTGAAACCTCTATTTCTAAAGGGTATTTTGTAATTTACATAAATATATTTTACTGGAAACGACTTTTCATCTACTATTGCTTTTTGCAAATTATGTAAACAAGATAATTTTACCTGCGGGTTGCAGCGAGGGTAAACAAATTTGTTTGTAGCTACAAATTAAATAATTGTCAATGATAATTATTTATATATAAATAAAAGGTACTAATAAAAATATTGAAAATAGTTTAAACGAACAAAATGTATAATATGATTTATTATAATGGTAAAGCTAGTAGATGTTAAAATATAACGTTTAATAATTTAAAAGCGCATAAATCGTCCTTAAACTTTGGCTAAAGTGCAACTTTTATCCTAACCATTTTAAAAGTGCAGATGGTGTTTTTGTAGATGGTGTTCTTGTGGGAAATCTTTGGGTAAGTTTTGGTCTCTAGTTTTAACTGGTGTTAAGTTGATTCTGTTAGTAGTTACACGCAATGTTTTGAAAGGTTCAAGTAGCACTAAGGCACAAAGGGGGGCAAAGAGCCTTGAGTCGAGGCGCATTCCAAGGCGCGAGATTCATGAATGTGAGGCGCACTAAATACATTAAGTTTTTATAACATATGTGACCATTTATGTAGCTTAAATAACACAAAATAACATTAAAATACTTAATACATGGCACATATTGCCATTATAAAGATTAAAATGGATCACTTGTCACTTCTAAAACGGATCAACTCTTTGGCTCGATGACCTGTATAGAGATTAAAATCCATATCAGACTAAATATGCTTGTGTCCTACACTTGTAGACTTACATCTAACAAAGCTCACAATTTAACCCAAAATATCAAGCAAGTAACGTATTAATATTCAAGGCACAATGCCACATTTTTATGATAATATGTCATAAAGAAAATAATTAATGAAACAAAGTAACTTCTTAAAGAAAATTTCAATCAATAAAATAAGAGTAAACTGCAAAAATCATCCCTGTGGTTTGTGTATTTTCGCAAGAATCATCCCTATCTCAAACTTTCAGCATTAAACATCCCCAAGTCCACAAACCTTTAGCAATAATCATCCCTGAGCACTAACGTCGTTAGTTTTACCCGTTAAGTGTTAAATAATATTTTCCCGTTAGTCCCTCCGTTAACATTTGTTGCACCGTTAGTCCTCATTTTACGTTTTCGTCACTTTTTTACGTTTTTGTCCGTTTTTACTCGTTTTCGTCCGCTTTTTATCCGTTTTTGTCCCTTTTTTTTATGTATTCGTCCGGGTTTTTTACGTTTTTTACGTTCTCGTTCGTCTTTTTTTACGTTTTTGTTTGTTTTTACTGGTTTTTGTCCGTTTTTATATGTTTCGTCCGCTTTTTATTCGTTTTTTTTACGTTTTTGTCCGTTTTTTTTTGTTTTCGTTGGAAAAAAAATATTTTCAAAAAAAAATAAAAAAATTTGAATAAAAAATTTAAAAAAAAAATTGAATAAAAAAAATATTTTCAAATATATATATATTTTTTTAAATCTTATAAAAAAAAATTTTGAATTTTTTTTTTTCAAAATTTTCAATATGTCGAAATTTGAATAAAAAAAATATTTGAAATAAAAATCTTATAAAAAAGATTTTTTTCAATATTTTTCGAAATTTGGACATATTGTAAAAAAAAAATTCCGAAAAATATTGACAAAAAACGGACATTTTTTGAATTTTTTTTTTCAAATTTTTTTTTCGGAAATATTTTTTTTCCAATTTTTTTTTGGGAAATTTTTTTTCCAATTTTTTTTTCTTTTTGGAATAATTTTTCAATATGTTGAAATAGTACAAAAACGAAAGAAAAACGGACAAAAATGTAAAAAAAACTGGCGAAAAAGATTAAAAAACAGGCGAAAACGGAAAAAAAAAAAACGGATAAAAACGTAAAAAAAAGGGCGAAAACGGATAAAAAACGAACGAAAACGGATAAAAACAGACAAAAACGTAAAAAATCGGGCGAAAACGTAAAAAAAACGGACGAAAACGGATAAAAACGGTTGAAAACGGATAAAAAACTGATAAAAACGAATAAAAACGTAAAAAAGTGACGAAAACGTAAAATGAGGACTAACGGTGCAAAAAATGTTAACGAAGGGACTAACAGGAAAATATTATTTAACACTTAACGGGTAAAACTAACGACGTTAGTGCTCAGGGATGATTATTGCTAAAGGTTTGTGGACTTGGGGATGTTTAATGCTGAAGGTTTGAGATAGGGATGATTTTTGCGAAAATACACAAACCACAGGGATGATTTTTGCAGTTTAACACTTAACATAAAATCGATGACCTATATAGAGATTAAAATCCATATCAGACTAAATATGCTTGTGTCTTACACTTGTAGACTTACATCTAACAAAGCTCACAATTTAACCCAAAATATCAAACAAGTAACGTATTAATATTCAAGGCACAATGCCACATTTTCATGATAATATGTCATAAAGAAAATACTTAATGAAACAAAGTAACTTCCTAAAAAAAAAAATTCAATCAATAAAATAAACATAAAATCAATTCAAAATTACAAATCATACAAATACTCACTCTATGAGTTAAAAGGCCCATGTATATAACTTATAAGGCCCATTTATCTTATCTTAATATTTAGAAAAAGGGCCCAAAAACCCGTTACATCTCCGAGGCGCAAAAATCTCCAAGGCGCAAAAATCCCCAAGGCGCGTGATTTTTGTGGGATTCATGCATGTCATGAGCCTCGATCTAAAAAAATCCCAAAGACTAGAGCCTCGTGCGACTTAGCGACTGGGCGTGCCTTAGGCGCGATTTTTAAAACTCTGGTTACACGTTAGCCCTTTTGGCTAACGACCATTGTAACATCCATCCTTTAAACTAACGACCATTTATAATTAATAATTTTCAGTTTCTTTAAAGTTTTTGACTTTTATATAAGTTTTTTTATACAATATATACTTTCTTATATACGCTTTTATATACGCTTTTGTATATGTTTTTACGAACGTTTTTAAATACGTTCTATAAACGTTATTACAAAAACGTTCTTACATACATTTTTCTGTACGTTCTTATATACGTTTTTGTATACGTTTCCAAATAGGTTTTTGTATACGCTTTTTATATACGTTATTACAAAAACGTTCTTATGTACGTTCTTATATGTTTTTATATAAGTTTTTGTGTACGTTTTTGTATACGTTGTTATATACGTTTTTGTATACGTTGTTATAGATGTTTTTAAATACGTTTTTATGTATGTTTTTATATATTTATTATATACGTTTTTATATACTTTTTATATACATTATTACAAAAATGTATAAAAAACCGTATCTAAAAACGTATAAAAAAGTATATAAGAACATATATAAAAACGTATATAAAACCGTATAAAAACATATAAAAAGTATATAAGAAGTATACAAAAACATATGCAAAGACGTATATAAAAACGTATACAAAAACTATATAAAAACGTATAAAAAGAAATCAATTACCAAAAAAATAAAATTACAAACGAGATGTCAATTCTCGACACTATTTCATGGTCTTACGAAAATGGACATTGTTGATCCCAATTGAGCAAACGATCCTTTATAGAAACTGACTTAAACAATGTTCTATTAAACAAAACGCGGAATATAATGTTTAATCTTAAGAAGAAGAATAACAAAAATCACTAAACACCTCAATTATATTAATAACGAATACTCCGAATAGTATCAGGGTTTTACAACCTTGAAGTGTATCGACTTTAGATATATCTAACACACGTATATCTAACTCTAACCTAGGACCTACTTTTATAGGCTAAGGAGTCCTTTACAATATACAATATGTAACCTACAAGATAAATATCTTTTCCATATTTATCTAATACAAAATATTAAACCGACTTATCTAACTAGCAGTGTTTACAAAACATTAGCAGTGGTTACACAATACTATTAGCCATGGTTTAACTCAGCAGTGGATTCCTTTCTTCTAGCCGTGGTTTCTTTTGCTCTAGCAGTGGTTCCATACTTAGAGTAATTCCATTCAGTGGAACCTAAAACCCAACAATCCTTCCTTAAACTTGATATTTACCAACAAAAACATCACGTTTCTTTTAAATCCCATGCATTCATCACTTGGAGGATGTATCCAAACACTTATCAGGATGTAACAACTTTTCAAATTTTCTCAACAACCTGTAAGCTTGATAATCAAAGGGTTTCTGCAACTTCAATCCACGAGGCTGCAACATCTGAGTAAGAACTTCTGGATAGTTATTCAATTTAGGATAATCACTTTCGACACACATATGAATAACTTTTCCAGAAACAGTTAACAAATGAACTCCACAAGACTGATATAAATACCAACTTGTAACACTGCCATTAAAGAGTCCATTCCATTCAGGTTCATCATGAGTAGCTTCAAAAATCATCTTCAAATTATAATAAATGTTGGGATACAGAAGATTAACAAAGTACTGCAGAAAGACTAAGTACTGCAAGAAGTCAAAGTACTGCTAAGTAAAAGTCAAAGTACTGTAAAGTTTAAAGTCGGTTGTATTAGAGTAAAGATAGAAAGTAATGTTTATCTAGAACTTTCTAAGTATTGTTTACTTGACGTACAAGGATAAGAATTGTAAACCGTTTAGGGTTATCCTTGAGCCTATAAAAGGATCCATAGATTGGCATTAGATGTACGTGACATTATTAGAGTTTTAGAGAAGTTTGATATTATTAGAGTTGTTAAAGAGTCTGCATAATAAGCAGAGTTAGAGTTATTAATAAAATCGTTCAAAGTTAAAGTTATTCTTCTTAGCTTTGTTAAGTAAATTCCGCATACTTAATAGAGTTTGCTCAGTGTTTCATTGTTAATAACTTAGGATTTATCCGAGGTTATTAAACCTTAACAAGCTATTTAAGTTAGTTTGGTTAGAGTACATCGATCCAACAAGTGGTATCAGAGCTTGTGTGGAAACTCTGACTAGGAAGAAACCCTTAAACCCTACTACAACAAAACCTAAAGATGTCGACTGAAGCTCTTCCACCACCATCAATCACCTCACTCAGAATTCCAATCATCAAGAAGGGAGAATACGACCTATGGTGTATGAAGATGAGGCAGTACATTGCTATTACAGACCATGCACTATGGAATGTAATTGTCAATGGTAATGAAGTAGTTCCAGAACCCGTGGAGATTCCTGGACAACCTAAACCACCCAAACCAGTCTTACCAGCAGCTACCATAAGGAATCAAGAGAAGGCTCTTAACATACTCTTATCTGCTATACCTGATGGACATCTACTGAAGTTTCATGATGCTAAAGATGCAAAGCAGCTCTGGGCTGCTCTCAAGACAAGATTTGGAGGGAATGAAGCTTCTAAGAAGATGCACAGAAATCTGTTGAAGCAACAGTTTGAAACTTTCACTGTTGGTGAAAGAGAGAGTCTTGATGCTGCATATGATAGATTTCAAAATCTCCTCAACATGTTAGAGTTATACAAGGCAGAAGTATCTGTCGAAGATGCCAATATGAAGTTCTTAAGGAGTTTTCCATATACATGGCATGTGATAGCTACAATGATCAGAGGACAACCTGGATTGGACACCATGGATTTTGATGATCTCTACAATCATCTGAAGGTGTATGAGCATGAGATGAATGGCCAATCAAGCTCAAAGTCTCACAGTATTGCTTTTGTGTCATCTGAAAAGAGGGGCAATACTTCTACTAAAAGTACTGCTTCTCCTCCTCAAAGTACTGTTGCTCAAAGTACTGCTGTTTACACTCCCCCCACCTATGCTCAGCAAGCCCCACCAACTACTACCATGCACTCAGATGAAGTCGTATGCTCTTTCTTTGCACATCAAGCTTCTTTACCTGTAACTTATGAAGAAGATCTCTCACAGATTGAAGAGGATGCTTTAGAAGAAATTGATATCAGGTGGCAAGTTGCAATGATCACTGCAAGGATCAAGAAGTACATGAAGAAAACAGGAAAGAACATTGACTTCAAACCAAAACAGGGAATCACTTTTGACAAATACAAAATTGAATGCTTCAATTGTCAAAAGACTGGACACTTTGCAAGGGAGTGCATGTTTGCTAAGTATCAAGCAAACATGATGACTGAGAAACTAAAGCTGGAGCTAAAAGAAATTCCTATTACTGAAACAAAAGCCTTGGTTGCTCAAGAAAGTTTATCAGAGGTTGACTGGAGTGCTGAGTTTGATGATGAACCAGTAACCTATTGTATGGTAGCAGTGGAAGTAGCAGTGGAAGAAGCAGTTGAAGATTCAGTAGAAGAATTGGACTGGAGCACTGCCTTTGATGAGGAATCTGATCATGCTGCTTTGGAATCCGGAGATGGTTTTGGAGGATTTGATTGGAGCATGAAGAGTGAAGATGATCATGTTCTACTTGCAATGGTGGCTACTTCACCAAGTTCACCCCTATCTCTGAGGTATACTCAAATTGTCATGATTTATCAAAAATTACTTGGCAGTTATGTGATTGAAAGAGATAATCGTGTTAGGGCTAGGTCTGAGGTAGCTGGTTATCAAATAACCTTAGAGTCAATGGAAGCCAAAATATTAACACATGAAAATAATGAAATGGCTTGGGCTGAAAAGTATGAACAACAGGATTACCAGTTAAAACTAAGTGAATGGAAACTAAATTGTAAAATTGCTGAAATTAAGAAATTGACTAAGGAAAGAGATGATTTGTTAGCAAAGTTTGATGCCTGGAAAGAATCTGGTCTGTCACATGTTACTTATGTTCAAAAACAGAGAAGAGCTTACATTAGAACTGGCCTAGGTTTTGGTATGGACTTTAATAACATAGAAGAAAACCCATCTTGTGATAAGGATGACGATTTTGAGGATATAACCACTAGTGATGATGAACTCATTAATTATGTAGACACATCTAGTAACGAGGAATCAGTTAGTGAACCACCTCCTGAATATAAGAAAGACAAGGGTTATCATGTTGTCCTGCATCCCACTGGTAGTGTAACGCCCCGACCCGACAAGGGTAAAGGAATCACAAATACTGGTGTCATATCAAAGAAAAACAAAATACCAAAGAAGTCTTAACATAAATGCTGAAATAATTCAAGTCAACATGACTTCAATACATAGGTCCTAATGGAAGATAAATTCCAACAGAAATAAAGTGAAATAGTAAAGTCTTAAATGACATCATAAGATCAAAGCTAAAAGTCTACCCTCATGCACTCATCCCAAAGCAAAACCCAGTTCTATTGCTTAGATACCTGCCGCGGAAGAAAAGAAATGCGGCTGAGCTTCAAAAGCTCAGTGAACAGATATAAAAGCAAAGCAAATACGAAACGATCTCGAATACAAAATATAGTGAACGAAAGATAACAAAATCATATCCATACGCCCCACAGACAGATATTGGCCATAACATATAATTGAGCTCATAACAGATAACAAATAAGGGACGTGGCAGAACATCACTCTACTGCCCTAGAGTCATGTCAGAGGTGCATCACTGACACGGACATGGAACCCCCATGACTAGTGAAATATTTGGCTCGGGTGTCAAACTATCTTAGGTCAAATCAGAATGTCAAAACTGACACATATCATACTTTATCATAAGGTTAATCATATTTTTTAAAATCAGAATTTTTATATCATATAGTTCAAAATCAGATGTTTCATAATTCAGAAATCAGAAGTTCAGATAAGCAACAGATCAAACAAACAGAATGGGGTTCATAGCAAAGGCTTAGGAAACCCTAATATAAAAGCTAACGAAAAGAAAACGTTATAAGGAACCTTTACTGAAAAGGTCAGAATATATGTACCTTATTCCAAAGCAAATGACCAAAAAGCAGAAATACGGAAAGCAAAGGATCACTCCTTCTTCGCAGAACCTATACACATTAATGATCGTACATATTATTTATGATTCCATAATTGTCGAAATGATCTTTTAATGTTTGGTGTTTACATTTAGTGTATTTAATGATCTTAATACTTTAGGGTTTTATAATTAAATGAGACTTAAGTGTTTTATAACCAATATTGTAGATTAAGGTTCATTATGTCATTTATTAGAGTTTAGGGTTAAATGTGAAAATAGTTTAAAAGTCATAACTCACACATGAAATAACGAATTAATACCCTTAGCTTCAAACCCTAATCGACTCTCATTTATGTTCTAGGGTTTTCTCCTTCTTTTAATATCATATTTATGCGCATTTACTTTACATGTTACGTCTTTTAATAACTCATCACTTTGACCTAGATTGTATGAAGACAAACCTTTCTTTTCTTGCTTCACCATGCACGCACACACACATCTATATAGTTTCGAAAAAAACATGAACACGTAATATGTATACACGACAAGCTCACTTGTTTAACAAAACCCATGCATGACTCATGATTTACTATTCATATGGTTCGGTCTGTTTTGTCTTCGGCTATACATGTTTTAACGCAAATCATACCACTTTACGTACATTACATATTTGACGTTTGCATGTTATACCTTAACCGATTCATATATATGTGGTTCGGTTTCATGTGGCTCGACATACACAAGACCCGATTCATATCTTACATATTCAAGCATATAATAACATTACATGTAAACATAAGTGAGACAAGAAGGACTTAGTTATACCTTAGCTTGCGTTGGAACAAACACCACGACACCAAGGGTGTAGCAGCGGCTGTCGATCGGAAAGAAAAAGGAAGAGGCAGGAAGGTTTTGGGTGCCGAGACTTTTGTAAACTAGGTTTCAAATTGATGTGTTTGTGTTTGTATTTATACCACATACCCGATCGGTATATGGGTTGGGGTGGGCTTGATGTGGCTCTCGGCTTAAACCCAAACCGAACAAAACATGGCCCAAGTTGGGCTCACTTGGACTCTCGGCTCAAACAAATGCGGCCCAACGAAATTGGACAACACCAAAACGATCGGCCCAAAATGGTTTACGCACATGATGTTTATCTTTGTCGTACAAATGACGATTTCTTAATATACTCGTTAGGTTTTAATTATTCATAAGTTAGATTTTAAATTTCGTTAAATGAACATTAATGTATTTTACGTATTTTATAAATTTCGATTTCAAGGGTATTTTAGTCTTTATTCTATGTTTTAGATTTTCAGGTTTTACAACTCTTCCCCTCTAAAAGAAGAATTTTCGTCCTCGAAAATTGAAATGAAACGAAACGAAAACGAATTGAGAACGTACCAAACTATTCAAAGAAATGAGGGTAACTAGCTCGCATCGATTCTTCGGTTTCCCAAGTAGCCTCACGCTCCGGGTGATTTTTCCAAAGAATCTTAACGAACAGAATGACTTTATTTCTCATGACTCTTTCTTGCCTTTCTAAAATAGCTTCCGGTTCTTCAGATAAAGACATATCAGACTGAATTTGATCAAACGGATAAGAAGCAACGTGTAACGGATGATAGTTGTATCCCCTTAGGAGAGATACATGGAAAACATCATGAACATGCGCTAACTGAGGCGGAAGTGCTAACCGATAAGAAACTTCTCCCATACGCTCCAGAATTTCAAACGCTCCAGAATTTCAGACTGAGCTTGCCCTTGATTCCAAAACGTTTTACACCTCTAAACGGCGAAACTTTCAGAAATACACGATCTCCAACTCGAAATTCTAAATCACGACGATGCTTGTCGGCATAACTTTTCTGACGAGACCTAGCCTCCTTCAACTTTTCTCTAGCAGCAGCTACTTTCTCATTAGTAATCTCAATCATTTCCGGACCTTCAATTAAGCGTTCACCTACTTCATCCCAACAAGTAGGTGCTCTACATTTTCTCCCATAAAGAAGTTCAAACGGTGCTGCCTTAATGCTAGCATGCCAACTGTTGTTGTATGCAAACTCTACTAAACACAAATATTCATCCCAGCTGCCCGTCCATTCCAAAGCACAAGCCCTTAGCATGTCCTCTAAAGTCTGAATAGTCCTCTCTGACTGACCATCTATTTGAGGATGAAATGCCGTACTGAAATTAAGTCGAGTACCCCAAGCTTTTTGCAAACATTTCCAGAAACGGGAAGTAAAACGCGGATCTCTGTCGGACACAATAGATGCCGGAGTACCATGAAGCCTAACGATCTCTTGTTGAAAAATTTCCGCCAATCTACCAATACCATAATCCTTTCTAATTGGTAAGAAATGAGCAGATTTGGTTAGTCAATCAACAACTACCCAAATCGCATCATGCTTCTTCCGAGTAAGAGGTAGCCCAGTCACAAAATCCATAGATATCTTATCCCACTTCCATGTTGGAATATCCAATGGCTGTAACAATCCACTAGCCCTTTGATGTTCAATCTTAACCTGCTGACAAATCATACACTTCGACACAAACGTCGCCACATCTTGCTTCATGCCATTCCACCAGAAGTACTGCTTCAAATCCCTATACATCTTGGTAGAACCAGGATGGATAGTGAAAGGAGAACTATGAGCTTCAGTCATAACTTTCTCGCGAAGTACCGGATCATTGGGAACACAAAGCCTATCTTCATACCATACAATTCCATCATCATCAACCTTAAACTCCGTCTGCTTACCTTCTTCAACATTTTGCGCCACGGCCCACAGCTCACCATCATCTTTCTGAGCTTCTTTAATTTGCAGTATAAGGTTCGACTCCACCTTCATACTAGCCCAGTATCCATCAAAACCTCGTACGCACAACTCAACATCCAAACGCTCTAAGTCACGAAGAATCCTAGGTTCAATCTCAATACTTGCAAGAATGCCTGATTTCCGGCTAAGTGCGTCAGCAACTACATTAGCCTTACCTGGATGGTACTGAATGTTGGTGTCATAATCCTTAAGGAGTTCTAACCATCTTCTTTGTCTCATGTTAAGCTCCTTCTGAGTGAAAATATACTTGAGACTCTTATGGTCAGTGAAAATATCACACGTCTCCCCATACAAGTAATGTCTCCAGATCTTTAATGCGAACACCACTGCAGCTAACTCAAGGTCATGAGTTGGGTAATTCTCCTCATAAGGTTTCAGTTGTCTTGAAGCGTAAGCTATCACCTTTCCATGTTGCATCAAAACACAGCCCAATCCTTTCTTAGATGCATCACTGTAAATCTAGAATCCTCCAGAACCAGATGGAAGAGTCAAAATAGGAGCGGACACCAATCTCTGTTTCAACTCTTCAAAAATCTCTTCTCATTCATCCGTCCATACAAACGTTTCACCTTTTCTCATCAGTTGGGTTAGGGGCAAAGCTAAGCGAGAGAAACCTTCAACAAAACATCGGTAGTAACCAGCAAGTCCTAGAAAACTCCTAACCTCAGTCACTGTCGTAGGTCTTGGCCATTTAGTGATAGCCTCAACCTTAGACGGGTCCATGGTGATACCATCAGCAGATATAATATGACCAAGGAAAGCGACTTGTTTTAACCAGAACTCACACTTCGAAAATTTGGCATACAACTTCTTCTTCCTCAGAATCTCCAAAACTATCCGGAGATGTTGCTCATGTTCTTCTTCAGACTTGGAGTAAACCAAAATGTCGTCGATGAAAACGATAACGAACTTATCGAGGAATTCATGGAAAACACGATTCATTAGGTCCATAAACACCGCAGGCGCATTTGTCAAACCAAAAGGCATAACAAGGAATTCGTAGTGACCATATCTGGTACAAAACGCGGTCTTAGGAACATCTTGCTCCCTCACACGTAGCTGGTGATAACCAGATCTCAGATCAATCTTCGAAAAGAACTTCGCTCCTTGCAGTTGATCAAACAAATCATCAATACGCGGAAGAGGATAACGGTTTCAAATGGTAATACGGTTGAGTTCACGGTAGTCGATACATAGACGCATGCTTCCATCCTTCTTCTTCACAAACAAAATAGGTGCACCCCATGGAGAAACACTGGGTCGAATGAGTCCATTCTCTATCATCTCTTGCAGCTGTTCCTTCAACTCCTTCAATTCTACAGGTGCCATATGATATGGAGCTTTCGAAATCGGTTCATCACCAGAAATTAAATCAATGCTAAACTCAACTTCTCTAGCTGGGGGAAGACCGGGAAGTTCATCGGGAAAAACGTCGGTGAATTCATAAACAACAGAAAGGTTTTCAATGTTAGGACTCTCCAAAGATGTGTCCTTAACAGATGCCAGAAAACCTTGGCACCCATGAGCAATCATAGTCCGTGCCTTCATAGCAGAAATAAATTTAACAGATTTGAGGGGTTGAGAACCATAATAAACGAATTCAGGACGTTTTAAGTCTCCAAAGATCACAGTTCTAGCATAGCAGTCAATGGAAGCTCTATGATAAGCCAACCAATCCATGCCTAGAATGATATCAAAGTCGATCATATCGAGAGGATACAGATTTGCAGAGCGAATACGATCATCAAAACGAAGAGGGCACTTAATGTATTTATGATCAATGATCATGTGGTTTTTCATAGGTGTGGAAATCGATAAGTGGTTTATTAGTGGTTTGAGGGTCATATTAAGTTTCTTAGCAAATGTGACAGATATAATGGAGTGTGTGGCACCGGTATCAAATAAAGCGAAGACAGAATAATCATCAATGAAAAGAGTGCCCGTAATGGTACCTGAAGTGCGCTCCGCCTGATCCTGAGTAGTAGCATAAACGCGTCCAGTAGTAGGTGGCGGCTTGATGTAGTTTCCAGGAATCGCCGGGTTCCTCTTAGGGCAATCCTTGATCTTGTGAGTAGTGGAACCACAAGAGAAACATCCACCAGTGGCCTTAAAACACTGCCCCGGATGACCCTTTCCACAAGTAGTACAGAGAGGTGGGGGGGGGGGGGCAAAACCTCAGCTGTCCTTTGCTGACCAGAAGATCCTGAAGCACGACCCTGATATGATCCCCGAGCTGACTGATCCCCGTTGTAACGCTGGTTATTGTTACCTTGATTCTGACGATCATTTCCATTTCTACCAGCAGCTCTGCTATCCTGACTCCTCGCCTCAGGGCGCCTAGAGTCCACATTCCTTCCTGACTGACCCCGCTGATCATAACTCCTATCCACTTGACCCCTCGAATCGTAACTCCTGCCAGAATTTCCCTTATAATCATTACTTTGAGTCCTAGCTTGAACCCGATCACCATCGCGGTTACGTTTGTTGGAACCCGAAACCTCATGAAAGATCTTAATGTTACGAGCTGCGTCATTGCAGGCCGACACATCCTCATACTCAATATTCAACAGTCGGTCCAACACCCACTTCTTCAGTCCCCACTTGAAGTGCTTGGCTTGACGCCTACCATCCCCAGCAATCGTTCCCACAAAACTGACCAACCTCATAAACCTGCCCATGTACTAATTGGAGTTCTCATGATCAAACTGGTAGATCGCCTGATAATCCCTCTCATACCTTTGCTGCTCAGCATCAGGGAAGTAACGATTATAGAAGATGGTACGAAATTCAGCCCAGGTACAAGTAATAGCAAAATCATCTCCTCCTCTTGCCTGTTTGAGTGCCTTCCACCAATTCAATGCATCACCTTCCAACTTAAATGTAGCCAAACGGGTCTTAAACTCGTCTCCACAACCCAACACTTCAAACAGCTTTTCTATGTGAGTGATCCAGTCCTCGGCCTCCGTGGGAGTAGCAGCAGTGCTGAAAGAAAGAGGCTTGAACTTACCAAAACGCTCGAGCCAAGTGTGAATGCCGGTGGGTTGATTTCCTCCACCACTACCCGAAGGACCAGTCTGGTTGTGAATGTTGTTGATCACCTGTGTCATCATCTCAGGTGTGGTAAGACCAGGGAAAAGAGTGTTGAGAGCAATAGCAATCGCAACATCCAAGTTAGGAGCATCATCGTCTCCATCCAAGTTACCGTTACGACGAGTTTGAACCATCTGAACGATATTCAAACGATTAGCAAAATGAACAAAGGTGAGATACGAAATGGAAGTACGCAAAAGGAAACCTAAAGTCTACCTAATCCTCACAGGTCATAGCCTAAGCTCTAAGGGTCTCAAAACCTAGGGCTCTAATACCATAAATTGTAACGCCCCGATCCGACAAGGGTAAAGGAATCACAAATACTGGTGTCATATCAAAGCAAAACAAAATACCAAAGAAGTCTTAACATAAATGCTGAAATAATTCAAGTCAACATGACTTCAATACATGGGTCCTAATGGAAGATAAATTCCAACAGAAATAAAGTGAAATAGTAAAGTCTTAAATGACATCATAAGATCAAAGCTAAAAGTCTCTAAGGTAAGTCCACTCATGCACTCATCCCAAAGCAAAACCCAGCTCCATTGCTTAGATACCTGCCGCGGAAGAAAAGAAATGCGGCTGAGCTTCAAAAGCTCAGTGAACAGATATAAAAGCAAAGCAAATACGAAACGATCTCGAATACAAAATATAGTGAACGAAAGATAACAAAATCAAAATCATTTTCAGACTATAAATCAGAATTATCGGATAAGGTTTATAGTTAACTACCACGAGCCCAGAAACATATATCAGATCATAATCATATTCACATAAGGCAACATTTGTAGGGGAGACCTACCAGAGTTATGAAGGACGTGCATGCACGCAGCATCAATCATCAGATAACAGATAACATATAACATATAACAGATAACAGATCTAGGATGCATCCATACGCCCCACAGACAGATATTGGCCATAACATATAATTGAGCTCATAACAGATAACAAATAAGGGACGTGGCAGAACATCACTCTACTGCCCTAGAGTCATGTCAGAGGTGCATCACTAACACGGACATGAAACCCCCATGACTAGTGAAATATTTGGCTCGGGTGTCAAACTATCTTAGGTCAAATCAGAATGTCAAAACTGACACAGATCATACTTTATCATAAGGTTAATCATATTTTTCAAAATCAGAATTTTCATATCATATAGTTCAAAATCAGATGTTTCATAATTCAAAAATCAGAAGTTCAGATAAGCAACAGATCAAACAAACAGAATGGGGTTCATAGCAAAGGCTTAGGAAACCCTAATATAAAAGCTAACGAAAAGAAAACGTTATAAGGAACCTTTACTGAAAAGGTCAGAATATATGTACCTTATTCCAAAGCAAATGACCAAAAAGCAGAAATACGAAAAGCAAAGGATCACTCCTTCTTCGCAGAACCTATACACATTAATGATCGTACATATTATTTATGATTCCATAATTGTCGAAATGATCTTTTAATGTTTGGTGTTTACATTTAGTGTATTTAATGATCTTAATACTTTAGGGTTTTATAATTAAATGAGACTTAAGTGTTTTATAACCAATATTGTAGATTAAGGTTCATTATGTCATTTATTAGAGTTTAGGGTTAAATGTGAAAATAGTTTAAAAGTCATAACTCACACATGAAATAACGAATTAATACCCTTAGCTTCAAACCCTAATCGACTCTCATTTATGTTCTAGGGTTTTCTCATTCTTTTAATATCATATTTATGCGCATTTACTTTACATGTTACGTCTTTTAATAACTCATCACTTTGACCTAGATTGTATGAAGACAAACCTTTCTTTTCTTGCTTCACCATGCACACACACACACATCTATATAGTTTCGGAAAAAACATGAACACGTAATATATATACACGACAAGCTCACTTGTTTCACAAAACCCATGCATGACTCACAATTTGCTATTCATATGGTTCGGTCTGTTTTGTCTTCGGCTATACATGTTTTAACGCAAATCATACCACTTTACGTACATTACATATTTGACGTTTGCATGTTATACCTTAACCGATTCATATATATGTGGTTCAGTTTCATGTGGTTCGACATACACAAGACCCGATTCATATCTTACATATTCAAGCATATAATAACATTACATGTAAACATAAGTGAGACGAGAAGGACTTAGTTATACCTTAGCTTGCGTTGGAACAAACACCACGACACCAAGGGTGTAGCAGCGGCTGTCGATCGGAAAGAAAATGGAAGAGGCAAGAAGGTTTTGGGTGCCGAGACTTTTGTAAAATAGGTTTCAAATTGATGTGTTTGTGTTTGTATTTATAACACATACCCGATCGGTATATGGGTTGGGGTGGGCTTGATGTGGCTCTCGGCTTAAACCCAAACCGAACAAAACATGGCCCAAGTTGGGCTCACTTGGACTCTCGGCTCAAACAAATGCGGCCCAACGAAATTGGACAACACCAAAACGATCGGCCCAAAATGGTTTACGCACATGACGTTTATCTTTGTCGTACAAATGACGATTTCTTAATATACTCATTAGGTTTTAATTATTCATAAGTTAGATTTTAAATTTCGTTAAATGAACATTAATGTATTTTACGTATTTTATAAATTTCGATTTCAAGGGTATTTTAGTCTTTATTCTATGTTTTAGATTTTCAGGTTTTACAGGTAGTCATCAACCTATTAGACATGATGTTTCTCGTTTTGGAGTAGACAAGTTGGAGTTTAGGAAAAAGCTTATTGGTCAATCTAGGTCTGAAACCCAAAAAGAAATAGTTGAGACACCTAAGGTAGATGATGCTAAAAGTCAAGCAGTACTTTCACCTCAAAGTACTGCTACACCTTCAGCAGTACCTTTAGGAAAATCTTTTCACAATCATGCTAAACCTTTTTGAGATAATTTTGGTGAAAACAGTTTTAATCATTCACCTAGAAGACATGATAGGTTTGGTAATACACATAGAAGAAGAAATTTTAGGATTGCAAATCAAAAACTCTGTTTCATTTGTTTTAGTCCTGATCATTTGATTAAGGACTGTGAATTACATTCAGAATACCTAAGTAAGTTCCCTAAGAACAGAACTGTCAACCAAAAACCAAGAGAGAGTAGACCAGCTTGGAACCATTCAAATAGGGTTAACTATAGAAACTTCTCACCAGACTACAGGCACCCTCACCAGAGAAGACCTTTTTCAAAACCTACAGTACCTTCAAACACTTTCCAAGGTACTGTTAAGCAAAATATAGTACTTTCTCAAAGTACTGCTTAGTTTTCACCAAACACCTCTTGGAATAGGAACCCTAGGAGATCTAATTACTATCAATCTAGAAGGCGTTACAACTCAAAGAAAGTAGCTAGATCAAGGGACTCTACACTAGAGGTTAAAACCAAATGGGTTCAAAAGGAAAGTACTGATGGGGAACAAATAGTACTTTCAGCAAGATCGAGTGAATCATAAAATTTTGTTAAAAGTAATAAAGAAAACTTAGTTGAAAAAGAAAGTTTTATTGAAAATCCACAAGTTTTGAATCAAAAGATAATACTGGACCATGCTTTAAAAAACAGTGGAGACTACATACTTACAGAATGTAAGTATGTCACTCCACAAGGGAAACACAAGTCAGTAATGGCTTGGGTTCCTCAAGGCAACTAACTCTTTCATCTTATTAGACAGGGCAACCCAGAAGAAGAGCTTAAAGATCATTTTATTGTTGATAGTGGTTGTTCTGGAGGCATGACAGAAGACAAAGAGATTCTGTCAGATTGGTATTAGTTAGTAAGCTACATTTGAGGGGAGGACTATTTAGTGTAAGTTTAGTCCTATGCATTGCTTGAGGGGAGGATATTCATGTTTATTTGCTGTTGTAAGGAAGAGAATGGAAAAGTACTACTTTTTGCATTTATGAAAGTACTGCTTGGAAAGTACTGCTTAGAAAGTACTGCACACGTGGAAAGTACTATTTGTCTTATTAAAGTACTGTTCTAACGGTAATATTGAGGGGTAATTACACCTAACGGTAACTTTGTTATTGATGGCTGTGATTTTTTAAATCTCACCTATAAATAACTACTCTCCGAATTTCCCTCTCATATTGATATCTCCTAATCTTTTCCATAGTTCTCTCACTTTCACCTATATTATTCGTTCTATTTCTTACTGTGACCATATAATCATCAATGGTGAGTCGTAATACTGTTTCCAAACACAACATGGTGGCGAATTTAGACAAGACTGAAGCGAATGTAATCTTTCATGATATTATCGATTTTCTTACTGGATCGCCAATTAGTTATGCGCTATTAGTAGAACCAGATGTTATTGAGCCCTGGATTCAACAATTTTGGAAAACTGCTAGGGTTCATATGGAGAATGATGAAGAATATATTCATGCTATGGTTGCTGGGAGAAATGTCAAGATTACTGAAGCCTCTATTCATGAAGACTTATTGTTTGATGATGCTGATGGGGCTGTTCGTTTTGATAAGCAACTGATTTGGGATACTTTTTGGCACATTGGTTATGAAGGGTCCTTAACTGAACAAACATTCTGGAAACCCTTATTTTTTCCTCACTGGAAGTTTTTAGTGCATGTGTTGCTTCATTGTATTAGTGCTAAAAGTACGTCATGGGAGCAATTTGGATCTAACATAGCATCTGCTATAGTAGGATTGGCTACTAATCGTGTTTTCAATTTTTCAAGGCTAATTCTAGATGGAATGCTTTCACACATCACTCATGGTTCAAAATGGTTGATGTATCCAAGGTTTGTTCAAGTATTCCTCAATAAACAACTTTCAGATGTACCTAAACCTACAAGTCTTTTACCTGTTGTGGTACAACAAGCCAAGATTTTCACTTTCATGGCTAGGAAGAGTGATTTATTCACTGGAAGGGATACTCCCTTAACTACTTCTATGATGGAAGTTGTTCAGGCTGTCAGAGCTGATGCTGTAGAAGCTGAAAATAGAGAAGGTACTTCTTCTGAAGGTACTGCTACATCTCAAGGTACTGCTTCTGAAGGTACTGCTTCTCAGAGTGCTGCATCTCAAGAAGGTACTGCATCACAAGGTACTACTTCGCAAAGTACTGAAGTTCAAGATGATGTTGCAGTTTCACCTTCTCCATCTCCTCAAAAATCTGTTCCTGATTCTCAACCAGAGGAACATTCACCAATTCAAGGAGATGATTCACATACTATACCCCCTGAAGGTTTGATATTGGATAATTATGTTCTGACAAGGGAGTTAGTCAAATTGAAGAAAACAACTGAGGCTCAAGCTAAACAGATTAAGAAGTTGAAGCTCAAGTTTAGAAGACTCAAGAAAATTTGTCTGGCCATTGGTTCAACATCATCGTCTATGGGTCAAATCTAAAAAGAAGGAGCAAAGGCAGTTCAAGAAGACTAAACGCCAAAAGGTTTAAAAACAATCTTCATTCCAATTGGGGAGGAATTTAGAAGAAAAGAATTTGAAAGAAGATGTTGTTAAGGAGAATGAACCTGAAGGTACTGAAGAACATGAAAGGACTGAAGTTCAAAGTACAAATATTTAGCCACAAGAAACTGAAGAACAGGTTATTCAAAGTACTGAGGAGCAAGTTATTGATGTCCAAGTTCAAAGTACTAATGATCAAGGTACTGCTGATCAAAGTACTGCTTTTCCTGGAACTTACAGACAAGAATTGATTACTCCAAGGTTGTTAGATTTTGAAGAAGAAGCTGGTCCTTCAACTGTCATACCAGAAAAGGAAGTTGATACACCAAAACCTATACATACTGCAAGTGATGACGAAACCATTGCTGAGATGTTGCATGATTTATCAAGACCAAGGGGTGTTAGCATTCCAGGAGTGCAAGAAGAAGAAGAACCAAGAGCTTCTCAACCTGTTATTGATCCAAAGGATAAAGGAAAAGGTATATTGCTAGAAGTAAAGAAGAAAAAGAAACCTACTTTAGCACAAATAAGGGCTGCTCAAAATGCTATGAATGAGGAAGCAGCTAGAAAGGTACAAGCTGAACTGAATGCTGAGGTTGCTAATGAAGAAGAAGCTATGAATGAAGAAGCAGCTAGGAAATTACAAGAAGAATTGAATGCTGAAGCTGTTATACCATCACCACTTCCTATTTCTTCTCTACCAAGAAGACCAAATCTTGCAAAGGAAAGGAATGCTATGATGGCTTATCTAAAAAAGATGGGATATGTTGGTTTGAACAAGCTGAATTATGTTAATATGAAAGAGTTATATGATGCTGTCAGAGAAGAATATAAAAGACAAGTTGACAGTATCAAAGATTATAAAGATAATGATGCTTACAAAGAAGAAGAAAGAAAAGAAAGCTTAAAAAGAAAAAGAAAAAGAAAAACTGAAGTTAAAGATCTGAAGTCATCAAAGAAAGTTGAGTTAAGGTCTGATACTGATGATGAGCTAAGGAATTACTTAAGAATTGTAGAATTTGAGTATTCTAAAGATGATGCTGAATTCAAGATGAACAAATCTCCAATAACTACTTTTGAAGTTGTTGAGTCAAAAGATGGAAATTATTTGATGTTTCATAAAGAAGATGAAAGTTTCAAAGTGTTCAATATGCTATGGGATTTATTGCATATAATTGATAGAGTGGATTTACTCCATTTATATCATGTGGTAAAAGAATATTATGAACACAATTCATCAGAAGGATATGGTTTAGTCTTGCTTGGAGATCTCATAACTGTTTGGGAAACTGAAGAAATAAGTACTACTGAGATCTGGAAAAACCAAGAAGATTGGGAGATTACTTGCTGGAGATTCTTTGAAGAATCTGGAGTACATGTTCTAGAGCTAGAAGATGGGACGATGATTCACATGTTAGCTGATAGAAGATATCCTCTTACACCAGAACTTATGAGGAGGATGTTGGAGCATGAAATGGAAGTAGAAGAAGATAATGAAATAGCACGTCTGGTCATCAAGCTGTTTATCAGATAGACTACAATTGCTGATGATGATGAATAACTGGTATGAATCTTAATTGATTAAATTTTTGATATATCAGTACTTTATTCAAAGTACTGCTGATCAAACAGTACTTTCATCAAAGTACTGCTTGCAGTTTTTAAACCAGTTACTGATTTTGAAAAACTTTTGTTAAGTAATAAATGTTTTGAAACAAAGGTTAAAAGAAATAAATGGTTTTTGAGATGGTAATTGATGAGTGTGTAAATACTCATCATTTTTGGTTTAATCTGAACTGCAAAACGTCTAAAAATGCTCAGAAACGCATCAAAATACTGAAAATATTCCAAAACTGCATTTTATATGTTTCAGATGCAAAAATGTTTAAAATCAGATGAAAAATGAGCAAAGTTTGCATAATTGGCAGTTTCAGTCCCCCAAGTTTCAAAAGTTTTCAAAAACAGTCCCTAAGCACATAATTTCAAAAGTAAAGTCACCAAAGGTCCTTTTAAAATCAAAAGTTGTCAAATTTAGTCCTTTGGTGAAAAATATAAAAAGTTTGAGAAAATTACAAGTTTAGTCCTTCAACTTTGAAAATTGGCAAAATTGGTCCCTGAAAAAATTGAATTTGTCAACTTTGGTCCTTGTAATATTAACACTTGTCAATTTCAGCCCCTGAAACATCTTTGATGAATTGGCAGTTCTAGTCCTTGTAATTTCAGAAATGGCAAGTTAAGTCCTTGATAATTAAAAACCCTTTGCACTTTAAACCCTTGTCACTAACACTTTGGACCCCTGCCTTTTCCCATTTGACCCCTGCCAATACCTCTTTTTGACCCCTTGGTCAACCCAAGTCAAACAAGCAGGATAACCCGCCCACTGGCTTATCTTCTTCTCCAACTTGCCCTGCAACCTCAGGCACTCTCCCATCACCTTTCCACCCCCTCCTCATCATACTCACCTACCTTACCCACTACAATAAATGCACCCCCCCTACTAGCTATTTCACAGAGCAAATTGTCAAACCAATTTTCCCGCCAAATTTGAATCAAAGGCCAAGATTAGTTTAAAGCCATCCAATGGCCAAGGATTGTGATGGGAATTACTCAGAGTGGAAAGAGAATGAGATTGGGTATGAAGAGAAGGAAAGTGAAGCAAGACAGAGTAGTAGATGATTAGCTTAAAATTTTCTTATGTCGTTTTTCTAATTAAAGTATTAGTTTAATTTCAAAACTGTAATTTTGTGTTCCCAAGTGATAAACTCAAGTTATAATTGTAGGGTAATCAAGTTTCAATCAGTGATTCCAAGGTTTTATTTAATTTCACATTTTAGCATTACTGTTGAATTTTTTCCATTTCAAATTTTGAGACAAAAGCTTCAACTAGCTTATTTCTCTGCTCTAATAAGCTTATATGGGCTTCTTATAGCTTTGTATAAGCTTAATTTCAAGTTTCAATCATTATTGGTTCTTGGTCAAAATAAGTCAAACATGGGGCAAATCTGAGGAAAGAATGGCAATGGTTGATTCAGAGATAAATGTGGGTTGTTTTGGAAGCATTGGGATGGATAAAATAGGGTAGTGGTTCATGGTTCACTGGTTTGCAAGCCATAGTGGCTTTTGGACAATTTGTAAGTGATTTCAAGGTTTCTTGTACAATCTTCATTTTTAGCTATAACTGGTTTAAGTCTGTTCCATAAGCTATATTTAGGTTATATATATGTATCTTGATCATTGGTACAAGTTTGAAAAGTGTTTATCTCTTTTAATCTTCATATCAGTGTACTAAGGGTGTGTTTGGTTTACTGTCTTAACTGATCTCAGAGGTGTATGCAGTAGTTTAATTCTAGTGGTTCATGTTTATTAAGTTTATTTGAACTCATATTGGTCATAGTTTATGTCTGCAACACCACCAAAGTCAAATTTTCACTTAACTCTATCTCACTGATCCACTGTTGAGATTTTGGTATTGCAAATCATTGTTTTGTGTTTAGAAGTCCTAAACATTGATTGCATTAGGTTCATTACATCATATAACACCAATCTTAATACTTAAAATCTGTGGTAAAGTTCAAAAAAGTCAAACTTTCTCAACTGCTTCAAAAGTCAAAGTTGCAAGAATCTGTTTTTGAGCCAAATACAAAGAATTTTATTGAGCTCATTTTTTGGACTTATCAAGTGAAATTTGGTATTTTAGAAAGTTCAACTGGTCTTGTTACTTATTAGTATTTTTGTGAAATTTTACAAATATTGTATAAGCTCCAAACAAGCTCTTCTTTTAGGCCAAAATGCCCTGCTCCATGGGTCAGTTGATACTGAGTTTTTCTCAGATTTTGTGCAAGTTGCACAGGGCTCATAAGAGCTAGTCTAGGTCTGATTTTTGGTGTACTTGATCTCAACCAGGTCTTTTCCAAGTTCCAATTTATAGTGTTCAGTTTGAGCTTATTTTACATCTTGTGCTTGTGTCCAAAGTAAGCACTCAGAATCTGTTGTTGAATTTGAAACTCATAGTAATCAAATCTGATCAAAGTGTGATTCTGTGGTTTATGCTTGTTGATATTGGTTGCATTTCAGTACTTTTAGTACATTAGAGCTTCTGTGTTTGTTTGGTGGCTTCTGGTACACATTTGCTTATTTCAAGTGCTTATTTCAATAAGCACTTGTAAAGCAGTTTCAAATTCTTGCACATAAGTGCCTATTTTTCCAATTTTCCTAGCTTCCTTACATCATTTTAAAGTTTTCCTGAAATTTTCAGATTTTTCTAAGTTGATTTGCTATTTTTCTTAATTTAAATTAGTTTTTAAGCATTTTTAATTAGCTTTTAATACAAAAAATTCAGAAAAGGTTCAAAAAAAATAATTTTTCAATTTTCTTCGGTTTAGATAAATATAAAAAGCCAAAAAAGTATTTTTCCAAATTTTTCATAGTTTATTTTGTAATTTTTAATAATTTAATTAGTTTTTAATAGTTTAAAATTCCTAGAAAATAGATAAATAATCAGAAAAATACAAAAATAGTTTTAAAAATTCTCTTTTGATATTTTAGATTTTTCCAAGTTATAATTTTATTTTTCTAGCTTTATTTCACATTTTCTTGTATTTTAGGTAATTACTTAATAGTTAAAAATAGTTTTTAATTAATAATAATTAATTAAATAATTGTAAAAATAGTTTTTTTTTTCTAAAAAGTTTCTTTTATCATTAGGATTGTAAAAATATCATTTTCATATTTTTAGGATTTATATTGTGTAAGTTTCACGTTTTTGTTTGTACGTCACGTAGTTTTTAATTAAGTTTTATTAAAACAAAAAGAACAAAAACATCATTTTAATAATAGTGATAGCATTTATTTAATAGATTTTATCTTTTTAATTTCCTTTAATTTGCATTTAAGCCGTTGTAATTTGTTGGCTTTTTCCGTAGTTATAATAAATCAAATCTCTGTATCCATTCAAATCTTCTCGATCACTAAACGTTTGACTATTCTCGCACGGCTCGTTGGGACTTAACGACCTGGGGAAACACTATACTCTCCTGATCTTCATTGCATTCGTGTTTGAGCAGTTTTAAGCTGATTACGGTCTGCCATTCACAAGTGGCAGGCTTGAGTGATTTAGCTTGACTGTTTTGCGCGGATCAAATTTTGGCGCCGCTGCCGGGGAGCAGTGCTAATAGTCTTACTTCTAGCAGATTAGTAGTTTGAATATTCACTCTCTGTTCATACCATCTATATATATATATATATATATATATATATATATATATATATATATATATATATATATATATCTTCTTATAAAAAATCCAAAAACCCAAAAACAGCCAAAAAACGTATAAAACACAAAAATATTTTTCTTTTGTTTCTATATATGTATCAAATATAAAAATACAAAAAGATTTGTTGTTTTCTGAGTTTAATAATAACAACATAAAATCTTACCACCGCAAACCAAGGCAGTGCACTACGTAACTGGGGGTGCGACCATAATAAGTTCCCGAACCAAAGATTTAAAACTTGCCTTTGTGTCCTTGATAGTGGTGTACCTTTTTCAAAGAAGCCACTCATCTTGTGATTATTGGTTTAAGTTCACTGTTGTTTTGCCTCGATCTTGTTTTAATTGGATTTGTTGTTATATATACTTGTCAGAACCAGAAAACCTAAAAAGATTCTTCTTACCCCATTTTCACCAATTTCATAATTCCCTTTCTTAACTCTGAGATCCCTTAGAGTTAACTCTAGTGCATGCGCACTCGTTCTTCTAGATCATTGAGTCCTTTTCGTGATCTAGCAGACATTCCTAGACGACGTTCTCGTAGACGTGCTGCCCAAATAGTCGAACCCGAGATTCGTACTATTTCAAACAACAATATGGCAGACGAACGTACTATGGCGGAAATGCTCCAGGCACCCACCGAGGGTTATGGAGATGCCATCATTCTACCAGTAATCAACTCTGATCACTTTGAATTGAAGACACATTTGATCCAACTTGTGTCTACAAATCAATTCCACGGGTTTGACCGAGAAGACCCGTATGCACACATCCGTTGGTTTAACAAGTTGACTTCAACTATCAATTTCAAGGATGTGTCACAAAAAGTCATCAAGTTGATGCTATTTCCATTCTCACTTGAGGGGACAGCCCGGATTTGGCTGGAAAAAGAACCCCCTCGATCCATCAAAACTTGGGAGGAACTTGTTCAAAAGTTTGTCAATCATTTCTTTCCTCCATCAAAGACGACTAATCTTAAAAATGAAATTTCTGGATTTCGTCAAAATTTCGATGAAAACTTTGGAGAGGCATGGGAGAGATTCAAAGATCTCCTCAGGAAATGCCCCCATCATGAATTCACGGAGCTTCAACAAGTCAATATCTTTTATAATGGGTTGAACGGTAACGATCAAGATTCTTTGAATGCAGCCGCCGGTGGCAATATCTTGAATCGTAAGCCTAAAGATGTGATTGAGATTTGCGAGCAAAAATCAAAAGTTCCTATTTCTCGCAACAAAGTCAATACTCCTAACCCTCCTGCTTCTTCATCCAACAACTCTTCTGAGTTAGTTGCTCCGATAGCAGCTCTAACGGATGCCATCCGTTGTATGATTAAGGATGTTAAGGAAATCAAAAGCGAGATTCATAAACCGGAACCAATCAAAGCCGTAAACAAGGTGTGTGAAACTTGTAGTGGTCCACACGCGTATTATGATTGTCAAGCAACCGATGCTTCCTTTTACCAAGCTCCCGTAGCTTCGGTAAACCACAATCAATACCGACCACAGGCTGATCCTCACTACCGTGCACCTAGCGGTATGACACCACCTGGTTTTCCTCCTGTGCAAAACCATGGCAATCAAAATTGCTTTGTTCCGAATCAAGGACAAAATTTCAATCAAAACAGGAACAATTTCAACCCACCATATCAAGCTCCAAATCACCAAAGTTATCAACAACCTTCTCATGCTCCCCCACCAAATGACTTCATGAAAGTTACTGAGTCAAGCATACGTTCAATGCAAACTCAGATCAATAACATGAGGGTTGAGCTGAAGAAGGAAATTGATACCACAATGTCTCGGTAGACAAATGAGTTGAAGAATATGATGAGCAGTTTCATGAACATGAATACGAACCAAGCTTCATCATCTTCTGGAGGACTCCCAAGCAATACAATTACCAATCCCAATGCCGAGTTGAAAGCCGTCACCACTCGTAGTGGTAAGACGCACAATGGACCTTCGACTCCAATGCCCCCTCCTCCTGTGGCAATGAGTCAAGTTACCAAGGATACAACGGACAAGGTGCAATTCTCAAGCCCACGAAGTACCGCACACGTCCCACCTTCGGTAGTCCAAGCTTTAAGTCCGGAACCCGAAGTTCCGAAGAAACATCCTGAGCCAGAAAATACTTCCATCCCAGCTCAAAAGTCTAGTCAGCTTCCTTACCCATCAAGAATGAATGATGAGAAGCAAAAAGACAAAAACAAAGAGCAAATGGAAAATTTTTTCCAAATCTTCAATGAGCTTCACTTTGATATAAGCTTCGTTGATGCTCTCGTTCTAATGCCTAAATTTGCATCCACTCTTAAAGGCTTACTGACCAACAAAGACAAGCTGTCTGAGATGGCTAAAACCCCCCTCAATGAGCAATGCTCAGCGGTCCTTCTCAAGAAGCTTCCCAAAAAGCTTGAAGACCCGGGCAGATTTCTAATCCCGTGTGATTTCTTGGGGATGGTTCAATGCTCCGCCTTGGCCGATCTTGGCGCTAGCATTAACCTCATGCCACTCTCAGTATGGAAGAAACTGTCTCTTCCTAAACTTTCATCCACTTGTATGACACTCGAGCTAGCGGACCGTACCATAACTCGTCCACTTGGGATAGCCGAGGATGTCGTGATGAAAGTGGGAAAGTTTCACTTTCCTACTGACTTTGTTGTAGTAGACTTCGATGCAGATCCTAGAGTTCCCCTCATCTTAGGGAGAGCTTTCTTGAGAACGAGTCGTGCTCTAATTGATGTGTTTGCTGAAGAGTTGACCATACGGGTTGACAACGAAGAGCTCACGTTAAATATCAACCAGAACTCCAAACCACTGTACAAACAGAGTGTTGCCACAATTGATCACAAATCTAAAAGATTCAATGCAACACTCTCAAATTTCACGGTTAAGAGGAGTTTTCAAAAACGTGCTGAGCTCAAAGCCTTGAAAATCACCCCTGGTTCAAACAAATGGTTTGAAAGTTGTACCAGGGAAGTCAAGAGTATTCTTGATGATGATGATGATCTAGATTCGGAGACTTCATCGGAAGTGGTGGAAACTGCTAGCTCTAAGAGCACACCACTTGTCCCACCTCCGGAATCAGTTTGTCGCATCGAGTTTGTTAACTCTGTGGATGAAACCAAACTCTCTTCTGTTTCATCTGAATTGGATGATGATGTTTGTGATCCAATGGGAGACACTCTTCCCATTGATGAATTGCTCAAAAATGATCCATCATCTTCTAGTCTTATTCCCGACTCTTCCATTCCTTCTCTCACTCCTGATGAGGAAGATGACAACTTTTAGAATGAAGTCGATGCATTTCTTAGTGATGAGTCAATTCTTACAGGAATTGATAACACTTACTTGGATCCGGAGGGGGACATCCTTTTTCTAGAAAATCTGTTGATTGAAGAACCGTTTCCCACCCTCCCTCCCGGACATCTTATTGACAATCACCATATAAGCTTCAAGTTTAAGCTTAAAGATGTCACAACTGGTGATTTTCTTCTCTCTGCTGAGGAATGGACATGCATTCTCATGTACGTCTTTATTCCATTCTTCACAGATGGTGTGGTTGCTCTTTCCCTTTTCTCTTTCGGGAATGAGGACACCATCTTTGACCCCGGTATCATCCTTTATAGTTCCTACTATTAAAAATACCGCGGTTATATCTCGTCGGTGTGGAACTTTCTGATGTTCATATGTTCATTAACATTGTGAACGAAAGTCCGATCGAGATTGGTTTTCCACGTTACTTTCCCCATGAACAAATGAATTCGGGGTCGAGTCAAGCTAGCGACTCGGTAATCAAAAACAGTAGCATGCCATATGGGTTGTCACCCATATTTCTGAACTGTCTGAAGTTTGTTACGGTTAGCCATTCACAAGTGGCTAGCTTGTGTGACAAAACTTGACAGTTTCTTCTTTCTACTTTCTACCACCCTAGTGTGGGGGGGGGGGGGGGTTGCCCCACATGTTGTGTATATAAGAGTAAAAAAAAAAAAAAAAAAAATCCTTGCTAAATAATGGCCGTAGTATTTCCCTTTTACGTTCTATGTTTCGGCATAACCGCCGGTACTTTGAATATTGAGGGCAATATTCATTTCTAAGTGTGGGGGGGGGGGGGGGGGAATTCTCACGAATTTTATCATGTAATTATACCACCTAATTCCCCCATTTTTGGCCAAAATTTTTTTTGGAGTAAGTGTTTTGCGCTTACTCATTTGGTTATCAGTCCGCCTTGTCTAATAAACAGAAGGATTGGCTAATCCAGGAGCAAACGGCTCTTGGTAAAGATATCTCAAATCCGTTGACGGCTTGCAATTTGCCCAAAATTGTATGGTATTCAGCTCACCATATCCTAAAAAGTGAAGAGTTGGCTAGCCCGCAAGTTTATGGCTTGTGGTAAAGGCAGTGGAAAAACCATAATTGGTAATCAGCTCACCAAAGATAATATTGATAATTTATCTAAGAGTTGGCTAGTCCAGAGCAAACGGCTTCTGGTAAAGACAAAATCAAATCCGTTGAAAGCTGGTGGTTTGCTCAAAATCACATGGTTATCGGTGTACCATGGTTCTTACTTGAACTGAAACATTTGGCTACTCCAGAAGTAATGGCTTTTGGTAAAGAGATTCAAATCCATTATGTTTTTCTCAAAAGATTGCTAGGGACTAGCAATAGTTTAGTGTGGGGGATTGATGAGTGTGTAAATACTCATCATTTTTTGTTTAATCTGAACTGTAAAACGTCTAAAAATGCTCAGAAACGCATCAAAATACTGAAAATATTCCAAAACTGCATTTTATATGTTTCAGATGCAAAAATGTTTAAAATCAGATGAAAAATGAGCAAAGTTTGCATAATTGGCAGTTTCAGTCCCCCAAGTTTCAAAAGTTTTCAAAAACAGTCCCTAAGCACATAATTTCAAAAGTAAAGTCACCAAAGGTCCTTTTAAAATCAAAAGTTGTCAAATTTAGTCCTTTGGTGAAAAATATAAAAAGTTTGAGAAAATTACAAGTTTAGTCCTTCAACTTTGAAAATTGGCAAAATTGGTCCCTGAAAAAATTGAATTTGTCAACTTTGGTCCTTGTAATATTAACACTTGTCAATTTCAGCCCCTGAAACATCTTTGATGAATTGGCAGTTCTAGTCCTTGTAATTTCAGAAATGGCAAGTTAAGTCCTTGATAATTAAAAACCCTTTGCACTTTAAACCCTTGTCACTAACACTTTGGACCCCTGCCTTTTCCCATTTGACCCCTGCCAATACCTCTTTTTGACCCCTTGGTCAACCCAAGTCAAACAAGCAGGATAACCCGCCCACTGGCTTATCTTCTTCTCCAACTTGCCCTGCAACCTCAGGCACTCTCCCATCACCTTTCCACCCCCTCCTCATCATACTCACCTACCTTACCCACTACAATAAATGCACCCCCCCTACTAGCTATTTCACAGAGCAAATTGTCAAACCAATTTTCCCGCCAAATTTGAATCAAAGGCCAAGATTAGTTTAAAGCCATCCAATGGCCAAGGATTGTGATGGGAATTACTCAGAGTGGAAAGAGAATGAGATTGGGTATAAAGAGAAGGAAAGTGAAGCAAGACAGAGTAGTAGATGATTAGCTTAAAATTTTCTTATGTCGTTTTTCTAATTAAAGTATTAGTTTAATTTCAAAACTGTAATTTTGTGTTCCCAAGTGATAAACTCAAGTTATAATTGTAGGGTAATCAAGTTTCAATCAGTGATTCCAAGGTTTTATTTAATTTCACATTTTAGCATTACTGTTGAATTTTTCCATTTCAAATTTTGAGACAAAAGCTTCAACTAGCTTATTTCTCTGCTCTAATAAGCTTATATGGGCTTCTTATAGCTTTGTATAAGCTTAATTTCAAGTTTCAATCATTATTGGTTCTTGGTCAAAATAAGTCAAACATGGGGCAAATCTGAGGAAAGAATGGCAATGGTTGATTCAGACATAAATGTGGGTTGTTTTGGAAGCATTGGGATGGATAAAATAGGGTAGTGGTTCATGGTTCACTGGTTTGCAAGCCATAGTGGCTTTTGGACAATTTGTAAGTGATTTCAAGGTTTCTTGTACAATCTTCATTTTTAGCTATAACTGGTTTAAGTCTGTTCCATAAGCTATATTTAGGTTATATATATGTATCTTGATCATTGGTACAAGTTTGAAAAGTGTTTATCTCTTTTAATCTTCATATCAGTGTACTAAGGGTGTGTTTGGTTTACTGTCTTAACTGATCTCAGAGGTGTATGCAGTAGTTTAATTCTAGTGGTTCATGTTTATTAAGTTTATTTGAACTCATATTGGTCATAGTTTATGTCTGCAACACCACCAAAGTCAAATTTTCACTTAACTCTATCTCACTGATCCACTGTTGAGATTTTGGTATTGCAAATCATTGTTTTGTGTTTAGAAGTCCTAAACATTGATTGCATTAGGTTCATTACATCATATAACACCAATCTTAATACTTAAAATCTGTGGTAAAGTTCAAAAAAGTCAAACTTTCTCAACTGCTTCAAAAGTCAAAGTTGCAAGAATCTGTTTTTGAGCCAAATACAAAGAATTTTATTGAGCTCATTTTTTGGACTTATCAAGTGAAATTTGGTATTTTAGAAAGTTCAACTGGTCTTGTTACTTATTAGTATTTTTGTGAAATTTTACAAATATTGTATAAGCTCCAAACAAGCTCTTCTTTTAGGCCAAAATGCCCTGCTCCATGGGTCAGTTGATACTGAGTTTTTCTCAGATTTTGTGCAAGTTGCACAGGGCTCATAAGAGCTAGTCTAGGTCTGATTTTTGGTGTACTTGATCTCAACCAGGTCTTTTCCAAGTTCCAATTTATAGTGTTCAGTTTGAGCTTATTTTACATCTTGTGCTTGTGTCCAAAGTAAGCACTCAGAATCTGTTGTTGAATTTGAAACTCATAGTAATCAAATCTGATCAAAGTGTGATTCTGTGGTTTATGCTTGTTGATATTGGTTGCATTTCAGTACTTTTAGTACATTAGAGCTTCTGTGTTTGTTTGGTGGCTTCTGGTACACATTTGCTTATTTCAAGTGCTTATTTCAATAAGCACTTGTAAAGCAGTTTCAAATTCTTGCACATAAGTGCCTGTTTTTCCAATTTTCCTAGCTTCCTTACATCATTTTAAAGTTTTCCTGAAATTTTCAGATTTTTCTAAGTTGATTTGCTATTTTTCTTAATTTAAATTAGTTTTTAAGCATTTTTAATTAGCTTTTAATACAAAAAATTCAGAAAAGGTTCAAAAAAATAATTTTTCAATTTTCTTCGGTTTAGATAAATATAAAAAGCCAAAAAAGTATTTTTCCAAATTTTTCATAGTTTATTTTGTAATTTTTAATAATTTAATTAGTTTTTAATAGTTTAAAATTCCTAGAAAATAGATAAATAATCAGAAAAATACAAAAATAGTTTTAAAAATTCTATTTTGATATTTTAGATTTTTCCAAGTTATAATTTTATTTTTCTAGCTTTATTTCACATTTTTTTGTATTTTAGGTAATTACTTAATAGTTAAAAATAGTTTTTAATTAATAATAATTAATTAAATAGTTGTAAAAATAGGTTTTTTTTTTCTAAAAAGTTTCTTTTATCATTAGGATTGTAAAAATATCATTTTCATATTTTTAGGATTTATATTGTGTAAGTTTCACGTTTTTGTTTGTACGTCACGTAGTTTTTAATTAAGTTTTATTAAACAAAAAGAACAAAAACATCATTTTAATAATAGTGATAGCATTTATTTAATAGATTTTATCTTTTTAATTTCCTTTAATTTGCATTTAAGCCGTTGTAATTTGTTGGCTTTTTCCGTAGTTATAATAAATCAAATCTCTGTATCCATTCAAATCTTCTCGATCACTAAACGTTTGACTATTCTCGCACGGCTCGTTGGGACTTAACGACCTGGGGAAACACTATACTCTCCTGATCTTCATTGCATTCGTGTTTGAGCAGTTTTAAGCTGATTACGGTCTGCCATTCACAAGTGGCAGGCTTGAGTGATTTAGCTTGACTGTTTTGCGCGGATCAGTAATACCAATAGGTTATCAATCCACCATGGTTACAAAAGGATTGGCTAATCCATGAGCAAACGGCTCTGGTAAAGATATTTCAAATCTGTTTTTAGTTAACAACTTGCTAATAAGTTGTATGGTCATCAACTCACCATATCAGTAATGTAAAGAGTTGGCTAGCCCACAAGAAAATGGCTTGTGGTAAAGGCTGTGGAAAAAGCATTATATGGTAATTAGTTCACCATGATGAAAGAACTAACTAGTCCAAAAGGGTACAGCTTTTGGTAAAGACAACTCAAATCTGTTGATAGCTGATGATTTGCTAAAAATCATATGGTTATCAGTGTACCATGATCTTACACATCAAAACATTTGGCTACTCCAGAGTTAACGGCTTTGGTAAAGAGAACTCAAATCCATTAAATTTTCAATAATTCATCTCTCACAAGAGTTTACACACCTGGAAGTGATGAGAATAGACTGAAACTTAAACTGAATTAAACGTACAAATTGTCATATGTTGCTGAAAAGATGGAGCTTGATGAATATTGCTGAAAAGAAATAAGATTGTTGATTGATGCTGAAAAGAATTATTCAAATCAAGACTACTTTGATGATGATATAAGCAGAGAATCTACAAAGATAAAATCTGAAGATAAAGTTACAATTCCTCTTTGAAGATAACGATGTTAAAGCTAAATCTACAAAAGAACTTGAAATCAAACAAGTAGAATTCAAGTTAGGGGAGGATTGTTGGGATACAGAAGATTAAAGTACTAAAGATTAACAAAGTACTGTAGAAAGACTAAGTACTGCAAGAAGTCAAAGTACTGCTAAGTAAAAGTCAAAGTACTGCTTATTCATTAAAGTACTGTAAAGTTTAAAGTCGGTTGTATTAGATTAAAGATAGAAAGTAATGTTTATCTAGAACTTTTTAAGTATTGTTTACTTGACGTATAATGATAAAAATTGTAAACCGTTTAGGGTTATCCTTGAGCCTATAAAAGGATCCCTATATTGGTATTAGATGTACGTGACATTATTAGAGTTTTAGAGAAGTTTGATATTATTAGAGTTGTTAAAGAGTCTGCATAATAAGCAGAGTTAGAATTATTAATAAAATCGTTCAAAGTTAAAGTTATTCTTCTTAGCTTTGTTAAGTAAATTCCACATACTTAATAGAGTTTGCTCAGTGTTTCATTGTTAATAACTTAGGATTTATCCGAGGTTATTAAACCTTAACAAGCTATTTAAGTTAGTTTGGTTAGAGTACATCGATCCAACAATAAACGACCCTCTCATGATAATCATCTGGTGCCACATCTCCAAATCTATCTTTATATAACTTCCAGATGGCCATCAGATCATCTCTTTCCAAATAGTAAAGCATTTGTGAAAACTTGACAAAACCATAACTCTCACCATTGGCTCTCAAACTTCCAACATCCTCTACTTATAGTAAACTCAAAAGTATAAGAGATAATCTGATGTTGACCTGTAAGAGGTGTTGTACAGCTAGCCTCTGGCTCCTTTAAGCTTGACAATTTAGTGAGAACCATCAGTCTTTTCTTGTTTTCTTCAACCTCCTCTTCAGTTTCTGACTCAGATGTGTAATCCACAGCTTTAGACCTATCAGCCTTCCTCTCCAGCCTTCCTTGAGGTTTTGCCTTAAGTGCCAAAGGACCCTGTAGATCTGCTATCTTCTCAATCCTCTAAAAAAAGTTGATCAATCATAGGATTAGTGGGCTTTGTCCCTTGTAGAGCAAGTTTAGCTATAAGCATTTTTCCTGGCAACATTCTTTGATAATGGGTAATCCTTATCAATGAACATGAAGAACTTCTCTTTAGTAGTTTGCACAGTATGAACTCTGAAAGGTTGATACAACATCCAATCAACCACCTCACAGTCTTTCCAAAATTCATCATCTAGGTTATGCTCGCATAAATTCTTAATAGAAGTCCACACAAAATTAGCTAATACTCCTATTGGCCCATATTTCCCATATCTAAACTCCAATATCTTCCATAATTGTTCCAGATCAACCACTTTCAAACCAGACAACAATTGACCAAAATTAGAGTAAGTGCTCTTCCATCCATCAGCTCTTGTAATTTCAATCATCTCTCTCTCATTAGCTGTGATGATATGCAAATATTCAATGGAATGAATAGCTCTTATTGGAGTAGGATTAATAGGCTAAGGTTTGTCACACTCTAAAAGATATTGTTTTATATAACAACCCGTAAAATTTCAGATTATTATAATAATATATATCACGTCAGAAAATTCAAATCGGTTATTTTCTGACAGATGTCAATATCTAAAATTTAAAAATGAGATGTCATCTCGTGAATTTAGAAAGTCACGACACCGCACGCACACCGACACCAATTAAATAACGGCAAAACTGTGATAATCAAATCTCTAGTAAATATTGATGCCATATTGTTAACATTACAAAAACGTTTCGAAAAATATAATTTTTATATTTTTCGGGTACCGGGAAGGTACGTTTACTCGAGGATTCGACAAAACACGGGGTACAATCTATACTGTGTATAATAATAAAACAAAATAAAATACTATCCTAACTCTACCCCAAACGTCCCATCCCTTTCATTTTTTTCTTTTCTGCTCTACCCTATCTCCTTGTCCCTCCAAAGCAAACCAAATGCATAATTAACATTAATTTGGGTGTCTTCAACCCTTTTATGAGGTCAACCACAAAAATATCATTCCCCACATGCCAAAACCGTCGCCTATCATACTAGCCATCACATGAGTCCATCAAGCGTGGCTATGGAGAAAGAGACGTGTGCCAACATAGGGAAGTACCTACCAAACGGGGTCAAGAGGTCTAGGGTTTTCAAGTCTATAATTCCTCCTACAAAGTGATGAAGGATTCGCAGGTATTCTCCACCAATTTTACCAATTTCTCACAAACACTCAAGAAAAATTAGGGTTTTGTAAAGTAAAGGGCTTTTCAAAATTTCGAAAGGGGTTTTGTTATGCAAGGTGTTAGGAGTTCGAATCAAGTTTCAATTTATTATAATTCATCCTTGATCTTGTTCGATTGGAGTTTGTGTATCCGGTGTTCATACTCACTCGACCCACTAATTGGGTTCATTGTTTGTTAAAGTCACAATTATTATTATTTTCTTTTTCTTCCTTACCGATCGATCCATAAAAATTTACTTAAGAATATGATTAAATTTTGTTGTTGTTGAATATGTGTGGCAACCAATGAATTAGAAACAAGATATATAAAAGATTAAGGTGTTGGCTCATGGATTAGAAGTGCTTATTGCCTTTCTATAACTTACCACTTTGCTTTTCAGGATAAATATTTAGATATTGTTGCATTTTCTGTTGCGCCATCTTGAGTGCAGTCGACCCACTGTCTAAAATAGTGGGTACCCCTTCTATTGTTCTTTCTTTTCTTGCAAACACCAAATGGGTTTATTTTGTTTTTGTTGCTCCATGTGGTCACCAAGTGATAGATGCAAAATATTAATAGATTCATCACCAACTTCTAATTTGAGTGTGATCGTGACTGTCCAAACAATGGGGTGGTCTTACTTTTGTTTCTTTTGCTTCAAGTCTTTTTTTCATCTAAACTTTAGTATAAAAATATAAAGAACGGCTCTTGGTAATAAGTTGAATTGGTGAATGGTTTTAATCTTGAATGAGTTATTTTGTGTTTGTGTCGGGAATATTGAATCGTTTTACTTACCGTGTCGAAATAAAACTCAAACCACTTAACACTGTAGTGTTTTTGTTGGATCATTCATATATTGTGTTTGATGATTCGGGTGGCTTTGGATGGTGATGAATCAAGTATGCCATGGTTTAGAGAGAGAAAGAGATGAGAGGGTGATTCTAGAGAGATAAACAAAAAGAGAAAGGTTAGATTGAATGAGAAGCACCACCCCTTCCCAGGATGGAAGGGGTATTTATACTTATAGACACTGCGTCCTCCTGTCGGACTGTGAATCAGGCATACAGTGGGTAAATACCCGTCCTTCCTCCAAGGTGTTGCACTAAGCTAATAACTAAACTAATAAACAGTAAATAACGATATGTCTACGAGCTAACTTGTGCTAGACTATATTTGGGGTGACCGACACTTCACTATGGATTTTCTAAATTCTAACAATCTCCCCCTAAGGGAGGTCACCCCATGATTTACATTTCGAATCCTAGCATTCTATTTTATCTTAAGTCTTGAGCTCGTAGACTTCAATTATTCACTTCCGCAATCTTTGTGCCTTAGCAATGACTCTTCATAGTCCGATTATTATGTACTTTCAGTGGAGGTATTTGAACTGATCCACATCTTGATGATCTTCCAGCTTTCATCGAGATCATCAGCCGCATTAAATCTCTGGATCACCCTTTGTTGTGTTGCCATCATGTGATGTTGTGAAGTTTGGACCGACATGCTCACATTTTGGATCATGATATCTTCTCATCAGAGTAGCGAAAGCTTTTAGTTGATTCGTGATATTTGTATTAGAGTAGCAGAAGCATGGATTGAAAAATATCAGAACTAGTTGATGAAGATATGCACTTATCATGATTTCTTTGGATGTGACAGCAGTGTGTGAGCATGCGGCTATGGATTGACTCCTCAATTCTGATCAGCTGCAACCGACGGGTGTTCCTGCATACAACAGTTAGCAATAAAGCGCACGAAAGTGTCTTTGATCACTTTCGTTGAATTGAGGTGCACGGCCCACGGTTCCCCGTTGATCAGTACAAGTACTGCCTATGATCAGGTATAATTCCGAGGAATCTCCTTGACAGGGTTTCGCAGCTGCACTAGCTGTTCCCAAACTGGAACATCTCAAAGAAGACAACACGGAGTGAGTGATCCAGCGAATTGAGATTCACTGATTGATGAAAATGATTTGAATACAATCGTGTATTGCTTAATAGAAAGTGTTTTGCAATACAACGAAGGTTTTATGGAAAATCAATTATCAATCATAAATACCCTTTAATTTTGAAACATTAATACACAGTCGATGTGCTATGGAAAAGAACTTTTAAACACAACGACCGGTTTTTCAAAGGTATCCGTCAATTCATTTCCTGGACCAAGGTTGATTCAAGATTGAATCGCCCCATCGTTTCTATCCAGTTGTCACAAGCTTGATCTTTTGCAAGATCTCACATGTCACCCACCAAGAGCTTGTTTAATGTTAGCTCTAGAAGGATTTCCATCTTCATCGTGAATATTTAATATATCACTCGGATGTTCTGGGAATACCACAAGGATAATGCGTAGGACTCTAAATATATTCTTACTTTCCACATTATGTGAAATAGCAAGTCTTCATTAATTTTGTGTCCTAATGAGATATTGTGGATGATCTCTTGGCTCTAGACTCAATAGTGCATTTTGGTTTCCTATGTCCGAGACTAGGGAGAGGGTCTCCTTCTTCAATATCAACAATCTCTAAGAGAAAGTCGATAGATTATGTAGGTTCCCCGTGAGAATGAAACAAGTCCTTTTAAAAGGAACTTGAGTAGCTTGGGAAGATTAGTGCAGTGCATCACTGGGTCCATGATGTCTTGTCTTCAATACCAGTGTTACCTAAGTAACCACCAGTAGCATATGTATTGATCCCGGTTTCTGCCCTAAGGTTGAATTGTTAGAGGGCTATTTTTTTTCACCCTTTTCACATTCATTTATTTTTCATTCTACCCTTCAGTGCTTACCAAGACTTCATTACTAGAACCTTGTTGGGTTTATTCCAGTTCTAGCTCTATCTTAGTCCGCACTCTTCCCATTTCTCACTTTTCTCCTTTTTTCAATATACCAAAGGACTTCTACACTATATAGTGGATTGTCCCTGGGTAGATCCCTCCGGCTCTGGCAGGATCATGGGAACGAATACCTAACCTAACCATCCTTATAACACCATGCATAAAGTAAATTGGTCGGTCTTTTGGTATTGTTCTTTCCTTCATGAAACCAATTGAAAAATCATTTGGAAAATCAATCAAGGTACTTGTGATATAAAATCAAAACATTTTGTACCTTAATTGTTTTTGATCATTTAGAAATACTCCCCCTCAAAATGTGCTTATGATTTTGAAATTGTTTAGCACATGGAGGAAAAAGTTCTTTGAAATGTATTCATGATCACAATTTCTGTAGAAAAATCCATTTGAATTTCTTTGGTAAATTCTCCCCCTCAATATGTGCATCGATATACAAAAGAGTTTAGCACATATTCGAGAGAACTTGCACATTGAATCAAAACGATTATCTTTTATCAAATTTCTTATTAAATCACAAATTCTCCCCCGATCAAAAAATATCAAACCCTTTGAGATTTTGGATCCCAAGTGATTTAATAAGGTTTGTAAAACATGGGAGAATATGTGGCCTTGTTTAAATACTCTTCTGGTTTTTTTGGCTAAATGCTCCTCGACAATCATGTGCATTATGTATTTGAAATCGTTTGGCACATGAAGGAAGAAGTGCGTTTGAAACAATCACCCTTTTAAAACCGATTTGAGATTTAAATCACGATCTCTCCCCCGATCAAAAATTTCAAACCAATTGAGTTTTGTGATCCCATTTGATTTAAATCATTTAGAAATATTTAGGGAAAGACGTGGCAAGATTTAATTTTGAAAAATGACTGTTACGGACCAATTATAGACATTAAAGATTGTTAGTGTCAGGTATGATAGTTTTTAAGAGATCTTTAAGTAAAATAAAACAATTTCACAATCAAACAAGAACAGAAAAAATTTCATTTTGAAAGATCTTTAGGTTTTAAAGAAAATCATACCATGACATAACATTAAATCTTTAGATCACCACTTATTTTGTACAAACGGACTTGATTGATGAAATATTGTTTGAAAATATTTTATTTTAAATCAATCTCCCCCTCAATCGATGACCGTAGTCGTTGATTGAGTGACTTAAGTTTTGATAAAATGAAGTCCAGTGATTTCCAAAATTAAGTCCAATTTATTTTCAAAACAATATTTTTCCATTTTCAAAACAATCTTATCAAATTTGTTTGAAAAATGGTGTTTATTCACTACTTGTCCTGCACAAAGATAAGTTAGGTGGTTAAAAATGCTTTTGTTGTTTTTGCTGAAGGTTTGAAGAAAACCATCTGCAGATTCAGTGAGACCTCTGAAGTTGCATCTAACGTGCCAACTATCCATGGAGAGATCTAATTAAGCTATGTTTCTTCATTTTTCGACCCAAGAAATAGTTACCCTTTCATTTCGGCATCCAATCATCTTCATTTGTGGGATCTGGATCGGGAACATTCTTTTAAACCATCTTATCTGCATACGTTAGTCAACACAAACAGATATATGGTGGTCGACAACACCCAAACAGCAATCGACTAATAAAAGTTAATTCAACATGTCAATCAGATCATATAAAGCATGGGATTTATGTGTTCATTAAACTCTAATCATCTAATCCTAACAATCATATCCTAAATTCCTAGTCCTTTGACATAGGAAAATATCAATTTTAATTAAGCACGTAGGATAATTAAGAAAGCCAGTTAGATGATGTAAATTTGAAGAGCATTCTCCCCCTCAATCAATGACTCATTTTCTGAAAAGTTTAAAAGCATTGAAGTCATTGATTGAGTTTCAAAGTTTATGAAAAACACTGATTCTGATTGATTTTTAAGCAACTTATTTACCACAATTTGGTTAAAACAAATATTTTTCTAAAGAATTTTAGAAGGAAAAATATTTGAGTAGGAACAACAGTCCTTCGACATACTTTCCTCATTTTGTTTTAGGATAAGTGCACAAAATATTTGAAAATTGGTTTAGCGCAACACTTTCCTTCCTTGAAGAGCTGGTTGCTATCTGAAATAATAGCAAACCATGGTTTAAGCATTGGTCACAGTCTGAAGTAACTGCAAGCCATATTTTGAGACATGTTTTGGAAAAGAATATTTACACTTCCTGCTCGAACTTCATCTATTGTCCTGTGCCATTGTTGAATGACATTTCTAAGACCGCAGATGTTATCGATACCAGAAGACATGTCTTGAAAAAATACATTTTTTTGGTATTTTTCAAATTTTCTGATTTTTATGGATTTTTTAAGGTTTTATATTTTTCTATTTTCTTTTTACTGGTTTTATATTTTTGTATTTGGTTTTTTTAATAAATATTTACAATGATAGAGTAGATGATATAGTTTAATAGGATGATGATACGAGTACCGAGATAAGGATATCGAGCAGCACGTCGTAGAAGATAGAATTCGTCATCTCTTAAACTTCCACCACCAAAGCTTCCGAGGCTCCAGAATAGAAGATAGAACATGAGTCTTTGAGAAAAAGAGACTTTGGCAGCTTCCCCCTAAACCGAAAATCCATTAGATGAGCAGATTCGAAGCTCTATTTCAAGCTTGCCTTACCCAGGTGCACAAAGAAGCACACCATTATCATCGATCTTGCTACTCTTTTTAAGAGTAATGATGCGCGCAAAACCGTCAAGTTCTCTCACGCAAGCGTAAGAAAACCTAAAACAGCTTAAGCACGAAATCAATGAGGATATGAGGAGTATAGAGTCTCCCCGGGTCGTTATGTCCCAGCGAGCTATGCGATGATTTATCAAACGTTTAGTGATCGAGGAGTTTGAACGGAAAAAGGATCAGATTATGATATTATAACTACGGAAAAGCCAACAAATTACAATGGCTTAAATGCAAATGAGAGGAAATTAAAAAGATAAAATCTATTAAATAAACGCTATCACTATTTTTACAATGATGTTTTTGTTTTTAAGTTTTTATAAAACTGAATTTAAAATCTACGCGACGTACAAATTAAAAAGTGAAACTAAAGCAATATTAACCCTAAAAATATGAAAATGATATTTTTACAATCCTAATGATATAAGAAACTTTTTAGAAAAAGAAAACTATTTTTATCACTAATTATCTAATTATTATTAATTAAAAACTAATTTTAACTATTTAATAATTAACTAAAACACAAGAAATGAGGAAACAAAGCTAGAAAAATAAAATTATGAAATGAAAAAGTCTAAAATATCAAACTAGAATTTTCAAAACTATTTTTGTATTTTTCTGATTATTTTTCTATTTATTATGAATTTTAAACTATTAAAAACTATTTAAATTACTAAAAATTACCAAATAAACTAAGAAAAATCTGGAAAATTACTTTTTTCACTTTTTATATTTATCTAAACTTAATAAAATTGAAAAATTATTTTTTTGAACTTTTTCTGAATTTTTTATATTAAAAGCTAATTAAAAATTGATTAAAATCTATTTAAATTGAGAAAAATAGCAAATGAAGACCAAAAATTATGAAACTTTCAGGAAAAATCTAAAATGATATATAGAATCTATGAAAAATGGAAAATCAACAGCTTATGTGTAAGGTTAATGAGCTACTGTGTAAACTGCTATTGGAAATAAGCTACAAGAATAAGCTAATAAGCTAGATAAGCCACCAAACAGTGAACAAGGCTAAATTATACTAAAATGAACTACTAGAAACAGAATCTAACTACTCCTAACAATCCTTAAGCTCAGAATCAATGAATAAGCAAACTGCTTATTTGAGCCAAACAGTGGTTTACCCCCACTGTTTGAGCTATTGCACAGGCTACACCAATAAGCTAAACCACAAATCACTTATGCAATCTTAAACACCACCTGGCCAACTATAATTGTACCAAATTCCAGACCTTGATAAGCTCTTGAGAGCACTGTGCACTAGCTGCACTTTCTGAGAAAAAGTCAGTATTCACTGACTTTTGGTGCAGGGCAGATTTGGCCTGAAAAATGAGCTTATTTGAAGCTTAATTTGACTGAACCAGTTTAAGCAAAAAGTGAATATCAGAACTAGACCAGTTGAAATTGTGAAATCCAAAGTTTCAAACACTAAAACCAAGATATGACTCAGAGATTTGATTCACAAATTTGGTACAAAACTGTTGTGACAGAATTTTGACTTTTGGAGAACACTCACAAACTTTGACCAAACTGAGATTTGATCAATAATAATGAACTGATTTTGATGTTTAAGCACTAAGTTTGATTACAAAAAGCTAGATATACCAGTTTCAAACCAATTTGCAAGCTATATTACCAACTGATATTGACAGATTCAAAACTAGAGCAGATTTCAAATGATTTTGACTATATGAGCTAAACTGCTAAAACAAAGACCTCAATTATCTTCCAATACTTGAATAAACATGTAACAACTATCACTATCTGTCTCACTGATCTCTGTCACAATTTTATAAGCTATACCAAACACTACTGCAGCTACTGATTATGAAGTAAATGACAGGTAATCAATAGATCAAGCTAAACAAACATGAAACCTTGATCAAACAGTATAAATTAACACTAATGAACAGATTCAAACACAAATATAATGATCAGGAACAGATTTGATACTTACAACTCTCCTTAGCCACTATGGCTTGCACTATGATGAAATAAGAACACTAGCCTAGTAAACCACTAATCCTAATCCATTTCCAGCTCAGATAACTGTAAAACACCCCATTTCCAAACCTGCATCAACCTTTCCCATTTCTGCACCATTTTCACCCATGTTGACTTTTTGTTGACCCAAGTTTAAAAGTGAGTGAAACTACAATGTGAGCTTAAGGAAAGCTTAAATAAGCTTGAATAATCATTTTTGAGCTGAGAAATAAATTATTAGAAGCTTGTACATAGGATTTGGGAACTAGTAATTTCAACAGTGGACAAATAATTTGAAACTGAACAAGAACTTCAATTGATACTTAAAGACAGTTGAAATACACTTAGAAACTGTTATTTGATACAAATAAACTCTAAAATACAAATACAAATTAATTAAGACTTGACAATAAGTGAAACGACATACATTTTCTAAAAATAAAATCTAACTCTCTTCTTCTTGCTTCTCTTGGCTTCTTATAAGCTTCAAACTTCCTCTCTCATCTTTCTGAATAGATCCCACCAATAAAACTGACCATAGGATCACTGAAATTGATCCTAGCCATTCAAAGTATTTTTGGCGCCAAATTCTTTTTAACTGCTTGTGAGGTTGAGTGAGAGATTGGAGGTGCATTAAATGTACCTTGGCTCTTTGTGTTTGGAGGGGGGGGGGGAATAGGGGTGATGATGGTGAGGAGGTGGAGTGTTAGTAGAAAGTTTCAGAAATGGTGATGATGGGAGGTGTATCCGTGACTTGGGAGGGAAAAGAGATGAGTCAAAGGGTTTGACTGGTATATTAAATACCAGGGGGTCCAAAATGTAGTAATGACAGGGTCACAAAGGTATTGGCAGGGGTTCATAATGGTTTGTGACATGGGCCAAGGTGTTTAAAGGGTTTTAAAATACAAGGGCCTAACTTGTAACTTCTGAAACTGTAGGGATCAAGGCTGCCAATTTCTCAAAGATGTTTCAGGGACTGAAATTGACAAGTGTCAATATTACAAGGACCAAAGTTGCCACTTTCACATTTTCCAGGGACCAAATCTGCCAATTTTGAAAGTTGAAGGACCATTTTTGTAAATTTCTCAAACTTTTCACATTTTTCACCAAAGGACTAAATTTGACAACTTTTGATTTTACAAGGACCTTTGGTGACTTTACTTTTGAATTTATGTGCTCAGGGACTGTTTTTGACAACTTTTGAAACTTGGGGGACTAAAACTGCAATTTTTGCAAATTTGATATGTTTTTCATCTGATTTTGATATTTTTGTATTTAAAACACATAAAACACTGATTTGTGATATTTTGATCATTTTGATGTCTTTCTGAGTGTTTTCAGATGATTTTGCAGTTTATTTTGTACAAAAATGATGAGTATTTACACACTCATCAATCCCCCACACTGAGATATTGCTAGTCCCTAGCAATGATTTGAGAAAACATAATGGATTTTAAACTCTTTACCAAAAGCCATTACTTCTGGAGTAGCCAAATGTTTCAGTTCAAGTAAGAACCATGGCACACCGATAACCATGTGATTTTTAGCAAACCACCAGCTTCCAACGGATTTGATTTTGTCTTTACCAGTAGCCGTTTGCTCTGGACTAGCCAACTCTTAGATAAATTATCAATATTATCTTTGGTGAGTCGATTACCAATTATGGTTTTTCCACTGCCTTTACCACAAGCCATAATCTTGCGGGCTAGCCAACTCTTCACTTTTTAGGATATGGTGAGTTGAATACCATACAATTTTGGGCAAATTGCAAGCCATATAAACGGATTTGAGATATCTTTACCAAGAGCCGTTTGCTCCTGGATTAGCCAATCCTTTTGTCTTACAGACATGGCGGACTGATAACCAGATGAGAAAGTGTAGAACACTTACTCAAAAAAAAATTTTGGCCAAAAACGGGGGGATTAGGCGGTATATGTACATGATAAAATTCGTGAGAATCCCCCCCACACTTAGAAATGAATATTGCCCTCAATATTCAAAGTACCGGCGGTTATGCCGAAACAAAGAACGTAAAAGGGAAATACTACGGCCATTATTTAGAAAGAGATTTTTTTTTTTTTTTTTTTTTTTTTTTTTTTTTTTGAAACATGTGGGCAACCCCCCCACACTAGGGTGGTAGAAAGAGGTAAGAAGACAGAAATATGGGTGAAAACCCATATGGCATGCTACTGTTTTTGATTACCGAGTCGCTAGCTTGACTCGATCCCCGCATTCATTGGTTCATGGGGAAAGTTTGTAAATCTGGGACAACCATGGATGGAATGTCCTCTCCAAAGTAATGCTTAACTCGATGACCATTCACTTTAAAATTAGGACCATCGGGTTGAGATAACTCAATGGTACCATAAGGATAAACCTTAGCGATGGTAAATGGTCCAGACCAGCGGGACTTGAGCTTTCCCGAGAAAATCTTTAATCTTGAGTTGAAAAGAAGGACTCGATCACCGACGTTGAAAACGCGGTTCTTGATTTTTGAGTCATGAATCTTCTTTGTCTTTTGTTTATAGATCAAAGAGTTCTCGTAAGCTTGATCACGGAGTTCATTTAATTCATTCATTTGAACTTTCCTATGATCACCCGCTGTCTGAATGTCAAAGTTAGCATGTTTCAAGGCCCAGTATGCCTTGTGCTCGAGTTCTACCGGTAGATGGCACGCCTTCCCGTACACCAGCTTGTATGGAGTGCACCCGATGGGTGTTTTGTAAGCTGTTCGGAAGGCCCAGAGTGCATCATCTAGCTTATCCGACCAAGAGGCACGGTTTTCACCAACCGTCCTCTCCAGAATTCTTTTTATCCCCCGGTTAGAAACTTCCACTTGCCCACTTGTTTGGGGGTGGTACGCAGAAGAGGTACGGTGAGTCACACCATACTTTTGCATGACTCTTGCAAATTGGTCATTACAGAAATGCGTACCACGATCACTGATGATGGCTCGTGGAGTTCCAAACCTAGCAAAGAGAGATTTCAAGAATTTCACCACTACTCGGGCATCGTTGGTGGGTAAAGCCTTAGCTTCAACCCATTTCGACAAGTAGTCAATGGCCACGAGTATGTACTTATTTCCGAGAGAAGAAGGAAATGGCCCCATAAAGTCAATGCCCCATATGTCAAAGATCTCACACACTTGAATGGCGTTTTGCGGCATTTCATTCCTTTGTGAGATATTCCCGTGACGTTGACAAGCGTCACAGGTTTTGACGAATTCATGGGCATCCTTGTAGATTGTGGGCCAATAGAATCCGGAATCAAACACCTTCTTGGCGGTGTAGTTGGGGCTATGATGTCCCCCAGTAGGTCCAGAATGGCAAGCCTTGAGAATGTCAATGGCTTCCTGACCATACACACATCGCCGGATGACTTGATCCGCACAGATTTTAAACAAGTAGGGGTCGTCCCAGAAATAATGTTTCACATCCTTAAAGAATTTATTTTTCTGTTGGGACGACATCCCTTTCACCACAAAGTTACCCGCATGGTAATTTGCAAAGTCGGCAAACCATGGGGTAGAAGAATCTCCGCGAAAAGAAACCACATTGAGTGTTTCGAGAGGAAATGTTTCATTAATCTCCTTTTTCTCAAACACATTTTGATGAGGGTTCTCTAATCGGGATAGATGATCAGCAGCCAGGTTCTCAGCTCCTTTTTTATCACGGATGATGATATCAAATTCTTGTAGGAGGAGAACCCAACGGAGCAATCTCGGCTTTGCATCTTGTTTTGCAAAGAGATATTTGAGGGCCGAGTGATCCGTATACACCACGCATTTGGTCAATATAAGATATGGCCGAAATTTCTCAAACGCATACACCACAGCTAATAATTCTTTTTCCGTAGTGGTGTAATGGGTCTGAGCTTCAGTCATAGTTTTGCTCGCGTAGTGGATTGGCTGGAAATGCTTGGTTTTGCGTTGCCCCAAGACTGCGCCGATAGCAAAATCACTTGCATCGCACATAAGCTCGAAGGGTAAATCCCAGTCGGGGGCAACTAGAATGGGTGCTTCCGTAAGCTTTTTCTTAAGAGTTTCAAAAGCTTCGATGCACTCAGGAGAAAAGATAAAAGGAGCATCTTTTTCGAGAAGATGGGTCATAGGCCGAGCGATTTTAGAGAAATCTTGAATAAATCTACGATAAAACCCGGCATGACCAAGGAAACTCCTAACACCTTTGACAGTGGTAGGATGAGGCAGTTTAGCAATGACATCAACTTTTGCTCTATCAACCTCAATCCCATTCTTAGAAATCTTATGGCCAAGGACTATGCCTTCTTTGACCATAAAGTGGCTTTTCTCCCAGTTTAGACATAGATTGGTGTCTTCACACCTTTTAAGCATTTTGTCTAAGTGGGAGAGACATGTCTGAAACGAGTCCCCAATGACCGAGAAGTCATCCATAAACACCTCCATAGTTTCCCCGATCATGTCGTGGAAAATGGCCATCATACAACGTTGGAACGTGCCAGGAGCATTGCATAAGCCAAAAGGCATACGTCTGTAGGCAAACGTCCCGTATGGGCAGGTGAATGTGGTTTTCTCTTGATCCAGCGGATCAATGGGGATCTGAAAGTAACCCGAGAAACCATCAAGGAAACAATAGTACTCGTTCCCTGCTAATCTCTCAAGCATCTGGTCCATGAAGGGCAGAGGAAAATGGTCTTTACGGGTGGCCTCATTTAACTTTCGATAGTCAATACAAACACGCCATCCCGTAACCAATCGAGTCGGAATCAACTCGTTTTCTTCATTCGTGACAACAGTAATGCCACCCTTTTTTGGAACGCAATGAATTGGGCTAACCCAAGGACTATCAGAGATCGGGTAAATCAAGCCGGCATCAAGAAGTTTGAGAACCTCTTGTTTGATAACCTCATGAATCTTAGGATTCACCCTTCTCTGACTTTGGACTGCTGGCTTGAAGTCATCCTCCATTAAGATTTTGTGAGTACAAAACTCAGGGTTGATACCCTTTATATCGGAGAGTTTCCAAGCAATTGCTTGCTTGTGTGACTTCAAGACCTTTATGAGAGCAGTTTTCTCCTCCTCAGTTAAGTCTTTAGCAATTATGACGGGTAATTTATCATCACCCTCCAAGAATGCATACTCTAGATGAGGAGGTAGGTCCTTTAGTTCAACCTCGGGAAATTCTTCAGTGGAAGATTGCACTGATTTGATTTCCTCAATTGAGATTTCTTTCGGAGGGAGTGAAGGTAATGGATCTTCATTAAGCAATTGCTCGAGATAAAGAATATCCCCCTCCGAATCATACACACCATCAATTCCAGGCGGAATTGATTCATCAGTAGCCAAGAATTCATCGATCTCTTCCAGAAGGAAGTCACCTCCCTCAAACGGAGTGAGAGAGGGGGAAGAGTCGGCAATGATAGGTTGAGAAGATGTGGTGGAATTGGAATTTCCACCCACAGAATTATGAAGATAACCAAGAAACTCTTGAGAATACTCCTCTGAAGCAATGTCAATCAAATCGACTCGATTAATTGATTCAGTATCGTAATTTGAGGAGTACCTCGAAGTCTGATCGAGGTTAAAAGTAACAGCTTCGTTACCCACACGTAGAGTGATTTCCTGCTCAAATACATCTATAAGAGCACGGCCCGTCCTCAAGAATCCCCGCCCAACAATGAGGGGAACTCGAGGATCAGCATCGAAATCAACGACCACAAAGTCAGCTGGGAAGTGGAACTTTCCTACTTTGACAAATACATCCTCGGCGATGCCAAGAGGACGCGATATAGATCGATCTGCAAGCTCAAGAGTCATGCAGGTAGGAATGAGTTCCGGAAGAGACAGTTTCTTCCACACTGAGTAAGGCATCAGATTGATGCTTGCACCAAGATCAGCAAGGGCAAAGCATTCAATCATCCCAGGAAAAACACAAGGAAGAAGAAATTTTCCGGGATCTCCAAGCTTCTCGGGAAGCTTCTTTAACAATACTGCTGAGCAATTCTCATTCAAAGGAGTTTTAGCCATTTCAAACAGCTTTTCTTTGTTGCTCAGCATGTGTTTCAGAGTAGATGCAAACTTGGGCATCAACATGATGGCATCCGCGAAGCTTATGTCAAAGTGAAGCTCTTGGAAAATCTGAAAGAATTTTTCCATTTGATGACTAGCTTTCTCGCGGAGCTTTTGCTCATGTAACCGTGAGGGGTAAGGAATAGAAGTTTTGGATTTAGGGTCAACAACTGGAGGTTCAAAAACAACTCCAGGCTTGGGTTTGGGGACAACCTGAGGATGGACATTATTGGCACCTCCGTTTATAGTAGGAAGTTCCTTGTCCTTCGTCGCCTCAGGTTTGCTTTCCACTACCTTCGGGAGAGAGGAAGAAGAGGTAGTAGGAACAGCGGGTCCAGAATAAGAAGCACCACTTCGGGTTGTGATCGCCTTTGCATCGCCCCTCGGATTAGCGATCGTATTGCTAGGTAGAGTACCTGAGCCCGAGGGTCGATCATTTAAAGACTTCTTGATGTCAGAAATCTGGCTGACCAACAACCGATTCATTTCCTCTTGGGATTTCATGAATTGTTTCAACAGCTCATCGGATGATGGTCCAGTTGGAACAATGGCTTGAGTTTGCACAGGGAAATTCTGGCCTCTATTGTTAGGATTAGGGCCTTGATTCTGAAAATTCCCTTGATTGTTTCCATGAAAATACCCTGGGTTGAAATTTCCCTGACCTGGGTTTCTATTGTAATTTCCTTGTTGTTGGAAATTTTGATTCTGATTTTGATAACCGTTGTTTGGACTGAAATTACCTTGGTTTTGATAACCTTGGTTTGGTCTGTTTTGATTCTGATTACGGTTTTGATTTTGATTGAAACCGGGAGGTCCAGAGTAGTGGTTAGGACGGTGGTTCGGGTCTATAGGAGCACGATATTGATTGCCTCCTTGATTAGGCATCCCGCCCACAGCATTGGCTTCAAAAGGGTTACTGTCGGTGGCCATACAGTTATAGTAAGCATGGGGGCCACCACAGGTAACACAGACTTCCACTTTCTTAACTTCAGCCGGAGGTGAAGTTTGTGGAAAAGAAACTTTCTTCTGGTTGGAAAGAACCAAAGCTTGAATAGCTTCCGTGAGTTTATCAATCTTAGCATCGGTGCTAGACTGACTCACGGGCGATGAAGAAGAAGAAGGTCCAACACTGACTTGGGAAACAACCGGCTTGCTTCGTGCAGTGCGGACTTTAGACTTGTTTTCGATTATCGCTAAAGCTTCTTTGACAGTTTTGCCAAGGAAATTTCCTCCCGCGGAGGAATTGAGAGAATCATGATCAGATTGACTCACTCCATTGTAGAAAGTGTCGAGTTGCATCAACTCGGAGAAACCGTGGTGAGGACATTTGCGAAGCAATTCCTTGAAACGATCCCACGATTCACTGAAGGATTCATCAAACTTCTGAGTGAACTTGATGATTTCATTTTTAAGACTCGTGGTCTTGGAAGGTGGATAGAATTCATTCACAAATTTCTTCACCAGATCTTCCCATGTCTCTATAGACTGAGGGGGTTGTTTTTCAAGCCAAATCCGGGCTTGCCCCTCAAGAGAAAATGGGAACAGAAGAAGCTTAACAGCATCAGAAGGGACATTCTTATACTTGATGGTAGATGCAATCTTGTTAAACCATCTTATATGAGCATGAGGATCGTCCCGCTCAAAACCGTAGAACTGATTTGAAGTTACAAGGTTCAGTAACCCGGTCTTGAGTTCAAAGTTTTCAGCCATGATGGCTGGAACAACGATAGCATCTCCATACCCGTCGATGGGTGCCTGGAGAAGCTCACACATAGGAATTTCATCCGCCATGACAGCGGAAGTAGTGTGAACAGTCCGGATCTCAGATCCGACTGATGGAGCAGAAAGTCTACGAACACGCCTTCTTGGAATCTTGACAAGCTCACGAAATGGGCTCACAGATCTAGAAGAGCGAGTGCGCATACACTAGAGTTAACTCTAAGGAAACTCAGAGTTAAGGAGAGAAATGGAATTATGAAAATCTTTCAGATGAGAATGAGAATTATGAAGACGTTTTGTAAAAGTCAGGGTGAGAAGAATCTTTATGGGATTTCTGGTTCTGAAACGTCGATATCACAACAAAATCAATTAACACAAAATCGAGGCAAAACAACAGTGAACTTAACCAATAATCCAAGATGAATGGCTTCTTTGAAAAAGGTACACCAATCACAATGGACACAAAGGCAAGTTTTATATCTTTAGTTCGGGAACTTATTATGGTCGCACCCCCAGTTAGGTAGTGCACTGCCTTGGTTTTCGGTGGTAATCTTTTAAGTTGTTTATTATTAAGAAAACGACGAATCTTTTTGTATTTTTATTTTTGATACATATATAGAAACAAAAGAAAAATATTTTTGTGTTTTATACGTTTTTGGCTGTTTTTTGGGTTTTTGGATTTTTTAGAAGAAAATATGGATATATATATATACAAAGATGGATGATATAAACAATGAGTGAGGATTCAAACAACTAATCTGCTAAAACGGGAGATAAATCAGCACAGCTCCCCGGCAGCGGCGCCAAAAATTTGATGCGCGCAAAACCGTCAAGTTCTCTCACGCAAGCGTAAGAAAACCTAAAACAGCTTAAGCACGAAATCAATGAGGATCAGAGGAGTATAGAGTCTCCCCGGGTCGTTATGTCCCAGCGAGCTATGCGATGATTTATCAAACGTTTAGTGATCGAGGAGTTTGAACGGAAAAAGGATCAGATTATGATATTATAACTACGGAAAAGCCAACAAATTACAATGGCTTAAATGCAAATGAGAGGAAATTAAAAAGATAAAATCTATTAAATAAATGCTATCACTATTTTTACAATGATGTTTTTGTTTTTAAGTTTTTATAAAACTGAATTTAAAATCTACGCGACGTACAAATTAAAAAGTGAAACTAAAGCAATATTAACCCTAAAAATATGAAAATGATATTTTTACAATCCTAATGATATAAGAAACTTTTTAGAAAAAGAAAACTATTTTTATCACTAATTATCTAATTATTATTAATTAAAAACTAATTTTAACTATTTAATAATTAACTAAAACACAAGAAATGAGGAAACAAAGCTAGAAAAATAAAATTATGAAATGAAAAAGTCTAAAATATCAAACTAGAATTTTCAAAACTATTTTTGTATTTTTCTGATTATTTTTCTATTTATTATGAATTTTAAACTATTAAAAACTATTTAAATTACTAAAAATTACCAAATAAACTAAGAAAAATCTGGAAAATTACTTTTTTCACTTTTTATATTTATCTAAACTTAATAAAATTGAAAAATTATTTTTTTGAACTTTTTCTGAATTTTTTATATTAAAAGCTAATTAAAAATTGATTAAAATCTATTTAAATTGAGAAAAATAGCAAATGAAGACCAAAAATTATGAAACTTTCAGGAAAAATCTAAAATGATATATAGAATCTATGAAAAATGGAAAATCAACAGCTTATGTGTAAGGTTAATGAGCTACTGTGTAAACTGCTATTGGAAATAAGCTACAAGAATAAGCTAATAAGCTAGATAAGCCACCAAACAGTGAACAAGGCTAAATTATACTAAAATGAACTACTAGCAACAGAATCTAACTACTCCTAACAATCCTTAAGCTCAGAATCAATGAATAAGCAAACTGCTTATTTGAGCCAAACAGTGGTTTACCCCCACTGTTTGAGCTATTGCACAGGCTACACCAATAAGCTAAACCACAAATCACTTATGCAATCTTAAACACCACCTGGCCAACTATAATTGTACCAAATTCCAGACCTTGATAAGCTCTTGAGAGCACTGTGCACTAGCTGCACTTTCTGAGAAAAAGTCAGTATTCACTGACTTTTGGTGCAGGGCAGATTTGGCCTGAAAAATGAGCTTATTTGAAGCTTAATTTGACTGAACCAGTTTAAGCAAAAAGTGAATATCAGAACTAGACCAGTTGAAATTGTGAAATCCAAAGTTTCAAACACTAAAACCAAGATATGACTCAGAGATTTGATTCACAAATTTGGTACAAAACTGTTGTGACAGAATTTTGACTTTTGGAGAACACTCACAAACTTTGACCAAACTGAGATTTGATCAATAATAATGAACTGATTTTGATGTTTAAGCACTAAGTTTGATTACAAAAAGCTAGATATACCAGTTTCAAACCAATTTGCAAGCTATATTACCAACTGATATTGACAGATTCAAAACTAGAGCAGATTTCAAATGATTTTGACTATATGAGCTAAACTGCTAAAACAAAGACCTCAATTATCTTCCAATACTTGAATAAACATGTAACAACTATCACTATCTGTCTCACTGATCTCTGTCACAATTTTATAAGCTATACCAAACACTACTGCAGCTACTGATTATGAAGTAAATGACAGGTAATCAATAGATCAAGCTAAACAAACATGAAACCTTGATCAAACAGTATAAATTAACACTAATGAACAGATTCAAACACAAATATAATGATCAGGAACAGATTTGATACTTACAACTCTCCTTAGCCACTATGGCTTGCACTATGATGAAATAAGAACACTAGCCTAGTAAACCACTAATCCTAATCCATTTCCAGCTCAGATAACTGTAAAACACCCCATTTCCAAACCTGCATCAACCTTTCCCATTTCTGCACCATTTTCACCCATGTTGACTTTTTGTTGACCCAAGTTTAAAAGTGAGTGAAACTACAATGTGAGCTTAAGGAAAGCTTAAATAAGCTTGAATAATCATTTTTGAGCTGAGAAATAAATTATTAGAAGCTTGTACATAGGATTTGGGAACTAGTAATTTCAACAGTGGACAAATAATTTGAAACTGAACAAGAACTTCAATTGATACTTAAAGACAGTTGAAATACACTTAGAAACTGTTATTTGATACAAATAAACTCTAAAATACAAATACAAATTAATTAAGACTTGACAATAAGTGAAACGACATACATTTTCTAAAAATAAAATCTAACTCTCTTCTTCTTGCTTCTCTTGGCTTCTTATAAGCTTCAAACTTCCTCTCTCATCTTTCTGAATAGATCCCACCAATAAAACTGACCATAGGATCACTGAAATTGATCCTAGCCATTCAAAGTATTTTTGGCGCCAAATTCTTTTTAACTGCTTGTGAGGTTGAGTGAGAGATTGGAGGTGCATTAAATGTACCTTGGCTCTTTGTGTTTGGAGGGGGGGGGAATAGGGGTGATGATGGTGAGGAGGTGGAGTGTTAGCAGAAAGTTTCAGAAATGGTGATGATGGGAGGTGTATCCGTGACTTGGGAGGGAAAAGAGATGAGTCAAAGGGTTTGACTGGTATATTAAATACCAGGGGGTCCAAAATGTAGTAATGACAGGGTCACAAAGGTATTGGCAGGGGTTCATAATGGTTTGTGACATGGGCCAAGGTGTTTAAAGGGTTTTAAAATACAAGGGCCTAACTTGTAACTTCTGAAACTGTAGGGATCAAGGCTGCCAATTTCTCAAAGATGTTTCAGGGACTGAAATTGACAAGTGTCAATATTACAAGGACCAAAGTTGCCACTTTCACATTTTCCAGGGACCAAATCTGCCAATTTTGAAAGTTGAAGGACCATTTTTGTAAATTTCTCAAACTTTTCACATTTTTCACCAAAGGACTAAATTTGACAACTTTTGATTTTACAAGGACCTTTGGTGACTTTACTTTTGAATTTATGTGCTCAGGGACTGTTTTTGACAACTTTTGAAACTTGGGGGACTAAAACTGCAATTTTTGCAAATTTGATATGTTTTTCATCTGATTTTGATATTTTTGTATTTAAAACACATAAAAAACTGATTTGTGATATTTTGATCATTTTGATGTCTTTCTGAGTGTTTTCAGATGATTTTGCAGTTTATTTTGTACAAAAATGATGAGTATTTACACACTCATCAAGTAATCTTTGTGATTCTTTGTTCGAGGTTATATCATCCAATAGAAGAACAACAACGTATCATCCCACGTTTAAATTATCTTCTCAAATTCTTTTTCCACTAAAGTCTGAAGCGATCCATACCAAGAAGTTGTCAAGAGACCACTTTCCCCCAAGTAGATGAATTGATGCAGTCAGTCTCTTATACTAGAGCTCACGAACCCGAATACACATATACCCGAAGACAGAGAAACTTATACCATCGAAGTAGCAGATTAAGTCCGTGTTGGGAATTCTGCAAAGTAGGAATTCTGCTGAAAATAATGCTGAAGGAATCTGCTGAAGTACATGGATTCTGCTGAAGTACATGGATTCTGCTGAAGAAGGAATTATGCTGAAGTTATTTTATAGTATAGTTGGTTTCTACGGATATAGATATTCCGTATATTTTATAGTTTGTTAAGATATGCATGAGCTATTTTAGGTAGTGATATGCATTTATTTTATATAATTATTTTTTATTTAGGGTTCCTTGTGTATAAAAGGAACTGGGGACTTTTATATTAGATAACTCTTGAGAAAAATATACCATGAAAACACCTTGAGAGAGAGTTATAGAGATCCATAGAGGATCATTGTTTTATGAGAAAAACCTTGTTGGTAACTTTGATTGTGTCTATTATTATTCCACTATGCATTCAATCATAGTTATTATTATACCCTAGTTGAGTCAGGATCTTGGATTTTACAATTGGTTTCAGAGCGGGTTAGGGTTTATAAGGTTTTTGAGCGGTCAAAAAGAAACAGTTTTGGAGAAGAGGCGTTCGCTGATTGGTCACACTCCAAGATATTCCTTGGTGGTCCCTACTACTCTCGTTTTCTACTTGTCACATGGTATTCTGAATTACTTTTATGGTCATCGTGGTTTGAATTGAGTATTGCTTTGATTGGTCGATTATTGTGAGGCTCGGGGATATATTGTACTTGGGGCAATTCAAGTTTGATTATTCAAATGCACTGATCAAGTGGGTCCCTAATTAGCATTGATTATATCGTTTTTATTGACTAATGATCACGTGTATATTTGTTCATTCCTAGTGATTCAATTTGTTATCATAGTCCGATGGTCCCCACGTGCACGGTGTATTGTTTGTGCTGATTCAATTACTAGTCTATTATTTTTCTTGGTCACGTGGTTTGCGTCATTTCTGCTGATATCAGTTGATTTCGTGGGAATTAATTTGATTGGTCCCATTATATGTTATTGTTGCTTAGCACTGGTCTACGCAATAAATTGGTTGTAACTTTGGTTGAAGTATTAAACTGGTGGGACATTGGTACTGTACGAGGCATACATATCATTTTGACTATTCTTGGTCAGTAAAGTAAAGTGGTCATGTGTGTGAACTTTACTGCTGTTATCACATATAATGGCAGAATTTGATAATAATAGGGATGATGTTATGTTTCCTTATTTGATGGATGATGAGTACGAAGTCTGGGCTAAGAAGATGGAACACTGGATCATGAATAATGATATGAATAGCTGGAAGGTGATCCAAAATGGCAACAGCTTGAAAAGGATTGGATGTGATCAAGATGGAAAACTCTTTATTCTTCCTCCAACAACTGCAGATGAACATATTGATGTACAAAGAGAGTCAAAGGCCAGAACTACTTTGCTTAAATCTATTCCTGTTGATCATGTAGCAGATTTTCGTTATATGGATGATGCAAGTCGTATATGGAATGCACTCAAAGAAAGGTATGGTGAAAAGGCTGAATTCAAGAAGATGTGCAAGGAAGCTTATACTAAAGGTGATGCTGAAGAGTTTGCCAGTACACAATTTGCATTCATGGGCATCTCTCAGGTACAAAATTGTTTGTTTGGTTGTAGTGAACGTTATAATGAACTTAAAGAAGCCTATGATATTTTGAAACCTAAATATAATGAATGCTATGTTGAAGTTGAAGCTTATAAACAGGCTTTAAAAACATTAGAAAGACAAAAGGTTTGGTTTCAGAAGAATCAATAGCTTATGATGAGAAGATTAGAGTGTTAAAAAGTGATCTAGAATGTACTAAAAATGACTTAAAGGAGGACTGAGAAAGAAAAAGCAGGTGTAATTTTAGAAAATCTTGTGTTAAAAGAGAAATTAGATGAAGAAATAGCTAGACATAAACAATGAAAAAAATCTGGTCTAAATCTAGCTAAAGAACTCTATAGTAGTCAATCTGAAACCTCTGCAATAGGTTTGGGTTTTAAAAAGTATGTAGGATTAGAAGCTAGGTATGATGGGCGTAAAACTACACTAGCAGGCTTAGCTAACTATGTCAAAGAAGGTGACCTACATGCTGTACGTGGATCTATTAGAGGAATACCTATGCCTGTTGACCTTTCCCTCACAGTTGACTTTGATGGATCACACCATTTATATGTTAAAAAGTCAAGTGACTTGCCAGACCTAAGTAGCAAAACTAATGACTTTGTCTCTTGTTCTAAAAGTGATAAGTCATCAGACCTAAAGTCCACTGACTATGCATCATGTGATTCAAGTGAAAAGTCTGACTCACCTGAGCACACACCCAAGACCACACCCAAGTCCAAAGTAGCTACTGATGAGCCAGTTACTTATTCTGTTAAACACAATTTTGCTTCTAGTTCTGTTTCTGATAAGTTTAAATGTAATATACAAAGTTGCGTTAAGAATAAGTCTTTTAAGAAGAAATCTTGTTTTGTGTGTGGTAGTAAACTCCATCTTATTAAAGACGGTGATTATCATGAGAAAAGGATGGTTGTTTCCAATGGCCAACAGACCTCTAGATCCACATGGACTAATGTTGCTAGTATTCCTCCATTTGTTCCTAAAGCTGCACATGTGAGAGCAGGTAAACCAGTTCCTACTGGTAAGCCAAAGGTGTATGCATCTGTTTCTACTGAAAGGCTTAATAGGCCTTTTCCAGTTCCCTCTGGTGGAGGATATTCTTCACCAGTTACTACTGGTTGATGGAACAGTAATGCTAGACTTATGCCCTATAGACCTACTAGTTCTTATTTTCAGTCATATACACCTTATGTATCTCATATGAATATGGCACATGGTGGAGTTAGAGTGGCAACTGCTGTTAAGCCCTCAAAAGGTTATTCTTGGAAAACTCAAATGAAAGGTTCATTATGGGTACCCAAGAACAATGGTCTTTGTCAGGTGCATTGATTGAGGGGAGGCATAAGCCTAAGGGGAGGCTTATGGTTGTATTTTTGTATTCTAACCATTTTTGCAGCTGTTGGATCCTCATAAGCCTAAGGGGAGGCTTAGTGTTTCTGCTGACACTACAACTGTCTTTGGTTTCTGCTGTTGCTTGATGGTATATTTTACATGTTTTGTTTATTTTTATTCTTTCTTTATTTTCTAGTTATAGTTAAAAAAAAAAAAAAAAAAAAAAAAACCTTATTAGTAACACACGATCATAGCGTGTGTATATTAGTAGTATTAGTTTCTTTGTTTTAATTAATAAAGAAAACTTTATTAGTAACATTGATGTTCTTATTGATTCCGCTGTGCATATTCAATGTTATTGATACCCTAGTTGAGTCCGGATCTTGGATTCTACAGTCCGATAGCCAAAGAATAACCCCGATGTATACTTTTCTCTCCCTGATGATAGTGTATGAAGCTCAAGAACCTGAAGTACCCGAATGCCCAAAGAGAGAATAACCGATACCATTTAAGAAGCAGGCCGAATCACTGATTATCTCTGCGGATGACTATCTCTGCGGATGTCAACTCCAGAATAAGTGATTATATTTCTGAATCACTGGTTAAGCACTCAAGTGAAACAGCTGAGCGCCCCCAATGGACACAATTCTCTCTCCCCTGATGATTGCGATAACATCAAAATCATCACACACTTGTGTACCTCTTTTATCTTCAGAAACTTTTTCTTACATCACTTCCCCCACGTAGTTGGAATAATAACACTAAAAGCCTTGATGAGTAAAACCTTGAGTTTCTCTGCGGTCATGATATTTGTCTTCCCGGGATATCTTCAATCACTTAGAAGAATTAAGTTCATCAAGTTTACCTGCTTTGTGTTTAGATGTGTGTCTCCTTCCCCCTTGCTGGTTTTGATGCTTCAGAATCAACAACACATAATAAGCCCGTATACTAGAAGTCTATTGAGAAGAACACATGAACTCTTGTGGGAATCAACTTGCTGAAGAAAGAATGTGAGCAAGTCTAATTGGGGATTAAATATGACATTTCACTCTCCCCCAATTAGTGCTCTCCCCTAAACTGACAATCTTTATGATGAATGCTTGGATTAAGAAGAAGTATTTAGATCGTTAAATGCAACTCGTCTTTAGTCTTCTAACATGCAGCAGAAAATGTAGAACAGACTGTAGACTCGACCTTCTTCAAGATTGTCCAGTTGGGGAATAAATAGTTAACATCTTCATCTCACCAAAAAAGCATCCCAGTTAACTTACCTCTTGCAAATCCCCTTAACACAAATCCCTCCCAATCAAACAAGAACAGAAAGATGTTCATCAAGGAAATCAGCAATCAGCCCGCAACAAAAACACTAAATGGTAACACCAAACTACCAATCACATCAAACAAGAACAAAGAGATTGTTCGGAATCATCATGTTGATGTGTACGTGAAGCATTAACCGGAAACACTTTGTCAATAAACTCATCAGTCCGTGAGAAGATGTCAACTAACGGCTCTCAGAAGAAACTCCATGTAAAGATGACCCGATAAGAAGAAGCTCGGTTCTTACATGAGTTAGGAGCCGTATGACCATTTGTTCTCAGATTTCTATCAACATGCAGTAGTTTCACACTTCTTCTTCCCCTCAAGAATTGCAGACGACGTTGCCATTCTTGACTAAACAAGTGAAATCATCCATGTGTAGTCTATTTCCACTTCTCCCCCGCAAAAATTGCATATGATGTCGCCATCGCCATTTTAATTCAGCTAGCGAAAAATAAAAAAACAATCAATGGTAAGTAGATCACCATTGAGAAAAAACATGAGAAGAAGATCCACTTGATGACTGAGCGCGCATGGAAAAAACATGAAGCATGTTGATGAGAATGGTCATAAATGAGAAGATTTCTCTTCTTCCGAAGATAAAGCGCACTGAAACGTACACTTTTCTTTTCTTTAGAGAACGAGGCTTGAACTGTTGTGTTCAAACGTCATTAGAATATTTCTCTTCTTCGGAAGATAAAGCGCACTGAGACGTACACTTTTCTTTTCTTTGAGGTACGAGGCTTGAACTATTGTGTTCAAACATCATTATCTCTCTCTTTTCATCTACTCTTGGCAAACTTGTAATCAACCCAGTATCGTTCAGTTGGCTCTTTGTCGTGACAGCTGATGGAGAAAACCCAATATGATGAATTTGACCCTGAAGTAAAACAACCCGAACTCGTGACTTAAACTTGCACATATGTAACAAAGAGCAGTGCCAAGAATTCATGCCCATTTGAATCTCTAAGTACTCTATATTCTTCAACCAACCAACCATCAAGTATTAGACGTACATCACCTCTTGAAAATCCACAATTCAATGTGACACTGAGCACTACAACGTAACTCCTTAAAGTGATAGTTATTTTGTGGTGGTAAGAGCCCAATTCCCCCAAGTGGTAAAAGAAAAGGAAAAGTCACCCAAAAATAACTAGATTTCCAAGTCTTCATTTTTGAAAAAGCTCGAACAAGGATCTCGAAGAATCTCCATCCAACCATTCCCGATACCTTCAGATACTAAGTACACTTGCTAGTGACATTTCACTTCAACCTCAAATAGATAATACTGAATTAACGCCTTTGTCACATCTTTTGGTTAAAAGCTCAAATCTAGCCTCCTTTGATGTTTTAAGTGAACTATGATAATGGTTTCATCCCGACCATGGTAAAATGCACATAACCCCGTAAAAGCTTGTAATAACCAAACTGCCATGAAGAATATCCAAACACACATCCAATTCAAGAAGTACACCCTTTTATCCCTTATTCGAAGTAGAAACCGTAGCACCAACATCAGATAAGATCATGAAATACACTTTCCTTCCTTCAGGATGATTCCATCATTACGGGATTTTACAATTCTATGGTTTAAACCGAGAAATAGTTTCTTTCGCGAGATTTTACAAAACCAAGAATAAACCGCAAGATAACTACTGGGATTATTTTTAAGAAATAGTTTGTATATTTGTTGATTTTGAGAAAACGTGTAGAAAAAGAATCACACCTACTAGGATAACTGAAGGGGAAAGGGGCTTTGAACTAACTAAAGAATGCTAATTGACTGAGGTCATGCATTTTTTCAAACATCTTAAAGAACAATTTGAGTGTCTTAAAAAGGGAATGGATACTGAGATTAAAGAAATGAAAAAATGTTTAATGATATGGAACATGAGGTGAGTATGCATGAACGTGAGCTTAAAAATAATGAGATTGAAAGAAAGAATCTGCACATCTTTAATGATAATCTGATTTCTCAATGTGTTGCTCAAGATGTATTCTACACTGTTACAAATTCTTCTATTACTGCATCTCAATTTCATGAATTATTTGTTGCTTTGAAAGTTTCCCATGATCGTGTCATTGAGCTTGAGACTACAAATTCAAAATTGCATTAGAAAATAGAACAGGATGATCATGACAACTTGGTTAAACATTTTTCTAAATTAGAGGTTGAACATCTTGCTTTGCAATTAAAATATCAACATCTCAAAGAAAATGTGAAAACCTCAAATGTCAAGACATCCTCGGATGCTCCTGAGTTTGATGCAGTTTTTGAAATTAACAAACGTGATGAACATATTCGAGCTCATTGCAACACGATCAAAAGATTGAAAACCCAAATTTCACAACTCAAGAGTGAAAAGAATGATGTGACTGGCTCCCAAGTGCCTCCTCCTTTAGATTCTAAGAATTTCCAACTTCAAAACATTATTGATAACTTGCAAAAGGAAAATGATTATTTTAAAGCTGAAATTTCAACAGTTAATGATCAAAACAAAGAGTTATGTGATTATTTCAAAGTTAATCATGATAAACATATTGAAAAGGTAACTTCTTTGCTTAACAAAATTAAGAATCTGAAGCGTGAGGTGAAAGGAAAATTGCCAATCCCTAATTGCAAATATTTGATTCCAAAGGTTTCTGCTTGTGATAAGTATGCTATTGATATGTTATATATTCTCCCTCCTCTTAGGAATAATGAACTTGCACATAAAGCATATCTCTCATACCTTAAGGATAGTTTAAAGGGTCTCTGTGAGATTGTAGAAGATGATAGAATAGGAAAACCTCTTGATAGTGCAATTGCTTATGCCTGCATGGATGCCAAACGATCTCAGGAACTCTTAGAATATGTAATTGTCACAAGTCCTAAATCAGGTACTAGGCGAAATAGTGTTGTTATGCCCAGTTCAATGCCCAAAGTCAAGCATATAACCGTTGATGTGCCTCATAAAGTTTCAGATCCCAGCACTTCTAGACCACAAATGCAGAAAGTAGTGAAACCAACTAATGTTCCCATCATTTCTTCTACAGGTGTAATCAGTGACACTAAGGTAAGCGGGTCAAAGCCTCTAGGCAATACAAAGCTAGGTAGGACCTCGCGATCCAAGAGTGATCAAGGGAAGAAAGTAGAAGACCACTATAGGGACAATAAGTTTGACTTGAACAAAAAGAATCGTGTTGGTTCTAGTATTAGCTCTAAGCTTACTGAAATTAATTCGACGTCTTATGCTGTCTGCCAAACATGTAAAGAATGTCTATTTTCTGGTAAACATGATAAATGTGGTGTGTTATTTCTGAGATCTAATAATCAATACCCAGTTAAGAAAGTTTGGAAAGCGAAACAGATTAAGCAATCCTGGAAACCTACAGGGAAGGTTTTTACCAATGTAGGATTTCAGTGGAAGCCCACAGGTTGAATATTCACGCATGGCAATCCTTGTCCCTTAGCTAGATCCACTATGCCTAGAGTAGTGCCTGTTAAGGTTTGGAAGCCAACTGGTAGAATAATCCCATTAAGCACAAAATATCCTTAGACTAAGTCTGATGCTTCTACTAGTTCAGCTCCTAGTGATAATGCCATTACACCTAGGGTCTCTGTTGATTCAATGATTGTTTGCGCTAACCAAAAGGAACCCATTTTCACATGGAGATCCAATGTTTTCAAATTTCCTCCTTTTTCTGTGTTCCAATGCAGGTCGTACAAATCATCCGTTGGTACTTGGATTAAGGCTGCTCTAAACAGATGAGGGGAAATGACTATGATGTTTGAACACAACAATTCAAGCCTCGTACTCTAAAGAAAAGAAATGTGTACGTCTCAGTGTGCATTATCTTTGAAAGAAGAGAAATCTTCTTATGACATCTGTTCACGTCAGTTCAGGCCTCGTTCTTCAACACAATAGCGTCTGTAGATAACACTTCAGGCCCTATTTCTCAAAGAAAAGAAAAGTGTACACCTCAGTGCGCTTTATCTTCAGAAGAAGAGAAATCTTCATTTTTATGACCATTCTCATCGACATTCTTCATCAACAAGCGTCATGTTTTTCCCATGCTCATTCAATCCTCAAGTGGATATACGTTCATTGATGTATATTCTTATTCACTTGCTCATTCAAAAATGGCAAACTTCATTTGCTATTTTTGAGGGGGAGAAGAGTGAAGAAACTTAATGTCAGTCATCAAGGAATCTGCTTACCGTTGATCATATTCTTATTCATTTGTATAAATCAAAAATGGCATCTTCAGATGCAATTTTTTAGGGGGAGAAGAGTGAATATACTACATGTTGATGGATGCTTGAATTATGGTCATACGACTCTCCAACGCCTTATGTTTCACTTACTAAGGATAACTGGGAACCATTGTTTCAAGATATGTTTGATGAATACTTCCAACCTCCTATGAATGTTGATCATCCAGTTTCTGAAGCTCATGCTCCGGGTCCTACTGACTCAACTGGTTCACCATCTAAGAAGTACTTCTCAAGAAACCTTATCCCCAGTTACTTCACAAGGCGTTGATAATGGCTATCATGATATTGTAGTTGCACTATTGAATAATGATCCGCTCTTTGGTATTCCTTTGCCAAATCTTTATGGATTATTGTTCATGAATAATGATCCGCTCTTTGGTATTCCTTTGCCAAATCTTCACGGATTATTGTTCCTCTCAATGTGCACGCTATAAATCAACCACATGAACATTAAGGAAAATGACTACCTCATCTGTTCGAAGACATTATTGGTGAATCTTCCATATCAGTCTCTACATGTATACCTTTAGGAAGAATGCATTGATGTTGAGGAATCATTTATTCTGGTTCATTCAGTGGGTCAATGTACATCCGATTGTATATTTATTCACGTGTTGGACATTTGACGCAAGTTGATTACTTCGGAGTTAATCATTTATCACTGATTTGAGATTGAACTTGAATTTCACAAAGGCGTGTTCTTATTTGATAACTTGCTCGGGCCTAAGAATTTAAAGTTGAAGACTTGGTTTATCTAGTTACCAGCTGTCAGGATGGATGGTTGAAGACCTGGTTAACTATCACTATTAGGAGTTACGTTGTTTTACTCAGTGTCACACGCAGATGATGGTGTGGATAATCGCAAGAGGTGTTAATGTCTCATACTTTGTTTGAGTAGTGAGTACTTAGAGATTTTCTTGAAGCATAAATTCTTAACACTGTTCTTCCATCATCAAGTGCAAGCTTAAGATACAAATGTGGGGAATTCGACTTCAGTTTCAAGTTTGGTATATCGGGTTTTTCTTCTTTTAGTGGTCACTTCAAATTGTCTACATATGGGTTGATAAAGATAGTCAGAGAGAGTTTCTATAGCAGTTGATTCTCACAGGATTCAGTTGAGCTAATTGTTTGTTCTTCTCTATTTCATGAGTATTTGGCATGTATAATGTGTTGCTGATTCTGAGGTATCAAAACCAGCAAGGGGGAAGGAGACATACATCTAAATACACAACGAGTACACGTGATGAACCTAATACTTCTTCTCTATTAAAGTAATCCCGGGAAAGACAAATGTCATAACCGTAGAGAAACTCAGTGTTTACTCATAGCCTTTGGTGTATTATCCCAACTATTTGGGGGAATGATATATTATTCCAACTATTTGGGGGAAGGATGTATTATTCCAACCATTTGGGGGGAAGTGGTCTCTGGATGTTAGGTCACCATGTTTGTAACACAAGAATCAATAGAAGAAATAGATAAGAGAGATCGGATGAACAAACACACTGATGAGTGTGTAAATACTCATCATTTTTGGTTAAATCTGAACTGCAAAATGTCTAAAAATGCTCAGAAATGCATCAAAATACTGAAAATATTCCAAAATTACATTTTATATGTTTCAGATGCAAAATGTTTAAAATCAGATGAAAAATGAGCTAAGTTTGCATAATTGGCAGTTTCAGTCCCCCAAGTTTCAAAAGTTGTCAGAAATAGTCCTTGAGCACTTATTTCAAAAGAAAAGTCACCAAAGGTCCTTTTAAAATCAATACTTGTCAAAATTAGTCCTTTGGTGAAAAATTCCAAAAGTATTGAGAAATTACAGTTTTGATCCTTGGATTTTAAAAATGGTTATGTTTAGTCCTTGGAATTTTAAAAATAGCAAATATGGTCCTTATATTATTTGAGATTGGCAAGACCAACCCTTGGACTACAATTTCATAATTTACAGTTTGGTCCCTCTAGTTTGGGTGAATTACAAAGATGGTCCTTGTGTTTTATAAGCTTAACCAAACCGGACCCTTTAATAAGCCCATACCCAAGCCCAATCCAATATCTAACCCAACTCCCACAAACCCGGTCCAATTCCAACCCGTTACCCCTTTTTTAACCCGAATCCAACCCGCCCAAGTTTTTAAATAATAAACCCGCCTCACGGGTTGCCTCCATCATCACCATCCTCTGCACACCTCCCTGGCATACTCCAACCCCCATCATACCCTACCCTTATCACTCCAAACAAACAAAGCCAAGATGCATTCAATGCACCTTTAACCTAACACTCAACCTCCCCCCAGCTGTTAAAACATTTTGGCGCCAAATTTCATCCAATGGCCAATATCTCTCCAAGGCATCCAATGGTCCATATTATTGTTGGGATTCACTCAGAGGAGAGAGATAAGATAGTTTGGGTATAAAAGAAGCAAGAAGAAAGTGAGAAAATGGCAGCACTTAGTTTCTTTTTTAAAATGTATGTCGTTTTAAGCTTATCATGTCTTAAATAGTTTCTCAATTGTAATTTCAAGTTAATTTGTATCAAACTTAGTAGTTTCAGTGTATTAAAACTCTTATCAAGTATCAATTCAAGTTTTAGTTCACATTTCATATTTTATGCTCACTGTTGCAATTTTCAATTTCAAAATCTGATCTTAAAGTTTCAATTAGCTTATTTTAAGCTCAAACAAGCTTATACAAGCTTATTATAGCTTTCTGTAAGCTCACATTTAAGTTTCAAACCATTTTGGTTCTTGGTCAAAGAAAGTCAAACTGAGCTTAAGTTGATGCAGAAATGGAAATGGGTTGATGCAGAAATGGAAATGGGTTGATTCAGACTCTAATGGGTTGATAGAAATAGGATAGAGGTTCTGTGTTTGTTTAATCTCAAGCCATTGTGGCTAAGGACCCTTTTGTAAGTGATTTTCTAAGTTCCACTGCATAACTTTTATTTGTAGTTATAAATAGTTTTAATCTGGTAATTAAGTTTTATTTAGGCTAGCTAAGATCAGTTTAATCAATAATATTAGCTAGTTAGGTGTTTAGTTCAGTTTTAATTGCTTATCAGTGTTATAAATGGTGTTTGGATCTGCTGCACTATCTGTCTTTCAGGGATAATCAGTGGTTGAAACTTGTGGTTCTAGGCTTGTTTAGTCCATTTATACTCATCTCTGTCTTAATATGCACCTGCAAAAGCTAAAAGTCAACAAATCACATAAATCTGTCATAATGCTTATCTGTTGAAGTTTTTGCAAACCAAAAACTTGTTTTGTGTTTAAAATTCTTAGACATTGCTTGCATTGAGTTTGTTTCATCATAGAACATCAATATCAGTCCAAAAATTGATTGCAAATCTCACCAAAGTCAACTTTTCTCAACTACTCAAAAAGTCAAAAACATGAAAAACTCATTTTGAGCCCAACTAGGGTGAATTATCATTGCTTCATTCTTGGGTCAAATTAAGTGAAAATTGTAGGTTTAAAAAGTTCAACTGGTCTTATTTCTTATTATCATTTTTGTGGAATTTTTTCTATTTTTTAGAAGTCTCAAAACTGCTTGTCAATAAGGTCTTATTTGCCCTGTACACACTCAGTATTAACTGAGTGTGCACAGGTTTTGTGCAAAGGTTGCACAGAGCTCATCAGAGCTTCCCAAGGTCTGGTTTTTGGTTTACTAACTCTTGGCCAGGTCTAGTTTAAACTCCAATTTCTGTTTTGCATTTTCAGCTAGTTAGTTAGCTTGTGCTTAAGCTCAAAGTAGAGGCCTAAAAACTGTTTTAGCACATTAATCAAATCATCAAGATCATAGCAGTGTGTAATCCAGAGGTTAAGGCTTGTTGTTTCTTGCTGCATTTTGGTAATTTTAGCATTTTATAGCTTCTGTATCAAGTTGGTAGCTTATTGTGTCTTTTGGCTTATTAAAAGTGCTTATTTATAAGCAGTTGTGACTGCAGTTTCATTTTCTTGTACACAAGCTACTGTTTTTCTATTTTTCCTAGATTCACAATAATATTTTAAACTTATCTTGAATTTTTCAGATTTTTCTAGGTCAGTTTGGTATTTTTCTCCATTTTAATTAGTTTTTAAGTCATTTTAATTAGCATTTAATACAATTAATTAAGAAAAGTTTCAAAAAAATAATTTTTCATTTTTCTTAAGTTAAGATAAGTATAAAAAGTCAAAAAAATATTTTTCCAGATTTTTCTTAGTTAAAATTGTATTTTTAAGCAATTTAAGTAGTTTTAAATAGTTTTTAATTCATAGAAAATACAAAAATAATCAGAAAAATACAAAAATAGTTTTGAAAATTCTCTTTTGTTATTTTATATTTTTCCAAGTCATAATTTTATTTTTCTATCTTTATTTCATATTTTCTTGTAATTTAGGTTATTATTTAATAGTTAAAATTAGTTTTTAATTAATAATAATTAGATAAATAGTTTTAAAAATAATTTTCTTTTTCTAAAAATTTTCTTTTATCATTAGGTTTGTAAAAATATCATTTTCACATTTTTAGGATTAATATTGTTTTAGTTTCACATTTTCCTTAATACGTCACGTAGTTTTATATTCTAGTTTTATAAAAACATAAAATCAAAAACATCATTTTGCAAATAGTGATAGCGTTTATTTAATATTTTTTATCTTTTTAAATTTCCTTTAATTTGCATTTAAGCCTTTGTAATTTTAGGCTATTTCTGCTGTTATAATAATCACAATCCCTTTTTCCGTTCAAATCATCTCGATCACTATACGTTGGGTGATTCATTGCATAGCTCGCTGGGACATAACGACCCGGGGAAACACTATACTCCCCTGATCTTCATTGCATTTGCTTCTGAGCTGTTTTAAGTTTGTTACGGTCGGCCATTCACAAGTGGCCGGCTTGAGTGATTAAACTTGACGGTTTGGAGCGGATCAAATTTTTGGCGCCGCTGTCGGGGAGCTGTGCTGATTATCTTCCATTTAGCAGATTAGTAGTTTGAATACTCACTCTTTGTTCATACCATCTATCTATGTATATTTTCTTATAAAAAAAAATCCAAAAACCCAAAAACATCCAAAAACGTATAAAACACAAAAACATTTTCCTTTTGTTTCTATATATATATATCAAAAATAAAAATACAAAAAGATTTGTCGTTTTCTTTAATAAAAACAACATAAAAGATTACCACCGCAAACCAAGGCAGTGTACTACCTAACTGGGGGTACGACCATAATAAGTTCCCGAACCAAAGATTTAAAACTTGCCTTTGTGTCCTTGTGATAAGTGTACCTTTTCCAAAGAAGCCATTCATCTTGTGATTATTGGTTTAAGTTCACTGTTGTTTTGCCTCGCTTTTGTTTTAATTGATTTTGTTGTTATATCTACTTATCAGAACCAGAAAACCTAAAAAGATTCTTCTCACCCCAATTTTTATAATTCATCTTCATAATTCCCATTTCTCTCCTTAACTCTGAGTTTCCTTAGAGTTAACTCTAGTGTATGCGCACTCGCTCTTCTAGATCTGTAAGCCCATTTCGTGAGCTTGTCAAGATTCCAAGAAGGCGTGTCCGTAGACTTTCTGCTCCATCAGTCGGATCTGAGATCCGGACTGCTCACACTACTTCCGTTTTCATGGCGGAAGAACGACCTATGTGTGAGCTTCTCCAGGCACCCATCGACGGGTATGGAGATGCTATTGTTGTACCAGCCATTGTGGCTGAAAATTTTGAACTCAAAACCGGGTTGCTGAATCTTGTAACCTCAAATCAATTCTACGGTTTTGAGCGGGATGATCCTCATGCTCATATTCGATGGTTTAACAAGATTGCATCTACCATCAAATACAAGAATGTCCCTACTGATGCTGTTAAGCTTCTTCTGTTCCCATTTTCTCTTGAGGGACAAGCCCGGATTTGGCTTGAAAAACAACCCCCTCAATCAATTGAGACATGGGAAGATCTGGTGAAGAAATTTGTGAATGAATTTTATCCACCTTCCAAAACCACGAGTCTTAAAAATGAAATCATCAAGTTTACACAAAAGTTTGATGAATCCTTCAGTGAATCGTGGGATTGTTTTAAGGAATTGCTTCGCAAATGTCCTCACCACGGTTTCTCCGAGTTGATGCAACTTGATACTTTCTACAATGGAGTAAGTCAATCTGATCAAGATTCTCTCAATTCCTCCGCTGGAGGAAATTTCTTGAGCAAAACTGTCAAAGAAGCTTTAGCGATCATTGAAAACAAGTCTAAAGTCCGCACTGCACGAAGCAAGCCGGTTGTTTCCCAAGTCAGTGTTGGTCCTTCTACTTCATCGCCCGTGAGTCAATCTAGCACCGATGCTAAGATTGACAAACTCACGGAAGCCATTCAAGCTTTGGTTCTCTCCAACCAAAAGAAAGTCTCCTTTCCACAAACTTCACCTCCTACTGAAGTTAAGAAAGTGGGAGTCTGTGTTACTTGTGGTGGCCCCCATGCTTATTACAACTGTATGGCCACCGATGGTAACCCCTTTGAAGCTAATGCTGTGGGCGGGATTTCTAATCAAGGAGGCAACCAATACCGTGCTCCTGTAGACCCGAACCACCGTCCTAACCACTACCTTGGACCTCCCGGTTTCAATCAAAACCGTAATCAAAATCAAAATAGACCAAACCAAGGTTTTCAAAACCAAGGTAATTTCAGTCCAAACAACGGTTTTCAAAATCAGAATCAAAATTTCCAACACCAAAGAAATTTCAATAGAAACCCAGGTCAGGGAAATTTCAACCCAGGGTATTTTCATGGCAATAATCAAGGAAATTTTCAAAATCAAGGCCCCAATTCAAACAATAGAGGCCAGAATTTTCCTGTGCAAACTCAAGCCATTGTTCCAACTGGACCATCATCTGATGAGTTGTTGAAACAATTCATGAAATCCCAAGAGGAAATGAACAGGTTGTTGGTAAGCCAGATTTCTGACATTAAGAAGTCTTTAAATGATCGACCCTCGGGCTCAGGTACTTTACCTAGCAACACGATCGCTAATCCGAGGGGCTATGCAAAGGCGATCACAACCAGAAGTGGTACTTCATATGCTGGACCCGCTATTCCTACTACCTCTTCTTCTTCTCTCCCGAAGGTGGTGGAAAGCGAACCTGAGGCGACAAAGGACAAGGAACTTCCTACTAATAACGGAAGTACCAGTAATGTCCATCCTCAGGTTGTTCCGAAAACCAAACCTGGAGTTGTTTTTGAACCTCCAGTTGGTAACCCCAAATCCAAAACTTCTATTCCTTACCCCTCACGTTTACATGAGCAAAAACTCCGTGAGAAAGCTAGTCATCAAATGGAAAAATTCTTTCAAATTTTCCAAGAACTTCATTTTGACATAAGCTTTGCGGATGCTATCATGTTGATGCCCAAGTTTGCATCTACTCTCAAACACATGTTGAGCAATAAGGAAAAGCTGTTTGAAATGGCTAAAACTCCTTTGAACGAGAATTGCTCAGCAGTTCTGTTAAAGAAGCTTCCCGAGAAGCTTGGAGATCCCGGAAAATTTCTTCTTCCTTGTGTTTTTCCTGGGATGATTGAATGCTTTGCCCTTTCCGATCTTGGTGCGAGCATCAATCTGATGCCTTATTCAGTGTGGAAGAAGCTTTCTCTTCCAGAACTTATTCCTACCTGCATGACTCTTGAGCTTGCAGATCGTTCTATATCGCGTCCTCTTGGCATCGCCGAGGATGTATTCGTGAAAGTAGGAAAGTTCCATTTTCCAGCTGACTTTGTGGTTGTTGATTTCGATGCCGATCCTCGGGTTCCTCTCATTGTTGGACGAGGATTCCTGAGAACGGGCCGTGCTCTTATTGATGTATTTGAGCAAGAAATCACGTTACGTGTGGGTAATGAAGCTGTTACCTTTAACCTTGATCAAACTTCGAGGTACTCCTCAAATTATGATACTGAATCAGTTAATCGAGTCGATTTAATTGATATTGCTTCAGAGGAGTACTCTCAAGAGTTTCTTGGTTATCTTCATAATTCTGTGAGTGGGAATTCCACCACATCTTCTCAATCTATCATTGCCGACTCTTCCCCCTCTCTCACTCCGTTTGAGGGAGGTGACTTCTTTCTTGAAGAGATCGATGAGTTTCTTGCTACTGATGAATCAATTCCGCCTGGAATTGATGGTGTTTATGATTCGGAGGGAGATATTCTTTATCTTGAGCAATTGTTAAATGAAGATCCTTTACCTTCACTCCCTCCGAAAGAAATCACAATTGAGGAAATCAAATCAGTACAAACATCTACTGAAGAATTTCCCGAGGTTGAACTTAAGGACCTACCTCCTCATCTCGAGTATGCATTCTTGGAGGGTGATGATAAATTACCCGTCATAATTGCTAAAGACTTGACTGAGGAGGAGAAAACTACTCTCATAAAGGTCTTGAAGTCACACAAGCAAGCAATTGCTTGGAAACTCTCCGACATTAAGGGTATCAACCCTGAGTTTTGTACTCACAAAATCTTAATGGAGGATGACTTCAAACCAGCAGTCCAACATCAGAGAAGAGTGAATCCTAAGATTCATGAGGTTATCAAACAAGAGGTTCTCAAACTTCTTGATGCCGGTTTAATTTACCTGATCTCTGATAGTCCTTGGGTTAGCCCAATTCATTGCGTTCCAAAAAAGGGTGGCATTACTGTTGTCACGAATGAAGAAAACGAGTTAATTCCAACTCGATTGGTTACGGGATGGCGTGTGTGCATTGATTATCGCAAGTTAAGTGAAGCCACCTGTAAAGACCATTTTCCTCTACCCTTCATGGACCAGATGCTTGAGAGATTAGCAGGGAACGAATACTATTGTTTCCTTGATGGTTTCTCGGGTTACTTTCAGATCCCCATTGATCCATTGGATCAAGAAAAAACCACATTCACCTGCCCATACGGAACGTTTGCCTGCAGACGTATGCCTTTTGGCTTATGTAATGCTCCTGGCACGTTCCAACGATGTATGATGGCCATTTTCCATGACATGATCGGGGAAACTATGGAGGTGTTATGGATGACTTCTCGGTCATTGGGGACTCGTTTCATACATGTCTCTCCTATTTAGAAAAAATGCTTCAAAGGTGTGAAGACACCAATCTTTGTCTAAATTGGGAGAAGAGCCACTTTATGGTCAAAGAAGGCATAGTCCTTGGCCATAAAATTTCAAAAAACGGGATTGAGGTAGATAGAGCAAAAGTTGATGTTATTGCTAAATTGCCTCATCCTACTACCGTCAAAGGTATTAGGAGTTTTCTAGGTCATACCGGGTTTTATCGTAGATTCATACAAGATTTCTCTAAAATCGATCGGCCTATGACCCATCTTCTTGAAAAAGATGCTCCTTTTATCTTTTCTCCTGAGTGCATCGAAGCTTTTGAAACACTAAAGAAAAAGCTTACGGAAGTACCCATTCTAGTTGCCCCCGACTGGGATTTACCCTTCGAGCTCATGTGCGATGCAAGTGACTTTGCTATCGGTGCAGTCTTGGGGCAACGCAAAACCAAACACTTTCAGCCTATCCACTACGCAAGTAAAACTATGACTGAAGCTCAGACCCATTACACCACTACAGAAAAAGAATTATTAGCTGTGGTGTATGCGTTTGAAAAGTTTCGGCCATATCTTATATTGACCAAATGCGTGGTGTATACGGATCACTCGGCTCTCAAATATCTCTTTGCAAAACAAGATGCAAAGCCGAAATTGCTCCGTTGGGTTCTCCTCCTACAAGAATTTGATATCATTATACGTGATAAAAAAGGAGCTGAGAACCTGGCTGCTGATCATCTATCCCGTCTAGAAAACCCTCACCAAGATGTGTTCGAGAAAAAGGAAATTAATGAAACATTTCCTCTCGAAACAATCAGTGTGGTTTCTTTTCGTGGAGACTCTTCTACCCCATCGTTTGCTGACTTTGCAAATTACCATGCGGGTAACTTTGTGGTGAAAGGGATGTCGTCCTAACAGAAAAATAAATTCTTTAAAGATGTGAAACATTACTTCTGGGACGACCCCTACTTGTTCAAAATTTGTGCGGATCAAGTCATCCGGCGATGTGTGTATGGTCAGGAAGCCATTGACATTCTCAAGGCTTGCCATTCTGGACCTACTGGAGGACATCATAGCCCCAACTACACCGCCAAGAAGGTGTTTGATTCCGGATTCTATTGGCCCACGATTTACAAGGATGCCCATGAATTTGTCAAAACCTGTGGCGCTTGTCAACGTCACGGGAATATCTCACAAAGAAATGAAATGCCGCAAAACGCCATTCAAGTGTGTGAGATTTTTGACATCTGGGGCATTGACTTTATGGGGCCATTTCCTTCTTCTCGCGGTAATAAGTACATACTCGTGGCCGTTGAATATTTGTCAAAATGGGTTGAAGCTAAGGCTTTGCCTACCAACGATGCCCGAGTTGTTGTGAAATTCTTAAAATCTCTTTTTGCTAGGTTTGGAACTCCACGAGCCATAATCAGTGATCGTGGTACGCATTTTTGCAATGACCAATTTGATAGGGTCATGCAGAAGTATGGTGTAACTCACCGTCTCTCTACTGCGTACCACCCCCAAACAAGTGGGCAAGTGGAAGTTTCTAACCGGGGGATTAAAAGAATCTTGGAAAGGACAATAGGCGAAAACCGTGCCTCTTGGTCGGATAAGCTAGATGACGCACTCTGGGCCTTCCGTACAGCTTATAAAACACCCATCGGGTGTACTCCATACAAGCTTGTATACGGAAAGGCATGTCATCTGCCGGTTGAACTCGAGTACAAGGCATACTGGGCCTTGAAGCATGCCAACTTTGATATTCAGACAGCTGGTGATCACCGGAAAGTTCAAATGAATGAATTAAATGAACTCCGTGATCAAGCATACGAGAACTCTTTGATCTACAAACAAAAGACAAAGAAGATTCATGACTCAAAAATCAAAAACCGCGTTTTCAACGTCGGTGATCGAGTCCTTCTTTTCAACTCAAGATTGAAGATTTTCTCGGGAAAATTAAAATCCCGCTGGTCTGGACCATTTACCATCACTAAGGTTTATCCATATGGAACCATTGAGTTATCTCAACCCGATGGGCCAAACTTTAAAGTGAATGGTCATCGGTTGAAGCATTACTTTGGAGAGGACATTCCTCCTGTGGTTGTCCCGGATTTACAAACTTTCCCCATGAACCAATGAATGCGGGGATCGAGTCAAGCTAGCGACTCGGGAATCAAAAACAGTAACATGCCATATGGGTTTTCACCCATATTTCTGACTTCTTTCTATCTTTCTACCACCCTTGTGTGGGGGGGGGGGGGGTTGCCCCACATGTTGTGTATATAAGTTTTCTCAAAAAAAAAAAAAAAAAAAAAAAAAAATCCTTTAAATAATGGCCGTAGTATTTCCCTTTTACGTTCTCAGTTTCGGCATAACCGCCGGTACTTTGAATATTGAGGGCAATATTCATTTCTAAGTGTGGTGGGGAATTCTCACGAATTTTATCATGTAATTATACCACCCAATTCTCCCGTTTTTGGCCAAAATTTTTTTTTTGGAGTAAGTGTTCAGCACTTACTCAATTGGTTATCAGTCCGCCTTGTCTAATAAACAGAAGGATTGGCTAATCCAGGAGCAAACGGCTCTTGGTAAAGATATCTCAAATCCGTTGACGGCTTGCAATTTGCCCAAAATTGTATGGTATTCAGCTCACCATATCTTTAATTAGTGAAGAGTTGGCTAGCCCGCAAGTTTATGGCTTGTGGTAAAGGCAGTGGAAAAACCATAATTGGTAATCAGCTCACCAAAGATAATATTGATAATTTCTCTAAGAGTTGGCTAGTCCAGAGCAAACGGCTTCTGGTAAAGACAAATCAAATCCGTTGAAACCTGGTGGTTTGCTCAAAATCACATGGTAATCGGTGTACCATGGTTCTTACTTGAACTAAAACATTTGGCTACTCCAGAAGTAATGGCTTTTGGTAAAGAGATTCAAATCCATTAAGTTTTTCTCAAAAGATTGCTAGGGACTAGCAATAGTTTAGTGTGAGGGATTGATGAGTGTGTAAATACTCATCATTTTTTGTTAAATCTGAACTGCAAAACGTCTAAAAATGCTCAGAAATGCATCAAAATACTGAAAATATTCTAAAATTGCATTTTATATGTTTCAGATGCAAAATATTTAAAATCAGATGAAAAATGAGCTAAGTTTGCATAATTGGCAGTTTTAGTCCCCCAAGTTTCAAAAGTTGTCAGAAATAGTCCCTGAGCACTTATTTCAAAAGAAAAGTCACCAAAGGTCCTTTTAAAATCAATACTTGTCAAAATTAGTCCTTTGGTGAAAAATTCCAAAAGTTTTGAGAAATTACAATTTTGATAATTGGATTTTAAAAATGGTTATGTTTAGTCCTTGGAATTTTAAAAATAGCAAATATGGTCCTTATATTATTTGAGATTGGCAAGACCAACCCTTGGACTACAATTTCATAATTTACAGTTTGGTCCCTCTAGTTTGGGTGAATTACAAAGATGGTCCTTGTGTTTTATAAGCTTAACCAAACCGGACCCTTTAATAAGCCCATACCCAAGCCCAATCCAATATCTAACCAAACTCCCACAAACCCGGTCCAATTCCAACCCGTTACCCCTTTTTTAACCCGAATCCAACCCGCCCAAGTTTTTAAATAATAAACCCGCCTCACGGGTTGCCTCCATCATCACCATCCTCTGCACACCTCCCTGGCATACTCCAACCCCCATCATACCCCTACCCTTATCACTCCAAACACACAAAGCCAAGATGCATTCAATGCACCTTCAACCTAACACTCAACCTCCCCCCAGCTGTTAAAACATTTTGGCGCCAAATTTCATCCAATGGCCAATATCTCTCCAAGGCATCCAATGGTCCATATTATTGCTGGGATTCACTCAGAGGAGAGAGATAAGACAGTTTGGGTATAAAAGAAGCAAGAAGAAAGTGAGAAAAGGGCAGCACTTAGTTTCTTTTTTAAAATGTATGTCGTTTTAAGCTTATCATGTCTTAAATAGTTTCTCAATTGTAATTTCAAGTTAATTTGTATCAAACTTAGTAGTTTCAGTGTATTAAAACTCTTATCAAGTATCAATTCAAGTTTTAGTTCACATTTCATATTTTATGCTCACTGTTGCAATTTTCAATTTCAAAATATGATCTTAAAGTTTCAATTAGCTTATTTTAAGCTCAAACAAGCTTATACAAGCTTATTATAGCTTTTTGTAAGCTCACATTTAAGTTTCAAACCATTTTGGTTCTTGGTCAAAGAAAGTCAAACTGAGCTTAAGTTGATGCAGAAATGGAAATGGGTTGATGCAGAAATGGAAATGGGTTGATTCAGACTCTAATGGGTTGATAGAAATAGGATAGAGGTTCTGTGTTTGTTTAATCTCAAGCCATTGTGGCTAAGGATCCTTTTGTAAGTGATTTTCTAAGTTCCACTGCATAACTTTTATTTGTAGTTATAAATAGTTTTAATCTGTTAATTAAGTTTTATTTAGGCTAGCTAAGATCAGTTTAATCAATAATATTAGCTAGTTAGGTGTTTAGTTCAGTTTTAATTGCTTATCAGTGTTATAAAGGGTGTTTGGATCTGCTGCACTATCTGTCTTTCAGGTATAATCAGTGGTTGAAACTTGTGGTTCTAGGCTTGTTTAGTCCATTTATACTCATCTCTGTCTTAATATGCACCTGCAAAAGCTAAAAGTCAACAAATCACATAAATCTGTCATAATGCTTATCTGTTGAAGTTTTTGCAAACCAAAAACTTGTTTTGTGTTTAAAATTCTTAGACATTGCTTGCATTGAGTTTGTTTCATCATAGAACATCAATATCAGTCCAAAAATTGATTGCAAATCTCACCAAAGTCAACTTTTCTCAACTACTCAAAAAGTCAAAAACATGAAAAACTCATTTTGAGCCCAACTGGGGTGAATTATCATTGCTTCATTCTTGGGTCAAATTAAGTGAAAATTGTAGGTTTAAAAAGTTCAACTGGTCTTATTTCTTATTATCATTTTTGTGGAATTTTGTCTATTTTTTAGAAGTCTCAAAACTGTTTGTCAATAAGGTCTTATTTGCCCTGTACACACTCAATATTAACTGAGTGTGCACAGGTTTTGTGCAAAGGTTGCACAGAGCTCATCAGAGCTTCCCAAGGTCTGGTTTTTGGTTTACTAACTCTTGGCCAGGTCTAGTTTAAACTCCAATTTCTGTTTTGCATTTTTAGCTAGTTAGTTAGCTTGTGCTTAAGCTCAAAGTAGAGGCCTAAAAACTGTTTTAGCACATTAATCAAATCATCAAGATCATAGCAGTGTGTAGTCCAGAGGTTAAGGCTTGTTGTTTCTTGCTGCATTTTGGTAATTTTAGCATTTTATAGCTTCTGTATCAAGTTGGTAGCTTATTGTGTCTTTTGGCTTATTAAAAGTGCTTATTTATAAGCAGTTGTGATTGCAGTTTCATTTTCTTGTACACAAGCTACTATTTTTCTATTTTTCCTAGATTCACAATAATATTTTAAACTTATCTTGAATTTTTCAGATTTTTCTAGGTCAGTTTGGTATTTTTCTCCATTTTAATTAGTTTTTAAGTCATTTTAATTAGCATTTAATACAATTAATTCAGAAAAGTTTCAAAAAAATAATTTTTCATTTTTCTTAAGTTAAGATAAATATAAAAAGTCAAAAAAATATTTTTCCAGATTTTTCTTAGATAAAATTGTATTTTTAAGCAATTTAAGTAGTTTTAAATAGTTTTTAATTCATAGAAAATACAAAAATAATCAGAAAAATACAAAAATAGTTTTGAAAATTCTCTTTTGTTATTTTAGATTTTTCCAAGTCATAATTTTATTTTTCTATCTTTATTTCATATTTTCTTGTAATTTAGGTTATTATTTAATAGTTAAAATTAGTTTTTAATTAATAATAATTAGATAAATAGTTTTAAAAATAATTTTCTTTTTCTAAAAATTTTCTTTTATCATTAGGTTTGTAAAAATATCATTTTCACATTTTTAGGATTAATATTGCTTTAGTTTCACATTTTCCTTAATACGTCACGTAGTTTGAAATTCTAGTTTTATAAAAACATAAAATCAAAAACATCATTTTGCAAATAGTGATAGCGTTTATTTAATATTTTTTATCTTTTTAAATTTCCTTTAATTTGCATTTAAGCCTTTGTAATTTTAGGCTATTTCTGCAGTTATAATAATCACAATCCCTTTTTCCGTTCAAATCATCTCGATCACCATACGTTGGGTGATTCATTGCATAACTCGCTGGGACATAACGACCCGGGGAAACACTATACTCCCCTGATCTTCATTGCATTTGCTTCTGAGCTGTTTTAAGTTTGTTACGGTCGGCCATTCACAAGTGGCCGGCTTGAGTGATTAAACTTGACTGTTTGGAGCGGATCACACACACACACACGTATGTATATTGAAGAGTTATGCGTAGAGAGTAAATGTGTGAATTGAACAACCAACCCTCAAGTGAGGGTTTACAAGCATTATTTATAGGAAGGAGCTAGGGCAACATGCAAGTTCCCTTCCTTTCCTTTATGGGCTTGGGCCAAGGCTCATGGGCCTTCTACACAAGCCTTAGCTTAATAACAAACATAAAGGCCTAATTAAGCTAACTATTACATATTAATCACTAACACTTGTAATCTAGTTTAGGAGTGATTCCAACAATCTCCCCTTAAGTGTTTGTGATGAATGAAGGAGTGATAAACGATGTAGGTGCTGATGTAATAGTAGCTTTGACATCTTCTGACATTCTTCTTTCTTGTAAGAAGAAGTGCCTTGATTCGAACAATTTCCCCAGTGTAGGGATCTTGTATTTTTGAAGTATTCTGCTTTGACGTCTTTTGATTACTTTGTTGTTAAGTTCTTTGTTCTTTGTGGTGAAAGTGATAGTATGTTGAGGTTATCCGCATCAGGTTTGCTTCATTGCTCCAGTGTCTCCACATCTTTCTCCAACATGCTCACACGCTCTTTAACGTTGGATTTCAGCTTTGATGAAGTTCTTTTAGTCTTTAAACTTTGTAGATTCTTTGTTGATGAAGAATCATTATGACTTTGTGTTGCCTCTGAATATGAGAGAACTTCTTTGATGATGTAGTTAGCATAAGCATGTGGAGAATCTGCACGATCTCTTTCTACCCGCAAGCATCCATAAGAAGAAAACATAAAACATGGGTTAGAAATAATCCAGCGCTTACAACTTTGAACTTCGAGAGTGTTAACAGCATAGTGTGAAAACACAACTCTAATTCTTACAAAGGCTGTTCCTGAACTGGAGTCCCACAAGTGAGATAACGCGATGTACCGAAGTACACCTACAGTTCAGATGAGTCGTTGAGGTACACCGAAGCATCACCCCACGAATGTAGACCGTTTGAGACACACTAAGAGTAATCCACGGGGAGTTACCGAAGTGACTTGCTGTCAGGGCTGTTTGATGTTGACCCTGGCAGGATTCTCCATTCAATCACTGAGGATCACATGTGTGAACCTCTCATAAATGTTCTCGACAGAGTGCTAAGATCTGTGAAGGACACGATAATATATCACTTGTGTTCTTATTGTTGAACGACAAGCGATTAATTGTCAAGTGTACCTAAGAGATCTTTTGATGAATCTCGTGGCTATAGACTCAATAGTGCACTTTGGTTTTCTTGAGCGGAGACTAGGGAGACGGTCTCCTTCTTCAATACCATCAATCTCTAAGAGAATGCCGATAATTTACGTAGGGTTCCCTGTAAGAATGAAACAAGCTTTTGCTGAGAGAAACTTGAGTGGCAAAGAAGGTTTAGTGCATGTGTCACTGGGTCCATGACGAATTTGTTCTTCAATACCGGTGTCATCAAGTGACAACCAGTAGCATATGAATTGAACCCGGTGTCTGCCCTAAGTTGAATAATCTGGAGGGCTGTTTATTTTCACCCTTTTCTTTACTTTTCTTTTTAATTCTTCAACTCCTTCTTTCTCCGATTCTCATTTTCTCCTTTTCATAATCATACCTAAGGACTTCTAGATTCTAACTATTGGTGGAGTCCTTGGGTAGATCCCTCCGGCTCTGGCGGATCATAGGACGATTATTCCTAACCTTAGTCACCTTGTAACTCCATGACTAACCTATGTTGCCATAAAACCAATTTTCATGAAAATCTCTCAAAATGGTTATGATTGAAAAACATTTAGTACCACTGTAAGAGTTTAATCTTATGCAGAAATACTCCCCCTCCACACGTGCTTAAGTATTTTGACAGAATTTTGCACGGTGAGAGAAGAGCACGCACTTTTTGAATTGATCGACTCAAGATAGACAATCTCTCGCGAGACACGGTTACGTTGCATAGTTAAAGAGTTACATTGTCATCTTTTAGGTGAAAACTAGCTCGAATAACTACCTTGAAGGTGTGGACAAACCTCGAAAGGTTGTCAAACCTGTCAAAGTTCATGTCTATCTGGAGTTTCTCGAAAGGTACGATCTACTTGGATAAGTCTTGGAAGACAAATCTTTTCGATGTATGACTGGTCAGATTTCGTCAATTCATGGGTTGAAGTCTTATCACACGAGGTTTCAATAGCAAATCACAACATATTTCTTATCACATAAATTTTCTTTCCCTCAAAAATGGCATATAAATGTTATTTTTGATGAAATTTTGATATTGAATATGACCATTTCGAGTTTTGTGGGAAGATTGCCACGAAGAACGAGTTTGTTGAACAAAGTTTTTAAGCAAATACTCCCCCTCAACAAGTGATATTCACTTTTGAGGTTTTGAAAGTCATAAGGGGAAGTACTTGTTCTTTTGAGCAAAACCTTGTAAAAATGAAAGGTTTGATAGGTTTTACGAAAAAGTAAGAAGCTTTCGCTCCTTTTATAAGGATTGTGGCACTGAAGCGTACCACAGGGTCCTTTCATTACAAGAACGGGTTGTGCACTGTTACGTGTGCACAAGCCATTGTCATAAAAAATCACACATCCAAATGTTAAGATAATAAACCAAATCAAGGGTTACCAGGAGAATCCGGTAGTCCAGCAATAACTCCAGGAATGCGTTCTGGATGTTGGTAGCCTGTGAGAGATATGTTGGGACGACCTCCTACGAAACTCTCCAAAGTTTTGAACTGGTCCCTTCTGAACAACCTTTCATCGATCCGCGTGATGATTCTTTTCACATCCCGTTTCTCTTGAGAATTCCATCGCTTTGGTGATTCAATGCCTTGTTGTATCGCCTTTAACCGATAAGCTAACCCATCCCTGACTTTCTTCAGTGTGTGATCTCCAAACTTATGAAGATCTTTACACGCCATCAAGCAATTGCGATGTAGTTCACTACGGTAGACTACTCCAAACGATTTGCTGATGAGAGTGTATTGAGGAAGATGATTGATGTGGGGGAGGTCGAGCTGAGGTTTGGTGAGGTTGACACGTGTCTGATACGACTCAACGGCAAGTTGTAAATCTTCTACACGTTCCTGGATCACGATGCTTCTGATGAAGATTAACACGGACTTGATGAATTCACGTTGGATTTCTGTCGAGAATTGTCTCATTCTTCCCTGTACTTTGGCAAGGTACAGATCTTTAATGTCATTGAGAGACAAATTCTGAAAGTCCGCTTCACATAAAGCATAGTCCTCTTCGTCTTGTCTTTTGACCACGATTTTCTTGAGGAAAGTGTAGTCCCATTTAGATGAGAGAGCTACATGCTTAACAGCAACGATCCCTTTATCACTGAACACTTCATGTGTAGACTTTTGAACCTGGCAGCTTTTGTAGTAGATTCTTTGGCGTTCAGGCCAATGGTGAATCCCATACATTGCATCAATGTCATACTTCTCCACGCTGTTGGCAAACATGTGAGGGGCCTTTTCTTCGATGGCTATGCAGTTTAAGTAAATGGCTGTCGGGAACGGAAGTGTTAGTGATGTAGCGTATTTCTTTGAAACATCGCTGCCATGTAGAAGAAATTCCAGGTCTTTGTTGAAGAAGTAGCGAAATGAAATCTTTGGTTGATCTGGTTGGCCAATTGTTGGTAGAGGTCTGGTCCAGTCTGTATAGTATGGAGCCTTGTCTTTTCTGGTGAAGTCAATGTTCGCTTCAGGGTTGATCCAATCGATGTTGTTAGACATGGCTCGTGCTATGTTTTCAAGATGATATTAAACTTCAATAGCACTTTCCGAGCTGTCTTTGAGCAGTTGAAAAGCTTCATTCTTGATGCGTTTTAACTCTGACTTGGTCATCTTCTTCACCCGAAACTTTTCTTGAAGTAACTTAGCATGCTCCAATGTTCGACCTTCTACTATATCTTGACCTTCAGGTAGGGAGGGAGTAGCATAAACAAGTGTAGAGAACCAGTCATATTCGGTGTCATCTTCGTCTAGCCATGAGACGACATCAGCCTTAGTTGTCCTCTTCTTCTTCAGCCTAGATGAGGATGCTGGTTTCTTTGTTGTGTCGGGAGAGGTGGGTTGTTGTTGGGGCTCAAGGAATTCCTCATCGTCACCACCAGTGTATTCGAAATGATCACCGGTTTTCTCTGTGGAGGGTGGTAACTCAAAGTCCCGAGGTTTATCAGCAGAAGAATGTGGAGGGGATCGTGTGTCAGTTGAAGTCCTTTGGGGTGGTGGTGGCATAGAGGAGGGTTCACCAGAATTCTTTGGACGTTTAGGCTCCTTATCCTTATCCTTATCCTTATCCTTATCATCATCGTCTCTTGAACGCTTAGGCTTTTCAGCTTCTACTCTGCATGCTGTTTTGAGTTGGTATTCTAGCAATGCTTCAAATAGTTTGCTTTCGTCAGAGGTGAAAGTTGCAGATCGTTGAGACAATTGTAGCACCAGCTTGGAAATTAACTCTGCATCAGAGAGAACTGCAGGCTCAATTGGATTGATCGTCATTGTTAACGGGGTGGATTGCATTGTTTGCTTGACCAATTTCATGAGATTTGGATAGAGCTGTCTGGTGAATATCTCCTTTGTCACGCCAGGAACAGTGTCGAGAAGGAACTTGTGAGTGTATCCCTTAATCATCTCGTTCAGTTCCCCTTGGACATCACGTTGCATGAACTTTTGGATATATTCCCTTTCACTTGACATCTTGTCTATCTCGTCATGTAGAAGATTGATACTGTCAGCGAGTTAATTCAGGTTTTTGTTGGTTACGTCTTTCTTCCTGACTTGCTTGACAGCATTGACAATCTTGGTTTTAGCCCGGGATATCCAAGAGTCAGTTGGTTTCTTCACAGACTTAGATGTGGATATGGTTGTGCCTTTGGATGGTGGAGGTGTAGAGTGAGAAGACAACTCTGATGATGAGGAGACGTGAGGTGGCTCAGGGTCCTTAGGTGGCTCAGAAGTTTCCTCCTTGGAGCGTGCAGGACTGTCTAGAAGAAAATTATCATAATCAAGATCTTCATCATTTCCAGACTTAGCCGTTTCATCAGCCTTAGTATCTTCACCAGGAGTTTTCTCATTCTTTTCCATGTCTGGTTCCTCAAATTCGTAGTTGAAGGAATCCTCTATCTGCCTTTGTTGTTGTTCGTGGGTGGTGGTACCAGTTCCCTTATCGGGTTGATTAACCGCATCGGAAATTGGTGTGGATTGAGTTCCACCACTTGACCCTCTGGGGCCACGAGTTTGATCCAGTACGAATTCATCAGCAAGGTGTTTGAGTCTGAGGTTCTTCAACTTCTTTTGATAGTATCTTTCCTCATCAAATGGTTCTTCTTCAGAGCTTTCCTTATCATGCTTAAGCACAAGAGTTTTCCCTTTACCTTTATCAGCTTTTGGACTAGGAGGTTTTGCTACTGTTTGAGTGTCATCGGTTGGAGTTTCAGAGTAGGTGACCTCTTTGTCTGATTCAGTTTCTTCAGAGCTTTCATCCACTAACTTTTGTTGTGGTTCAGGCTTGGGAATTAGGATGGCCTCTTTAGATAGAATTTTCCTTTTGAGAGTATGTGACCTCTTAGGAAACTTCCTTTGACTCTCAGTGCTTGTAAAACTTCCTGCACTGCCTCTCCTGGTTTTCCTAGTTTGTGTACCAGAAGATTTTTCTTCAAGGAAACCTATTTTGCCTTCATCAACTGCTATCAAATATCTTTTGTACGAATACAATTGTTTGATGTCTTCAGTGAGAAGATGACCTGGCAACACTGCACCTTGTTTCTTTGTTATCGAGTCCTTAAATCTGACGGTGAGTGTGGGCTCATACAACGCGAAGTGTTGATTTGGGTCATTAAGTCTTAAGGGAATATCAGGATTATACCCTAGAGCTCTTTGGATCAACAGTTTGGTGTATCTGATATACGAGATTTTGGTGCCAAGCTTTTTAAGGTAAGTCATCATGTCGTCCCATATCAGAGCTTCAACTTCAATGTGTTTCATGTTGACCAAAGCCCAAAATATATGTAGTTCCATGAGCTTGGGATGCTCATGACCACTATCACGTCCAGAAACGGATTTTGCAATCATGATGTAGAGGGTTCTCCATGGCTGGGGTATGTTCTTTAGATCAACAGATGAGTGCTTTGTGATAACCCCGGTAGCTTCATCATAGCCGATGTCGACCATGAACTTGAGAACGAAATCTTCAGTTGGAGTGGCATTGTATTCAGTAGGTTCGATGACGGGAACAAGAAGAATATCCCTCAAATCTGCTGGTGTGATGGTGACTTGTTTGTGGTTGAGTGTCACCGTCACAACATTTTGACCTTTGATCTTTCGCATTGTATGCCAGAATTGGTGAATGTAGATCTCTGGCACTGTAGCAGAGTTGGTGAGCATGTTCTGATAGGGGTGAGTCTTCAGAATATCCACCGCTATTTGACACGAAGATTCAGAACAATAGAAGCTATCAAAATCAACTTTGAGGTTATTCTTTCCGATCTTCATTGGATAGCCATGAGGGAAGATATCTTCAATAGTGAGAACGTTTGGTGCTACCACATTATGCATTTGAGCGTCCATGTCGTGATCTGAAAGATATTTAGCCAAAAGAACCAACATATTGAAAGACATTACGTTAGTCAATAGTTGATTTTATTGTCCAATAGTCCAAAGACGTCGTGATAAGTTTTGTGAGTTGATTAACTTTAAGTTTTAAAGTCTATTTTTCACTTATTTTACACAACTTATTAAACATTCAAGCTTATTAGTGACATTATTAGTTTCGTGGCGTTATGATTTATTTATTTACAAGTTTGCACGCGTAACAATTCATAATTAAGGTTAAAACTAGGCTTAGGCGTAGATTTTGCAAGCTTATGCGTAAACAGGAGTGGTATACGCGTAAGCATAAGCTTATGCGTAGGTTCTTGACTTACGCGTAAGAAATATTACGTGTAGGAAAAGAGGGCCTTAGACGTAAAGCTTACGCGTAAGCGTATATGGAACCTTACGCGTAAGGCTTACTCGTAAGAGTGAACCTTATGCATAGAGGTTACTGCTTAAGCATATCCTTCACAGGATACGCGTAGTCCCCATTGTAGAACCTTACGCGTAAGATGACTCTTACGCATAACATACTACGCGTAAGGTGATCCTTATGCGTAGATGTTCAAGTAACCTTGATTCTGAGTTATTCACGCGTATAAACCTGAAATAAATTCAACATAACACCAACATTAACATCTACATTCATTCCTTTCCAGGTCTAATCATGAATACACTTTCAAGCAGTTATGCGTAAAAACTGGGTTACGCGTAGACTTTAAACCCTAATGTTCAATTTCTACGAGTAAGAGTTTTAGCCATAGGAATTACACCAAACTTTTTATGGGATGTCTAAGAAGGCTAGTGAGTTGTTTTAAGCAACTTTTAACATCAAAACCTAAGTGGATCAAAAATACCCAAATTCTATGATCATAAACCCTAATATTCAATTTTAATGCATTTAGTGTTTCTGGATAAGTTCTAAGCCTGGATTTGGTTAATTCAACATGTAAACAACATCAAATAACTATCTTTTTAACCAGAAACATTCATATTTGAAAACACCCAAAAAATACACATAAACCCTAATATTCAAAATCAAACAATTCGTGTTTCTGGGTGAGTATTAATGATAAAAATGGTACCATTGAGATTATACAAACGTTTTGACACTACCATTTTAACCACAAACACTCAAACTTGATTAGGTGCTCATACGCTTATGCGTAGAACACAAAATCATCTCTAGACAAAACTCTAACCGTTGGTTTAAAAAATGATTCAAAACCCATGTTTAGATGATTACAAAGAATGTTTAACCACTTACAAATTGATGATCAAGAACACATATTTGAAGATTGATTTTTAGGCGTAGGATTTGGTAGTTGTGAAATAAATGTGATGAGTTAATGAGTTTAGGTGGAGTGTTTTGTTAAAAATACTTTGATCTTTTGACACTTTCAGTCCTTCCACCTTAACCATTTACATACAACGCCCATAACTTCCATTTTGGTTACCAAACGAATGATATTTGGAAAGAAACATGACGACACTCCCCCTCGACTTAAGAAATAATGAAATTTTATAAATTTTAGTCCGAGGAGTGTCAGTAAACCAGAAATGTGACCACCATTATTTAAAGAAACAACCAGGATGTGGTAACATGCAAGTACAAGGTTTAATGAATCAGAAAAATATTTTCTTTCTCCCCCTCAACACTTGACCGAAAAAATACTGAATTTTGAAAGATTATAGTGTTGACGGAAGATTTGTACTTGCCATGTTAAAAGAAATATAGATAGAAGAATATTTTTGTTATTTTATCAGATTTTATATTTTTGTATTTTGTTTTTGAAAAATATTTACAAAAGATGTTTTGGTGTTTGACTGGTTTTTAAGAATGTTTTAAAAGTTCATCTAGTTCCACTAGAGTCAAACAACGCATACCAATCCGGTGGACCAACTCATTAAACCTAGCAGGAGCTAAGGTTTTGGTGAGAAGATCTTCCAGTTGGTATTCAGTACCCACAAAGTATAATTCAACAGTACCCTATTCCACGTGCTCCTTGATGAAATGATATCGAAGATCGATGTGCTTTTATTTTGAGTGTTGAACGGAGTTGCACGAGATCGCAATAGCACTTCGATTGTCGCAGTACATCGGGATTCTGTCAAATATGTAACCATAGTCTTTGAGTTGTGTTCTCATCCAAATGACTTGAGCACAACACGCCGACATGGCTACAAATTCTGCTTCGGTTGAGGACAGCGATGTACAATCCTGCTTCTTCGATTGCCATGACACCAGTTTATCACCAAGATTATAATGCTCATGAGGTACTTTTCCGTGAATCTAAGCATCCTGCGTGATCAGCGTCTAAAAAAGCTATTAGTTCAAAACCAGAATCCTTCGGATACCAGATCCTCAAGTTAATGGTTCCCTTTATGTATCAGAGGATTCTTTTAGCCTCAGAGAGGTGGGTTTCAGTTGGTCTTGACTGATAACGGGAGCAAAGATATACGGCAAAAACAATGTCAGGCCTGCTAGCTGTTAGATACATGAGAGACCTAATGATACTACGGTATTTGGTAGGGTCCACCAATTTCCCATGTAAGTCAGCGTCTAGTTTCTTGGTATGAGCCATTGGTGTGGCATAGGTGTCACAGTTTTGCATTCTAAATTTGTTAAAAAGTTCAAGGGCATATTTGGACCGACTTAAGAAAATACCACGGGGTGATTGATGAACTTGCATTCCGAGAAAGAATGTGAGTTTACCCATCATTGACATTTCAAAATGTTTTGTCATTAGTTTTGCAAAAGCATTTGAGTATTTTAAATGTGTTTACCCAAAAATGATGTCATCCACATAGATTTGAACGATTAAGATGTGAGCCCTGTGATATTGTATGAAAAGTGTAGGATCGACCGAACCTTTGGTGAAATTATTGGCAATGAGGAAGGATGATAACTTATCGTACCACGCCCTTGGAGCTTGTTTGAGTCCATACAGAGCTTTGTTCAGTTTATACACATGGTTTGGGAACTCGGGATCAATGAATCCTTCTGGCTGGCTGACATAGACTGTTTCTTTCAGTTGTCTATTCAAAAAAGCAGTTTTGATGTCCATCTAAAAGACTGTTATATTCATATGAGCCGCAAATGCCAGAAATATTCTAACAGCCTCAAGACGAGCAACCGGAGCGAATGATTCTTCAAAGTCAATACCCTCTTCCTGTCTATAACCCTTAGCCACCAGACGTGAATTATTTCTGATTACGTTCCGTTCAGCATCCAATTTGTTTTTCCAAATCCATTTGAGACCAATGACGTAGACCCCTGTTGGTCTTTCAACCAGTTCCCATACTTCAAGATGTTTAAACTGATTGAGTTCTTCCTGCATGGATTCAATCCAGTTGTCTTTGGTCATTGCGTCTTTAATGTTTTTAGGTTCAGATTGGTAGACAGTGAGTGCATAAATGCAATGTTCACCATATGTGTGAAGACGTTGTCTTGTTACGACTGGTTGATTTGGGTTACCAATAATGTTCTCTAGAGGATGGTATTTTGTCCAACGGTGTGTTAAAGGTTGATGTTTATATACATTCTGCAGATTGGGAGGATTCAAATGGCTTGTAGATGATTCTGCAACATCTGGTGCAACAGTTTCATTAGCAAACGGGTTGAAGAACGCATTTGGATCAAAATCTGCAGGTGGGGGTACTTCATTGTTCAGAACATCATCAGTTGGTTCAGCGTCGTTGGATGCAGTTTGTTCAACTGTTGTTGTAGAGTCAACTGGTAGTGCTTCTTCAACAGTGGTTGTTGTAGCAGGTGTATCAGGTATAGGAATATGATCAGGTTGAGCAGCGAAAACATTGGATACACCTGGAGCACGTTCATCAATATCATCATTGAACAGAGGAGCAAAGAGCTTTTCCATTTGTTGACGAGTAAGCTGGGGGCTTGGTTCAACTGATGATGGGGTTTGAGGGAAGTTTAAACGGTTATGACCGGGTTCCAAGCTGTTATGCTCAGAAGCCATTTCTGTAAGCTCATCGAAATTTGCATGAATCGTTTCCATAACCTGCTTTGTACGACAATTCCAGATCCGGAACCCCTTAGAATTTTCACAATATCCTATAAAGACTCCAATGTCAGCTTTGGCTTTGAGCTTACCAAAGTCATCACGATTATTATTCGGATAACAAAGGGATCCAAATACATGAAAGTGTTTGAGGTTCGGTTTATGGTTGTGGATAAGATCATAAGGTGTTTTGTTGTGGCGCTTGGTAATCATTAAGCGATTCTGAGTGTAGCATGCAGTTGACACGGCTTCAGCCCATAAGTAATCTGGAAGTTTAACATTAATTAACATCGTTATTGCAGCTTCCACTAACGTGCGGTTTCGTCTTTCAACAACTCCGTTTTGTTCTGGTGTACGTGCAATAGATGTTTGATGCTCAATTCCCACTTTCTCATAAAATGTACGAAGAGTTTAATTCACAAATTCAGTTCCTTTGTCTGTTCTGATTTGTCTGACTGTGTTCCGGAGCTGAACTTGAATTTTCGTGAGAAAGGTGATGATCATCTGTGGAGCTTGATCTTTACTTTGAAGAAAGTAGACCCAAGTCCATCTTGAGTAGTCATCGACAATTACCAAGATGTATCGTTTGCCATTAATCGTTTGCATGCGCATCGGGCCACACAAATCCATGTGAAGAAGATGAAGCACATGCTGAGAGCTGTGTTCCATCTTTGAAGGAAAGTGAGCACGAGTGCTTTTCCCTTGTTCACACGCTGAGCATAGGTGATCTTTAGAATATCGGAATCTTGGGAGACCTTCAACAAGTTTGTATCGAGCAAGGTTGGTTATGGTTTGAAAGTTTAAATGTGAGAGACGACGGTGCCATAGCCAAGATTTTGTTGATGCTGCCTTTGAAAGTAGACAGATGGGAGATGAAGCAATCATGTCTTGTATGGAGATAGCGTAGAGACTTGAATTGCGAGTGCCAGACATAAGATCGTTTCCTTGTAGATCACGAATGAAACAAGTTTTCTCCCGAAAAGCAACTTCCAAATCTCCATCACAGAATTGACCTACTGAGAAGAGATTGTGACTGAGGCCTTCCACATAATAAACCCTGCTAATTTTGATATTTCCATTGATGTAATCTCCGTAGCCTATGATAGCTGCGAAGTGATCATTCCCGAATCTGACAGTGCCAATAAACTTTGCAATAAAGTTTGATAACAGTTTGAGATTGCTTGTCATGTGTTGGGAACATCAGCTATCAACAATCCAAAGGATGATCTGTATCACCTACATTACACACAAACGACATAGATGGAATAGAAGTAGATGTGGAACCCGAAGAGTTAGAGGGTTCCGAAGTAGTTATAGTCGAAATACACACATCAATGATTTTAGGCATCCATTTAAATCCTAGTGTATTATGAATCCATTTCTGCCATCTCCAACTAGTCTTTGCTTTAGTCTTAGTGAATGCACTAGGTGGTACTACATTCCTTGGTGGTGATACTAGAACTACAGGGACATCAATGCGTTTCTTAGAATCTAAAGAGGGTGGTTTATCAAGCACGGACTTAGAAGCATTTGTGGGCCTAGAGGTATTCCGTTTCTTAGGATTTCGTAAATGAGACAAGATAGCTTTAGCAACACATTTATCATGACAATCAGAAAGCATACTTTTTCGAAAAATAACACAAGAAGCTTCAGTCTGAATATCAAAATTACTTAAAGGTTCATCATTCGGTACAACACTTTTTCCATTACATTTGTCAGACGCAATATCTAAAGTGGGTGCAACTTGAATCTTATTCAAAGTCCTAGGGTGTTCTTCTACTTCAGCATTCTTTATTGTTCTTTTCTTAGGTCGCAACTTCCTATTCTTCCTTGTATTGCTCCTAGGCTGTGAAGTGCGGATGTTGGGAAAAGAGGCAACTATTCCTGTTTCAGTAGAGAGAAGCACATTAGTATCTTGTGATTTGTTAGTAGGCATTCTAGTGTCACTTTTTCTAAGTGTTACAGGTGCAAGTTTCTTAATGTTGATAAGCTGAACTTGTTCATACTTTTCTAACTTCTCTTTTAACTCATTGACAATGTGCAACAAATCTTGATTTTCAGAACGAAGATTTCCAGAAAAATTCATGACTTCTTTAGTGTGTGCAAGATAATGATCAAGTTCGTTTGATGCTTCATCACGAGTCTGTTTGAGTAAATCAAATATGACACCATATTCCTTTTTAACTTTTGCAAGTTCTTGTTCATATTTTGAGATTTGACATTTCAAAGACGCGTTTTTATCATCCAGTTGCTCAATTTTAGGATCAAAAGATTTTGAACGCAACTGGGTGATTTTGTTTTGCAGAGCAAATTCACGATTTTGACAATCTTTTTGACACCATTGAAGACGACGTTTTGCATTTGAAAGTTCATTTAACAATCGTTCATGTTCAACTTTTAAGGACTCGATCTGATGCACATTATCAGTATTCTCAACAATTTCAACATAATCAACAGAATCAGCAGAGATATAATCAGATGCATATGGCAAAGAATGCTGATTTGCTGTATGAAAGCAACGTCAAGCTTAACTCACACAAGCTAGCCACTTGTGAATGACTAACCGTAAGAAACTTAAAACGGCTCAGACACTGATCAATAATAGAAGTGTAGTATACGGGTAACTCAAACGTGTTAGGTTTGAGCACCGAGATCGTTCCGAACGAGGGTTGAATGGAATTTCCAACTCACGTCTCGATTATCGGGATTTGAATAAGATAAGGGGATAAAATGATATATTCTAAACTACGGGATAAGAAAAGCATAAGGAACTAAAATCTATGGGGAAAACCTAAGGATAATGGCAAACTACGCAATTCTACATAAAAACGCAAATACGGAAATTTAAACGAAACACGAATAAAAAGCAACTGCGACTAATCTAACTCCTAAAAATAACCTAAAACTACTTTTACTCTAAAAATGATATTAGAAAACTAAATATGAATTAAAACTATTTTTTTAGGAATTTTCTTGATTTAATTCTAATTAAAAACTAATTTTAAACTTTAAAAATAAAACTAATTAACTAAAATTTATCAAAACAAAGGGGAAAATTATGGAATTACTTTCTAAAAATCTAAAATATCATAAAAGACTTTTCAAAACAATTTTTATATTTTTCAGATTAATTTCTTATTTTCTATGAATTTAAATCTATTTTAATCTAATTTAAATTATGAAAAATACCAAATAAAAGGAGAAAAATAAGGAAAAATATTTTTTATGTTTTTTATATTTATCTTAATCTATTAAAATTGAAAAATTATTTTTTGGAACTTTTTCTCAATTAATTGCAATTAAAGCTAATTTAAAATGATTAAAAACTGATTTTATTTAAGAAAAATACCAAACAGTGTCTAAAAATTATGAAAACTTCAGGAAAATACTAAAATCTTATTCTAAAGCTAATAAAAATATAAAAACAAGGGCTTATGTGAGGTAAAAAGGAGCTGCAGTGTAAATGTAGGGGAAATAAGCAAGAGAAAATAAGCTAATAAGCACTAGATGATACCAAATGATTACACAAGCTGAGTTATGCTAAAACTACTCTAAGGCAACTTATGTAAGCTAATCCTAACCTCTAAACAGCAAAGAAAAACTGATTAAGCTAAACTGATTAACTAGCAAAACAGGAAATCAGACCCTAAGTTTAAGCAGTTGTGCAGGCTTATCCAATAAGCTAGAGTGAAAACATAAAGTATGGATCTCAAGACAACCAACTAGAGATTGCATATCCAAAGTTACAGCTAATAAGGACCTTTAATGAAGAAGTTACAGGCCAAAACAAAAGTGACAATATAGAACTTATGGCTGATGTGCAGAAACAGATAAACAGGTCCTATGTTTAAACTACTGTAACTGCTAATTCAATAAGCTAATGCTAAAACTAAAAATGTGGAATTGAAGAACACCTAGCAGACTATATCTAAACCAAAAATCAGACCTCATCTACTTAAAATGAACCTTGTGCATATGCTGCAAGATCTGCAAAAATCAGTTCAGACCTGGTGTTTTGACTTTTGAAAAGCAGTTATGAGGTTGACTAAAATGAGATTTAGAAGCAAATTATTGACTGATGATGATATAAAATGATGAAATGGAAGCAATGCAAGCTAGATTAGCAACTCTAACACCTATATGCACATTCCTAACCACTGATTCCAACAGGTGAGAACACAAGAACAGTTACAAACTTATTTTGACTATGAGCTCAAATGACAGTAAAACAAAGACAGATATGACTGCAAATATCTATAACAAGCCTTAAGCAACTTATCTAATCCATTATTGTATCCTCTAAAACAGTCTTAATCACTAATCCAAACACTACTTTAACATGCTTATATTGAAACTAAACATTGCAAACTGATGAAATGAAATTGTGACTGAATCAAAACAAGTAAACTAACATCAGACTTAACCATTAACACAGATTAACACCAGAGATTTACCCAAAACTGTTTGACTTTCAAAATGTTGACCCGTTTGACTTTTCTTGACTTTTACTTAAAAACTGAGATTTAAAAGTGATTAACCAACAATAAGCTCAAGTAAGCTGTAATAAGCTTATTTGAGCTTATCAAAACAGTGAAATAGCTTCTAGAACTAATAACATCAAAATTAAATGACAAAAGATTAAATGATGAAAGATACTTATATTAATTAAAACTGATTACAATGGTGAAAAGTAAAGTTTTACACTAATTGAAAACAATTAAATGACAAGAAATTAAGATGGTCAAAACTCCTCTAAAACCTAAGGAATTGGACCAAAAATAAAGTGAGCCAAGGGTTCTATATATAGCAGATGAGGAGAGGCCTTGGGATGCCTTTGAGAAGTGCCTAGAAGTCCTTTTGTGGCCACACATTCATCCACTGGTCACCTCAACCAATCAGAGAGCAACATTTCATTTGATGAGGTGTTATGTCCAATGGTAGAGCTCCATTTAGCCACGTAATCACTCTTATCTGACAAGTCAGGTCTCTAGAAGCTTTGAAAGATGCTAGTACAATGTTTAGTGTTTGGGATGGGTGGTTGGTGGTAAAATGGGTTACTGGGTGTTTGGGAGGAAGGATATGGTACTGTTTGGGGCGCGGTTGGTATATTTTAATGTTATTCAAAATGGTTGACCGGGTTTAGCTTTGACCTGGGTAAAAAGGAGCGGGTCAGGGGTGATTCGGGTTGGATGGTATAGCAAACGTGGCCGGGTGTGTGAGATAATGGGATTGGGTTGGTTTTATTTATGTTGGGCCGAATGTATTGTTTTGAGTTGGATAATGGATTGGATAAACCTTGGACTTGGATTAACATTGGACTACTAGTGAACCAAAGTGTAACCAAAGGGACCAATGTTGTAATTTCGGATTTCCAAGGGACCATAGATGTAAATCTGAAACCATCTTCAAAGGACTGAATTTGCCAACCTTCAAATAAACCAAGGGCCAAATTGCAATTTTTGAATCTTCAGGGGCCATTTTTGACAAATACTGAAACTTGAGGGGCCGTTTCTGACATTTCTTCAAACTTTGATCAAATCTTCACAAATCATCCTCAGAGATTAGAAATCTTCATAAATGTATAATTCTGACCTTCCGGCTCAACTTAAGCTCTCTTAATCTCTCGTGCTCGGATTTACGTCTGATTTGGATCCTTTTTGCGTGTTTTTACATATCCAAACCTGCACAAGCACAAACTCAAGAAAACCACAAATATTAGCAATAAACGGCTCTTTCTTGGTTATTTTGGGTCAGTTTTGATATAGAAAAGGTATGTGTTTTAGCACATACCAAAATACCCCAGACGAAACCATTGCCGTGTCCTCACGCAATGCAATCAACTCACGCTTCTAAAATCGAGGATTTCAATCTCTTTCTACTAAACCATTGATATGTCCAAACCGTCAAGTTATCTCACACAAGCTAGCCACTTGTGAATGACTAACCGTAAGAAACTTAAAACAGTTCAGACAAACCAATTAGAGAAGAAGTAGTCAATGTTCCTCAAAAGAGATTAAGAAAGCCTTAATTCTAAAAACGCCCCGTTTACCTTTTAATTCACATATGTAGATATTACGATTAAGCACATTCCGGTTATGAATGACGGTTTGTTGAACTTTCATGTCGATCAATAACTCCAACATTTTTCAAACGACACGTTAGGATCACGGAGTAGAAAACACAACACAGCGTGAAGTGACCATACGGATAGAATACATCGTCCCTGATTTTTCACAAGTCCCAAACTAAGCGTAAAACCGAAATCATTGTTACAAATGATTCTAGATGCTAACACTACCCATGGAAGTTACTTGTGTAATTACCTTTTGTTCCCATTTTCCTATTTTCCTCTAGATTTTTTTATTTTTGTGAGAAATGAATTTCTTCAAATTCTCGTTTCGATAAGAATTATTCCGATAAAGATATAAAGCTAAAGTCGATAATTAGTTATCCGCCTTCTCTCAAGAACCATTGTCGTAAAAATGAGGTCCACATCAAGGAATTTTATTACTAACTTTTGACTTTTTCAATTTTCATTTTTCATACATTTTTTTTAACACATATAAATTGCACTTATACTTTTATTTATATGAGCTGTGAACCACGGAGCTTCACGGGGTAATTCCAAGACTATAGGCTTCATGAAATGAGGATCCCGGCTGGCTAGGCTAAGACCTCACTCAATCCCGGCTAAAGATCCAAGGGTCCGATCTCGACACCGCAGCTCACAACTTTATTTATTACATTTCACATATCACTGATTACTCATTTATTTATTACGGATCCTTGATGTGTACCCAATTAATAAAACAAAGATTCTTTTAAGAAGATAAAGAACTAACCATTGCCAAAAACTCGACATCTCTAATTATTTTAGACAGATATGGGGTGAAACAATTTTGTGGGAACAAAAAGCCATAAGTACCTTCGATGGGCTCTAAAGAGAACCAACTACTCCACACTTAGCATCTAAACTCATAAGTAACTCTATCATTTCTCGATCTCTGCAAATTTAAAATCCCAAATAATGAGATCCGCAGATGCTTAGCCGATAATTTTTAGATTATCTATGGTTAAGGGAACAAGCTAGGGCTCAACACGCCCGGTCAAGTCATAATTCTATTCCTACTCTCACCAGCGGAAAGTCAATCAAGGTGTCAAAACATATATTAACTTAGCAAATGTTTCGTCTTATGAAATCAAGTTATGAATATTTAAAGTCACTTAGGGAAACTTGCAAAACCTTGGCCTTTTGAGCTAGAATTCGCATTTTATAGCTTCTTATCTAAGAGACTAGCAAACTCTCCAATCAAAAAGACTTAACAAAAGCTTACAAAAATTTTTAAATTTTTGACATTTTTGCACAATTTTTTCATTTTCTAAGGAAAAACGGGGTCACGAGAGAAACACAACAGAAATAAGCAAGTGCGGTCAAATCAAATCGAAGATTACCCTACCCCAGACTAGAACGAAACATTGTCCTCAATGTTTAAAGCAAGGGTGTCACGAAAATCTAAAAGCCGTTTATTAAGTATGCTAAAAGATAAACGTTAGTCGATAAGATTAGGATATCGGATTTCCATCAGCATCGATCATGAAACTCGAGTGGAGAAATGACAAACTTCGAGCACGAGAGTCTTCATATCGGGAACATCCTACACACAACATCACAAACAACCAAACACGAGAAATCGAAGAGGCAGACCCCTTCGCGTCACTTATTAGAAAATAGAAAGAAGAGAAGGATAAGCATGGGGTGCCTCCCACGAAGCGCTACTATTTTTGGTTACCGAGTCGCTAGCCTGACTCGTCCCCGAATTCAATTGTCCTTGGGGAAGAAAGTGGTAGAGATACCAGGGTCAAAAACGGTGTCCTCATTCCCGAAGGAATGAGACTGGGCGGGTTGGGTGGTGAAGAAAATGTCGGGCATCAGCACATAAGGGATAACATGAAAGAATGATCCATCATCCGGTGGTTTAGCAGGCGGACGAAGGAATGACAGATCAAAGTGAGAAAACTCCAAGAAAGATGGGAGCTCATGGTAAAAGATAAGAGGTGTAGGCTCACAAATGAAGGCATCCATCCGAGGATCCTTATCTCGAAAAACGGTTTTAGCATAAAGCTCATCTATGTCGAATATCCCGGGTTTAAAGATTTTGTCTTCACATGCGGGTTTAACGGGATAAGTGATGGTGGACTCATGAGAGAGAGGAGAGTCGAGCAGTCCATCAAGAAACATCATATCCCCTTCGGGATCATTCATAACAACATCCTCAATACCCGGTGGTATCAAGTCATCAAGAGCAAGAAATGAGTCAGCTTCCTCAATGATCGGGTCATTTGTCGGAGTATCAGAAATCTCGTTCAAAACTGTTGGAATCACTCCTAAACAGTATTTCAAGTATTTATATTTCATATGTAATAGGTAGCTTTATTATGGCCTTTATGTTTGTTTAAGGTCCAGCTTATGTAGAAGGCCCATAAGCTGAGGCCCAAGCCCAATAAGGAATAGGGAAGGAGAGGGAGTGTTGCCCTAGCTCCTTGCCTATAAATACATTGTAATAACCTTCATTTGAAGGTTGGTTGTTCAAGTTATTCTTTTCATTCACTCTCACTACGCCTAACCGTGTTACTCATATTGTGTGTTTGTGTTTGATACTTGTTCATCCGCCTTTATCTCTTCTCTATAAGCTTGTGTTGTAAAACTAGTGACCTAACAGTGGTATCAATCGCCAAATAGTTGGGTGTACTCGTTTGTTTTTGAAGTTTTGGTTTTGGGTCTTACGCGTAAAGATAACACAATCTTTGGTACGCTTAAAAACTAATTTTTTACACTATTGAATCCAAGATTCTTGTACTTTCAACGTTATTAGGTGTTAAACTATTGGTTTTTGGCAAAAAGTTTGAAACTTTACGTGTTTTTCCTTGTTTTTAACCTTGTTTTTGTACGCAAGTGTTATCCTACGCGTAACTGTTTTAAGTGCTTTGGATCATCAAGTTTCACACTTTTGTGTTATTTTGGTGTTATTGAAGCTATTTCAACACACAAAAACTGGTTTAGAAACACATTTGGATAGAATCACAGTTACGAGTAATCTTACGCGTAACAAAACCCTAAAATTACGCGTAAGACTTTCCTTGGTTTGATCTTCAATTTTCTGGTTTATTCCGTGTTTTCTTACTTGGATAAGTCTGAAAATACGTCGACTTTGGATATCTTTTGCACTGTGAAGTGTAAAAGATCACTTGGGATAAAACCCTAATCTTACGCTTAAGCATAAAGCTTACGCGTAGAAACTCTTACGCTTAAGATTCATCTTACGCGTAGACTTAGTCCTACGCATAAGGTAATCCTACGCCTAACTTTCTACGCCTAACTTACTGTTTACGCGTAACTTTAGTCTTTTTTCCTGCTTACGCGTAAGCTAAATCCTACGCGTAACTATTCTTGTTACGCGTAACTTTTGGTGTTTTTACGCATAAGTGCTACTTGGTTCTTGTCATTTCTACGCCTAAGGATACTTCATCAACAAAGGTTCACTCGACTACAAAGATCCATTCTTACTATACAAGTTTATCATCATGTCTCAACCACCATACTCTAACTATTTCCCTCACACTTATAATCAACAACAACAACAATTAACTCCACAACATCAACAATGGAATCAACAACAAGCCATTTATCAACAACAATTTAATCAGCAACATACTCCACAACTTGGTGCAATTCCACAACCACAAATGGTTCAACCACAACCAAGCATTCAAGTTCAACCCTACACAACTGATTTCAATCAACATCCATCACGGACCACTATGAAGGAACCCACTTGGTTTGCTAAGATGTGTGAAGCTTTAAGCAGCCAACAATCAATTCATGAAGCTGGATCACTTGATAGACCTCCAATGCTCACTCCAGGAAACTACGATCAATGGGTGATAAGGTTCTTTAGATTCTGTGATCTGAAGAAGCCACATGGAAAGTTCTTAAAGAAGGTTATCTTGGAAGGTCCATTTGAGATGCCTACTGTCACTGTACCCGGAGATCCAACTGCTGTTCCACCAAGAGATGAACAAACCAACATTGCTACTGTTGCAGACTTAAATCCTACAGAACTTCTACACTATGAAGCTGATGAACTTGCAATGGAATATATCCTCTTAGGATTACCAAACCCAATTCTTCGTAGTGTTGATGCTCAAAAGACTGCACAAAAAATGTGGGATCATATTCGTCTTCTTATGGAAGGATCTGTACTCAATCAGGAGGATTTGGAATCCAAAATTTACTTGGCTTATGAACACTTCATGATTGAACCTGGGGAGACACTTGAGTCATATCATCACCGATTTTCAGACATCATCAATGATTTGGATAAACACAACATCATCATGCCAAGAATTGCAGTGAATACTAAGTTCCTGAGTAGTCTTGGTCCAGAATGGGAGAAGTATGTCATTTTTCTCCGTCAAGCAAAGAATATGCATCATTCTACTTATGGATTGTTGTACGATTACTTAAAGCCTCATGAAAAGGAAGTTGATCGGGAAAGGATTCTCCGTGCTCAAATTGCTAAACAGTCACAACCGGACAATCAACAACTTGCCTTATATGCTCAACAGAATTATCCCTCTCAACCAGCAACTCAACCAACTGCTTCCAACACACCTTCACAGCAACAACCTCAACCTCAACAAAATCAATTGGTCCCATACAGCAACAATGCTCAAGCATATGTCAGTGAAGCTACTGAGGAAATCGATCCATTCGAAGCATTGCAACAAGGATTTGTGATGATTGCTAATGCCTTTGGCCGTTACACCAACAAATCCAACAATCGTATTCGTTCCTCATCTAACACTCGGACTCATGCTGTTGTGAACAATGGACGTGTTGAAGTTCAGAATCGTGAATATGGTCGTCAGATGGGCGGTGGTCAAGGGTTTAATGCTGTGGGTAGGAATAACAACAGAGCTCAAGTGGTGGAACAGGGAAATGCTCAGAATCGGTTAAATGGTCTTAGATGCTACAACTGCAATGAGAAGGGACACCTGGCTAATGCATGCCCAAAGCCAAGGACTCGGGGCAGTGCTTATTTCAAAGAGGCATTACTTTTGGCTCTTAAGGATGAAGCCGGTGGATCTCTCACAAACAAAGAACAGAGCTTTATGGCAGATGCAGACTCAGATGATGATATGGAGGACTTGCAGGCTAATGCAGCTGTTATGTTGATGGCTAATATGCATGAGCTACACATGAGTGATTCAGGCCCAGTGTATGACACTGATGGCTTGTCTCAGGTACCCGAACAAACCATCATCATCTCTGAATTAATATCTCCGCCAATATCTGAATCCGGCACGGATCAGACTGTTCAAAATGAGTCTTCTACATCTTCTTCTGATGATTTTCAAGTTAACCCTGTAGTTACATTTGACGATCAAGACGACCATATGGTCCCCTTTGATAATCAAATTGACTACGTGGTCGTACTTGAGGATCTAAAGAATGATCATGTTGAGACTCACGTTGAACAAGATGATCTGTTGCCTCATCCGGATTTTGCTCGGTTAATTCAAGACCATCAAATCAAAATGGATGAATGTTATGCATTAAATCAATCCTTAAAAAGTAAAAATGCACTGTTAACCAAGGATTTTGAATGTTTACAAATGCAACTCAACTTTTTCAAAACTCAAGAAAACCGTGAAAAAGGTTTTGAAGCCGCTTTTGCAAAATCTCATCAAAACGAAAAATACTTAGAGAGACAGATGCGTGATCTAGCCGCCTCGAAGAATGCTTTGTTGTCCGAATTAGAACAACTGAAACATGAACATAAAAAGCAAATTAACGCTCTCACCTTGGAAAATCAAAATGCTAAGGCTGAGTTGTTAAATTGTCAAAAACAGTTCTCCGCATACAAAAAGCATTCAACGAATCGGGTAGATGACCTTCTTGCAGAAATTCTCGGTTTGCAAAACAAACTTAAAGAGTTTAAAACGGTTGTTTACAAACATGGTGAATCAGTAACAGCTATTGAAAAGTTTACCTTAAAACCCAATCCAAATGGATATGGAAAAAATCTAGCTGATTACAAACCAAAGCTTTCACTAAAAACATTCAAACCAACTCCTGAAGTTTCCAGTGCACAATACAAAATTGATAATACTGTCATGAGTGTTGTTGAATACCATCGTCAAGAGGAATTAGATGCAGAAGACGAGAGTCGATCTAAATTAAAAAATGTTGTTTACAACAAACCTTTTAATTATAAAAACGCGGTCACTTTCGTCACACCAACGGATTCTTCTAACACACCAAGGGTTATCATCAAAACACCCGAGTCTTCTATTGTCAATCCCAAAACAGTCTTTGCACAAACTTACGGTCCGTTACCTTCCATTAGTGAAGTAAACTCAAAACCTGAAAATCGAAAAATTCTTCGATATTTTGACATTTTCATGGCTGACCTCAAAATTTTACAACATGAGATAGAATATCGATCTGAAATCAAAGTTGAACATTTTCAATCGCCTCTGGCGCGAGAACAAAGAGACATTTTTCAGAAAAATCTTTTACCTAATGTTAAAAACTTGAAAAGTTGTGCAATTGCCTGGGAAAGGGATTTTCATAAGGAACTTGGGGTAATGAAAAACGTTTTCGAGAAAACAGAAACATCTATTACTAACACAAAACGGAAAAAGAAACTGTTGAGAAAAGATGTTGATCGACTCTTGGAAGATGTTATCTGTGCTGATATCCATAATGTTGTGCTCTTCTATTCGTTGCCATATGCATCTGATCATATCTCTGCTGATATTGTTGAAACTGTTGTTACTGTTGAAAACACCGATAATGTGCTTCAGATCGAGTCTTTAAAAGCAGAAAATAAACGATTACACACGGAAATTAACAATGCAAAACGTCGTCTTCAATGGTGTGAAAAAGATATTCACAACCATCAACTTAGTTTTCAAAAGAAAATCGCTCAATTGAGTGCACATTCTTCTGATCCTAAAATTGAGCAACTGGATGATCAAAACGTGTCTTTGAAAAATCAAATATCAAAATATGAACAAGAACTTTTAAAAGTTAAACAGGAATATGGTGTCATATTTGATTTACTCAAAAAGACTCGAGATGAAGCATCTAATGAACTTGATCACTATCTTGCTCACACTAGAGAAGTCATGAATTTTGCTGGTAATATTCGTTCTGAAAATCAAGATCTGATTCACACCATCTCTAAGTTACGGGAAATGTTAGGAAAGTATGAACAACTCCCGCCTACTGTGATTAAGAGATTAGCACCAGTCACACTTAGTAATCGTGAACCTAGAATTCCCACTGCCATATCACAAGTTGCTAATGTGTTTCCCTCTACTGAAACAGGAATAGTTGCATCTTTTCCAAACGTCCGCACTTCACAGCCTAGGAGCACTCAAACGAAGAATAGGAAGTTGCGACCTAAGAAAAGATCAATAAGGAATGCTAAAGTAGAAGAACACCCTAGGAATCTGAATAAAACTCAAGCTACTTACACTATAGATGTTGCGTCTGGCAAATGTAATAGAAATAGTGATGTAACGAGTGCTAAACCGTTAAGCACCTTTGATATTCAGTCTGATGCACCTTGTGATATTTGTCAAAAGAGTATGAATTCTGATTGTCATGACAAATGTGTTGCTAAAGCTATAATCTCTAGATTACGGAATCCTAAGAATCAGAATACCGCTAGGCCCACTAATCATTCTAAGTCTGTGCTTGGTAAACCACCTTCTTTAGATTCTAAGGCAACCATTGCTATCACAGTAGCTCCCACTACACCTCCTAAGAATGTAGTATCATCTAGTGCTTTCACTAAGACTAAAGCAAAGAGTAGTTATAGATGGCAGAAATGGATATATAACACACTAGGATTTAAATGGATGCCTAAAATTATAAATGTGTGTATGTCTAACATATCTGCTTCGGAACCCTCTCACATTTCGGGTTCCACATCTACTTCTATTCCATCTGTGTCGTCTGTGTGTAATGCAGGTGATACAGATCATTCTCTGGATTGTTGATAGCGGATGTTCCCGACACATGACAGGCAATCTTAAACTGTTATCAAACTTTATTGCAAAGTTCATTGGCACTGTCAGATTCGGGAACGATCACTTCGCAGCCATCATGGGCTACGGAGATTATGTTAATGGGAACATTGAAATCAGCAGGGTTTACTATGTGGAAGGCCTCGGTCACAATCTGTTTTCAGTAGGTCAATTTTGTGATGGAGATTTGGAGGTTGCTTTCCGGGAGAAAACTTGTTTCATTCGTGATCTACAAGGAAACGACCTTATGTCTGGCTCGCGTAATTCTAGTCTCTACACTATCTCTATGAAAGACATGGTTGCTTCATCTCCCATCTGCTTACTTTCCAAGGCAACATCAACAAAATCTTGGCTATGGCACCGTCGCCTCTCACATCTAAACTTTCAAACCATCACCAACCTTGCTCGACACAAACTAGTTGAAGGACTCCCAAGATTCCGGTATTCAAAAGATCACCTTTGCTCAGCATGTGAACAAGGGAAAAGCACTCGTGCTCATTTTCCTTCAAAGGTGAAACACAGCTCTCAGCATGTGCTTCATCTTCTTCACATGGATTTGTGTGGCCCGATGCGCGTGCAAACGATAAATGGCAAACGCTACATCTTAGTAATCGTTGATGACTACTCTCGATGGACTTGGGTCTACTTTCTTCGTAGCAAAGACCAAGCTCCACAAATGATCATCACCTTTCTCACAAAGATACAGGTTCAGCTCCGCAATACCGTCAGAATCATCAGAACAGACAAAGGAACTGAATTTGTTAACAAAACCCTTCGTGAATTTTATGAGAAAGTAGGAATTCAGCATCAAACATCTATTGCACGGACACCTGAACAAAACGGAGTTGTTGAAAGACGAAACCGAACGTTAGTGGAAGCTGCAAGAACAATGTTAATCAATGCTAAACTTCCAGATTACTTATGGGCAGAAGCTGTATCTACTGCATGCTATACTCAAAACCGTTCTATGATCACAAAACGCCACAACAAAACACCTTTTGAGCTTGTACACAACTACAAACCGAACCTCAAACACTTTCATGTATTTGGATCCCTTTGCTATCCGAATAATGATCGTGATGATTTTGGAAAGCTCAAAGCCAAAGCTGATATTGGAGTCTTTATTGGATACTGTGACAATTCTAAAGGTTTCCGAATCTGGAATCGTCGAACTAAGGAGGTAATGGAAACGATTCATGCTCATTTCGATGAACTCACGGAGATGGCTTCTGAGTATAACAGCTTAGAACCCGGTCACAACCGTTTAAACTTCCCTCAACCCCCATCATCAGCTGAAGAAAGCCCTCAGCTAACTCGTCAACAAATGGAACGGTTATTTGCTCCTCTGTTCTGTGACGACATTGATGAACGTGCTCCTGGTGTATCCGCTGTTTCCGCTGCACAACCTGATAATATTCCTATACCTGATACACCTGCTACAACAACTACTGTTGAAGATGCACCTACACCAATTGACTCCAACACAACAGTTGAACACACCGCTTTCAACAATGATGAACCAGCTGATGATATTCTGAATGAAGTACCCCCACCCGCAGATTTTGATCCAAATGCGTTCTTCAACCCGTTTGCAAATGAGACTGCTGCACCAGATGTTGCAGAATCTTTAACAAACCATTTGAATCCTCAGAATCTGCACAATGTATATCAACATCAACCCTCTACACATAAATGGACTAAAGACCATCCTCTGGCTAATATTATTGGCAACCCGAATCAACCAGTCGTTACGAGACAACGTCTTCACTCAGATGGTGAACACTGCATTTATGCACTCACTGTCTGCCAATCTGAACCTAAAAACATTAAGGATGCAATGACAAAAGACAACTGTATTGAATCCATGCAAGAAGAACTCAATCAATTCAAACGTCTTGAAGTATGGGAACTGGTTGAAAGACCAACAGGGGTCTACGTCATTGGTCTAAAATGGATTTGGAAAAACAAATTGGATGCTGAAGGGAATGTCATCCGAAACAAGTCACGGCTAGTTGCTAAGGGTTATCGTCAGGAAGAAGGGATAGACTTTGAAGAATCTTTTGCTCCGGTTGCTCGTCTTGAGGCTGTTCGGATATTTCTCGCGTTCGCGGCTCATATGAACATGACGGTCTATCAGATGGATGTCAAAACGGCGTTTCTCAATGGGCAACTTAAAGAAACGGTCTATGTCAGCCAACCAGATGGATTCATTGATCCTGAGTTCCCGAACCATGTCTACAAACTGAACAAAGCTCTTTATGGTCTCAAACAAGCCCCTCGGGCATGGTACGATAAGCTATCATCTTTCCTCATTGCCAATAATTTCACCAAAGGCTCGGTTGACCCAACTCTTTTTATACAATATCACGGGGCACACATCTTAATTGTTCAAATTTACGTGGATGACATCATTTTTGGGTCAACACATAAAAAGTTTTCAATCGCTTTTGCAAAACTCATGCAGAAAAATTTTGAAATGTCCATGATGGGTGAACTTACGTTCTTTCTAGGACTACAAGTTCATCAATCACCCCGTGGTATTTTCTTGAGTCAGTCCAAATATGCCCTTGAATTGTTAAACAAATTTGGAATGAATACCTGTGATACTTATGCCACACCAATGGCTCATACCAAGAAATTAGATGCTGATTTACATGGGAAATTGGTTGACCCTACCAAATACCGAAGTATTATTGGGTCTCTCATGTATCTAACAGCTAGCAGACCTGATATTGTCTTTGCTGTTTATCTATGCTCCCGTTATCAGTCGCGACCAACTGAAACCCACCTCTCTGAGGCTAAAAGAATCCTCCGATACATCAAGGGAACCATTAATTTGGGGATCTGGTATCCGAAGGATTCTGGTTTTGAACTAATAGCTTTTTCAGACGCTGATCACGCAGGATGCTTAGACTCAAGGAAAAGTACTTCAGGAGCTCTACAATTTCTCGGTGATAAACTGGTGTCTTGGCAATCAAAGAAGCAGGATTGTACATCGATGTCATCAACTGAAGCAGAATATGTAGCCATGCCCGCGTGTTGTGCTCAAGTCATTTGGATGAGAACACAACTCAAAGACTATGGTTACGTATTTGACAGAATCCCGATGTACTGCAACAATCGGAGTGCCATTGCAATCTCGTGCAACTCAGTTCAGCACTCGAAATCAAAGCACATCGATCTACGCTATCATTTCATCAAGGATCATGTGGAACAGGGTACCGTTGAATTATACTTTGTGGGTACTGAATACCAATTGGCAGATCTGCTCACCAAAGCCTTGCCTCCCGCTAGGTTTACTGAGTTGGTCCACCGAATTGGTATGAAGTGTTTGACTCAAGAGGAATTGGATGACCTCTTAAAACAGTCTTAAAAACCTGTCAAACACCAAAACATCTTTTGTAAATAAATAATATCTTTCAAAAACAAAATACAAAAATATAAAACCTGATAAAACACCAAAAATATTCTCCTCATCTATTTTCTTTAAACATGGCAAGTACATTTCTTCCGTCAACACTTTTATCTTTCAAAATTCAGTATTTTTCCGATCAAGTGTTGAGGGGGAGAAATTTATCGCATTAACCGTTTCAAAACATAAGTGTACTTGCATGTTATCACATCTCGGTTGTTTCGTTATACAAATGATGGTGGACTTTCTGGCTCAATGACACTCCTCGGACTAAAATTCTGAAACCGTTTAAATTTATCAAGCCGAAGGGGAGTGTCGTCATGATTCTTTCTAAAAAATCTTTGTTTGGTAACCTAAATGGAAGTTAAAAGGCTTTGGTTGAAAAAGGAAAAGGTGGAGGGACTGAAACTGTCATAATCCGAAAGTATTTTTCAATAAAATACCCCACCTACCATTCTAACCACATTTATTGCTAAAAAACCTTCAAATCCTACGCCTAAAATCATTCAAGAATTGCGTGTCTCAGATCTTCATTTTGTAAGTGTTTGTGTGTTCATAACAAGATTACAAACAATGGTTTTAAACCATTTTGAAAGTTAACGGCTTGATTTTAACCTATGGGTGATTTTGTGTTCTACGCGTATGCGTATGAACACATAATCTTGTTTATGTGTTTGAAGTTAAAAAGGATTGTGTCAAAATGATTTAATATCATCTATAATACTTTTCTAAACATCAAAACGCACCTATACACACGAATTGAGTGTATTTGAGATTTAGGGTTTATGCGTAGAATTGGGTCTTTTCAAATGTGAAGGTTTTTGGTATAAAAGATAGTCATATAAGGTTGTTTTCAAGTTCAATTGAACACATGTAAACCCAGAAATCACCCAGAAACAACTATGATACTTAATTCGAAAATTAGGGTTCAAGTTCATATAAATTGGGTATTTTTGATTCAAGGCTTATTTGATGTTAAAACTTGGATAAAACTACTTTATGGACTTCTTAGAACTACCAGAATCAATATGATGTTCATCCCATGGCTAAATCTCATACGCGTAAGTTTAGGGTTTAGACTACGCGTATGTGATTCTTCGCGTAACTGTTTACATGGACTAGGATGTTGTTATCTGTGATAAATTGTTGTCTTGTGTGAACATTGATGAGTTGATGAATTTATTTCAGGCTTTGCTACGCTTAAACACTCAGAATCAAGGTCATGAGACTCTCTACGCATAAGGATTACCCTACGCGTAGTGATGTTATGCGTAAAATAAAACCTACGCATAACTATTACGCGTAAGGTTCTACAGTGGGACTACGCGTATCCTGTGAAGGATATGCGTAAACAGTGACCTCTACGCATAAGGTCTACTCTTACGAGTAAGCCTTACGCGTAAGGTTTTTTATACGCCTACGCGTAAGCTCTACGCGTAAGGTCCCCTTTTTCCTACGCGTAACATTTCTTACGCATAAGAAAGGATCCTACGCATAAGCTTTCGCCTACGCATATGTCACGACTGTTTACGCGTAACTTTGTCAATCCTACGCTTAAGCCATTTTTGACCTTCATTATGAATTGTTTCGTGTACAAAACTTGTTAATAAACTTATCATAACGTCACGAATCCAATAATGTCACTAATAAACCAAAACATTTGATATGTTGTGAACAATAAGTGATAACATAAGCTTTAAAACTTAAAGTTAACTAACTCACGAAACATTTCACGACGTCATTAGACTATTGGACATACAAGTGACTTAGGGCTCGTAACAATCATTGACGTTGTACATTAAATAACTAGACAATAAGACCTTCTGTTGACTAACATTATGTCTTTCGATATGTTGGTTCTTTTGGCTAATATTATTTCAGATCACGACATGGCTGCTCAACCAAACATGGATGCACCAAATGTTCTCTCCATTGCTGACATCTACCCTAATGGCTACCCAATGAAGATTGGAAAGAATAATCTCCGAGTTGACTTCAGCACTCTCACTTGCTCTGAGTCTTCATGCTTAATCGCTATTGACATTCTGAGGACTCATCCATATCAGAACATGCTCACACATTCTGCAACAGTTCCTGAGATCTATATCCAACAGTTCTGGAACACCATGGAAAGGGTCAAAGGAAGGACTGCTGTGACAGTGACTCTGAACCACAAACAAGTCACCATTACACCTGCAGACTTAAGGGCTGTTCTCTTAATTCCTGAAGTCGAACCAGACAAACTTTATGCCACACCTACTGAAGAGCTCACTCTCCAATTCTTAATCGATATCGGTTATGATGAGGCTACAGGAGTAATCACCAAACACTCTCACGTAGAGCTCAAGAATATTCCTCAACCTTGGAGAACACTCTACATGATCATCACCAAGTCTATTTCTGGTCGTGATAGCGGCTATGAGCATCCTAAGCTCATAGAACTGCAAATATTTTGGGCATTTGTCAACATGAAACACATCGCTATTGAAGCTCTGATTTGGGATGACATGATGTCATTTCTCAACAAACTTGGCTCAAAGATTCCCTACATCAGATATACCAAATTGTTGATCCAGAGAGCACTTGGACTACATTCTGATATTCCCAAGAGGCTTAATGACCCTGACAATCACGACATGTTGACTGAACCTATTCTGACCATCAGAATGAAGGAATCATCTACAAAGAAACAGGGCGCGGTGTTACCAGATTACCTGCTAACTGAAGATGTCAGAAAGCTCGAAACGTACAACAGGTATCTGGAAGCAGTAAGACAAGGCAAGGTTGGTCACCTCGATGAAAGATCTTCTGGTACACCTACTCGGAGAACTAGAAGAGGAAGTGCTGGAAGTGTTACAAGTTCAGAGTCACAAAGGAAGTTTCCCAAACGAAACCCTCCAAGAAAACGGTTTGTTCCCGTACAGGAAGCTACTCCCATTCCTAAACCCAAACCTGAACCGAAACAACAGCTTGAGGACGTAAGTTCTGAAGATACAGATACAGATGAGGAGGTTCTCTTCTCTGAAACAGCAAAGGATGTGTCCGACACTCCAAAAGTACAGAAACCTCCAAGTCCTCAAGATGATAAGGGTAAAGGAAAGACTCCGGTACTTGTACCTTATGATGCTGAAAGCTCAGAAAGTGAAGGAGAACCACTGGAGACAGCTTACAGAAAGAAATTACATCAACTTAGACATGAACACAAAGCTGAAAAATTTGCTAATGAGCAAATGGGTGGACCCGGAGGAACTAGTGGTGCTGCTCCCTCCGAACCATCTCCTGATGCGGTTAATCAACCCGATACGGGAGCTGGTACCACCACCCTTTTGCAACAAGAACAGCCTGTGAAAGACACTATTGAGTTTGATAATCTAGAAACTGAGAAGGAGAAGAAGGATAGAGAGTCTGACTATGACGATTTTCTTCTGGATAGTCCGACACATACACGGATGGAAACGTCTGAACCGCCGAAGGACCCAGAGTCTCCTCACATCTCCTCTTCATCCGATTCTTCTTCACATTCATCTCAACCACCATCAACGAAATCAACAAAATCCTCATCCAAATCCGTGAAGAAACCAAAATCTTGGGTTTCTCAAGCTCATGAACGGATTCAAAAAGCTGTCAAGGAAGTCAGAAAGAAAAACGCTCTTAACAAGAAGCTAAATTTCCTCGCTGATCACATACAGCATATATATAGAGACAACGAAAAGAGGAACAAGGAAAGGAAGTTTGTGCAGGAATTCATGAAGAGTCATCGCCGTGAGCAACTAAACGAAATGATTGAAGGTTACACAAACAGGCACCTTCGTGACAACGTTCCTAGACTTACACAGGAGATGTTTACCAGACAACTCTATCCAAACCTGTTGCACCTGGCCAAACAGGCGATGAAGTCAACACCGATGTATGTCAGCATCAATCCTGTTGATCCCACAATCTTCTCAGACGCTGAATTAGTTGATCGGCTGGTCGCACAACTGTCTAAACGTTCCGCAATGCTTGCCTCTCATGAAAGCAAACTATTAGAAGCATTGCTGGCATTCCAACTTAATTCTGCATGCCGAGAAGAAGCTGAGAGGCCTAAACGTCATAGAGACGATGATGATCAGGATCAGGATAAGACTGACGAGGCTAAACGTCAAAAGATGTCTGGTGAATCCTCCTCGATGCCACCTCCAAAACCAATTCCTGCACAACAAAAGTCTTCTCCACCACGGATCTTCCACTGATAAACCTCGGGACGATTCCGAGTTACCACCCTTGACTCAGAAAACTGGTGATCACTTTAAGTATACAGGGTGGTGACGATGAAGAGGTCCTTGAGCCCCAACAACAACCATCCTCTCCCAAACAAGTGAAGAAATCCGAATCATCATCAAGGCCTTCTAAAAGCAAGAAGGGATGTGAGAAGGATCATCACCATGATTGATGAACGGTTGTTCAGAAGGGATCAGTTCAGACGCTTGGAGAGCTATGTTGGTGGTAGACCCAGGATAAACATCACCGGCTTTCAACGCCCTGTGCGCACTCCTGGGAACATCACTGCACTTCCTGGTACCCCTTGAATTGTTTCCTTCATATGATTTTGGATGTATGATTATATATATGTGAATGGCTTGTGCACACATAACAGTGTACAACCCGTAATGGTCAAGAAAGGACCCTGTGGTACGCCTCAGTGCCACAATCCTTATAAAAGGAGCGAAAGCTTCTTATTTTTGAGTAAAACCTATCAAACCTTTCATTTTTCAAGGTTTTGCTCAAAAAGACAAGTACTTCCCCATATGATTTTAAAACCTCAACCGTTTATATCACTAATTGAGGGGGAATATTTGATTAAAACTTTGTTCAAAAATTGTTCACAGTGGTCACTCTTCCCGCAACACTCAAAATGGTCATATTTACTCTCAACCGTACAAAAATAACATTTTTATATGCCATTTTTGAGGGGGAGAAAATTGTGTGATAAGAAATATGTTTTGTAAAGCAACATGTGCAAGCCCCTTGGCTTTCTCGTGTGCAAAGACTTAACCAATGAATTGACGATCCTTAACTGTCTGCAACTCGAAAAGACTTGTCCTGGACGGGTAATAATTTCAAGCTAGTTCGCTAGTGATGTAAACGTGTCTCGCAAAGGACTTGTCTGAGTAGAAAGTACCATTCGAGAAACTTTTGATAGACATGAACTCTGACGGGTATGACAACCTTCCGAGGTTTGTCTACACCTTCAAGGTAGTTATTAGAGCTAGTTGTCACCTAAAAGCTGACAATATATCTCTTTAACTATTCAACGTAACAGTGTCTCGCGGGAGATTGTCTATCTTTAGTGAATCAATTCAAAAAGTGCGCGCTCTTTCCTCACTGTGCATTTAACCTTTAAAACTATTAAGCACATGTGGAGGGGGAGTATTTATGCAAAAACTTATCTCTCACTGTGGTTCAAACATGTCTTTCATTTACAAACCCTTTGAGAGATACTTTTCACATACAGTGGTTTAAATGGCAAACATAGGTTAGTCATGGAGTTATAAGGTGACTAAGGTTAGGAATAACCGTCCTATGATCCGCCAGAGCCGGAGGGATCTACCCAAGGACACTACCATTAGTTAGTGTTAGAAGTCCTTAGGAATGATTATAAAAAGGAGAAAATGAGAATCGGAGAAAGAAGGAGTTGAAGAATCAAAAAGAAATGTAAAGTAAAGGGTGAAAAGAAATAGCCCTCCAGATTATTCAACTTAGGGCAGACACCGGGTTCAATTCATATGCTACTGGTTGTCACTTAGTGACACTGGTATTGAAGATTAAAAGTCGTCATGGACCCAGTGACGCATGCACTAAACCTTCTTAGCCACTCAAGTTTCTCTCAACAGAAACTTGTTTCATTCTCACAGGGAACCCTACATAAACTATTGGCTTTCTCTTAGAGATCGCTGGTATTGAAAAAGGAGACCCTCTCCCTAGTCTCCGCTCAGGAAAACCAAAACGCACTATTGAGTCTAGAGCCACGAGATTCATCAAAAGATCTCTTAGGAACACTTGACATTTTAATCACTTGTTGATCAACAAAAAGATCTTCAGTGATTCAGTGGTTCATATCGAGTCCTTCACAGATCTTAGCAATCTGTCGAGAACATTTATGAGAGGTTCACATCTGTGATACTCAGTGATTGAATGGAAACTCCTGCCAGGGTCAACATCAAACAGCCCTGACAGCAGGTCGCTTCGGTAACTCCCCGTGGATTACGCGGAGTGTGTCTCATACGGTCTACAGTCGTGAGGTGATGCTTCGGTGTACCTCAGCGACTCATCTGAACTGTAGATGTACTTCGGTACATCGTGTTATCTCACTTGTGGGACTCCAGTTCAGGAACGGCCTTTGTGAGAATTAGAGTTGTGTTTTCACACTATGCTGTTAACACTCTCGAAGTTCTAACTTGTAAGTGCCGGAAACCGCTTATTACTAACCGTTTGCAATGTTTTCTTCTTATGGAAGCTCCGGAGCGGGATGATCGTGCTGATTCTTCTCATGCTCACGCCAACATCATCACTAATGAAAGTTCTATTCAAATGCAACACAACAGTCAGAATGATTCTCCATCAATCAAAGAATCTACAAAGTTAAAGACTTACAGAACTTCATCAGCATTGATTTCCAACGTCAAAGAGCGTGTGAGCATGTTGAAGAATGACGTGGAGACACTGGAGCAGCGAAGCAGACCTGAGGCAGATTGATGCAGACAACAACATACTATCACTTTCACCACAAAGAACAATGATCAAAGAACAAAGTTAAAGATGACGTCTAAGCATAACTGTTCAAAGATAACGATCTCTCTACACTGGGGAGATTGTTCGAATCAAGACAATTCCTCTCACAAGAAAGAAGAATGTCAGAAGACGTCACAGCTACTATTACATCAACGCCTTCACCGTTTACATTCATATATACTTGAGGGGGAGATTGTTGGAATCACTCCTAAACAGTATTTCAAGTATTTATATTTCATATGTAATAGGTAGCTTTTTTATGGCCTTTATGTTTGTTTAAGGTCCAGCTTATGTAGAAGGCCCATAAGCTGAGGCCCAAGCCCAATAAGGAATAGGGAAGGAGAGGGAGTGTTGCCCTAGCTCCTTGCCTATAAATACATTGTAATAACCTTCATTTGAAGGTTGGTTGTTCAAGTTATTCTTTTCATTCACTCTCACTACGCCTAACCGTGTTACTCATATTGTGTGTTTGTGTTTGATACTTGTTCATCCGCCTTTATCTCTTCTCTATAAGCTTGTGTTGTAAAACTAGTGACCTAACAAAAACTTTGCTCACATCAACATCAAAATAGAATCGCTCAAGAATCGGAGGATAAACATCATCAATAGTGGAATTGCCACTAATCTCTTCATCAAACCGGAAAGTCTCAAGCTCGGGAGAGAAATCACTATCTTTAACGGAGATAGGATGCGAACTTGAATTATTGTTCAAGGCTTCAATTTTGGAAATGAGAAGATAAACATTTGATAATGTTTGACGTAATGCTTCATCCTCGATCTCAATATCATCGGGCTCAATCTCTTCTTCTTCTGGCTCGGGCTCAGAAGGTAAATCGTCGACAAAATCGATGTCTCCATAAGAATCATCATCGGAATCGGAGAACATCTCAACATGATCATTTGAAATATCAAGAGAAGGCTCATCACAAATATCAACAACCCCAGACTCGGACTCTCTTGGGCTTGGGATAAGGACCTCAACACTAGTCTCTTCCGTTTCCGGAATAGTACTAAGATGCTCATCCCCCATTATGAAAGAGTCAACGGGTTCAACAATGTCTGTAACAATAGAATCATCGACTTCTTCCATAAGAACGTCACTTCTCTCAACCGGTGTGAGTGAAGGGGAAGAGTCGGAAATGAAAGGCTCAGAAACGGGAGTGGAATTGCCACTCGGAGGAATATAATCGTCATCAGAATCAGAATCGTAATAATAGGTAGTAGGACGATGTTGGATCACTTTCGCGGCCTCTTCAGCTAATAATTCACGATAAGTTTTCTGATTAGGATCTCTTTCTTGAACAGGTTCACGAAGCAAGTCTTTTAATTCTTTTAACTCTTGTAATATGTTGAGAAAACCTTGGTGAAATTCTTGATTATCAGACGGAGTTTGTGGTTGAATTTCTTGGTATTGTGGAGGTGGGTTATAAGCATAATCGTAAGTATCACAAGGAACTTGCTTGTAAGCAATCGGGTTCTGCATCTGACAATCGGAATTAACGTGTGGACCTCCACAATACTCACAACAGTATGATTGTTGTGACGAATACGGGTAAGGTTCATAACCAAAGGTTGAGTTGTTAAATTGAACTTGACAATGAAAACCTTGGTGAGGACCACCACAATACTCACACGAGTATGAATCCGGCTCATAGTACAGAGGTTGGTTAGGAAAATTGGTTGGCTCATATTCAGGATTGTGGTGAAACTCAGTTCCTGATTTTCCATTACTACAAGCAAGACAATTCCCACCATATTCGGGTCCGCTGCACCATATACACACGAGCTGATAAATTGAAGAATTATCCGGATAAGAGTTAGCCATTTTCACCGTTTCCGTGATAGGCTCGGGTTCTTGAACGGGAGTCACCTCGGGCTCAGAAACATGTTCCATCTCCCTCACCGGAGAGGGAGTAGGAATCGAGGGTTCATCAAGATTATATTTCAAAATTTTTGACAAGGCTGCAAATTTTTCAACATTGTTAAGGAAAACACGACGTTCAAAGAAATCGTCTCCGTGAGAATTAAACATATAGAGGGTAGAAGAAAAGAATTATCGAACCAAGAGGATACAAGAAGAATATCTTTGGGTTTTTAAAACAAATTTTGAAAAGGAAAATCTTTTTGGGTTTTTATAAAAGGGATATGTACAAATATCAACGATAACTTCACGAGGAAGGATCTTCAAATGCACACGATTCGAGACGGAATACGAAAACTCGCTACAAGCCCTCCCCGGCAGTGGCGCCAAAAATTGATTGGCTGTATGAAAGCAACGTCAAGCTTAACTCACACAAGCTAGCCACTTGTGAATGACTAACCGTAAGAAACTTAAAACGGCTCAGACACTAATCAATAATAGAAGTGTAGTATACGGGTAACTCAAACGTGTTAGGTTTGAGCACCGAGATCGTTCCGAACGAGGGTTGAATGGAATTTCCAACTCACGTCTCGATTATCGGGATTTGAATAAGATAAGGGGATAAAATGATATATTCTAAACTACGGGATAAGAAAAGCATAAGGAACTAAAATCTATGGGGAAAACCTAAGGATAATGGCAAACTACGCAATTCTACATAAAAACGCAAATACGGAAATTTAAACGAAACGCGAATAAAAAGCAACTGCGACTAATCTAACTCCTAAAAATAACCTAAAACTACTTTTACTCTAAAAATGATATTAGAAAACTAAATATGAATTAAAACTATTTTTTTAGGAATTTTCTTGATTTAATTCTAATTAAAAACTAATTTTAAACTTTAAAAATAAAACTAATTAACTAAAAATTATCAAAACAAAGGGGAAAATTATGGAATTACTTTCTAAAAATCTAAAATATCATAAAAGACTTTTCAAAACTATTTTTATATTTTTCAGATTAATTTCCTATTTTCTATGAATTTAAATCTATTTTAATCTAATTTAAATTATGAAAAATACCAAATAAAAGGAGAAAAATAAGGAAAAATATTTTTTATGCTTTTTATATTTATCTTAATCTATTAAAATTGAAAAATTATTTTTTGGAACTTTTTCTCAATTAATTGCAATTAAAGCTAATTTAAAATGATTAAAAACTGATTTTATTTAAGAAAAATACCAAACAGTGTCTAAAAATTATGAAAACTTCAGGAAAATACTAAAATCTTATTCTAAAGCTAATAAAAATATAAAAACAAGGGCTTATGTGAGGTAAAAAGGAGCTGCAGTGTAAATGTAGGGGAAATAAGCAAGAGAAAATAAGCTAATAAGCACTAGATGATACCAAATGATTACACAAGCTGAGTTATGCTAAAACTACTCTAAGGCAACTTATGTAAGCTAATCCTAACCTCTAAACAGCAAAGAAAAACTGATTAAGCTAAACTGATTAACTAGCAAAACAGGAAATCAGACCCTAAGTTTAAGCAGTTGTGCAGGCTTATCCAATAAGCTAGAGTGAAAACATAAAGTATGGATCTCAAGACAACCAACTAGAGATTGCATATCCAAAGTTACAGCTAATAAGGACCTTTAATGAAGAAGTTACAGGCCAAAACAAAAGTGACAATATAGAACTTATGGCTGATGTGCAGAAACAGATAAACAGGTCCTATGTTTAAACTACTGTAACTGCTAATTCAATAAGCTAATGCTAAAACTAAAAATGTGGAATTGAAGAACACCTAGCAGACTATATCTAAACCAAAAATCAGACCTCATCTACTTGAAATGAACCTTGTGCATATGCTGCAAGATCTGCAAAAATCAGTTCAGACCTGGTGTTTTGACTTTTGAAAAGCAGTTATGAGGTTGACTAAAATGAGATTTAGAAGCAAATTATTGACTGATGATGATATAAAATGATGAAATGGAAGCAATGCAAGCTAGATTAGCAACTCTAACACCTATATGCACATTCCTAACCACTGATTCCAACAGGTGAGAACACAAGAACAGTTACAAACTTATTTTGACTATGAGCTCAAATGACAGTAAAACAAAGACAGATATGACTGCAAATATCTATAACAAGCCTTAACCAACTTATCTAATCCATTATTGTATCCTCTAAAACAGTCTTAATCACTAATCCAAACACTACTTTAACATGCTTATATTGAAACTAAACATTGCAAACTGATGAAATGAAATTGTGACTGAATCAAAACAAGTAAACTAACATCAGACTTAACCATTAACACAGATTAACACCAGAGATTTACCCAAAACTGTTTGACTTTCAAAATGTTGACCCGTTTGACTTTTCTTGACTTTTACTTAAAAACTGAGATTTAAAAGTGATTAACCAACAATAAGCTCAAGTAAGCTGTAATAAGCTTATTTGAGCTTATCAAAACAGTGAAATAGCTTCTAGAACTAATAACATCAAAATTAAATGACAAAAGATTAAATGATGAAAGATACTTACATTAATTAAAACTGATTACAATGGTGAAAAGTAAAGTTTTACACTAATTGAAAACAATTAAATGACAAGAAATTAAGATGGTCAAAACTCCTCTAAAACCTAAGGAATTAGACCAAAAATAAAGTGAGCCAAGGGTTCTATATATAGCAGATGAGGAGAGGCCTTGGGATGCCTTTGAGAAGCGCCTAGAAGTCCTTTTGTGGCCACACATTCATCCACTGGTCACCTCAACCAATCAGAGAGCAACATTTCATTTGATGAGGTGTTATGTCCAATGGTAGAGCTCCATTTAGCCACGTAATCACTCTTATCTGACAAGTCAGGTCTCTAGAAGCTTTGAAAGATGCTAGTACAATGTTTAGTGTTTGGGATGGGTGGTTGGTGGTAAAATGGGTTACTGGGTGTTTGGGAGGAAGGAGATGGTACTGTTTGGGGCGCGGTTGGTATATTTTAATGTTATTCAAAATGGTTGACCGGGTTTAGCTTTGACCTGGGTAAAAAGGAGTGGGTCAGGGGTGATTCGGGTTGGATGGTATAGCAAACGTGGCCGGGTGTGTGAGATAATGGGATTGGGTTGGTTTTATTTATGTTGGGCCGAATGTATTGTTTTGGGTTGGATAATGGATTGGATAAACCTTGGACTTGGATTAACATTGGACTACTAGTGAACCAAAGTGTAACCAAAGGGACCAATGTTGTAATTTCGGATTTCCAAGGGACCATAGATGTAAATCTGAAACCATCTTCAAAGGACTGAATTTGCCAACCTTCAAATAAACCAAGGGCCAAATTGCAATTTTTGAATCTTCAGGGGCCATTTTTGACAAATACTGAAACTTGAGGGGCCGTTTCTGACATTTCTTCAAACTTTGATCAAATCTTCACAAATCATCCTCAGAGATTAGAAATCTTCATAAATGTATAATTCTGACCTTCCGGCTCAGCTTAAGCTCTCTTAATCTCTCGTGCTCGGATTTACGTCTGATTTGGATCCTTTTTGCGTGTTTTTACATATCCAAACCTGCACAAGCACAAACTCAAGAAAACCACAAATATTAGCAATAAATGGCTCTTTCTTGGTTATTTTGGGTCAGTTTTGATATAGAAAAGGTATGTGTTTTAGCACATACCAAATGCAATAACACAACATTATGGATATCAGCACAAATAACATCTTCCAAGAGTCGATCAACATCTTTTCGTAACATTTTCTTTTTACGTTTTGTATTCGAAATCGATGTTTCTGTTTTCTCGAAAACGATTTTCATTAATCCAAGTTCCTTATGAAATTCCCTTTCCCAATATAATGCACAATTTTTCAAATTTTTAACATGGGGTAAAATTATTTTCTGAAAAATATCTCGTTGTTCTCGCGCCTGAGCCGATTGAAAATGTTCAACTTTTATTTCAGATTGAAATTTAACTTCGCGTTCTAAAAGTTTGAGGTCAGAAGTGAAAATGTCAAAATATATAAGAATTTGACGATTTTCGGGTTTTGAATTTACTTCACTGAGTGAAGGTAAAAGACCATAAATTTATGCATAATTTGGTTGGGGAGCAACATTAGAAGACTCAAACGTATTTGTGATAATCCTAGGTGTGTTAGAAGAATCCTTTGGTGTGACGAAAGTGACGGCTTTTGAATAGTTAAATGGTTTGTTATAAACAACATTTTCTAATTTTGATCGACTCTCGTCTTCTGTATCAAATTCCTCTTGACGATGATATTCAACAACACTTATAATAGAATCATCAATGTTGTATTCTACACTGGAAACTTCAGGATTTGGTTTGAATGCTTTGGTTGAAAGCTTTAGTTTGTAATCAGCAAGATTCGGTCCATATCCATTTGGATTGGGTTTTAAATTAAACTTTTGAATTATTGTGATTGACTCACCATGTTTATAAACAACATTTCGAAACTCTTTGAGTTTGTTTTGTAAGCCGACAATTTCTTCAAGATGGTCACCTATTCGTTTCGTTGAATGCTTTTTGTACGCAGAGAACTGTTTTTGACAAGTTAACAACTCAGCCTTGGCTTTTTGAGTTTCCAAAGTAAGAGCGTTAAGTTGTTTTTTATGTTCATGTTTCAGTTGTTCTATTTGAGACAACAAAGCATTCTTCGATGCGGCTAGATCACAAATCTGTCGTTCTAAAGATTTTTCATTTTGGTGTGATTCAGCAAAAGCGACTTCAAAACCTTTTTCACGTTTTTCTTGAGTTTTGAAAAAATTGAGTTGCCGTTTTAAGCATTCAATATCCCTGGTTAACAGTGCATTTTTACTGTGTTATTGCTGATTTAATGAATGACATTCATCCATTTGGGATTGATAATCTTTAAGTAAGAGATCAACATCTGGATTAGGCAAAGGTTCAGTGTGTTCAGCGTGTTCAACGTGATTCACAACATGATCACTATTCAGATCCTCAAGTATAACCACGGAATCAATTTGAGTATCAAAGGTAAGGTCATCTTGATCATCAGATGTAACTACGTGGTTTAGTTGAGAATCGTCAGAATGATATGTGGACGGCTCATGTTGAACATTCTGAGCCTCGTTGGATTCAGATGTTGGCTGAGATATAAGATCAGTGATGAATATGGTTTGTTTGGGTACCTGAGACAAGCCATCAGTGTCATACACTGGACCTGTGTTACTCATGTAGAGAGCTTGCATTTGTGCCATCAACATCACTGCTGCATTAGCCTGCAAGTCCTCCATATCATCATCTGAGTCTGCATCTGCCATAAAGCTCTGTTCTTTTGTTGTGATGGTTCCACTAGCTTCATCCTTAAGAGCCAAAAGTAAATCCTCCTTGTGATAAGCACTGCCTCTAGTTCTCGGCTTTTGGCATGCATTAGCCAGGTGACCCTTCTCATTACAGTTGTAGCAGCGAAGACCATTCATCCCATTATGAGCATTCCCCTGTTCAACCACTTGAGCTCTCTGTTGTTGTGGAGTACCAATGTTATTCCTTCCCATAGAATTAAACCCTTGACCACCTCCCATCTGATGACCATAACCACGATTCTGAACTTCAACACGTCCATTGTTCACAACAGCCTAATTCCTTGTGTTTAATGAGGACCGAATGCGATTGTTGGATTTTTTTTGTATACAAGCCGAAGGCTTTAGCAATCATAACAAATCCTTGTTGCAATGCATCGAAAGCATCGGAGTCCTCATTAGCTTCACTGTAAAGTGCTTGATCATTGGTGTTGTTGTATGGAACCAATTGAGTTTGTTGAGATTGTTGCTGTGGCGGATCATATGGTGTAATTGTTGCAGTTGGTTGAGGAGCGGGTTGAGGAGCTGGTTGAGGAGGATAACTAGTTTGAGCCCACAAAGCAAGTTGTTGATTATCCGGAAGTGACGATGTGGCCGGGAGTCCACGGATAGTCCTTTCTTTGTCAACTTCTTTTTGGTGGGGCTTCAAATAGTCGTACAACAATCCGAATGTAGCATGATGAAGATTCTTCGCTTGACGGATGAAAATGACATATTTTTCCCACTCAGGACCAAGACTACTTAGGAACTTAGTGTTAACAGCAATTCTTGGCATGATGATGTTGTGTTTGTCCAAGTCATTGATTATGTCTGAGAATCGATGATGATATGACTCTAATGTCTCTCCGGGTTCAATCATGAAGTGTTTATAAGCCAAGTAAATTTTGGATTCCATGTCTTCTTGATTAAGTTCAGTGCCTTCCATAAGAAGATGAATATGTTCCCACATTTTCTTAGCGGTCTTTTGAGCATCAACACTTCGAAGAATCAGATTGGGTAATCCTAAAAGGATATATTGCATTGCTAGCTCATCAGCTTCGAAATGTAAAAGTTCATCACCAGAAAGGTCAGCGACAGTTGCAATGTTTGTGAGATCATCTCTTGGTGGAATAGCATTTGTATCTCCGGGTGTAACGACAATAGGCATCTGAAATGGTCCTTCCAAGATGACCTTCTTTAAGAACTTTCCATGTGGCTACTTTAGATCACAAAACCTAAAGAACCTAATCACCCATTGATCATAGTTTCCGGGAGTGAGCATTGGAGGTCTATCAAGTGATCCTGCCTCATTAATGGATTGTTGGCTACTTAAAGCTTCACACATCTTTGCAAACCAAGACGGTTCCTTCATAGTATTCCTGGATGGATGTTGATTGTAAATGTTTGTGCAAGGTTGTACTTGAAGACTAGGTGGTGGTTGAACCATTTGAGGTGGAATTGCTCCATGTTGTGGATAATGTTGTTGGTTAAATTGTTGTTGATAAATTTGTTGTTGTTGATTGAATTGTTGATGTTGTGGATTTAGTTGTTGTTGTTGTTGCTGATTATACATGTAAGGAAAGTAGTTAGAGTATGGTGGTTGAGACATGTTGAAAACTTGTGTTGTAAAATGGATCTTTGTAGTCGAATGAAACGTTGTTGATGAAGTGTCCTTAGGCGTAGAAACCAAGTATAGGCAAAGTAATGCTTAGACGTAAAATACCAAACTTACGCGTAAAAGCAGTAGTTACGCGTAGGATTAGCTTACGCGTAAGAATTGAGAAACACTAAGATTAGGCTTAAACTGAAAGTTAGGCGTAGAAAACTTAGGCGTAGGATTAGCTTATGCGTAAGACAAGGCTTAGGCGTAAGTAAAATCTTATGCGTAAAGAGTTCTACGCATAAGTTTGAGCTTATGCGTAAAATTAGGGTTTCGCCCAAAAAATCTTTTACACTATCACAGTGTAAACGATATCCGAAGTCGAAGTGTTTTCATGCTTATCCAAGCAAGAAAACACTGAGTAAACCACCAAAACTGAAGATCAAACCACGGATGACTTACGCGTAAGATTAGGGTTTTCTTACGCGTAGAAATTAACCAAACACTGATTTCTGCCCAAAGATGTTTTTAAACCAGATTTTTGTGATGAAACAGCTTCAATATCACCAAAATAACACAAAAGTGTGAAACTTGATGATCCAAAACTTTTAGACACGTTACGCGTAAGAATGAACACGCGTTTAAAATCAAGCTTAAAATCAAGGAAATACACGTAAAGTTCGAAAATTTTTGCCAAAAACAGATATTTTAACACCTAAAAATGTTGAAAGTACAAGAATATTGGATTGAAAAGTGTAAAAAATGAGTTTTTAAGTGTGACAAAGTTTGTGAACCGAGAGTTACGCGTAAGATCAAAAATAACTTCAAAAAAAAAAAAAAAAAAAAAAAACCTTTTCACCCAACTATTTGGCGAATGATACCACTGTTAGGTCACCATGTTTATAACACAAGCATCAATAGAAGAAATAGAGAAGAGAGATCGGATGAAGAAACACACACACACACGTATGTATATTGAAGAGTTATGCGTAGAGAGTAAATGTGTGAATTGAACAACCAACCCTCAAGTGAGGGTTTACAAGCATTATTTATAGGAAGGAACTAGGGCAACATGCAAGTTCCCTTCCTTTCCTTTATGGGCTTGGGCCAAGGCTCATGGGCCTTCTACACAAGCCTTAGCTTAATAACAAACATAAAGGCCTAATTAAGCTAACTATTACATATTAATCACTAACACTTGTAATCTAGTTTAGGAGTGATTCCAACACTGGATGCTTTTGGTATGTGTTATCTTAGCCTTCAGTAGGAAGAAATATGAGAAGAATATTTGGAACGTGAGATGATATTACTTATCGACATCTTCTATATGATTTATGATAAAGTGCTTCCGGTTAGTGCTTCAAGTACACAATATAATGATGATTCCGATGAGATCGCAACCATCAGGGGAGATATATGTGTACATCAGGGTCGCACAACATGTTCACATGATCGAGCTTAATCAGTTATTCCGCAGAGAAGATCTGTGATTCAACCAGTTACTGTGATGTCGTTATTTCTACTCTGGTTGGGCACATGTGTACATTATGGGCTGATTGGTTATATGTAAGATAACTGGAATGCATCCGGTGAAATGAAGATGTTGATATTTTGTTCTCCTGAATAGACAACTGCTCAAAACCGAAGAGTAATGTGTACATCGGGGACGCTCAACAGGTTCATGTGATCGAGCTTAGTCACCTATTCCGAGTCCTATATCCGCAGAGAGTATCACTGGTTCAACTTGTTTCTTCGGTGTTATCATGTTCTTTGGCTGTAGAGCTTCATTCAATGAGACTGTTTTTCTTCACATTCTACTTCTTGGGTGAAATGGTCTTAATTCGAAGATTGTCGGTTTTGGGGGAAGCTACCAAAGATTCTCATTTAGAAGGCTCATGTTCAGACAATTTTCTTAGAAGCCTCAAATGCTTTGGTGGTTAAAGTTTAGGAGATGTTGATTTCTTTCTTCTTCAACGTGCTAAACGATATCCTTATCTCGGTACTCATTTCATCATTCTCTTAAACTAAATTATCCTCTTGTATATATTTATTCAAAAGCAAAATACAAAATTTCGAAACCCACAAAAGAAAATAGAAAAATATAAAATTTTCAAAATCCATAAAAATTAGAAAATCATGAAAAATCCCCAATATATATATATATATATATATATATATATATATATATATATATATATATATATATATATATATATATATATATATATTGTTAGTTTGTCATGTTTTTCTTAATTCGATAACATCTACGGACTTGTGTTGACAATCAAAGAATGTCACGGGTTTTTAGATGTCCTTCGAATGTACATAATTTGTTTTAAAAAAATGAGACAAAGAAAAATGGTGGTTTATTGTCATTTCAGGCAATAACCCCGTTTTAAAAGGAAAGAACAGAGCCATGCTTAATCTTATTTTTCAAATCTCATGCTCTGATTCTAAAAACAAACGTTTGTCACCAAAAAGACAAATATTTCTTTTTCAAATATTTTTTCCTTCTAATGATTCTTCTGAAAAATATTTGTCATCTTATGAAAACAACATTGCTTTGAAAATACCTCGGACTCTATTTTTTGAAAAATCATCTAGGCTTATCATCTGTCAAAATCTATATCTCTCAATCAAAAACTTATGTCATTGATTGAGGGGGAGAATGATTTCAATCGAATCAAAAAGAGTGTTTTCAAACAATTGGCACTTAAACGAGCAAGGTCTACTTTTGGATAATCAAAATGAACAATGTTTTATACAAGTGGTTCAAGACCTTGGCTAATGTTATGTTTTCAATAGATATTTATGCATGATTGATCAAGTCTCAAAGTCCGATCCTTATCAGTTAAAATGTTTTTCAAAAGCAAGTCACTATTCTCCTCAAAAGTTCTCAAAATTTAATTTAAATCAATAGAGATCACAAATCTCAAAGGATTTGAAAATTGTGATCGGGGGAGAATTTGTGATTTAAATTGGATTTAAACTGATAATTCGATAAATGGTTTAATACGTGATTAACATGCTCCCTTCCCTACATGTGCCAAACGATTTCAAATTTTCCATGCACATGTTAAGGGGGAGCATCTACATCAAACCAAAATGGATTAAAACGTGATTGATTTGTCTCTAAGTGCATTTTTTCCCTAATATGTGCTAAACAATTTCAATATCAGATGCACATATTGAGGGGGAGCAAATTTTTGGAAACCACAGTCTTTTCCGGAAATATCTTTAACTGTATGTGAAACACTGATTTTGATCGGGAAAGTGATGTCGATATTTTTAGAAAATATTTATCAAAGAAGTGAGTTCTTCCTCTTGCCTCCATGTGCCAAAATGATTTTAGACATATGTTGCACATGTTGAGGGGGATCCATTTTCTAAAATATCAAAAACAATTTTGGTACAAAATGCGTTGATAATATATCACAAGTACCTGGATTGATTTTCAAATAGTTTTCAATTGGTTCCAATGGCTGATGAACAATACCAAAAAGACCGACCAAATTTACTTTATGAATGGTGATATAAGGATGGTTAGGTTAGGTATTCGTTCCCATGATCCCGCCAGAGCCGGAGGGATCTACCCAGGGACAATCCACTAGATAGTGTAGAGTCCTTAGGTATGATGAAAAAAGGAGTAAAGTGAGATATGGGAAGAGTGCGGACTGAGATTGAGCTAGAACTGGAATAAACCCAACAAGGTTCTAGTAATGAAGTCTCGGTAAGCACTGAAAGGGTTGAAGAATGAAAAAGAAATAAATGTGAAAAGGGTGAAAGAAATACCCCTCCATTATTTCAACCTTAGGGCAGAAATCAGGTTCAATTCATATGCTACTGGCTGTTACCTAGGTAACACCGGTATTGAAGACAAGACGTCATGGACCCAGTGACGCACTGCACTACAACTTCCCAAGCCACTCAAGTTCCTCTTAAAAGGACTTGTTTCATCCTCACGGGGAACCTGCATAATCTATCAACTTTCTCTTAGAGATTGTTGATATTGAAGAAGGAGACCCTCTCCCTAGTCTCCGGCATAGGAACCAAATGTGCACAATTGAGTCTAGAGCCACGAGATCATCAATAAATCTCATTAATGACACGATCAATGAAGACTCTCTATTTCACACAATGTGAAAAGAGAGAATATATTTTAAGAGTCCTACGCATTATCCTTGTGGTATTGCCAGAACATCTGAGTGATATGCAAACATATTCACAATAAAGATGGAAAGCCTTCTAGAGCCAACATCAAACAAGCTCTTGGTAGGTGGCATGTGAGATCTATCCAATAGATCAACTATGTGACAACTGAACAGAAAAAATGGGGCGATTCAATACTTTTAATCAATCCTGGTTCAGGTTATGGATTGACGGATACCTTTGAAAAACCAGTCGTTGTGCTTAAAACTCTTTTCTCTAGCTCATCGGCTGTGTATTAATATTTCAAAATAAAAGGTGTTTATGATTGATAATTGATTTTCCTTAAAACCTTCGTTGTATTGCAAAAAATTTTATATTGAGCAGTACACGATTGTTTTTCAAATCTCTTTTCATCAATCAGTGAATCTCAAATTTGCTGGTTCACTCACTCCGTGTTGTCTTCTTTAAGACGTTCCTATTTGAGAACAGCTAGAGCAACTGCGAAACCTTGTCAAGGAGGTTCTTCGGAATTATACCTGATCACAGGCAGTACTTGTACTGATCAACGGGGAACCGTGGGCCGTATACCTTAATTGAATGAAAGTGATCAAAGACACTTTCGTGCGCTTTATTGCTAACTGTTATATGCAGGTACACCCAATGTTTGCAGCTGATCAGAACGGAGAGGTCAATCCATAGCCGCATGCTCACACAACACATTCACTTCCAAAGAAATTATGATTTGTGCATCAATAACTCTGATATTCTCACTCCATGCTTCTGCTACGCTGTTGCAAATATCATGAATCAACTAACGTAATGTCAACACTATCACAACATCACAACATCACATAATGTCAACACTACAAAGGATGATTCAGAGATTTATGCAAGCTGATGATCTCAAAGTTGGCTCAAAACTCATCATCACGTGGATCAGTTAACAACCTCCACTTGAATTATCCAAACATGCAAAACATGAAGAATCAAAGACTACATGCTACAGATCAATGAACTTAAACAAGAATCCAAGAACAATCTTAATGTAATATCTGTTTATATTCTGTGTAATTTGAGGTGACCTCCCTTAGGGGGAGATTGTTAGGATTTAGAAAATCCAGTCATTAAAGTGTTGGTCACCTCAAGTATATGTAATCGTTAAAAAGCTCGTAGTCGTAGTCATTTAATATTAGTTAATATTTAGTTAAGTAACACCGTAGAGGACGGACGAGTCTTTACCCACTGTATGCCTGATCCATAGCCCGTAGGAGGCGAGTCTTGTAAGAAAACTATAAATACCCTCTACCTCCCAAGGTAGAGGGTTGGAGCTTCAATACCATTTTTCTTTGTTTCACATAGTTCCCAACTGTATACGCCCCATATGTTATTGGTTTGATGTGTTTGTGAAATCCTATATGTTACAGATCCGGAAATGCACATTACTTTAACCGAGATGTTTTCATTGTCACGGGATTTTACAAGTCTATGATTTAAACCGAGAAATAGATTCTTTCGCGGGATTTTACAAAATCAAGACTAAACCATAAACAATGTTAGTTTGAATGTGTTATCACAACTTTGGTTTCGGTGAATATCTGTTTTAGGGGAACATGCAGCGGTTCATTAACAAATCACCTTCATCATCAACAAATCTTTACCCATATGTAGACAACTTCACAAACCATACTAAGTCAAGTAGTATATACTACTTCCCCCTGGAGGTTGACCGTAACACATCAAAGTACACGTTTCTCCCCCATGATGGTTTCGAACTTTCGGAAGCATCATAACGTGTACGACCATTTGCACGAGAAGTTCTTGTCATAAGCAAACATCTTGAAAAATCATGACTGACGCTGACGATTCTTAGAAAGATTTTGCTTAGACTGTGAAGTATCATTGACATTTTGTGGCATCGAATATCTCATGGGAATTGCTGAAATTGAACCTCCATTGATTCATCGGCTAATAGTAATTACCACATATGGAGATAACCCGATACGACTAACTTGAAAAGAAAGTGAACATCTCAACTTTGTGACTTACTGCTTGTTCTATATTTTTAAATAATCCACAACACCGTGTGACACTAAGTACTACAACTTCCTTAAGGTGATAGTTATACACTGTGAGCACGATGACGTAACTCCTTATATCAGTTATAATCAGATTGTCAATTCATAATCACTTAAAGTGATAGTTATGCCCCAACAAGTTATCTTGAGACATGCATCCAACCAACCATCGTCTCAACGATAAATAAGTTCACCCTTGAAACGTCACTTCTATTCCTCGTAAGTAATACCGTACAAAAACCCCGTAGTCATTTTTTTCTTCAAATTTTCGTTCAAGCCGTGAATTGTATCCTTCCGTGAAAATTTACCATACCAAAATATACCATTTTTATATCAAATAATTTCTTATCCTCAAATATTGTGTCCAAATGTTAATTCGGATGACCACGTTTGTGATAAGAGTTTTCATCAGTCCATTCCAAACATATATGAGCCCATGTATTGAAACCTAAGACCCAGTCCACATCAACTTAAAAAACTCGATCCAAACACATGAGGCCCATTCACCAGTCCGGTTATAAATCAAACTTACACACCACTTAACCCTAAATCACATTTCAGAATATTACGCCAACCACCAAACTAATCCTCTCACCAAATATCTCACATCTCCACAATCTCAGATCTCAATCATAAATAAAACTTAAATTATCAATCAAAACCTATCTCCATCAATAATCAACACAACATAATAGTGCCCTATTTCTTTGTATTTCGCTTTATGTATAACTGACCAACGAAGGATCCCAGAGATTAGACATCAAGATCGTTTAAGGGTCTTGGGTAAGGTTTAATCTGTTGTGTCGAGTTTATTATTGACTACAATCGAATAAGAGAAATGATTGAAACCTATTGGTTTTTGGTCTTTCTTCAAAATTCGAATATTATCATGAGGCTTTGACTTCGTACATGAATAGATCAATGATGATAAGGTTCCAAGAAAAAAAATCTGTAAAAGATGAAATCTTGAACCGTTTCTGAGATTGTTTTGTTTTGATTTTTGTTTTTGAGTTTTGTTTGAATGAGAGTTGAAGAGTGATTGTGAGGGTACTTTGGTGAGTCAAGATGTAGGTTTAGATTTTGGTTTAGGGTTCATAACAGACGAGATGTTGCTGCTCGTTGTTATTTTTTTCATTTGATTTTCCCCTTTTTTCTTCTTGGACTGATGATGCACGTTAAAAATTGAGGTTCATGGTGATGTTGGTATTAGGTATTTTGGTCTTGTGGTCGTGGTCTATTAAGTTTACGCATAACTGCTTTTAACTTTCTTGCACGTAAGAAAAATTTCTTACGCGTAACATCTTAACCCCGAAACCCTATGCGTAAAGCTGTTTGCTTATGCGTAAACTCTTTCATATGCATAGACAAACCTTAAGCGTAAAGCCTATGCGTAACACGCGTTTCTTAGGCGTAAAAACTGATTCTTACGCGTAAGCATAGGCTTATGCGTAAATACATACGCGTAACAATTCCTTACGCATAACTTCACAGTTATGCGTAAATATCTCTGAAGATGGCTCCTTATGCGTAAAAATAGGGTTTTGACCCTTTGACCATTTTTCCGACGAGATTCCGACCACCTTTTCTATCAATCTTCATAAAAACCCAGAAAAAAACATTCAAAGTGCTCCTTTTTGACCGGTTTGACCACATATATGACCACAAGACTTTCACAGATTTGGTAACCAAAAAGTCAATAAAGATGATAATACAATAACCTGTTTGGACAAGGATGACACAAAACAGATGTATATTTTGATAAATCATATGACCTTTTTGACCAAAACAAGATACATAAAAACTTGTTTAAAAGACTGATATCACAAAGGGTATGGAAAAAAAATATCCGACACACAAAAATGATATAAAATCAGTTTAAACAAGATTCGAGCCACAATAAATTATCAAAACACATAAACCTTGGCTCTGGTACCATATGTAGGATCATTCATATATTGTGTTTGATGATTCGGGTGGCCTTGGATGGTGATGAATCAAGTATGTCATGGTTTAGAGAGAGAAAGAGATGAGAGGGTGATTCTAGAGAGATAAAGAAAAAAAGAAAGGTTAGATTGAATGAGAAGCACCACCCCTTCCAAGGATGGAAGGGGTATTTATACTTACAAACACTACGTCCTCCTATCAGACTGTGGATCATGCATACAGTAGGTAAAGACCCGTCCTTCCTCCACGGTGTTGCACTAAGCAAATAACTAAACTAATAAACAGTAAATAATGATATGTCTACAAGCTAACTTGTGCTAGACTATATTTGGGGTGACCGACACTTCACTATGGATTTTCTAAATCCTAACAGTTTGATACACTAAATGGTTCAACAAATGTAACTATTATCTGTGATGGTCTTTTGTCAATCAATACACAATCATTAAGTTAATAAAGTGTAACTTATATTTGTGCTGCTGTGCTGGGTCGAAGGAACAAAAGAAAGGCAGTGGGCCGAGCCCACTCAAATTTAAAAATGTAATTTCATTGTTTTAAGTTGTCACAGGTGTGATGTGCCGAAGCCCAACCGAGAGTTAAAGGAGTGTGTTTAATATTGCTTATTTAGGCCTCGAAATACTTATTTCAAAAGCTAAAAAGCTTATTTGATTAGCTTATATTTTTCGGCTTTAAGTTGTATAAAAAGTCTAATCCACGGTCTCTTTGGCCTATTTTGATATAAATTATACAAAAAGTCTAATCCGTGGTCACTTTTGCCTATTTGATATGAATTATGTAAAAAGTTTAATATGCGGCCTTTTTGGCTTATTTTGAGACTTATTAAATCCAACATAATACAAATATATAAGTTTCACTTATTTTAAAGACTATTGCTTATTATAGCTTAACTGAGCTTGTTTGACATATTTTAACTAATTGACACTTATATAAGTGGTATATTATCATTTGGCCATCATTGAGCCAAAGTCGTAATTCCTTCTTCAAGATTCCTTCCATGTCATACCCTCATAAGCCGAGATCCACCTAAATCTTTGTAAATTGTTCTAATATAAATGATGCTACATAAGCAACAACAACAACATAAACATTGAAAAATTATAAAGTTAGTTAAACTTTATCGAGTCTTAAAAATGAGTAAAGACTAAATTGCCGTATTAAATTAGGTTGCGTGTCGGAGCCGTGCATGACTACTAATTGATTTAATTTCCTTCGGACTACTAATGGCCAGGTGAGTTTCATAGCCCCTGTTTTTACTTGTTTTCATAACTATTTTGGGGGAGAATACATGCTCATTTTTACTTAAACTAAATGCTTATTTTACCTGAACAAGTGAATTGTTTACAAAAACTATGCTGAATGACTGAATGTATTATGTGTTACTTGCCAATTACTTGATCACTTTCAAATGCATACAAGTGTAATGTTATTACTTGCTTTTACATATGGACACAAGTATTTGAAACTGTTATGCCTGCATGACCGAGTGAACTGGTCACGTGACCGATTGTACTGGTTGCATTTGCTATGTACATACATGACCGAATGAATGGGTCACATTGCCGAGTGAACTGGTAACATGACCGAGTGAACTGGTCACACAATGAAATGAATTAAATACTAAATCTTGTGGTCCATAAAACTTTGACAACTAAAATCTATGAACTCACCAACCTCATGTTGACACTTTTTTGCATGTATTTTCAGGTTTTGAGATGATAGTTTATCTTTGGAGGCGCAAGGCAAAGGCATGGCATGGTCATAGACGACTCTAATTTATGTATTGGGACCACATTTTGATAATGGGCCATTTTTCCGCACTAATCAATAATGTAAACATTGTTTACAAGAATGAATAAAAGTTTATTTATGAAAATCAGTTATTCTATGCTTATGTTGTGATATCAATTTAGTAGCACCCCAATACTTTTGTGCTTCCGTTGAGCCATTTTAGGGGTGTTACATTTTACTCTCTCTTCTTTCTCCATTTCTTCATCTACTTTCTGCCTCTTAGAATAAGATTCTTCCTGAACACCAGCTTTTCTCTTTTGTTTATTCTCTAACCACTCAGCTTCTTTCTCAGAGTTCATAGGAAGGAAATCTTCATTTCTTTTTATACATCTCTGATAAATCTCTTCAACCCTCTCATATGAACACTTTCTTAAATTTTCACCAATATACATGTCCATAATTCTGATAATCTTCATCATTTGATTTCTCATTTGACTTTTAGTAGGAGGTTTCTTCCTTCTAGCTTGAGTTCTCTCCTGTCTTAACTTTCTTGCTCTCTCAGCCAACATCTTGCACCTCTTATCGATAGATAGTTGTGCCCATTCTTGAGTAGTATATTCTGTCTTTATCACTTCAGAGGCTTGAAGAAAATATTGTTGATCAATCCATTCTGCTATCAATTTCTGAGAAGCTTCCTCTTCCTCTTGTTTTTGCTTTTCTATAGCTGCCTCTTCTTCATCTTGTAATCACTTAGAAAACTCATTATCATAGTCAATCTGCTCTTGCCTATTCTTGAATTTCAAAACTGGCTCAGCAATACCTTTTCCCTTTCCAATGTCTGGTAGAACCACCTTAGTCTTCACAGGTTCACCAATTTTAAAACTCTTACACAAGGGTTTAGGTCCAGTTGGTTTTAGGATGATAGGTACAGGTTCAATGGTAGGTGCAGGGTTAGATAAGGTTTTGCTAAAGTGAAGCAGAGTACCAGCAGCCTCCTTCTCCACTTCTTTAGACTTGGGTGGTGGTGTAACAGTGGTTGTAACAATGGTAGCAGTGGTCATGATGGCTATTGGTGAATCTGAAGTAACAGTGGTTGGAATTACCTCAGCAGTGGTTTCAGCAGTGGTTTGGGTTGAACTGACAGTGGTTATAGCAACATCAGCAGTGGTTGTTGTCTGAACCACTTCCTCCATATTTTCTTCAACTGAAACCTTTGAAGATTCAAACCTGTGAAGAGATCTGGCAAAGAAACCTTGTTCAGGAAAGGTTTTAGTGTTCAAAATCCTGCTTCTTGTTTGAACTGGATTATTTAAATCTCCAAGAATTTGTTCTTTGGGATGATTCTTATGCACTCTGGTGGTAGGAATTGGACTCTCTATGATGACTGTATCCAAATTTGTAACATCAGCATCTTTGAAAAAGTCATCCATGTTCTCATCATCAGTGGGAGAATCTCTTTCTTCCAAACCAGGCATGTCAGGATCAGTTGGATACTCATCTTCACCAAATAGTGGCTTGGCAGGGATTCCAAAATAAGTACGGTCATCAGTACTTGCAGCAGGGGATTCAGATGAACTAGCAGTGGTAGAATTTGACCTAGCAGTGCTTTCAGTATGCTTAGCAGTGCTTCCAGAAATTTTCTTCTGTTTTACAATTTCTTCTACCGACACCGAGTTATCTGATAACAACTCTTCCTTATCTTGATGATGATCTCCCTTGCTTCCATAATCCAAACCATCATCATCAGTGGGACTCTTCTTTTCAATGATGGGAGAGACAGAACCAGCTTTTCACTTTTCAACCAAATAGAACTCTTTAGGAGAATCATCTTCTTTTGAATTTGTTTCTGCATCAGAATTCTTTTGTGTACCTGCATCAATATTAGTGGATGTACCTGCAATGATAGGCTCATAATTCATAGACTTGGTCAGCATATCAATATTAAACAGCCAATCTGGTCCTTTTGTCTCAACACTAGGAGTCTCTTCACTAAACTTAACATGTAAGTTTTCTTCTACAATCCTAGTCCTCCTATTGTATACTTTAAAGGCCTTACTAATAAAAGAATAACCAAGAAAGTATCCATCATCTGCTTTTTCTTGAAATTTTCCTAGGTAGTCTATGGTATTCAAGATAGTAACAGGACACCCAAAAGGTTTTAGGAAAACTATCATAGGTTTCCTATCATGTAACAACTCATAGGAGGTCTTGTTATAAGGCTTCACTACCTTGCTTCTATTCTGCACATAACATGCAGTTCCTACAGCTTCATCCTAAAAGGTAGTTGGTAACTTAGATTCAGATAACATTGTTCTTGTAGCCTCAATTAGTGTCCTATTTTTCCTTTCAGCTACACCATTCTATTGTGGTGTCCTAGCAACACTAAACTATCTTTCTATACCCTTAGCCACACAGAACTGATTCATCACATCATTTTTAAACTCAGTTCCATTATCACATCTGATTACTTTGACCTTATGGTTTACTTGATTTTCTATCTTAGTAATGAAACTCTTGAGGATCTCACTAGTTTCACTCTTAGCAGCTAAAAAGCATACCCAAGAAAATCTACTATAATCATCAGTAATAACTAGGCAATACTGCTTATGGTTCAAACTCTTAACAAAGGTAGGGCCAAATAAGTCCATATAAAGCATAAATAGTGGTTGTGTAATGGTGTTAATTGTCTTGGTCTTACAAGAGGCTCTATGTTGTTTTCCTTTCTGACAAGCCACACAAAGTTCTTTACTTTCAAAAACCTTAGAAGGTAACCCTCTCACTAAGTTTCCCTTTACCAGTTTATTGATTGTTTTGAAATTAAGGTGACCTAGCCGTCTATGCCACAATTTGGACTCATCAACTGATGCCTTGGCAAACAAACAAGTTAAGGACCTATTAGGAATTACATCTTTCATGTTAAAGCAGTATATATTTTCTTTCCTAGGTACCCTTAACTGCACATATTTTTCATCAGGCGTTATAAAATCATGTGACAACACCACACACTGAGTTTCCCCAAAAAGTACCCAGTTTTTCATATCACACATTTGAGAAACACGGAATAGATTGTACTTCAGTCCCTGTACCAGATAAACCTTCTCAAAATCCAGCTTTCCTGTTCTGATAGTTCCTCTGCCAACAATTTTTCCTCCTTTAGGATCATTGCCAAATGCCACATGTCCACCATCATAAGCTTCAAAGTCTTCAAGGTTTCTCCCATCCCATGTTATGTGTCCAGAGCAACCACTATCAAAAATTCCTTTGTCTTTTAGCTCATCCTGTAGATTGCCCTACACATGAACTTTAAACAAGTTAGTTCCTTTTGTGAACCCAAGCCAATATTGACTTGGGTCTGCCCTGCGCATCAACATAATCAAATTTCTTTAGGTCTATTGATGCACTACTGGTATTATGTAAAACCTTGGTCTTAGGCTTCTATTGCCAGCTTGCTAAGGCCTTTACAACATAGAAATGGTTTCCAACCACTGTGTCAGTTATCACCTTTGGAATAGTTGAAACTTCTTTTGATTCAGTAGTGATATTCTGCTTAGCAGTGGAAACTTTTTGCTCAGCAGTGTTTACCTTTGGCTTAGCAGTGGTTGGAACCCATTTGGTTGCAGCAGTGATTATAGTCTTTGTTTTACCATTTTTCATTAGCACTGCTTTTGGAACCATGTTTTTATTTGGGTGAAGGATTATGTTCTTTGAAAAGTTTTTATGATTCACCCTCCTCCAATTATTCCAAACTTGTGGTTGGTTTTTATAACAATTTCTTTGTAGATGCTCAAAACTACCACATTTAAAACAAGCCTTTTTGACACATTGAAACTCCTCCCCTAATCTATTTGAGATTAAGCCATTGAAGTTTTTTGATTTCCTCTAGGTGTGAATCTTTTCATCTGGTCCCTAGGAATCTCATTATAGTCTACTACCTTCCTAGAAATTGATGCTCTAAATCTAGGCATAATGTTGACTTGTTTAGAATCAACAAACTTAACATTTTCTAACTTCTCAGTCTGTGTTGATTCACATCTATCTTCCTCAGAATCTGATTCCCAATATTCAATAATTGGACCATCAGATGACATATCAGAACCTATCTTAGGTGATTCAGACTTACTAATCTCACCTACAGGTTTGTTGAAACTAAACTCACTGCTAAATGAAAATTCAGTTCCATTAGGTGCATGTTTCATTAGTGAGGGTGGTAGCATATCATTGTATCCTATCCCAGAACCCTTTCTCATTAATTGACACCCTATCGATTTATTTACTAAATCAGAAGCAAATTGAGTTTTAGCAACCCTAACTACATGTTTTTCTTTTTCTTCTAGGGCCTCCTATTTCACACTTTTTGCTTCTTCAAGTTTTTGTTTAAGCACCTTAATTTCTCTATCTTTAAGGTCAATTTCACCACCTAGTATGTTTATCTTATCTACATACTCAAACTCACATTTGATACAAAACTTGAGTTTCTCTTTTACATTCTCAAGACCAAATTTATAACCTAAGTTATCTAAAATAAGTCTATCTACCTCTTTTCTCAAACTCTCATTAATAGGTTTAAGTGATTCTAAGTTATCCTGACAAGATTTAAAAGAACAAGTAGAACTTTTTGACTCATTAGATACCTCAAAATCAGAACCAGAGGATGAAGCATAGGCCATAAGAGCAAAGTTATGCTCTTTTGAAGCTTCACTAGCAAGGAAGGCAGCATTGGGTCCTTCATCAATTTGATCACTCCAGTCATAATCACCAAGTCCATCCTGAGCAACCAAAGCAGAAGAAGAAACTGGTTCTTCAGTAGCCTTCTTATAGCCTTCACCAATCCTCTTAGGAGCTCTACATTCCCTAGCAAAATGCCCCTTCTTCTTGCAATTGTAGCACTCTATCTTGCTTTTGTCAAACCCAGCTCTTCTTTAACCATCATATTTGACCTGTCTTCCGGTTCTCCTTAGAAACCTCCTAGCATGCAATGTTAGCATTGCCATTTGCCACTGAAGGTTGATTTCATCAAGATCATCAGTATCAATTTGATCCAGATCCTTATTTAGCAGAGTAACACTAGTTTTTAGATCAGCTAGGAAAGCACATATGGCACCATCACTAATATTATCACTAACAGTGGTATTATTAGCAATAGCAGTGGAAACACCATAAGTAGTAGTGGATGCTTCCTGAGAACTTTTATTGTTTGTGGACACAAAAGCAATGTTCTGTAAAGATGAGGATGAACCAGTAATGTTCTTTTCAGATTCATAAACTTTCAAGTTGTTGTAGAGATTGTCCAAAGTCATCTTCTCAAAGTCGTCTTTGTTCCTCCACACAACAGTATGCATAGCCCATTCAGGTGACAAACTTCTGATGAACTTGAGATTTATATCTTCTTGAGCAACTTTGTAGTCCACCAATTTCATAGCAGTGAAGTTTTCAAGCTGATGCTTGAGCATGTTTTTCCTGGATTTTCTGGTAGCTTCATTACCAACAAATCTTGTTTCAATGGCATCCATTAAATCCTTAACAGTCTCATACTGTTCAAAGTCCAATGCATACTCATTAGGTATTCCCATACTGAGAATACTGTGAGCTTTAATCTCCAACTTCCTCTGGACCTTGTTCGTTTCACTTACAATTCCAACAGGTTTACCATCAGGACCCATAGTGGGTAACTTATCACCCTTCTCAACAACATCCCAGATGTTATAATCAATCATGCGAATGTATTGCCTCATTCGCATTCTCCAAACTTGATAGTCACCCTGCTTCAGCATGGGTACCTTTGATGCAGTGACCATATGAGTTTCGTTAGACATATTTAACTTCTTGAATAAAACAGATTAGTGTAAAAACGACTTCTTCTTGATCACAGTTTCTAGATCACAAGCTCTGATACCACTTATTGATCCCAGTTGAGCAAACGATCCTTTATAGAAACTGACTTAAATAATGTTCTATTAAACAAAACGCGGAATATAATGTTTAATCTTAAGAAGAAGAATAACAGAAATCACTAGCACCTCAATCATATTAATAACGAATACTCTGAATAGTATTAGGGTTTTACAACCTTGAAGTGTATCGACTTTAGATATATCTAACGCACGTGTATCTAACTCTAACCTAGGACATCCTTTTATAGGCTAAGGAGTCTTTTACAATATACAATACATAACCTACAAGATAAATATCTTTTCCATATTTATCTAATACAAAATATTAAACCGACTTATCTAACTAGCAGTGTTTACAAACCATTAGCAGTGGTTACACAATACTGCTAACCGTGGTTTAACTCAGCAGTGGATTCCTTTCTTCTAGTCGTGGTTTCTTTTGCTCTAGCAGTGGTTCCATACTTAGAGTAATTCCATTCAGTGGAACCTAAAACCCAACATACATAGCAAGCATTTTCTTTTGCTTGCCATTTTTGCTTTGCTCGCCAACCAATACGTGGACAAGTATGGGTTGCTCAAAAAAGGAAGTCAGAAGCAAATTCTTGTGGTTTCATGTATTTGACTGAAGTTAAGTCTCTTATATTATAATAAATTTAGTGTTTCAAATTGCTAATATCAATATTTTGTTCGAGTAACACATATCAATTTATAGGTTCTTAAAAGCTATCTTTTGTGAATGAAACCAAATATATCCATTTAACCCATTTCCTTTTCCTTCTCCATTAGTAGCGAGCAAAAGAAACTTGATTTCGACACTCTCATATCATACCAGTAGTTGGGCTAAGCCCTTTGTATAAAAGGGCTATAACCCGTTAGGACTAGCAACTTTCTATCTCAGCTAAGAACTAGAAACAAATTACTGATTATTAATTATGAAATAATGCGTAACTATTTAAAAAAAATGTGTTTGGGGCATCCAATGTTTTATAGTAGGATCCGCTTTTCTATAGAGTTCTCACGAGAATAAATAAAATATGGGAGTCGAAATGCTCACATCAAATTCCTTAGTTATTGATTTATGCCTATAGCAATTAAGTCATCAACAATAGCTTGGATATGAGTAATACAAAATGCATATAACATGACTTATATATTTGAGGTTTGAGTATGTGATTGTCCTCCAACAACATTATAAATATATTATATAAGGCGTGTGTTTTTTTGCAAAGGCTCGCATTTAATGTCTCTATAATGATTTTATGAGCGGAGGAACATGGACATCTACAATAACCTCCACATATAAAATCCCTCTCCTCTCTCATAAATTCCAGATCCCTCCAGAACCAATGAAACACAAACACTGTTAGGAATTAGAAAATTCAGTCATTAAAGTGTCGGTCACCTCAAGTACATGTATTCATTAGAAAGCTCGTAGTCGTAGTCAAGTTATGTTAATAAGTAGTTAGTTAAGTAACACCGTGGAGGACGGACGGGTCTTTACCCACTGTATGCCTGATCCACAGCCCGTTGGTGGCGTTTATTGTAAGACACTATAAATACCCTCTACCTTCCAAGGTAGAGGGTTGGAGCTTCAATATCATTTTTCTTTGTTTCACATAGTTTCCAACTCTCTTCCCTTTCTCTCTCTAGAACTTTCTCTCTCTAAAACATTGTATACGCCCCATATGGATTTGGTTTGATGTGTTTGTGAAATCCTATAACTTACAATTGGTATCAAGAGCCATGGTCTGATCACTCATCTTTCATGCTCTTTGTTTTGGTGGATTTCATAAGGTTTTTGGGGTTATAAGTGTTTAGGAGAGTTTGAATCATTTGGTCAATTTCTAGGGTTAAAGTTTGAATTTTGATTGTACTTTTGTGTTTAGGATCATCATATGTGTTTAGGTTTTGAATTGGAAGGCTTGAATCATTGTGTTTTAGCTATTTTTGATTAATAAAGTGGTGGTTTTCAAATATTGTACGAAGCGAGTTGAGCCACGGTGTTGAGTTTCTTGGAAGCGAGTTGCTTTGTTATTGGAATCGAGTTGGTTTAAGCGACTTGGCTATTAAGCGAGTTATATTAGCACCGAGTTGGTATATGCGACTTGGCTATTAAGCGAGTTGATTCTTTAAGCGACTTGAGTTTTAAAGCGACTTGGCTATTAAGCGAGTTGTATTGTCAGCGAGTTGGTTTAAGCGAGTTGGTGGTTAAGCGAGTTATCTCTGTATGCGACTTGGCTATTTAACGACTTGATTCTTTAAGCAACTTGAGTTTTAAGCGACTTGTCTTTTAAGCGAGTTGTCTGTTTAGCGAGTTGATTCCAAAGCGAGTTGACTATTTAGCTACTTGTCTGTTGAGACTTGTCACTTCTTCGTGCTACATTTTTACGGTTGTTCTTTTGGTTTAGTAAAATCCTGTGAAAGAATTAATTTCCCGGTTTAATCAAAGAATAGTAAAATCCGGTAGAACAACGTACCTACTATAGCTTCTATTGTAGCTGAGGACATTCAAGCAGCAGGATCAGATACTCGTCCACCTATGCTTGACAGACCTGATTATGACTCATGGGCACAACGAATTAGGTTGTATTGTTTAGGAAAGGTAAATGGAGTTAACATTCTCAAGTCAATTGATGAAGGAACTTATCAAATCGAGACTACCAGAGATGTTCTTGAAACTGCTGTAGATGGTACAGTGACCTTAGGATTGGACAAACCAAAGACGTATGATGAGCTCAGTGATAAGAAGAAGAAGAGATATGATGCTGATATCAGGGCTTTAAACATTATACTTCAGGGTCTTCCAAAAGACATCTACAAGTTGATCAATCACAACACTGAAGCCAAGGCAGTTTGGGATAATGTCAAGATGCTTCTCTCGGGTTCTGAATTGACTAAGGAAGACAGATAATCACAACTGTATGATGAATTTGAGCACTTTAAGATGAAACCAGAAGAAAGTGTCTATGAATATTACGTAAGATTCCACAAGCTTGTGAATGACATGAGGAATATCAAAATGACCATGCCAAATATTCAACTGAACTCAAAGTTTGTGAACAACATGAATCCCCAATGGCACAAATTTGTCACCTCTGTGAAGCTAACCAAAGGATTAAAGAACACCAACTATGAGGAACTGTATGCCTTCCTTCTTTAGAATGAGAGACATGCTATGTTTGAACGACTGATTCTTGAACAGTTCAAAACTAAACATAAGAAACAAGTTCTTCAAATGATTCAACAGCCTTTTACACAAATGTTGGAATTACCACCAAAGCTTCTCAAGTCATACCTGTTAATACAAATAAGCCGTAAAAACGTTTATTTATATTTTACGATCTTCTAATGTTTTGTCGATAACAAACGTAAAATCATTTTAACGAAACAAATAAAATACGTAAATGGTTTGAACTAATAGTTTCAAACACATTCACATTTTCACATAAAACACTAAAACAAGTATAAGTGATTTTATGATTTAATATTACATATGTACAACAACTAGTGTTTACATATTTGGGTAAAATACACACATAACTAGTATGTAGTATATTGGGTAATATAAATGGGAAAAAACTTAAGTATCATAACCCATTGGGCAAATACATTAAATGTAGTAGTGTACAACCCAAAGCCCATGACCCATGGAGCTTGACCCATAAGCCATTGCATAACATCATGCTTATATCATATATGGATAATATCCATAACCTATGGTTTTGAACCATACCCATGTGACTAGGTGCATTGCACTCAAGAGATGCATTGTATCTAGCTAAAGACCCATGGATCAACCCATGACCCATGACCCATAACCAAAATACCCATGGGTAAAGAGGAGCGTCCCACGGATCCCTAGCTTTACGCTAGACGGATCCCTTGTGGAAGGGGATCCGGGGAACAGTAGAATTTTTCCTCTATAAATAGTGAGCCATTTCTTCTGTGTTTCTCACCCCTTTCTAACAAACTTTCCCCTAGAGTTAAAAACTCTCTAACCTCAGATCCAAGAGATCTATGTTTGTAGTTTTGTTTTTGTGTGATCTTCTAGGTTCCTCTTAAAGGAAAGATCACCACCTTTGAAGTCGAGCAAGCTTAAGTCCATGAGTTGCCATGCTTCCTCATCATCAAGACTACTGAAGTCTTCTTGTTGATGATTGTTTTTCTTTTCCTAAGAAATGTTGAAGACATTTGTGAAAGGTGTCTCAAGTGTCAAGACGAAGATATTAGTGAAGGGTATCTATCGTCCATATCATAAGCACTTGTGGTAAGTGCTTAGAAGTCAAGACTAGAAGCATTATTGAAGGGTGCTTAGAAGTCAAGACACAAGACATTAGTGAAGGGTGTCTTGAAGATCTAGTTAAAGGCATTAGTGAAAGGTGTCTTAGATGTACATTCGATATGGTGTGTTTCGATGTACAAGATAGATTAGTACTAGATCCAAGGATATTGATATCCTTGATGATGTTGTAAAAAGGATTGGATCTCCTTTGGGATTAGTCCTTGGTGTAGTGTTGGGTAGTAGTTCCTCCATTGCAATGGAACTAGGTGCTTAGCCTAGTACCTAATAAAGGGTAGGCGACGTTGTGTAGGTGTGGTTCACCTTGGTGTGAAAGAACTAGGTAGTTAGCCAAGTACCTTATAAAGGGTAGGCGACGTTGTGTAGGTATGGTTCACCTTGGTGTGAAAGAACTAGGTACTTAGCCTAGTACCTTATAAAGGGTAGGCGACGTTGTGTAGGTGTGGTTCACCTTGGAGTGAAAGAACCCGGTGGTTAGCCTAGCATCGGAAAAAGGGTAGGCGACGTTGTGAAGGCTTCTCCGCCATAAGGAGATTGGTGTTGTGATTACAAACTCTCGAGTAGGTGACTCGGGGAGTGGAGTAGGGCAAGGAAGGTTTCCTTGTAGCCAAACCACTATAAATACTCGCATTGTGGTTTTGTGCTTCTTACTCTTATCTTTTCATTACATACTTTTATATGTTTGTTTATCAACATCCAACACACACGTCCAAATAGATTGACATAAGTCGATCTATATAGTTAAAAGGAAGTTTTAATTGGTAAAACTATTCAACCCCCCTTCTAGTTTTCCATAATTGGCATCAGAGCTTCGTTACCAGGTTTTTTAAAGTATATTGTACTTTAAAAACTTGATATGATCCATGGTTAATTGAAAACTACAAAGAAAGTTTTTCATAAAAACAAACACCATGTCTTTTAAAACTATTTGTTTGGATGTTGATTGGATAACAACATTTTTCTTATTCACTGTTTCATTTAATTGCACTAATCCTCTTTGGCATGTTGATTAGTCAAAGCTCACATCTATCAAGCCATAGGATTTGCTTGATAATAAATATTACCTTCCCTAAGAAGGTATCTTAAGCATAAAGGAGCTGGAATTGTCTTCTGACATTTGCTGTGTCATTTGTAAAGACATTCCTAAGTGCATTTGAGGTATGAATTTCCACTTATCTCTAAATGATATTAGTTTAATAAAGAAGTGTGATTATTTAGGTATTTACTTGAGTAGATTTCGTGTATACACATGTTTTACATGTAGCTTCATTAGGAAGTTTTTTTTTTCTCACATACGTGTCACTCTTTAGTCTAAAAATCATGGTTTATAAAATTTGTATTTTGTCTCACTTAATCCAAAAATCATATATTTCTAATAATAAAACAAAACACAAATCTCAAAAATTCCTCCTTCCCCATAAATAAACCCACCGTCTTCCACTCCATCAAATCCTCACTTTTTCAAATCTTCCAATTTCAAAAATTTCCTCTCATTCAAAACTTCATCTTCCTCTCCATTTCATCACAACCGAAACAAAGAAGGATCATCTTCAACATGGTTTACATCGCCCTCGTGCTCATCGTCTTAACACTCATCGCACTTGTGTTCCCTATGATGAAGTTCACTTACGGAGACATTTACTTTGTGTTGTTAATCTACATTGGGGTTATATACCCAATCCTTTTTATCATTCTAAGCATTGAAATGAATAATTATTAATAGTCTAGTTTATCTAGGTTATTATTATCATAATGTGTTTGTCATTTCTTTTGTTTCATATGTTTCGTACTCTTTCGTGATACATTAGAAGTCATGTATGCATGCTAAAAGAAAATATAGGCCAAAACACATATCTTGGTACAAAACTGTAAAACCTATGTTTTATCAAATCTGTTTCTGTTACTACAGATCTACGGATCCCAGAAGATATACTAGCCGGATCCCTTTTGTAAAGAAACCGTGGGATCCGTCCTACTGGAAAACAGTTTTCATGCAAAATAAAAACCACTTTCTCTCTAAAAGAAATATTCCACTAGAATGTCAAAACCATAAGTGAGTTAAGTGTCAGTGTTGTTAAAAACCATTGTTAATAAAAATCTAGTAAAAACATTAGATAATCATAGGTTGACCACAAACATCACTTTCTATTAACTCTTCATTTCTATCGGTTCAACTATGACGCATGAATATGAGTTTGATTTTTCACTCACTAGCGTCTACTCTCCGAACATCTCCCTTGAACCCAACACACCTGCCATTCATGTTCGTGGGTTCAATAACCTCAAAAACCGTCACTTTCATGAAGGACGTATTGTAGACACCTCTCTACAATTCGAAGAAGGCATCAATACCTCCTTCCGAGCCATAGGACTAGAATGTCTTCTTGAAATCAATGAGAAGATATGTCCAACATTCATAATGGAATTCTTCCGTCAAGTTGAACTCGTTCGTAACGAGGATCGCTCTCTATCTCTTTGGTTTTATATCAAATACCAAAAGTTCACTTTAACCCTTGGGCATTTTGCTCACATCCTCCGAATTCCAAATCATAGACAATGTGCCTTCACTGAAGATTGGTCACTTGATTCTCTCTTCAACTTTCGTGAAGAAAATAGTCCATATTGTTCTCACATACCCTCCCCTGAAGATTTACATCGCATAATATGCAAACCTCGACCATATTACTCCAATCCAAACATTATCTTCACACGGGACATCCGAGAAGAGTACAAGCCCCTTGTACTCATCCTACGTGAAAATGTTTGGAGTCTTAGGGGAAATCGAGAAATCTTTCCCGCTTGTTGTGCTCACATATTATATTGTTTGCTAACACAACAACCATACAATCTCGCCTACTTCTTCGCAAGGCGAATTGTAAATCTTCAAGGCTCCAAGAATAAACTCATCCCTTATGGAATGTTCTTGACACGCCTCTATCATAACGTAATGCACTTTCATCCTTAATTTCAAAGTCCGTTGTACGTACTTGTGAACAAGATGATGGAACTGCTAAACATATCTCTCATGAAGACTTTCTTTATTCTTGATTCCACCAACACTCATCAACAACATGATGATCCTCCTAGCGAAAACACTCAAGGAACCTAGTAGTATTTCAAATAGGATCAATCCTCTTGTACTCGTGCTTTATCAATGTAATCCTATTTCCTTCATGAAATAAAACATCTTACATTTGATATCTTAGTGTTAGAACCTCTTTAAACTAAGCTCGGAATATAATGCATTGTCAAGATCATTGCATACCTTTAGTAAAGGTTCTGCTGAGCAGATGGACGGATCCCTAAGTTTGTGCTAGACGGATCCCTACATCTAGGGAACCATGGGATCCGGCAAACAGAAAATGCAATTGCAAGCATTGTATTTCAAACATATCCTTAGAACACCTCACACTAAGCTAAACATAGTGTCTTAAGGTAAATTAAGTCCTTATCAAGTTAAGTAGATTCTTCCCACTCACACATAAACTCACCTAGATCACACCCAAAGATGCTTGTAGATCTATCATTTCATTTTAATCCATTACTCTTCCGCTCTTAAGCTCACATATCATTTTCCACAATTATCTCTCATATCCAAACATTGGAAACCTTTTATAGCAAAATCGATCATAATCATCCTTACGACAAAATTGGTCAAAATTGATCAAATCTTAGTTTTTCCATCTTAAGCCTCTAGGATATTTTCCAAAGGATTTATCTAAGTCACTATCTAATCTCTAGGATCATTTAGCTTCACTTGACACTCTAAAAATCTTTAGTGTCATCCTTGTTCATTTATTGGTACTCATGAAAGTTTCAATTCCTTCCATAAAAGGCAATCATTAAGCTACATCACTCATTACCTTCAAGTACTTAAGCACCCCTTCATTTAAGATACTTAGGAGGACTGAAACACTCAAGATGTTATAGATCTTAGACTTTAGAAACATCATTTCTACTCCTTCATAGCTACTGAGAGCCGGATCCCTAGGATTAGCCTAGACGGATCCCTCTGACGAGGGAACCGTGGGATCCGAATGATAGTTTTTGTCAACTCTAGCTAAATCAATCATTTCAAGCTCATATTTCTAACTCAAACACTCCATCTCATCTTAAATGAGTTCCTAGATAAGTACAAACTCTGGAGTTGACTCTTGTGCATGTTAATCATCACATTCCAATGAATTTTAGTGACTTAAGGTTTAAATGCACTTGCCAAATCTCTTGCTTTATAAATCACATTGTTAGGACTTCCATAGTCATCTCATCATGAGGAAACCCTTACTAACTTCTTGAAATCATCTCATCACTTCCTAATTTTCAAATCTCTTCCTAATTTTCAGCACTTAAGAAACCCTTACTAACTTCTTGAAATCATCTCATCATGAGGAAAACTCCAAGTAGCAACTTATCCACCAAAGAACCACCCAAGAAAATTGCTCGTGTTATACACTAAATTTCTTCAACCGAATAATCTCTGGTCAACCCAACAAATGCAAGGATTGCCCCTCAACCAATCAAACCAATCCCTAGAAGGATAGTACCCACAAAACTACCTATGCCAAACACCACCATACCTCCTAGGCCAAACAATATAATCTCCACTAAACCATCACCGTTGGTTCCTAGAGCTATATATTTTACATCTCCACTATCATCACCACACCTCTACAATTTAGAGGATTTGCCTTCTAGGCCATCTCATCCTTCTCCGCCGACATCATTCTCCTCATTAGGAGGAATAATGATACAAAATTAAGGTGTTGAGTCAACATTAGCCCCGGCTTCCTTTTCACCGTTTCCATCATATAATCCAATTTGGATTATGAGAAATCATCAAAGTCAACCACCCAACCATATGGAAGTTGACACTTCTCTACCACCACCATCATTCTTGGTCGAGCCATTCTCAAATGCGCCTCCACCAATCCCTCCATCATTTGAGGCTCCACAAGCCGCTTCACTTGATCCTTCGTATCAAGCCATTTCATTTCTTCCACCACCACTATCTAGCCATGACAAAGATTGTTATCATTGTCAACATGTTGAAAGTTTGATACATGAAGTACGAGAAGACCAACGTTTCATGTTCTATCACCTCCTCGAACGTTTCGACGAGATTAAACCTAAACAAACTTGAGCTGGAAGATTTTAGTGGTGTCCTAATATCAAGCGTTAGTTGGTCTAGAAATTCCTAGTCATGTATTTTTAGAGTCATGTATATCATAACTCTAGTTTTATTAAATAAAATTACGTGCTACTTGTTATATTTTTGAGTATATGATTATGTTGTATAATACATATCTCACCTTGGTGATAACATTATTTGTTATATCACTATTTGATGAATTTATTCATCAGCCAGACGGATCCTTTTAATTTGCCTAGACAGATCCCTACTAGGAGGGAACCGTGGGATCCGTGATACAGAAAAATAATTTTCTACTAACTTGGATCACCTATGCAGGAAATTGTGCATTATACTTTTTTTCTAATCTTTGTTTTGTAGTTATTCAATTTACACATGAAGACTTCGACATCCTAAAGCTAGGGGAGCTTTGTGTCAAAGCAATACATTTCAAATTACTTGCAATATTAGGATTACATTTCTTGACATCCCTTTGCAAAATTGCAATCATCAAGGGGGAGCACATTCGTCACTTAGACGAAATCTTTTGCAAACTTACTTGCAAACAAACTAGATTAGTATTACTTTCTTGACGCCCTTACATAGGGATGGACTCGTCAAGGGGGAGTAAAGACGAGATCCTCTCCCGTTACTTGCTCTCTAGTTCTTTTTATTTCTTTCACATTTTTTTTCCTAAAACAATGTGTTAGTTTCCTTTCGAAGCTCTTTTTGTTTCGACAAAACGGGGGAGAAGAAAGTAAAAACTACAAATTCAAACTTTTATGAATTTTAGCTTTTCCTTAAAATAATTTTATGTTTTGTCATCAACAAAAAGGGGGAGATTGTTAATACAAATAAGCTGTAAAAACGTTTATTTATATTTTACGATCTTCTAATGTTTTGTCGATAACAAACGTAAAATCATTTTAACGAAACAAATAAAATACGTAAATGGTTTGAAATAATAGTTTCTAACATATTCACATTTTCACATAAAATACTAAAACAAGTATAAGTGATTTTATGATTTAATATTACATATGTTCAACAACTAATGTTTACATATTTCGGTAAAATACACACATAACTAGTATGTAGTATATTGGGTAATATAAATGGGAAGAAACTTAAGTATCATAACCCATTGGGCAAATACATTAAATGTAGTTGGGTACAACCCAAAGCCCATGACCCATGGAGCTTGACCCATAACCCATTGCATGAGATCATGCTTATATCATATATGGATAATATCCATAACCCATGGTTTTGACCCATACCCATGTGACTAGGTGCATTGCACTCAAGAGATACATTGTATCTAGCTAAAGACCCATGGATCAACCCATGACCTATGACCCATAACCAAAATACCCATGGGTAAAGAGGAGCGTCCCACGGATCCCTAGCTTTACGCTAGACGAAACCCTTGTGGAAGGGATCCGTGGGATCCGGGGAACAGTAGAATTTTTCCTCTATAAATAGTGAGCCATTTCTTCTGTGTTTCTCACCCCTTTCTAACAAACTTTCCCCTAGAGTTAAAAACTCTCTAACCTCAGATCCAAGAGATCTATGTTTGTAGTTTTGTTTTTGTGTGATCTTCTAGGTTCCTCTTAAAGGAAAGATCACCACCTTTGAAGTCGAGCAAGCTTAAGTCCATGAGTTGCCATGCTTCCTCATCATCAAGACTACTGAAGTCTTCTTGTTGATGATTGTTTTTCTTTTCCTAAGAAATGTTGAAGACATTTGTGAAAGGTGTCTCAAGTGTCAAGACGAAGATATTAGTGAAGGGTATCTATCGTCCATATCATAAGCACTTGTGGTAAGTGCTTAGAAGTCAAGACTAGAAGCATTATTGAAGGGTGCTTAGAAGTCAAGACACAAGACATTAGTGAAGGGTGTCTTGAAGATCTAGTTAAAGGCATTAGTGAAAGGTGTCTTAGATGTACATTCGATATGGTGTGTTTCGATGTACAAGATAGATTAGTACTAGATCCAAGGATATTGATATCCTTGATGATGTTGTAAACAGGATTGGATCTCCTTTGGGATTAGTCCTTGGTGTAGTGTTGGGTAGTAGTTCCTCCATTGCAACGGAACTAGGTGCTTACCTAGTACCTAATAAAGGGTAGGCGACGTTGTGTAGGTGTGGTTCACCTTGGTGTGAAAGAACTAGGTAGTTATCCAAGTACCTTATAAAGGGTAGGCGACGTTGTGTAGGTATGGTTCACCTTGGTGTGAAAGAACTAGGTACTTAGCCTAGTACCTTATAAAGGGTAGGCGACGTTGTGTTGGTGTGGTTCACCTTGGAGTAAAAGAACCCGATGGTTAGCCTAGCACCGGAAAAAGGGTAGGCGACGTTGTGAAGGCTTCTCTACCATAAGGAGATTGGTGTAGTGTTTATAAACTCTCGAGTAGGTGAATCGAGGAGTGTTCTAGGGCAAGGAAGGTGTCCTTGTAGCCGAACCACTATAAATACTCGCGTTGTGGTTTTGTGCTTCTTACTCTTATCTTTTTATTACATACTTTTATATGCTTGTTTATCGACATCCAACACACACGTCCAACTAGATTGACATAATTCGATCTAAATAGTTAAAAGGAAGTTTTAATTGGCAAAATATTCAACCCCCCTTCTAGTTTTCCACAATACCTACGGGTAATGGTAACTACAAGCTCATTCCTAATCCAGCATATAAGCCTCCAGACTCAAACACAATCATGGAAAACTTCATCAATCAACTGTCTCTCATGGTTAGTCAAAATCTGAATACCACTCCTCACACCAACAATAACCTCATAACAGCATTCAACCCACACAATCAAGCCACTTTCAGAGATGGAAAGGTTATGGTGCAACCAGTTCAAGGAAGGCAGTATGAACAGGGAAGAGGTGGAGTAGGTGGAGGGTATGTTGCTAATCAGAATCGTGGAAGAAATGCCAATTAGGGACAAGTAAAGCCAATCAAGTGCTACAACTATGGTGGTGATGGACACATTGCAAGGAACTGCACATCTCCAAAACGCCCTCAAAATGCAGAATACTTTAGAGACAAGATGTTGCTTGTGCAAGCTCAGGACAATGGTGCTGTTTTGGATAAATAGGAGCTGTTATTTCTTGCAGAGGGGAATGCTAAGACATATGATGCAGATGTGGATGAGCAGCCAATTCAGGAAATGGGTCACAATCATCAAAATGCCTTTCAAGTTGCTGACCGTGATGCATATGACTCTGATGTCAATGATGAACCTACTGTCCAGACAATCTTCATGGCTAGCATTTCTCCAATGGTCTCTCCAAAGGTCTCATCATCACAGCAAGCTGGTCCATCGAAAGAATCAATCATCTCAGAGGTATTAAAATTATACGATGAAGTTGATGAGCAAAAGATACATGACAAAGTTCAACCACATGAAACTTGTGAAACAGATATAGTTAATATGGGTAATAGTAATATTGTCCCATATGATCAATATGTGATCCAAAGTGAAAGTGTGATTGAACCAAGTGATGCATCTTCTCCAGTCAATGATGACTATGTTTTTGATGAATACACTCCATGTGCCCCTAATGATTATGTTATCTCTGAACTTAATGCCTATAAAGAACAAGTTGCCATTTATGAACAACGCGCTAAGTTTGAGTTAACCACTCGTGAGTAGAAAATGGATGACCAAATGCGTACAATTATTAGAAAAAGTAACTTTAGGGAAGAAATACTAAAATAAGAGCTAGATTCCTTAAAAGAAAAGCTTAATAAAAAGGCTAAGCAAAAACAAGAACTTCAAGAAAATGTGAAAATGTTTAAGCAGGAATTTAATGCTAAGGAATCAAAACTTTTAAATGAATTTTCCAACCTAAAAACTTTAAAGAAAATGAAAAGGTGAAACAACACTTTAAAGAGTTATATGATTCAATGTGACAAGAACAACGAAATAATAACGTCTTTACAAAAGGAAATTGAGAATCTGAGGAGTCAGGTAAAAGGGAAAATGCCACTTGTCTTTAATGAGAATGTTGCATCAAAGTCATCTACAAACTCTAAATATACTGTGACTGTTAAATACATTCCTCCTCATCTTAGAAATAACAAACTTGTGTTTCATAACTATTTCGCTTACCTTAAGGATAGTCTAGAATGTCTCCGAGAGATTGTAGAAGAGGATTTCATAAATAAGCCACTTGATAGAGAAATTAGGTTTGCTTGCAATAAGGCCAAACGATCTCAGGAGCTGTTAGAATGTTTAAGAGCAACGTGTCCTAAATATTTTTGTGAGAAAGGTAAAGCTATGATGCCTTGTTCTATGCCCAGTATTAAGAAAGTTAACTCTAGAGTGCCTTCAATTAGTTCAGATCCCTGCACGTCTAGTTTAGGAATGCAAAAGGTAGCTCAACCAACTAATGTTCCCATAATTCCCTCTACATGAGTAATCAGTGACACAAATGCAAGCTAAGAATGTGCAATGGAAGAAAGTAGAAGATCACCCTAGGAACATTAAGTTTGAGTTGAATAAAACGAATCGTGTTGATTCTAGTATTAGCTATAAGCGTACTGTAATTAATTCGAATTCTGCTACTTTTGGCAAAACATGTAATGATGATTGTTTGGATTCTGTTACTAATCATGAATGTGGTGTGAATGAGTTGATTAAAGCTGTTAAATTCCTTGTTAAGATAGTGAATACAAAAAATCAAGCTAAGAAAGCTAGAAAGCAATGGCGGAAGAAGGTTAGAAAACATTAGAAACCCACAGGAAGGAAATTTAGTAACATAGGTTATCAGTGGATACCTATTGGCCGCAAATTCAATCTTAATGAGATGTGCCCTAAATTATCTAGATCAATGCCCATTAGGAAATGGATGCCTACTGGTAGAACTATTCCTTTAAGAAGTGAACATACTTTGAATAGGTCTAATGCATACACTAGCACTGCATCAATACCTGATGATTCCATTGTTTCTTCTTCCGATGTGGGTGGTCCAATTATTGTTACTAACCAAATGGAACCCATTCTTGCATGGGGATCCCAATTATCCAGTTATCCATTCTTGTCTGTGTTCAACTGCAGATCGTTCAAATCGTTCTGTGGTACCAGGACTCAGGCTGTTCCAAGCATATGACTGGAGACCGGTCACGGCTGATAAGGTTTTAAAAGGTACCTTTTTGAGGGGTCATTTAAGCCCTTATTCGATCACTTTTGTATCCGTTATTGCTTAATATCGTTCCTTTTCACTTTTTAGGTCTCTTGAAGGCAAAATGCTGGAATGATGCTTATTTGGACGAAAAGGCGCGAATATACGAAAAAAATGGCCAAAGTCAGAATCGAGACACTCAAAGCTGCTGAAACATAAGGCGACGGCATCACTGCATATCTGCGACGCCGTCAGGAAGGAATTTTGCGACGGGTCAGAGGCGAAATTGCATGTTTTCAAGGGACGACGTCAGGTTCTAAAGGAATAGGCCGTCGCTACTCAGACGGCCTAGATGCAGCCAAGACGGCGTCAGAGCTGAAGGGGACGGCGTCACAGTCATAAGGTGACGCCGTCGCAAGGTTTACGTGGCCAATACGAAACCCTAATGACGGCGACACGACGGCGTCACGATACATAAGGTGACGCCGTCGCAGATGTAATCTTATATATAGAATCCGAATTTTTCAGTTTTTGGTGTGTAGTCTTTTGGAGTAAAAACCTAAAACCGAACCAAGGCTTTCTTGTGCAGTATTTTAGGGTTCTAAACCCTATTATACATCAAGATAAGTATTTACTTCATTAATTTAATTATGTCTTTGATTATTTGTGTGTATGCTTGCATGTTCTCCATGTCCGGCTAATTTATTTGTGTGTTTGCTTAGGGAATATGAAACTTAATTATTGAATATTGAATGGTTGATACTTATCTTAGTTGACTAATGATCTAGAGTGCGCTAGATTATTCGTTGTGTACTTAATGCTTGACTTTTCTTTGTGAACTTTAGAATATAATTATCTAGGTAATTGTAGGATAAAGTATTCAAGGACAACCGTAGAGTAGGCGTCTATAAATCACTAGAGGATTTGTAAACAAGACCCTTTGGTAATTTCAAAGAGTTAGGGAAACAAGCACGCCCTATAGCCTTAGAATCACAACGCAACTAGGAATAAGGACGTGACAAATCAACCATCAATAGGAGATAATTAAGGAGTAGTAAAACCTAAGTAAACACATCTTTAAACTATCATACGAGTACACATCAATTAGACATAGACTATCACAACCTTAGCTTAGATAATTAGATAATAGTAGAGTAATCGGTAGCAATACCAACCCCCCAAATCCAATACCCGAGATTCGTACCTTTTCAATTGCTAAAAAAACATAAAAAGATAAAAAATAATCTTCCTCAACCTCAACCTTAGCGTAGTAACTTCTCACTAGCATTCCTATTCCCCTAGAGAACGATATCAATACCCGTGGCTTACCCTAATTACTACACTACAACGATTAGGTTCACTGCCTAGGGTGTTATAAAACTTGCTCGAAGAAAAGGAAGTTTCCTTGACCCCGAACGACGCGTGTAGCGTTATCAACGGCTCATGAACTTTGTAAGTAAATTCATCGGGACTGTTAGATTCGGGAATGATCATTTCGGTGCTATTATGGGTTATGGAGACTATGTTGTTGGTGATAGTGTAATCTCCAGGGTGTATTACGTTGAAGGTCTTGGTCATAACTTATTCTCTGTCGGTCAATTCTGTGATTCTGATCTAGAAGTGGCATTCAGAAAACATACTTGTTTCATTAGAGAACTTGATGGTAGAGAACTTTTAAAAGGAACTCGTGGTTCAAACCTATACACCATCTCTATCGAAGATATGATGAAGTCTTTTCCAATTTGCTTGTTGTCAAAGGCTTCAAAAACAAAGTCATGGTTATGGCATCGTCGTCTAAATCACCTGAACTTCGGCACCATAAATGATCTTTCTAGAAAGGACTTAGTAATAGGCTTACCTAGACTAAAGTATGAAAATGAACATCTTTGTTCAGCATGCCAATTGGGAAAAAGCAAGAAGTATGCCCACAAACCCAACCCTACAAACTCAGTTATGGAAGTTCTTCATACCATTCACATGGATTTATGTAGACCCATGAGAGTGCAGAATATTTTCTGGAAGAAATATGTTTTAGTTGTGTTTGATGATTACTCTCGATTTACTTGGGTTAAGTTCTTAAGGACAAAGGATGAAACTCCAGATATCATCATTAAACTTATCAAACAGCTGCAGGTTTTTTAGGACTGAAAAACATATAGATTTATGTGGTTTGGAGGTCAAGGTTGGTGGAAGAAGATGAAGATCTTCATCTTGTTTGAGAGAGAAACTAGAGAGAGGGAGGAGAAAACACAAGGTTTTATTAAGAAACACACATAATACAAATAACCTAATGATTCACCTTACCCCTCATGGAGAGTCATGAGGGGTATATATAGGCCCTATATTTGCCACTTAAATGATACTAGTCCCTAAGGGCAAAGTATACTATGCGTCTAGTCCAATTCACGTAAGTGACGTGTTAGGTCACTAGTTTTACAAACACAAGTTATAAGAGAAGAGATGAAGGCGGATGATCAAGTTACACACACACATACACGTAAATAACAATACGGTTTAGGCAAAGAGTATGAATGAGAGAAAAACTTGAACAACCAACCCTCAAGTGAGGGTTATTACATGGTTTATATAGGCAAGGAGCTAGGGCAACACTCCCTCTCCTTCCCTATTCCTTATTGGGCTTGGGCCTAAGCTTATGGGCCTTCTACATAAGCTTGACCTTAAACAAACATAAAGGCCATAATTAAGCTTCCTATTCATATGAAATATAAATACTTGAAATACTGTTTAGGAGTGATTCCAACAATCTCACCCTCAAGTATATATGAATGTAAACGGTGAAGGCGTTGATGTAATAGTAGCTCTGACGTCTTCTGACATTCTTCTTTCTTGTGAGAGGAATTGCCTTGATTCGAAAAATCTCCCCAGAGTAGAGAGATAGTTATCTTTGAACTGTTATGCTTCGACGTCATCATTAACTTTGTTCTTTGATCATTGTTCTTTGTGGTGAAAGTGATAGTATGTTGCTGTCTGCATCAGTCTGCCTCAGGTCTGCTTCACTGCTCCAGTGTCTCCACGTCATTCTTCAACATGCTCACACGCTCTTTGACGTTGGAATTCAATACTAATGAAATTCTTTAAGTCTTTAACTTTGTAGATTCTTTGGCATGACGAAGAATCATTTTGACTGTTGTGTTGCATTCGAATAGAACTTCCATTAGTAATGATGTTGGCGTGAGCATGAGTAGAATCATCACGATCATTCCGCTCCGGAGCTTCCATAAGAAGAAAACATTTCAAACGGTTAGTAATAAGCGGTTTCCGGCACTTACAAGTTTGAACTTCGAGAATGTTAACAGCATAGTGTGAAAACACAACTCTAATTCTTACAAAGGCCGTTCCTGAACTGGAGTCCCACAAGTGAGATAACGTGATGTACCGAAGTACATCTACAGTTCAGATGAGTCGCTAAGGTACACCGAAGCATCACCTCACGACTGTAGACCGTTTGAGACACACTCCACGTAATCCACGGGGAGTTACCGAAGTGACCTGCTGTCAGGACTGTTTGATGTTGACCATGGCAGGAGTTTCCATTCAATCACTGAGGATCACAGATGTGAACCTCTCATAAATGTTCTTGACAGATTGCTAAGATCTGTGAAGGACTCGATATGAACCACTGATAATCTTATTTGTTGATCATCAAGTGTTCCTAAGAGATCTTTTGATGAATCTCGTGGCTCTAGACTCAATTGTGCGTTTTGGTTTTCCTGAGCGGAGACCAGGGAGAGGGTCTCCTTCTTCAATACCAGCGATCTCTAAGAGAAAGCCAATAGTTTACGTAGGGTTCCCTGTGAGAATGAAATAAGCTTCTGTTGAGAAAAACTTCAGTGGCTAAGAAGGTTTAGTGCATGCGTCACTGGGTCCATGACGACTTTTAATCTTCAATACCGGTGTCACTAAGTGAAAACCAGTAGCATATGAATTGAACCCCGTGTCTGCCCTAAGTTGAATAATCTGGAGGGCTGTTTCTTTTCACCCTTTTCTTTACGTTTCTTTTTTATTCTTCAACTCCTTCTTTCTCTGATTCTCATTTTCTCCTTTTTACAATCATTCCTAAGGACTTCTAACACTAACTAATGGTAGTGTCCTTGGGTAGATCCCTCCGGCTCTGGCGGATCATAGGATGGTTATTCCTAACCTTAGTCACCTTATAACTCCATGACTAACCTATGTTTGCCATTAAAACCACTGTATGTGAAAATATCTCTCAAAGGGTTTGTTAATGAAAAACATGTTTGAACCACTGTGAGAGATGATGTTTTGCATAAATACTCCCCCTCCACATGTGCTTAATAGTTTTAATGGTTAACTGCACAGTGAGGAAAGAGCGCGCACTTTTTGAA